>JAPDPK010000136.1:0-1200000 GCA_031772115.1 Heritiera littoralis | reverse complement strand
TACATTGGACGAATCATTCTTATATTTCCAAATGTTAAATGGATTATTATCCTATTCACCGTTGGTAGAGTTTTTTAATTCCACAAGCAAGAATTAAAATTAAGACATGTGTTTTAATTTATTTATTTATTTATTTTTAATATTTTTAAAGGATGCATGTTATTATTCTAACTCTACTTCTAAAGTTAAAAAACTCTACTGACAGTATATAAGATACTAATCTATGTTGATTGGTGGCATGACATGGCAACCATTGGCTGGCGAGACGACTTATGTATCTCCCCAAACAATAAGACTGCTGATTCTAATATTTGTTATTGAGAATAGAGCAGGAATTGGCAATAGCTATTCCTAGATTTTGAAAATTAAAGGCACAATATACATAAAAGGACCAAGCTGCGAATTCATCAGAGAGGCCACGAGCTCTCTCAGGGTTAGTTTGGATTAACAGTTAAATTAGTTTCAGTGAAATTAAAAATAATAAAAAATACTTAAAAATATATTTTTTCTAATAAAATAATAAAAAATTTAAAGTTGCGGATAAAAATGTAATTTTGTTGTCATTTTTTTTTGTCTTTTTACTACAAAGTGAATCAAGCCATGGTTCACTGGATCTCACCGATGAGCCAAACTAGTCCTTAGTAAATAGAAACCAAACCCAAAGATCGACTCAACGACGGCTGCTGATGGCCAACGACCGATGGTGGAGCATGCTGCAAATTTTTGTTAATAACCTGATTTTGAGGCAGTTGGATTTTAATTAGAGAGGAGAGGAAAGTTGATAAATATACTTCAAATATTTTGAGGACAAAAACATTTTTAAATCAAAATACAATTTTGATATCAATAAAATTATAACATCGTGAGGACATGTTCCTAGCGCAAGGTAACTGCGCGGTATGCGAGATACATGCACAGTTTTTGGTCGGTCACGACCACACGATTACAACAAATTTCACAATTTTCACTTTCAAATTTCAGTAAACAATAAATCAGAAATCAAAATCATACTGGGTTGATATATGAAATTTGGAGATTTATTTTTAAAATTTTAGTTTAGGGTAAAGAAATGGGCTTAGGATGAAGATGACGCTGTTGGAAAATGGTGATAAATTAATAATTTTAAAAGGTAAAAATTGTATTTTGTTATAGTATATTTAAAAATTGTTTAAAATATTAAAAAAGTCATTGAACTTTATTACTTTACTTGAATAAACTATTATACTTTTATTGAATTCATATAAATCCTTAAGTTTTAATTTGTATTCAAGTAAGCTTTTATTTCAAATAAAAGACTATATGTGAGTAAAAATCGATTTAAATTAATTTAACCGATTAAAATTCGGTTATATAATTCAGTTTAGTTAAGTCAATTTTGAGTTAACTCAATTTCATGGGTTGGTTTATTTGATTAAATCAGTATCTAAAATTACAAATCAAATTAAATGAATTAATTGATACTTTTTTAAATATATTATATATAATATAAATAATTAAATATTATAAATATGTTATGTATAATCAACTTTTTATGCAAGAAGTTAGATTCTAAGTCATTCGAAAAATCAATTGATTGCTCACTCCTATAAAAAAATTATTTATGTTAAAGGTTCCTTCATGTACAAAGTAAAAGTTAAAAGCTATTTAAATACTTTAATTAAAGTTTAATGACTTACTTGAATACAAATTAAAATTTTAGAAGCTTATCTAAATGCAATAAAAATATAATGGCTTATTTAAATAAAGTAATAAAGTTCAAGAGTTTTTTTTTTTTTATATTTTAGCCTTAGAAATTAGATGTATAGATGAATAAGTGTAATTTATTTAAAAGTTTTCGAGAGAGAGAGTAAGAGAGTTAAGGAAAAAAAATAAAAAAAATTAAAAAAAACAAAAATTTTGTAGAGCAACCGTAAAATGCTTTACACATAGCTTCTTGAATGCTAAAAGTCATGAGTTAGCACATTTTTTTTTACTTGTTTAAGGTAATGAGAGAATGAACGGAAAATATGGTGCGAAATGCGAGTTAAGGATTCGAGTGCCAAAAATGTACGCTACTCTTTTTCTTCTTCTTCTTCTTCTTCTTTGTGTGTGCAAGAGGAGTTTCTGCTTAGATAACACAAGCATGAGGCCCTCCTACACACATAACATCATTTTGTTAACAATTTCACAACCTTATTGGAGGACTTTGAAGCTTCTTAATTTTGAAAGTACCTTCATGCGCTAAATTTGCCAAGAAAATAGCACATGTATAAGCTTCTTTATAAGCATGCTTCAATGAGCAACTCCAATCATGTTATAACAAAGATTGACACGCATATAAAATCTGAAACAAAGGATCCTTCTCACTTATAAGCTGTAGAATTTTTTGCAAGCAAGCAAAGAATCAGTTTCTAATAATGCTTTCTTGTAACCTTGTTCCCATACCATAAGAGCGCCACCTTCCTAGTAAACCCAAACAACCATCTTCTTTGACTGTCTCTATAAACTCCAACCACGGTTGATAACCCCTGATTAACTTTGATTTAAGCATCCAGATTATGTTTCACGAACCCTTGTTAAGGACATTCCCATGAAATCATGTAGATTTGTTTCAGATTAGAGCACTATTCATGTAGGCGAGGAAGAGTGGCGAATAACTTTTGACAGTGAGACTGAAGTCTTGGAGGACAATGGCAATGGCCCCATCGTAGTTAAAGCACATATTGGGAATTTTGAAGTAAAAAGAATATTGCTGGATACTAGAAGTGCTGTTAACTTGATCTAGTGGGATGTTTTTAAAAAAATGGGTCCATCAATGGAAGATCTCAAATTTGCGGCACCTATCTATGGCTTCACCAATCAACCAACATGGCGAAGGGTTCAATCACTCTACCAGTAACAATGGGAAACGGCGAATGTGAACTAATAGTAATGGCAAACTTTCTAGTCCTAGACCAACCATCAGCCTAAAATATAATTTATGGGGGCCTTTATGAGAAAGGCCAAGATGGTGACTGCAGCGTACAACCTCACTATCAAATTCCCTACCCCAACAGGATAGGTTACATGAAGACAGACCAAGCCACAGCTAGACAATGTCACATCTTGTCCTTCCAAACTAACTTGTGAGAACTGCAATTTTATTAACATCAAATATGTACTCAATTTGTAATTTAAGTAAATATGATATAATAATGTACGTTTGAGATTTCAAATATAAGATCATAGTTTATATTTATAAAATCAAAATCTCCGAAAATAACGTGAAATGTACGTTAATACAATATATGAATGTACGCTAAGTGGATACTAAAAGAGTTGTAATTCTATGCTTACATATGATTACATACACGTGTAAGCCAAACTAAAAGCATGCAACGTTTGTATGCACGCATAAAAATGTACATATATACATACATACATATATGTATGTGTGTGTATAGATAGATACAAAAATAAAAGATCAAGTGAAGTAAAAATATATATAATAAATTAATGAACATATAAATAACTACGGACAAGTATGGGCATATATATTTATAATTATACCGTAAGAATAAATATATATGTACATACAAATCAGTATAAATATATATGGGTACATACATATAATTAAAGATATAGGTGTATATATATATACACACCTTATGACAAATGTCTTAAATTAATATATAGGTATATTATGTTAAATATATATTATAGAAATAAAAATATATTTAAATTATAAAAAAAAAGAAAAGAAAAGAAATGATAAATATATATAATAAATAAAATATAAATAAATATATTTTATTTATTTTCCCACCAACCCGTTTAATCCATAGTCAGGGAGGCAGAGTCATTTCCTTTCTTTTTCTAATTCATGTAAAAATCAAAATTTCAAGTTCTCTTCCATCTTCATCTCTCCGGTCTCCTCTCTACCTAACTCATTCTCTCCCTCGCCTTGCACAGTTCATCTTGCTTCCGTCTATCTACGTCTGCAGTTGCTGATCGGAGTAGCATGAATCAAGGTCGGGAAAAAGAGGAGTTTGGCCGGCTTCTGAGTGGTATTTTGGAGTTTCAACCATGGTGCTTGAGAGCCTAGAAATGGTGGCTGGTGGTTTCGGCTTTTAGGCAGAATGGTGGTGCGAACAGAAGGCTGAAAGTGGCTCGGTTACAGGTAGAGGTGGTTACGGGCCGGTTCCGGGCCTAACCATAAGAGAACCGGTCCGAACCGGTAGTAAACCGGTCCGGTTCGGACCGGTTCTATATATTATGAGAGGCGAACCGGCCCGGTTCGTTGGATCGGTTCGCCTTAAAACCGGACCAAACTGGTTTAAATCGGTTCGGTCCATTTTTTTTTCTTTTTAAAATTTTTATTTTTAAAAAAATTATATTAATTTATTTTAATATATATTAATATATTTTAATAATTTAATGTAGTAAATTTATTTTTATAATAAATAATGTTAATAGTTTAATTTAACAATAATTTATTATAAGTTATATTATAATTTATTTAATTAATGTAACAATAATGTAAAAATAAACTATTATAAAATTATCTAATAAAATTATTGTTATAATAAATTAAAGTTATATTATGAATATAATATTATGATATTTGATTCAAAATACAAATAATGATATTATGAATATTATTATTATATTCATTTTGCATATCTTTATTTATATTCATTTTGCATTTAAAATAATTTATTATATTTGAAATATCATTTACTTAATATTTATTCATTTATTTAATATGTTTTTAAAATATTAATTCATTTTGTATTTTAAATATTTATTTATTTTAAATATATATAAGTATAATATTAATTAATTTGGTATGTAATAATAATAATAATAATAACAACAACAACAAAGGAGAAAAAGGAGAGAGTAGGAGACCAAAGATTTTTTACGTGGAAAACCCCTTCAAAAGTTAGAAGGGTAAAAACCACGGGACCGTAGTTCATAAAAATATTCACTATGACTAAACTTATTTACAATTTTACATACAATTTACAAAAAAAAAAATTATTCTCTACTCTTCATAATTTATATGGATTGCCTTGGAAATTTCTTCCTCCTCTTCTGAATTATTATCAGCAAATTCATTGGTCATTCCAAGTTCGACATTGCGCGATTCCGCATCAAACCAATCTTTAAGGCATGTTAACATGCACAATGAATCCGGATTAAGAGTGGTTCGATGGTCTCCAATAATTCTTCCACACATCGAGAATACGGATTCCGAAGCAACAGAAGAAACTTGCACCGCAAAAACATCTCGGGCCATGGAAGCTAAAACTGGAAATTGTTTTTGGTTTTCTTTCCACCATTGGAGAAGATCAAAGTTATCATCTACAGAAAAATCTTGACTTAAGAAAAATCCTAGCTCATTGAAGTTAGAACTTCGTCGAGTTGTTGATCCCGATCCCGATCCGCTCGCTTTTCCTTTTAGCTTCATTCTCTTCTTTGCTGCTTCCTTAATTGCGTTTAAAATTCCTTTTCCTTTTTTGCTACTTTCGGTTTCTTCGTATGAATCTTCTTCTTCTCGATTAAAGTTGAATTGCTCCCTTTCTGTTTCATAAACATTAAACAATTCTCGAAAAAGATTATTAATTGAGGACTTTTGATCCTCAATAGAATCAAGACCAAGAAATTCTTTATAACAATCAAAAAAAATTTCTATATTTTCCTCACCTTGACTAGGATCTAGTAAAGTTGCAATACAATAAATAGGAGGAATTATTTCCCAATATTTTTAAAATTTTTCCTCCATATCATATACAAAAGAACTTAAAGTTTCATGATTCCTAAATTTTACAAATTTGTCAAACATTGTGTAGATAATAGGAACAAAATACGGTGTAGTTGGATAAAATTGAGTTGAAAATCTTTCGGTTGCATCTTTAAAAGTAGATAATAAATCAACACAATATTCAATAAAAGTCCAATCTTCTTCAAAAAGTACTAAATGTGTGCTACTTGTATAATTGTTATAAAAAGGAGTAACAAGTTCTTTATAAGGTAAAATAGAAGAAAGCAAACAATGAAGTGAATTCCATCTTGTTTCCAAGGGAAGTGGAAATGCTTTAACAGGTATATTATTTGTTATACAAATTTGCTTCCATTCACGTTTATTACTTGGTGTGCGAATCCATTTTGCTAAAATTTTAATTTTATCAATTGGACCTATGCCAGTACCAGTACCACTAGAACTAAAACCACTTTGAACACATAAATTTATAATATGACATGCACATCTTGCATGAAAAAATATGCCTTGCTTAACAGGGTTTAAACTTTTAATTAAATGAGGAATAGCTGCAGTATTACTTGAAGCATTATCAAAAGTAATAGCAAAAACTTTATTATTTTTTAGTCCATATAATTTACAAACTTTAGTAATATATTTATGAATAGTATATGAATTATGTGCTTCTTCTATTACATCTAAAGATAAAATTCGTTTTTGCATAGACCAATCTTCATCTATCAAATGACAAGTTATAACAAGATAACTTATACCATTAGTACTAGTCCATATATCACTAGTTAAACTAACCCTAGATGAAATATTACTAAGTTTATCAATTAAAGCTTGTCTATATTCTTTAAACATATCCATGCAATCTCTTTTTAATGTATGTCTAGAAACAGATTTATATGCGGGTTGTAAATATTTACAAACAAATTCTAAATATCCTGTTTTTTCACAAATTGTGAATGGTTGTTCAGTCCTAACTACAAATTTAACTAAACCACGTCTAGCTTGAACATTATCAAAATTAAAATTTTTTCCACCATCATGCGTATTAATTTGAGATTGTTTACCTTCTAAAATTTCATTTTCTTCGGCATCAGGATTAATTTTATGTATAGTAATTAAATGTCTTTTATATGTACCTGTACCGCCACTACCTCCACCGGAGTTATAAGAGTAAATGCATTTGCACAATTTACAGATGGCACAAGATTTATTCGTCTCACCTTCTTTTGCTACAATGTCGAAATACTCCATACCTTGCTTGTTTTTTTTCGACTAAACTTCGGTCTTGATGATGTAGCAGCAGTGGTGGCAGCTGATGGTTGTGTTTGAGCATGACTTCCTCCACAACCACGACCAAACGATGGTGCCAAAGGAAGCTCCTCCTCTGGATGAATATCGAGTTCGATTTCATTAAATGATTCGTCACCCAAATTAGGAATTTCAGTGGAACCAAAAGGTCGAGAAACAGAGCATGAACGATGAAAAAAATTTGACATTTTTATATTTTTTTTGAAAATAAATATATGTTAAAAATTAAAAAAATAGATTTATGATAATATATTGGAATTTGAAAATTGAAACTTGAAAATTAAAAGTAAAATTTGCAAAATTATAAAATAAAAAGAAAAATGAAATTTATAAAGAAAATGATGATATTATAAATTTAGAATAAGGAATATATATAATATATTAGAATTTGAAAATTAAAAGTAAAATTTGTAAAATTATAAAATAAAAAGAAAAATGAAATTTAGAAAAGAAATGATGATATTAAAAATTTGGAATAAGGGAATTTAAGTGAATTTGAGAGAGTTTGAGTGAATATTGAGAGAGTATGTGAGTGAAGAGAATAAGAGTAGATGAATATAGATAGTAGATTTGAGAGAAAATATAGAAGAAATGTAAATGAAAATAGAAGATTATAGAAGTATTTATAGGAAAAAAATTAGAATAAAAAAATTAAAAAAATTAAAAAAAAAGGATTGATGGGTAACGGCCAAATGGCCGTTGCCCGTCAAACACAGAGCAGAGGCAAGTCTGTGACTTGCCTCTGCTCTGCATACTGCAGTTGCACTGCACTGCAGTGCAAGAGGCTAGGCTGCCACTGCGCAGTGGCAGCCAAGCCTCTTTTTATTATTTTTTTTAATTTAATTAAAATTAAAAAATAAAAAAAAAGAAAGATTGATGGGCAACGGCCATCAAAACGCAGACTCGCAGAGGCTGCGAGTCTGCATGCTGCAGACAGACTGCATTTGCACTACAGTCTGCAGTGCAACTGCAGTTTTTTTTTAACCGGACCGGTTATGAACCGGGCCCGGTTTTAATAATTTAAAACCAGCCCAGCCCGGTAACATACCGAGCTGGGCCGGTTCCGAACCGGTACAGTAGCGGTTCGGATTTTGGGCCGGATTGACCCGATCCGGTTGCGAACCGGGTCGGGCCAACCCGGCCCAATAAGCACCTCTAGTTACAGGCTTGAAGCAAGGAGAACAGTGGCCATTCAGTGGCCTTTTTGGGGCTAGAAAGGGTGGCATTTTTGAGCTGGAAGTGTGTGTACTGGTGGCATTTGAGAGCCACTTTAGCATTCCCAAAAGGAGATATCATATCTTATCTAAAATATATATTTTTAGTGGAAGCTATTTTAAAACACAACATACAAAATGTCAATCCTAAGATTTGATAAAGTAAAATGACTATCATCCATGAACTTATCACTTATGATAAACACTAAACTATGATTATAATTATTTAAATAAACTCAAATTGAGTATAAAAATTAATCAATTGTCAAATTAGGTCATCACATTAATCAACTTAATTTATTTGTTAGTCTTATAAAAAATAACTAAAATGCTTCAAAAACAAATTTATATTAGGCAAACTTAATATTTGAAAACATGTTATATTTTATGTGTTCTCAATTTTAAACAATTAAGAATACAAAGACTTTTGAAAATTTATCCTTTTTAGGCAGATAAATTTCTTAAGTCCATGTATTTTTTATTTTACAATCATGATTCATGATTATCTCCTAATTAAAAACACATGATCATCCCTTTGGGCAAGTAGTCACATGTAATAACTTAGAAACAATCTCATTACAACATAAGAAATTTCATAATCATTATGGTTTTACTAATTTTCATATGTTCATTTATATCTATATCACTCCAAGAGAGTTACTGATCTCAATGTACCTATATGGATCACTTAACAGCTTAGACTGCCCAATATAAAATTTAAGCACCTTGGAAAACTTTCAAGTCATGTTCTATAATCTTTTTGTCAATCAACGAAACCTCTAAGCATGTCATATGATCAAGTAAATCAACTTAACAAATAATTTTCATTATGGCATCATAATCTTTTTAATCATGACTTTAAGAAATATCAAAACTAAAATTGAAAAGCCACATAAACATCTATCAATGCACATACTTTATACTAATATGAGATTTTACATATTCCATTTTCTTCATGCCATAAATCTTAACATGAGGGCATATGATGAAAGTTAATGACATGATGATCATATGCACACAATAATGTATTAAGGTATCATGCAATCTCATGTACAAAATAATATTATAGGAAATACAATATTTTCAATATCACCAAACATGAGTTGTGACATAAACCTTTAATGCAAATTAATCTTGAAAGCCCCAACAACAATACATTTCAGTCAAAACTTTAACTTTAAAAACTTAAATCTTGAAAACTAACCTTTTGCATACACCCATAGACTGAAACCTTTACTCATATATATGTGTGTGTGTGTGTGTGTGTGTGTGTGTGTGTGTGTGTGTGTGTGTGTATTACTTTCATAACTCATTTGTTATTTATTGCTCAGGATTCTATTGTAATATATCTCCTATCTTCATGATATCGAAAGTCATATCTCAAATATTTACTCATGAATAATTGTACCTACAGCTCTCTTATCAATTTTAATTCCATAACTATGATTAATTTAGCATTTTATGAGAGCAGACTTAATTTAGTAAGTATTTTTAAGAAAGTACAAAATCTTAACATTAGTCTTTAACAATCTACATAAGCATTTTTTTTTTGTTCATAAAAGGTACGAGGGGTAATGGAGAGTCAAACCTTTGACCTAATTTCTCTTAAGATAAGGTAACAATCATTAAGCCAAGCCTTGATCATTATCTATGTGAGCAATTTACAGTGCAATTAATTAACCAAAAATTTCCTACAACATAATTTTACCAATTTAATAATCCAAGACTCTACCACAGTTTTAATCCATAAGCATAACTTAGATGCTCTCTTTAAACCTCAACAACCGATATTGTTTCATGTCCATGACAAATGTGGAATTTAAGCAAAAAATCATATATCAAATCATGCACCTCTTTAGACTTTAAACTTAATGCCTAAAAATTTCAAATCAAAACATGTGATGCATAAAAGTAATTGCATTACAAGCATGTGAAACATATTTAACTCACATAAAACATGCTTTTAAACTTAGCAAATATTAATTTCACATTCACATTTTGTAAACACATAATCAACCATTAAAATCAAATTATCAAACTATGGCAACATAACAACAATCTTATTGATCATGCATATGATAATTATTTCTCATAGATATAAATAACTAAACAATATTTAGGAACTTACAAAATTTTCAAGCTAACAATTTTTATCATCCCAAAATGCAACATTCAACACTAGAACAATAATCAATTAAAACATTTGACACTTAATGATAATGTTCAAGAAAACACTCATGATTAAATAATCTCTAAATCAAACACGACTTAATCGTTTTATCTTTTCAATTAGAGTTACTTGATCTTTTATTCTTTAATTATCATAAAATTTAACAATAATTTTCAAGACAATAGAACGTAACATTTAACCTTAAGCAATAATCCAAATAGCATTGATCCATTATGTGCTATTTGTTGCCAAATTGAAGAACTTAGGTGCATTATCACAAACTCCTTTTCGGGCAGAGAATGTAACATGCTAATAGGTACTCTCCACATGAAGCTAATGTGAGAATATCTTAATTTTTGAAAAAACCATCCCTTTTGGGCAGACATACCTTCTAGACTAATATATTCTCAACCATAGTGCTCCATGTCCCATTCCAAATTATCAAACACAATAACCCTTTTGGGTAGGCAATTATATAAGGTAACCTAGAATTATCCTGACTCCTTGTGATTGAAAAAATTATCATTAATATCAATAAATGAGCTACTTTGGTAGCCAAGTATTTACATCAATCATTTAAAAAATTTTCTCAATCCTAGAAAACTAAAATTTACTCAAATTATTGACATGCATACTTAACTCAATGTATGCAATAGACTATTTTAGCAAAGATACAAAGCCTAGATGTTTCTCATTAAGTCTTTAAAAAGTTGATCATTTCTTGCTAGACATAAACCATCATGTATTTCTATATACCCTTGTGAGATACTTAAACCCAAATATATTTCTTTCGATTATTGCATTGAAAACCAAATGTCTTGAAATTTTTTAATAAATTAACATTTAATTATGCATAATTTATACTTGTGTATCATCTACCAAAATGCAAATTTTAAAAATTAATGATGATACATAAACAATACAGTCATAAGAAAATCAATTCAGACAAAATGTTAAACTTCAATTATTTCAAATAACTAATTATTCAATAATTATTTAATCACTAAATTAATTACTAGTTTGATATTAGGTATACCTAATTCTCATGGAGTTTAAATCTAAATTTCCTTTTAAAAAAATATATGTTGCATTTAAATTGAGAACTAAAAATTAGTAAAATAAATTTTACTAAATTTATTCAATTATGTACATAATTGTAAGATGAGAGTACGTAAATATTTTAAATATATTAGGGAGAGTACACATGGTGGCAAATATTTTGTCATGAAATAAAACAAAAGAAAACATGTGCACAAAATATAATAATTTCCAAAATAATCATAAATATTAAATAATAAATATTTAACGATTTCAAAAATTCCAAAAAAATAACAGAAAAATCAAAAATAAAAATTCAAGTAGGTGAGAGAAAATGGAGCCCAAAACAGGCGAAGTATAAACCTACACATGCCACAAGCACGCATGGGCCTTGTTGCAAGGCCACTGTTTAGCATCTTCTCCACTCTGTCGAGTCATCCTAACTCGTTTCCACACAAAACTAGACCCGTTTGGGTCTTTCACTTTTTAGACCCAGATTTCATGCGTTTTAGTGACTTTTTCATCAAATGGATTCAACCAAAACCTAATTCAATCACTATTTTACAAAACCCATATTGAAAAACTCATCAAAACACCAAAAAACATGATCAGTTCAATCAAAGAAAATGATTTGAAGAACCCACTTATAACCCATTTGGGTTTTCTTCAAATTTTTCAATCAAAACCAAAAATTCATGTAATTAAAACCTTTTATTCATATGTTTAATCAATCATGAATTGTTCTTGCACAACGAATCGATCAAAAAATGCTTAAAACTTAATATTTTAATTAAACTTCAAATTTTCTATTAAAACTTTGGTCAAAAATTTGTAACCATATTTATTCTTCTCTAAAATGAATTAATGAAAATAGTCAAGATGGTTTTGATCCTTGTTGAATGGGCAATAAAAACCCCATGGTTTGATTCAAAGAATCCTTTTGCAAGATCAAAAGTTTCTTGCCAAAAAAATAATGCACAAACAATTTTTTTATGAACAATAAAAAAATCTCTTAATTCTAATTCTACATAAGACAGACTCTTGATACCACATGTAAGATCAATTATTCAATTTTCTTATGCAATAATTAGAACACAAGAGATATTAAACAATTAATTATACGTACCTATTTGAGGCAGATATTAACGAAGTGGAAGCATAAAAAAAACATAATCATTAGGATTATGATTAGACAAACCTTCCTCTTCTACTTCTCTCTTTACAGTGGCTCTCAATGGACAGATACCAATACGTTGAAAAGTAAGAGGGGACTTAACCTTATATTTGCAGTGGAACCTAATAGTCCCCCCATCAAAGAATATTAAGTTCCAAGCCTATACAATCATCGCACCACACGAATCCAATAAGATGCGCAAAAGCCCATACTTGCTAATCACAATTAACTATTTAGGCTTACTTGCATATTTTCATACCAGAACTAAATTATATCAATTGTTTTATTAAAACTCAAAATTACCAATTAATAATAGTCCACCAATTTAAAAATTCTAACAGCCACTTCAGTGCCCTAAACCAACACTGGACAAAGTTGCATCAGAAAGAAAAGAAAAGGAAAGGAAAATCGAGTGGTAGTGCACCAACGCTGAGGAGGAGTTGAAAGGTAAAGGAAAGGCTAGAAAACAAGGTACTTTGGTGTTGCGTTGAAGTTGGAAATAGTGGCACAAC
Organism: Heritiera littoralis; assembly: GCA_031772115.1. Classification (NCBI taxonomy): domain Eukaryota; kingdom Viridiplantae; phylum Streptophyta; class Magnoliopsida; order Malvales; family Malvaceae; genus Heritiera; species Heritiera littoralis. The sequence continues at coordinate 1,186,847 of JAPDPK010000136.1, read as the reverse complement.
TTCAAGTCAGACAAGAAGCTAACTTCAAAGGGGCCTTGTGTGTGGCATTTTATTGCATAATAAGGGCTAAAATGAGAGGTCGTATGGTGGCTGTATGAGAAGGTTTTGGGCTGCTGTGACAGGAGAGAGGCCAGGTTGTAACGCCTCGAAAGCTAAGATTTTTGGGCTAACTTTTCCTTTACTTACTATGTTTATTACTTGCTCAGTGTAGCTAACACCTAACAAGTAGATTTCTACTCATTTAATTGTTTAAAACTAATTGTCTAAAGTCCCATTTAATTACCTCGTAATACAAGCCAAAATTGGAACTGAAAAACTCCTTCCCCTCATATATACCTATTGTCCAGCCACACACTATAACGTAACAATAATTTAACCTGTGGCACAATAATCATCTCAGGATACCATCCAAAATATTACATTTTCATCTAGACACACTATAGAATTACTATTCATTACAAAGCATAGTTGTATATAATTCTTGAAACCGTCCTAGTACTTACATCCCAATCCATGTACACAGTGTATACAAAAAGAATCTAAGTGCCTGGGATATAAACAAAAAAAATAAGAGGTTATACCTCCACTCAAAAAATGCTAGTATCTGCAGTAAGTGAAAAGAGCTCACAGAGCATTATACTTACTCTCGAGCCTAGTTGAAATAATCTATGAGGAGAAAGAATGGGTGAGTTAAAGCCCAATAAGAATATATATATATATATATATATAAAGTAAGTTAAGCTCTCATGATACCATATGTAGGGGTATGCATGCTCAACACACACGTCATTATCATGCACATCAATTACAAGAAATGAGGCAGTACATAAATTCATAACAAATCAACTCACATAGTAAGTATCACAAGAAACACCGATGAGAGCAAACCATACTTAGGTCAATTTAAATACCTATCCATGATCATGAATCATCCCAGTACTAATGATCATCACATGGCTGAAGTAATTGTCTTGATTAGCTGTTGAACATTCACACAGCTATTGGACTTTCACACAATCATCCAACATTCACTTAGCTGTTAGACTTTCACACAATCGTCTAACATTCACTCAATTGTTGGACTTTCACACAGTCATCCAACAATCACATAGTTGTTACTTTTGTGCAATATACCTTCATATATACATATATAAATACCGAAACTCTTTGATCACACAGCCAGAGTATTTCACGTATTTATATATACATACATATATGCATATGTGTTCATAACACACAAGGAACACCCTGCAACTCTATAATGTATCAACAATCTCATTGTAAAATACCAATTAGACATACTTTTACAATCACATACCTCTAAATAGCTATGTGAGAATTAAACTATACAACATAGCGAAGCGGCATTAACATAACTAAATATATATTCCCTTACCTTTTTGTGCCACGCCTAGTGTTTATCAACACCACTATTGGACACCTTTCGCTATTTGTATAATTTCTTCTCCTTAGAAGTCTCCCTATAATGTCAATACACCCACCACAATTATATATACGTCACTTACCTATTCCTTCTTTGATTAATTTCAAATCAACCATAAATTTAAATCATTATATATAAATACATGTATATATAGTCTTTAATGACAAGCAAATCTACTTATTTATAAGCCATTCCTAAGCCTAACAATATTAATTTTCTTTTAAATACAAAAGTTATTCATGTACATAACTAATGGTATGCACTAAACTATTTATAGTACATACTTATTATTCCTTTTTAATATATCAAACTCCACCTTCACCAATGACTCATCTTCATCACCTATTTCCTATCACGATCATTCATTATATACTTATCATTTCCCTTAGCAACAGCATATACATGAAAATGCATTCCTTTAGTGTAACACTTGTTAACAATCTCTACAATATAGCCCTGACCAAAATTAAAGATGTCACTTACTATATTATTTATATATTACCATTACAGAGTTGCATAGCATACACAAAAGCATTTATCTTTAACACTCATGCTATAATACACATATCATGAGACTAATCATCATCTATGCACATCACTTTCCAAAATTTTACACTCAATCCCATTCAATTTGTCATGTACCATTATAATCAACTCATAATTTATCAAACTAATCAATATTATATTTATTATCTTTATGTACGTTACTTACCTATCACTTTCTAAATTTAAGCCAAATTTGACAATCCTTCTTTTTTTTTAAAATTTTCCTATAATCAAACACCAAATATCCATTATTCTTACTTTATAAATAAATAAAAATAAATATATATATATATATATATATATATATTTATATATATCAAGGCTAGGAAAGCTATCTTTACCCTATACACCCTTGTTGGCTGACTCCTACTTCAAACTTTCCTCAAGGTTTTTCGATAATGCCTTTAATCCCATGATAATCGAACATACAGCTTTGGTTTTCTTTTAACTCTCAAGTTGTTTTAGAACTCTAACAGCAGCCGCCTTATAATCATTTAACCTCTATTCCTTAATCTTTAAAGCATATTTATAATAAACCAAATAGTAAGAGCCATTACCCTTTCGGTTTTAGCCTCTTACTACCCACCTCAGCTGTTGACTTCTTCTTTATCTCTGTCAATTATTGTCCCTTGCATTGGCTCCACCTAAGCCAAGAGTGGACAGCCATTGTCCTTGCCGAGAGAGGCGGTCAGCAGCTCCCCTGCTGTTGCTTTATTTCAGGGCCCAGAGAAGCCCTTACCTTGGCCTCGCTTTAGCCTTATGTCTCTCCCTGGTCAGTGGTCACCCACAATTTCAGTCCTTGTTGTGGGTTCTAACCGCCAAGCATGAGAGGCCTCTTGCATCTATGTTTCCATTGTTCATGGTTTTCCTACACCTGCTGCATACCCCTGTTCCGGCACCAACAAATCAGCTTCATCATCCTCGTGTTGGCCCTTGCTCAGCCACTATTCAGTGCTCTGTCCAGCACCTAACCCAGCCCCTCTCAGCACCACATTCTGCCCCACTATAGCAACCTTATATGCCCCTATTACTACTCTTAAGTAAACTTGCACTTTCAGCCTTCAAGAACGACATTTCCAGCCTGGCCTGTGTCATTTTCTTTAACCAAAATAACCTCCTTTCAGCTCTTAAACACTCACCTTCAAGCCCTTAAAAACCAGCACCCAAATGCCTCTTTAAACCCTCTGTTTTCACGCCTCAGACCATGTATTTCCAGCCAACAACTTCCCCTGGTAGCAGCTTCTTTCCCCGTCGAAATTCAGCTTCTTCAGGCAGCAATGAGAGCTGCCTCTTCTTCCTCTTGGCTCTCTCTCTCTCGTTCCCCGCTTACCGCTTCATTTCCTTCCTTTCTTGTTATCTTTGTTTTGGTGGGCTAAAGGGGTTCTTTCTCTCGGTTTCTCTTCCTCTCACTCGCCTATGCTTATTTTTTTTTTTTTTCTTTTTGGCCTTTGATTTTGGGCACACCATGATGAGAGTCTACTTTTGGCAGACAAGGACATGGGGTTTGGTGGGAAAATTCCCACCAAACTCCACTGTCTCATCGTATCTTATAATATATCTATTTATATTATATTGTATCATTAGTAATTTATATATATAATTTCCTTATATTAATATTATTTTTTTATTATTATATATATAATTTGGTTTAACATATATATTTCATGTCCTTACTTTATATTTATATATATATATATATATATATATATATATAAACACACACATTCATATCCTTTATTTATTTAACATATATGATGTCAGCCAATAAGGCTTTGACTTAGTGACAAGGAGGAGGTCCTGAGACTTTGAAGTTTCAGGTTCGAGTCTCACCAAGTGTGAGCTTAAGTTAGTCTAGTTATTTGCTAGTTTGTTTAGTTTGTTATAGTTATATACTAGTTTACCTACTTTGAGTGATGTGATTTTCATAGTTACTTGTTCATAGAATGTAATATGCTGATTGTGATTGTAACTTCTAATGAAAATATACTACTAAAAAAAACATATATCATGTCATATATCAAGTGTGAGCTTAAGTTAGTCTAGTTATTTACTAGTTTGTTTAGTTTGTTATAGTTATATACTAGTTTACCTACTTTGAGTGATGTGATTTTCATAGTTAATTGTTCATGGAATGTAATATGCTGATTGTGATTGTAACTTCTAATAAAAATATACTACTAAAAAAAACATATATCATGTCATATACATCAATTCGATTTAAATCCCATATATTTTTTATCATGTATATTCAAAATTAACTCCTTGATTTTTACAATACTTAAAATTTCCATACTTTAAAAATAAACTAAATGACTTAATCCCATGTACATTGCTAAAATTCTTCAATTCACTAAATAGATCCATTACCTCACCACAGCATATCCCTTCTTAATCTTAAAATAAATTTACATAACCTTAACTTCATAATTCACTTCCAATTAGCTCACTTTAACATTAATCATAAAGTTTTAAATTAAATTGGTTTACTCACCAAATGTTGAAAATCGTGGTTATCACAAGGGTTGATAGTGGCGTAGAAATAGAGATAGAACAAGGGGAGAATCTTGGCGGTTGAAGGGTCTTTTGAGGTCAATGCAAGCAATGTCTTGGTGGCAATATCAAGATTGTGTGGCGTTAAAAGAACAAAGGAAAAATGGAGCTAGAAGTACGTTCAAATTGTGGCCGAAACTAAGGCCGAAGGTAAGTAATCTTGTTGTACCAAAATAAGGATTAAAAAGAGGGGTATGGAGGTTGTATAAAGGGATAATTTTTGGTTATTGAAACGAGAATAAATCAAGGAATTGAAGGCTAAGATCAGACAGTATATACATACATACACAAGAAAGAAAAGAAAAGAAATAGAAAAATTATATGTGTATATATATAAATATAGATATATCTATATATATATATGTATATGTATATGTAATATATATATAAATAAATAAATATATATATATATATATATATATACACACACACACACACACATATATACATGAAGATGATAGAATTTTGTTTAAGACTTCGTATTATATTAGTGTTAAAATTTTTAAGTTGGCCTTGAAATTTTTATAAGTTTATAGAAATTGAGCTTGACATTATTAAGTCGGATTTAATTGTGGATGTGTAACGCAACGAGAGGACGACGAATACAGTTTAGCTAATCCCAGTGCACACTCAAGCTAAGCTCGCACTAGGTAAGACATTTATATAACGTAGAAGTAAAACTATATTGTATAAGTCGATATATATATATATATATATATATATATATATAATGGTGCAATGCTTTGAGTATTTAGAGATTCGATCTAACGAAATGAAATGCAGGTATAGGGTTAAACTTGATAAGGTATCATAGTGGTGTAGTGTTAAGAGGAATTGAATTAATGTGGTATTGATCCATAGGCATCGCTAGACTAAATGATATGCATTTATGCATTTCATGAGCATTGCACTATACTGTGTTAATTTCATTTGTTTAATTGTATCGCCCTCAAGCATGCCTCATTTTTATACACGAGATTTTGATAGGATTCTTTCATATCATACTTACATGAATACTTTAGATGCTTGAATGGTTTTGAAAAGAATAAATATATAGTGCTCGTGTATATATGTATACATGTAAATGATCTTCAAGAAATGTGTTACATACTTTCACTATTTTCATAAGAAAGTTGAATGTTTAAATTTTTTATGAAACTATGGGCACCCTAGGAGAGTTAAACTCAATAAAGCATAATAAAAGCCACCTAATTAGAGATTACTCATTAAGCAGAGATACTTGTTTGACAATAGTCATAGACAGGGCTTAGTCACACCCGATCAGTAGGGCTGAGAGACATAAAGTCTATGGCAATATATAGTGCCCTAGTTGGTTTTTAGGGGACGATGATATGATTTTTACCGCTAGCTATAGTGATATAAGTCTTTATTGATAAAGCATTAGAGATTTAGCCTTGTCTCAAATGATATGATATGTAGTTTAGAGTATGGTTTTAAATAGATATGAACTTTAAACTTGAAATGGTTTTATAGTATCTGACATGTATTTTGATACTGTACATTGCTTTAAATATGCTTCAAAAGTTACATGTGACATAAGATGAGAAATGTGCATACTTTAAAGCATGTCTTAAAAGTAAAACCGAGATGTTTTAATATCACACATGTTTTGAAACATGTTTTGAAAATATGTATTATACTTTTTGAGACTGTATACATCTCATGTATGATCACATGCAAAAGAGACATGATATGATGTTATGGTTTAGGCATCACATGACAAGTGATAGTATCACCATATTGAGATTGAGAATATAATTTGTATATTCTACATGGTGAATAAGAGAGTGATTTAATAGTGAATTCACATTAAGTGACATCACGCATTTGCATTAGGACATTATAAGTCAAATTCTGCACTTATATAGATGACTTACTGAGCCCTCGCTCATTAAACGTTGTTTAACCTTTTACAGATTGAGCATAGAGTTGGGAGAGTATTTTGGAGCTATCTAAAATAGTTCAAGCCTAAAATATAGTCCCAACTCTCTAAGGAGATTATTTTGAGTACTTTTGAGTATACACTATTCTTTTGTATTTAATATCAATTTCAGGTTGCTTTTAATTCAGTACTATAAGATGGGATGTGACCTAATATAGTGAGTAGTATCTAGCTCATGTTAATGATAACTTATGAAATTTCCAATGCTTGCAGGAATATGAGTATATGATATGATGGCATAAACAAGTGGTTAAGTAAAAAGATATGAGGTGATGGATGAAATACAATAATTAGAAATGGACTGATGTTGTGCAGAATCTTAGATTTAATAAGTGAAAGAGATAAGGTGAATTAAAAGATAATAATGCAAGATTATAAATCAACTGCTATTGTGGGAATTACTTATCTGTACATAGATTATGAGTTTTATGCAGGTATTTAGTCTGGGCAAAATGATAAAAATAGGGAAGGGAGTTAATGTCCTTAAATAATTTTCACTATACTGCACTTAGACAAAATAAGTATAGAAAGCGAAAAAGTAGTCCTAATTTCTATGCATTCGTACATGAAAGGGGTATTGTCATGGCTTTCGAGTTGTGACATAACCAGAGATGGAAGAAAAAGTTGGTTGATGATGGTTATAATCAAATCAAGCAGAATCGGGCAAGCGAACAGGACATTAATATGATTGACTAATAGCTCGCCCAAGCTTTATCTGTTGGCAAGTTGGATCTCAGGAAAGAAACTAATGAAAATAAGCCTATTCCTATCCTTTTATACCTAAAGTGTATAAACATGTTGATGAAACATCTTGATGTATTAGCCTGGTCAAGCTACGGATATGCTTGGATTAAACCCAAGAGTAATCATGCATTCTTTGGATGTAGATCTCGCAGCTCACCTTGTGAAGCAAAAGAAAAGAAGGTTCACCTTTGAGCAAATACAAGCATTAAAGGAGGAAAGTGGATAAGATCCTATCCACAGAATCCATCTGGGAAGTGAGATACCCAAAGTAGTTGTCTAACATTGTAATGATGAAAAAGGCCAATAGCAAGTGGTAAATGTATATGGATCCTACATATTTACATAACGCCTGCCTTAAATATAGTTTTCCTCTATCAAACATAGACAAAACTAGTAGATGTTCATCTGGTCCAAAAAGCGCTTAGCTTTATGGAAGCCTTTTCAGGTTATAATCAAATTGCCATAAACCCAAAGGATCAAGAGAATTTTTTTTAATATTTCTTAAAAAGTATGTGTCATCATCCTAACATTGTTTGTGAAATCTAAAAGCTCCAATGATAGTATGTAAGATAATTATCCTATCTTTAAATAGTTAGAAAATTATAGTTTACAAAATAAATAAAATTAGCATGCAAAAAATAAAATTATTGAAATTAAATTATAGGATCATGTTTTTTTGTATGCATCATGAAAATGAAATTTTGAATCTTCCATTGATGGAACTCCTAGTAAGTTGCAAAGAGCAATTTCTTCAAAAATTTCTATATAAGAAATTTTTCTAAATTTCGTCAAAATAATTGAAAATTTTAGAAAATTTTCAAATATAAAATATTATTGCTTAATTTTTGAAGTAAATTAAAAAAATTAATTTCAAATACAACTAAATAAATTGATGTTCTTTTCATAAAATATTTAACAAATTTGATACAAAGCCTTTCAATGAAAATGAATGGGTTTTCTTGATTATTATTGAGGTGACAATTTTTTTAAGAAAATTTATCAAAATGATGGAGAAATCTTAATAATTTTTTAATTTTTAAATTATAATATTTAATTAAAAATAGAAGATTCTTTAAATTAATATCATTTTAAGAATATAAGAGTAATTAGTACCATCTTTTGGATTAGCGCTTTGAGAGTACCAACACTTTTTCACATGTAATTGACTTTTGACTTTATTTTGTTAGGTAAAGTAAAACTTAGTATTTTTAAGAACCTTAATGGAGCATAAAATTATTTTTTTCTAAAAGATAAATGTAATTAAGTGTCTAATCACCTTTAACAAAAACAGACTTTTTTTTTTGCGTTTAATGATTAGGTTATTAAATTTGCATGTTATAACATTTATCAATTACTAATACTTTCGTAGATAATAATTGATAAAATAGTTTTGTGTATAAAATTATATTTTTATAAAAAGTTATATATAAATTCTATAATGCAAAATTACAAATATTTCCTTTAAATGTGAACAAAATTTTGAATGGAGAATTATGTTCATAATAGAAATTCAATTCCTATAATTATTAATAAAATCTTATCGATGGAAATGGTTGATAATGTAAAGATAGAAACAAAATTCTTGTCCGTTAAAATTTTCAATTTCTCAAGCGTTTAATTAGTTTATTTCACATCGTTATGAAAGATTTAAATTCTTTATTTTCCAATTAATGGACTCAATGTTACGTCACAAGTTCAAATGATTCTTTTCCTTTTCTAAATTTTCAACTGTTTCTCTTAAGTTTTCGATTTTAGGATGCTGTTATTGTTTGACTAAACAAAAAGTTGATCATACAAAAAATATCCAGCAATAAAAAGTAGTTTCCCCAAACAGATTAAACAAGACCACCTGGAAATAGAAAAACTGGTTTCCTACACCACTCTATTCGGACAGCGGCAGAAAGGCTCACTCGCTTTTATTTGACGACACCTGTCAAACAAGAATTTTAAACCGCCAATAGAAAAGATCTGAAGCAATGACAAATAATCAGGCCACGCGTGGCGTCTTGTAGAAGAGAGTAGAGTTGTAATTCTGTACTCGCGTTAGTGAAGAGAACGATGACCGTCGGTATGTGTAAAACGCGGGTGAACAAAAAGCAGAAAAAAGAAAGAAAGGAAAGGAAAAGAAAAAAAGTTGGTGGGCTTTGGATGGTTGGTTTTTATTCTCTCTTTCTCTCTTTTTATTTTTATTTTTTTTGTTTTTGTGGACAAGAGAAAACAGCGCCTTTTGGCTTCTACCCAAAAAAATAAAGCACAAAAATAACAATAAAAAAGAATTGGAACAAAAGCTCTCTTTTTAGTATTTCTTCTTTCTCCTCTCGAGAAAAAAAAAAAGTAACCGTTTTTTGGTTTCTCCGGTTTCAGTTAGAAAGGAGGAGAGGGGAGAGTTTTGGCTAAAGTGACAGCGTGGTTTGTAAGGGGGAATGAGAATTCCAGCGTGGAGGTGGTGCTAACGTGACAATAGTGGTGATGGTGATGGTGATGGAGGAAGATGACTGCTGAATGGATTTCACATTCGATGCAGGAATTCCGATGTCCCGAACAGCAGCAGCGGCGGCGGTGGCCGTGACTGAAGGAACCTCGCTTTCATCGTCGTTGAATCAAGGCCTCTCTCTCTGCCTTTGTTAATTTCTTTACTCTGTTTTTATTTTTGTTTTTTTATGTTAGTTTTTTTTTTTTATTTTGTGGAACGCAAGAGAAATGCAAGTTCATATGTTTTTGTTTGTTATTTTCCTGTTGTGAATTGTCCTTTTTGCCCATTTTCTAAGGTGAATTCCGGTTTGATCATTGTTAAAATCAGCCATTTTTCAGTTAAATTTTAAATCGAGAAATTATGTAAAATTTAAATTTCAGTGATTAATCTTAAATTCTTAATTGCGTTTCAATTATTGAGAAAACAGTGCAATTTTGCGGTGAATTTGAATAAATTGTTGCAAGTTTTGTTTTGCCGACGTGGACTAATTTGAGATTCCAAGTTCTTAATTTTTTAAAGTCAAATTAAGGTTCTAGGAAATAAAATGAAATTTAAAATTTTGCGTTATGTGTGTTTTTTTTTTCTTCTTATTGCTTTTGTTTTTCATTTATTGCTTTATTAATTGTAGAAAAAGATGAAGTTCTATTTTTTTTATAGGATTAAGCTCTATTTGATTATTGCTTTTACTGCCAGTCTTTTTGTACTCTTTACTCTCGGAAAGGCAAATAATAGAAAGCAAAGTAGTGGTTGAAAAATTAATAAATGACTAAAATGCTATGCTTAATCTACTAAGTATTGTTGTTTGTATGTAACAAAAATCATGAATTTGGATTGAGGAAAAAAAATAACTCGTCTCTGTATCTTTCAATGAATTTGATTTGATAATGCTGAACATTGAGCTGCATTAATTTTCTATATTTGAAATTATGAACTGTTCAGTTCAGCAAGTGCAATTTAGATGGTTATGGTCGTTCTAGCTGGTGGCTTTTTACAGCTTTTTGTCACTGTTTGATTGGGGGTTATATAAATTTTAATGTTGGTTCTTCATTTTCTCCTTCACTGTTTGTGAAATGCAATTAGGCATTAGCGGAAATAGGTCTTAGACTAAATAATCCTTTTCTTCTCTTCTCTTTTGTGAAAGTTACAAGTCAAAATTTGGCATCTTTGGCTGATGCTTTTTCATAAATCATGGCGGGTACGTGCCTGCCTTTATTATTATTCTTTGAAATTAGGTGGCGAGAAAATAATTTACTTCATATTTTCTGTTTTCCTTTTGTCATTTCTTTGAAATTCCTTTCCAGAGTAAATAGGTGGTCTTTCTTTATTATTATTCTTTTGAATCAAAAGGTTGGGGTTGATAATCGAATATACTGAAATTTTGCTTTATTTGCATGTATATGTTATTTATATGAAACCATGGTCGTCATACAGGAAGAGGGAGACAGAACTTCGAATCATGATTCTTCAATGAGTATTGGCTTTTGATAGACATAAAAGAGAAGAAATATTTTTGTCTTATTTTCCATGTTCTTTAGATCTACCTGCTCATCTTACTATTCCGCCGTGTTCAATTGATTTCTTAAAATCAATAGAAAGCAAAGGAACTGGTAGGTTACCATAGTGACAAGGAAATGAAATCATAGCTTATAATCTTTCTTTAACAGCTACATCATTTATATATTAAAATGAAAGGGTAATAAAAGATAAACTTTCTTTCATCAATGAAAATTTTTTAACGAGGATTTTTTTCTCTCGAAAGCCCTCAAACTTGGATGGAATAAAAACAAAAGGAGAGTTGGATATTTCTGAGTAACCCTTCAAATCTCTCTTTCTCTTTTAAATTTTTTCCAAACAAGGGAGAGGCATCACTCCATCTCCCTTCAGCTCAATCCAATCATATTTGCTTCATATATCAGAGCTGCTACATGTGATTGTAAGAATCATATTATCACTTCAGATATAAATTGTATTGTGGCTCATGTAACTTGAACATGGACTCTCTATGTTAACCACATATGATTTTAATATGGAGAATCTATATAAGCCAAGCTTATTCTAGACATAATAGTTTAGTCTCATGTTCCAAAATGGTGAAGAATAAAAGATCTTTTCTCTGATTATCATTTCTCTTTGGTTAAACTAATATTCTGATTTCTGGTAGTATTTTCTTTGAACTGGATTTATCACTTCAATGATTTTACTTCAACTGAGTCTTTTATCTTTTACCTTTTCTTTATTTTCTTTATTTCAGTTATCTTGTATAAGATGCTACTTTTAAGCGAAGTCTTAAGTGTACTGGATGCATATTCTAAGATAAAGTATATTTTTGTTTAATAGAATATTGCTATATTTATTTGTTTTCTTAAACTTTCTGCAACGAGCATGGTTGATCTTCATGCTTCCTTCAGATGTTGAGTTTTTGAAAATGAAATTTTATCTTCTTGGTGTAAACTGTCAAGAATATTATTGGAAAGTCAACTGCTGTTTTAATTAATTTGTTATTTTAGGAAATTAGTATATATGTGTATCCCTAGCATTAAGGTTAGAGAATCACTCGATTATAGATTCTATTAATTAGAATAATATCTAGGATTATGAGTGATATACTTTCCTATTTAGTTAGAAGTTCTTTGTATATAAATAGGGTACCTATGTACAGTTTTATCTTAAGTCTTTTCAATACAATACTTTGATTTCCTACATGGTATCAAGAGCTTTAGGTTTTTTTTTTCTTGGAAATCAGTCACTTTTTCAGCCTTCATTGCTGATTTTCTGCAGTTTCTTCTTCAGCCTTCTTTGCTGATTTTTTTTGCCTTAGGCCTTCATAGCCATTTTCTCATCCAGCCTTCATCACGAAAATTTGTTTTTGTTCATCTCTATAGGCTCGGTTCTGGTTCTATTGTTCCAGCCTTCATCACTGTTGTCTTTGCTCTGTTTTCTAAAGACAAAACAGAGTATTTCATGTGTTCTTTTTTATCAGCCTTCATAGCTGAATTTTTCCTCTGTTCTTCATCATTGGTGGTTTCTCTTTGTTGCTTGGCCTTCATTGCCGATTTATCCCTGATTCTCACCTATCCTTCAGCAAGTTTTGATTTGTGAAAGATGTCAAAAGTTGCAGAAACAACTACTGCAGCACCAAAGGAGTTGGGCAGTCTCAACAAAGAAGAGATTGAAAAGCTGAGAAATCTCCTAAGTATCCTCGAAAAACCTTCAGGTACCTATTCATTGATACATTCAGGTAAACTTCCAACCTCTCACGCTTTAAATGCCTCAGATAGAACCTTTAAACATTTGTGGATTATTGATTCAGGAACCACAAATCATATGACTCATTCCTTTCAAAACTTTAGTTCATATTCACCTTGTTCTAGTAGTAGGAAAATTGCTACTGCCGATGGCTCCTTGGCCACGGTAGCTGGGGTAGGAGAAATAAAAATCAGTCCTAACCTTACTTTGAAAAATGTCCTACATGTTCCCAAATTGTCCACCAATCTTTTATCAATATCCAAGCTTTCTCATGACATGAATTGCAAAGTAACTTTTTTTCCATCTTATTGTCTATTTCAAGACCAGGGCTCGGGAATGATGATTGGACGTGCTAAGGAGAAGGACAGATTATACTATCTTGAGGAATTAGAGAAATCGAAAGTTGGTAAGTGGAACCAGTCCCTAACCTACCTTTCTGGACAAAACCTCACCAATAAAGACACAATTTGGCTTCACCATTTTAGGCTCGGACATCCTTCTTTTTCAACCCTTGAAATTATGTTCCCTTCTTTGTTCAAAGGACTAGTTGATAAGCAGTTTCATTGTGATGCATGTGAACTTGCAAAACACAGACGTGCTACCTTTCCCACCAATAACAAAAGAAGCCTTTTTCCTTTTGAGTTGATTCATAGTGATATATGGGGTCCAACTACAATTCCAAATATTTTTGGGGCACGTTGGTTTGTTTCATTTATTGATGATTGTACAAGAGTTACCTGGATATTTCTGCTTAAATCAAAATCTGATGTGAGTGATATCCTCCCAAACTTCTTTTCCATGATAAACCAATTTGGGGTCCAAATCAAAAGGTTTAGGTCAGATAATGCAAAAGATTATTTCAACCAAACACTTTCTCCATATTTTCAACAAAAAAGGTATTATTCATGAGTCATCCTGTGTCTCTACTCCACAACAAAATGGAGTTGCAGAAAGGAAAAATGACCATCTCCTAAACACTACCCGAGCATTATTATTTCAGAAAAATGTGCCAAAATACCTTTGGGGGGAAGCAGTTCTTACAGCCACACATGTCATAAACAGGTTACCATCCCGAGTGTTAAACTTCAAGAGTCCCATGGAGGTATTGTCTCACTTTTATCCAAGTCTCCGTACAACAAACCATCTTGTTCCTAGAGTATTTGGGTGTGTCTCATTTGTTCATGTCCATAGCCAAAATAGAGGAAAGTTAGACCCTAGAGCTATCAAGTGTGTCTTTGTGGGATACTTTTCAACACAGAAAGGATACAAGTGCTATCACCCACCTACTAAAAAACTCCTAATCTCAGCAGATGTTACCTTCATTGAAACAGAACCATATTTCACTCAGCCCTATCTTCAGAGGGAGACAACATTTGTGGAAGATAAGGATCAAGACTTCTTTCTCCTTGACTTGCCGTCATCATCTTCTAAATTCCAACCCGAGACCAAGACCTCCGCTGAAGTTACAATTAAGCAACCTGAGCCTCCTCCTTCAGAAACCCAAAATGAGCCCTCCTTACAACCTAGTTCACAAGCAGATGGGGGAAAGGCCACTACTAACAATCGGTTTTCACAGGTTTACTCAAGAAGGAAAAGTCTAGCTCCTGAACCAAGGCCGAACCAATCATCAGACTCAAATCCTGGAAATGAGGTAATATCTTCTAGCTCTACTCCTCAAAGTGATTCCTTATCTAACATTGATTTACCTATAGCCCTTAGGAAAGGAACTAGAGAGTGCACAAAACATCCATTATACCCAATATCCCATTTTGTGTCCTTTGAAAAATGCTCTCCATCTCACCTAAGTTTCCTTACAAACATAAACACAATATCCATTCCCAAAACATTATCAGAGGCTTTAAATTGTGAAAATTGGAAGAATGCTATGAATGTTGAAATGCAGGCCCTGGAGAAGAACAATACTTGGGAGATTGTGGAGCTACCAAGAGGAAAGAAAGCAGTGGGATGTAAGTGGGTCTTTACAGTTAAGTATAAAGCAGATGGAACACTTGAGAGGTACAAAGCTAGGTTGGTGGCTAAAGGATACACACAGACATATGGGATAGATTACCAAAAACCTTTGCTCCGGTTGCCAAGATGAATACGGTGAGAATTCTTTTGTCTCTAGCAGTTAACTTTGATTGGCCTTTACAACAGTTTGATGTAAAAAATGCATTTTTGCACGGAGATCTTGAAGAGGAAATCTACATGGAAATACCCCCTGGATTCAATAGAAACATGGCTGCAAATAAGGTTTGCAAGCTCAAGAAGGCACTATATGGCCTAAAACAGTCACCAAGAGCTTGGTTTGGGAGATTTGCCAAGGTAATGCATTCCATGGGGTACAAGCAGAGCCAAGGGGATCACACCCTATTCATAAAACACTCAGGTTCAGAGGGAGTTACTGCTCTCATTGTCTATGTTGATGATATCATAGTGACGGGAAATAATGAAAAGGAAAGGCAGAACTTGGGAAGATGTTTGGCAAAGGAGTTCGAGATTAAGGAACTAGGAAACTTGAAATATTTTCTGGGCATTGAAGTGGCAAGGTCGAAACAAGGGATCTTTATATCCCAACAAAAGTATGTCCTTGATCTCTTGAAAGACACGGGAAAGTTGGCGTGCAAACCATCCAGCACACCAATTGATCCTAATCATAAACTTGGGGAAGTAGAGGGAGACAATGCTACAGACAAAGAATCATATCAGAGACTGGTTGGCAGACTAATCTACCTATCCCACACATGGCCTGATATTGCCTATGCAGTTAGTGTGGTGAGCCAATTTATGCACAACCCTAAGGAACTCCATTTGCATGCAGTTCATAGAATATTGCACTATCTCAAGGGAACTCCAGGAAAGGGAATTTTGTTCAAAAAAGGTGATAAGCTCACTTTGGAGGCCTACACCGACGCTGACTACGCAAGCTCAGTGGTTGATAGAAGATCCACCACGGGTTACTGCACCTTTTTGGGAGGAAACTTAGTTACTTGGAGGAGCAAAAAGCAGAATGTTGTGGCAAGATCAAGTGCAGAATCAGAATTTCGGGCAATGGCACAAGGTGTATGTGAGCTACTATGGTTGAAGATCATTTTGGAAGATCTAAGACTCAAGTGGGATGGCCCTATGAAGCTCTACTGTGATAACAAATCTGCAATTAGCATCGCACACAATCCTGTGCAGCATGACAGGACAAAACATATTGAAGTTGACAGACATTTCATTAAGGAGAAGCTTGACAGTGGTCTCATTTGCACACCCTATGTACCAAGCGAATCACAGCTAGCAGATGTTCTAACCAAGGACTTAACAATCCACTCTTCCACAAGATTGTAACCAAGCTGGGAATGGACAATGTTTATTCACCAGCTTGAGAGGGAGTGTCAAGAATATTATTGGAAAGTCAACTGCTGTTTTAATTAATTTGTTATTTTAGGAAATTAGTATATATGTGTATCCTAGCATTAAGGTTAGAGAATCACTCGATTATAGATTCTATTAATTAGAATAATATCTAGGATTATGAGTGATATACTTTCCTATTTAGTTAGAAGTTCTTTGTATATAAATAGGGTACCTATGTACAGTTTTATATTAAGTCTTTTCAATACAATACTTTGATTTCCTACATAAACATTCTTAAGTTAGTTGAGACCAGTTTGGATCTCGAAAAGAAGTAGAAAAACATAAAAGGTTTTGTAAACGTCTTTTGTTGAGGCATTAGAAAAAATAGAGTTGCATTATTTTCCTTGAATAATTTAGCCACTGCAGAGGCATGCAAAAAGTCAAAGATTCGAATGAAATTTCTTACTGCTGCTTGACAGAATCTTGTTTGTTAAAGAGATGTTCTTCCCATACCAATTATTTCATGTAAATTCTCAACCGTTTGCATTTTGATGCTTTGACTGTTAGAACATCAAGTGAGCCTATTTTAAATGCAAACAGATAAATACATGATACTTTAAAGCTAATATAGATTGAAATTTAGAGTGTTGTATATTCCAGTAAAATTGTTTACTTCTTGAAAACTTCAATACCCTTTGTAGTTCTTGGACTCCGTTTTTTCATTTATTTTCTGAACCTACTCCTTTAATATTATTTCAGATGCTATGTGGCAAATGAACTTGAGACCCAGTGAAACGATGGAATCTAGTTCCTATCCTGAACGCCCTGGAGAACCAGATTGTTCTTATTATATCAGGACAGGCCTTTGTAGATTTGGGGCAACATGTCGTTTTAATCATCCTCCTAACCGAAAGCTGGTATAAAATTGGGCTTGTTTGGACAATTCTTATGAATTCAGAGTTAATGCTTTTTGAGTGAGATATAATTGGTACAATGCCAAAGAGCGTCTTAATTTTATCCATTTTAGAAGCTATTTATGATAATCATTGGCATGGTATTGCTAGTTGAAGTTGTAGACATGTGAAACTTCTGCACATGGCTCTTTACTACTAAATCACTCTAAAACAGAACTTGTAGGAAAATATAGAGTATTAGATGCTTAAGAGATAAGCATGGTTCTGTACATGCACACACACACACACACACACACACACACTCTTGCTGCATGGGTATACTTCACTTGCTACTGCCATTTCATTTTAACTTTGTCATACTACTCGTTTGAGATTTTGAATATCAATTGTCATTTGAAATGTTTATTTAGATTATATCAAATTCCAGGCTATTGCCGCTGCAAAGATGAAAGGAGAGTTTCCAGAAAGAGTAGGACAACCTGAATGTCAGGCATGTACTTATTCCTTGGTTTCCCATGTAACAGTATTGTTACTACTTTTATATGTGCTTTAAAATTTGTAATGTATGATTAGTACGAAGTATACTACCTTTATGCATCTAAAGTGGAAATTTATTTTATTTGTTGCGTGGAGATTTCACCCATAAAATGATGGGTCAAACATTTTAATATTTTAGTGAATGCAATATTCTAAATTGATGCAGATGTTTCTCTACGAATTCAATACGCTTTTATTTGTGAATTTTTATGGCTTTGACTGTTTGATCCATTGTGTTGCAGTTCATTATTTGTTCACACCTATATGGATGATGCACTAGAATTAAATGATTGTTCTTGCTACTTTTAAAGTTCAAAATGAAAACAAGGATTACTTTTAGAATTAGAAAGAAATCCTGATTGATGTTTAACAGAGTGAGACTCATTTGAATGTAGGTGAAAGGAAAATTTCCTGAAAATAATAGTGTAAGCAACAAAGATTGTTGATGATAAAGGTTTCTATTACTTCATATATGGTCTCTTTCTCCTTTGTCCCTGCTTTTGCCTCAAAAGCTGTTTGTTGTCATGGGCAATTCATAAAGACAGATCCAGTCCTGTCTTGATCCTAGTATAAGAAAATAAACAAGTAAAGAAACTAAGAAAATGGTAATGTGCTAATAATTTGGATTGAAAAAGGTTTATTTCTCTTTCTAGTGGTTTGACATAGCAATCAAGCTTTAGTCCAAATCCTCATCTTGACTAGAGGATTGGCTTCTCATAATATTTTCTTTATTCTTGTACGTTATTGACTCTTTCTATTCTAGAAAGGCAAAGGTAGCAGTGACTCCTTGTTGTTGTTGGTGTTGTTGTGGTTTTTGTTTTTGTTTTGTTTTGTTTTTTTTTGTGTGTGTGTGTGTGGTTTGTTTTTTTTTGCATTGGAAGCCAAATTGCAATCTTGACAGAAGCTATTCTTTTGGTTTTACTGCCTCATGTCAAATATTTTTTGTTTCTCATTTGCATGTATGTTTGGATTTGACAACTGATGGTTTGCTCTTAACTGCTGTGCAGTACTACCTGAAAACAGGAACTTGCAAATTTGGAGCTACATGCAAGTTTCATCATCCTAGAGACAAAGCAGGGATAGCTGGGCGAGTTTCTTTAAATATTTTGGGCTTTCCTCTTCGCCCGGTTTGGACTTCATTTTTTCCTTTCACTCCTTACAATGCAATTTTATAACAATACAAATTTTAAGTCAACATCCAGGTTTCATCCTGTTTCATGTTTGTTTGTTCCTTTGTCTTTTCAAAACAAAAACTACAATTTTTTTTATTGGACAAACTTTAGCAAAAGGCAGATATTGATACCTTCCACTTAAGCTTGTCCAATTGTACAGTCATATTGACTGAATATTAATCTGTTTATCATTTAGATCCGATATGAATAATACGTACACATAGACAAGGATCATAAGTAAAATGTTTATCACTTTCTATCACTCAAAAAGAACCTCTTCTCTTTTCAGTTTTGAGTTATGAATTTGTTTTTAACTTTAAATATGGATTCCATGAACAAAAAATACTGCTGAATTTAAGACCATTGTTGGCCTCAACATTGAGGTTGAATTGTTGTATAAGTTTGGACCTGTTAAGGCAAGCTGTATTTCTTCAATGATTGGTTTCTAAAATGTGGTTTTTGGTTATCAGTGTTTCATAGGCCTAATGTAACTTGTTTTCCTTTTACTTTTCTTTCATATAGAATGAGACTGAGTGTGCTTATTATCTAAGAACTGGACAATGCAAGTTTGGGAGCACTTGTAAATTCCACCATCCTCAGCCAACTAATATGATGGTTTCATTGCGTGGCTCTCCTATTTATCCAACTGTCCCCTCTCCAACCACTCCTGGTCAGCAGTCATATCCAGGAGGGATTACAGATTGGTCAAGGGCATCTTTCATTCCCAGCCCCCGTTGGCAAGGTCCTTCAAGTTATGCACCTTTGATTTTACCCCAAGGGATGGTATCAGTTCCAGGGTGGAATGCTTACAGTGTAAGCATTTCCTTAGCTCATTAATAATGCTTTCTTCATTAAGCATGCCAGTTTAGTGTTATACATGGGTTTGGACAACATTAAAGGTGACAAGTCAGGCAACTTTTTAGAATTATAGTTGTTGATGTGCTAATGTTTTGTGTTTGGAAAATAATAATATTTGTCTCGAGTCAAGAGGTGCCCTAATAATTTCAAAGAAGCTTTATCCACTTTCTTCTCTAAAGGTTTGTTTTATGGTAGATCACCTTTTATCTTTTCCTGGGCCTGAATAAAATGCATTTGCAGCAGGCTGTAATGGTGCAATTTCAACCAATGACATTTTTTTTCCTCTTAAGAAGAATCTTGTTTTTAGCTTGGTTACGGTTGCGCAATGCTAATATTTGATGAGCATTATTTGTTGGAGCTAATTTTCAGAAGCCACAGAAACGGTTGTTTTCTGATACTTGTGATTAACATGCAATTAGTGGCAATTTGGTTGCACTAAGGGAGCCTAGAATTAAGTCTGATGGAAGTTGGATAAAGCCTTGGGGATCACAAGAGACAGTATTGGTGCTGTTTCCGGTGTTAGTGGAATTGTATTGCTTTTTGTTGTTGGAGACACTTGTGGCTGGCTGATGATGTGCTCATACAAGTATGATTCACTGCAGATTTGGTTGATATTCATTTAGGCCTAAGCCATTTATTTCTCACCGTGCTTATTAGTTATTAGTAGGTTTTGTGGTTTAGAATGAAATAAGCATGTCAAACTCTGGGTCAACTCTTATCAGCAGGTGAGTTGGATTGGAAATTAACTCTTAATCAGAATAAGTTCATATGCTGGTTGCACCAGTTTGTTCTTTGGTAAAAGTAAACATAAAGTGCTGAAGTTTCTTTTAAAACTATATCAGTGATTGTTAAGTTACTTGACAATTTAGAAATGAGAGTGAAATTGAATCAGAAATTTGTAGCTTAACTTTAACATATTTGATTAGCTGCCTGTTTCTACAAAAATTGCTAGTCTATCTCCTTGTGAATACATTATCAACTGTATGCTATAAACCACAACCTGTTCATGAATGTATTTTCATTGAAGAGCAAATGTTTTATGGTAATGTTACAGTTGGGGCTATCTCTAGAGCCGAGGGTTTTTTTTTTTGGCTTGGTCCAAATGGTTTGCTGTCATTTCTAGCTTTGTAACTGTGTCAGAATGCCTGAGAGCATACATCTGCTCTTTTATTTTTTTTGTATATATTTAGTTATACAGAATTTGATTCGGTAAGTTGATTTTCACTTTGACTAGCAAGCATCGATGCAGCATGTAAGTTGTGATCTCTGAGAAGTGTTACTATTTACTATCCAAACAAAGAGAGAGAAGTGCTACCATTCTAATACTCCTCATTTTTCCAGGGTCAACTGCCATCAGTCTCTTCTTCAGAGAACCTGCGGCAGACAAATGGAAATAATCAGATCTATGGAACCTCACGCCAGAATGAATCAGCAAGTGCAGGATCTCAAGCATCCTTTTCTCAATTTCGTGCTGGCTCTGTCCCTGTGGGTTTTTATGCATTGCAGAGGGAAAATGTATTTCCAGAGAGACCTGGTCAGCCTGAGTGCCAGTTTTACATGAAGACAGGAGATTGTAAATTTGGTGCAGTTTGTAGGTTTCATCACCCGAGAGAGAGAGTTCTTCCTGCCCCTGATTGTCTGTTGAGTCCTATAGGCCTTCCTTTACGTCCGGTGAGTTATGTATTTAGTGGTAATTCTGTTTTTCAATTTACTTTTGAATATTGATCTGTTCAAAGTATTATGGCTTTTTAAGCCTAGTCTTCATGATACATAAAAATATGCCATTCCCTACCTATTACCTCAACCTACATGAACTTTTAATTCTCTTGAAAAGTTTGGTTTCCTAATTGTTGGGTTTTAAACCCAAGCTAATAAACTTTTTTATGTTAAAAAATGGATATTTTCCTTGATTCTATTGCTTGGCAATTGGTCATTCTGTGGTTGCCATAAAAAATTTTAAATTACATTAGAAGGAATTGGCATAAAAAATAAGTTGTTACGTATTGACATGGGACAAGGAATGATCTCCTTGCATGTATATTTGGGTTTAGCAAATAAGGATTTTAGGGGTTATGTTTGTCGATTAAAAGGTCTAAGGCTATTAGGCAATGGTTGAGTTTTGAGTGAATTACTGGAATCAAGAACTAGGTCGCTGCAATTTATTGCAGCTACTGTACTAATAGCGTGTATATGCCACATTGAAGATATGAGGTGCTTGTACCAATATTCTAGGATGACTAAGGTGGTTGAATGAGGATTTCATTGTTTAGAAGAATGGCAATATGATTCTAGTTCTGCGGAGAGTTACGACAGCACCATGAGAAATTGGTCTTGATTCATGTAGAATAAATAAAATAAAATCTTAACATGTTGAAGCTATTATGAATAAAATTCTTATGTTGCAGTGATGATGAGTTAATGGAGGACAAAGCATTGGAGGAAGAAATTATGTTTTTTCTATTTTGATATAAGTTTTGTTTTTTGGTATTTCTAAAGTCAAATTTAGGGTTAGTTATGTGTGTTGTGTGTTTCACCGTGCTAATTTGGGGCAAGTTTTGAATGCTTTGACGTAGATATTAGATTCTCTCTCCAGTTTCCCTTCTACTCTTTTCTCTCTTTCCCCCTCCTATCTTTTCTCTCTTCCCGTCCTCCTTTCATCCTGTATCAGGTTAATAACTTGAACCATGTTAAAATTCCTTGGGACTTTTCAATAGATCCAACCATTAGCCATCTCCAGGGTAAAAAAGTAGTCCAAAAATTTGTGGTAATCATGACAAGAATGTGGAATTTCAGAATACTTTTATTTCTGAATCTTACTTGAATAATACAACTTCTAAGGATTATATACAGCTACTGTTAAGCAGTAAAATAGGAAACTAAATCAGTCTAAATCTAATCCTCATAATTGAGGAATTGTCTAACCTTAATTCTAGGGATATAGATATTTACACATTTAATATAGTTGACTTTTCCACACTCCCCCTCAAGCTGGCTTGAAGATATCTTCCATGGCAAGCTTGCTCACTAGATTTTCAAACTGCTTCCTGTGCAATCCCTTTGTAAGAACATCAGCAACTTGGTCACTTGTTGGTATATATGGCATGCAAATTATTCCATTGTCAAGTTTCTCTTTGATAAAATGCTTATCTACTTCTACATGTTTCGTTCTATCATGGAGCACTGGATTGTGAGAAATAGAGATTGCAGCTTTATTATCACAATAGAGCTTTATCGGTGAGGGATTAGAAACCTTCAAGTCTTCAAGTAGTCTTTTAATCCACATTACCTCACAAATCCCATGGGCTATTGAACGAAACTCAGCCTCGGCACTACTTCTGGCTACTACATTCTGTTTCTTGCTTCTCCAAGTGACAAGGTTTCCTCCCACAAATGTGCAATAGCCTGAAGTTGACCTCCTATCCGTAATACTTCCTGCCCAGTCTGCGTCGGTATAGGCTTCTACTTGTAGGTGTCCATGGTTTTTGAAAAGCAATCCCTTTCCAGGCGTTCCCTTTAGGTACCTTAGGATTCTGTAGGCAGCTTCAAAGTGTTCTGAGCTGGGTGAATGCATAAACTGACTTACCACACTTACTGCAAAAGCTATATCAGGTCGTGTATGTGCTAAATAGATGAGTCTACCCACAAGTCTTTGGTATTTCTCTCTATCCACCACGTCTTTGGTTTCAGTAGGCTGAAGTTTCAAGTTGGGCTCTATTGGGGTTTCAGCTATCTTGCAACCAAGCATTCCTGTCTCACTAAGCAAGTCTAGGACATACTTACGTTGGCTAACAAAGATACCCTCCTTTGATCTTGCAAATTCCATGCCAAGGAAGTACTTTAAGGCTCCCAAATCCTTTATCTCAAAGTCATGTGCAAGCCTTCTCTTAAGTTCTCCAATTTCTGCACTATCATCACCAGTTATTATTATATCATCCACATACACAATTAAAATAGCTAGTTTACCATTTCTAGAGTGCTTGAAGAACATTGTGTGGTCAGCTTGACTCTGAATATAACCATAGCTCTTCATTACATTTCCAAACCTTTCAAACCATGCTCTTGGTGATTGTTTAAGACCATACAAGGATTTTTTCAATTTGCACACCTTGTTGGTTCCGAGGTTTTTCTCAAATCCAGGTGGGAGGTCCATAAACACTTCTTCCTCTAAATCTCCATTAAGAAAGGCATTTTTTACATCAAGTTGCTGTAGAGACCAATTGAAATTAACTGCTAAAGAGAGAAGTACCCGGATTGAGTTTATTTTCGCAACTGGAGCGAAGGTCTCTTGGTAGTCAATGCCATAAGTTTGAGTGAACCCCTTGGCAACAAGTCTTGCCTTGTACCTCTCTATGCTCCCATCTGCCTTACACTTCACAGTGAAGACCCATTTACATCCTACAGTTGTCTTGCCTCTTGGTAGCTCCACAATCTCCCAAGTCCCATTCTTTTCAAGAGCGTCCATCTCTTCCTTCACCGCTAACTTCCAATCCGGATCACCTAGGGCATCCTGAATAGATCTTGGTACATGCAAGTTAGAAATATTTGAAAGGAATGCTTTGTGGTTATTGGACAACTTTTGATACGACAAATATTTTGCAATAGGGTGATTGGTACATGATCTTACTCCTTTTCTGTTAGCAATTGGGACATCTAGATCAGAAAAATCAATATTTGGAGACTCAAGGGAAGAAACTAAAGGAGCAATTTTAGGATTAACCTGAGTTTGAGGAGGAGGACCATCCCTCAGAGATTCCGGCTGAACAGGTGCTAGAGAAATAATTGGATCAGTAATATTTTTATGAGATTTTCTCCTGGTATAAACCTGAAGCTCAATATTTGGATTATGTGAATCCGTTTGAAGTAATTCTCCCCCTGTTTCAGATTCTTCAATACTTGGCACCTGTTGACTAAGAGAGTCCTTGTTTTCATTATTTTTAACGTTCATTTCCTTAAATTGTTTAATAGACTGAATTGGTGACTCAATGAGGCTTGGTAGTGGTGTAGAGAATTTCCAAAAATTATCTTCTTCTTCTTTATTTCCCCCTGAAGAAGATTTTTGAGGAAATAGGGTTGATTTTCTAGAAAAGTGACATCCATAGTAATGTGAATTTTCTTTGTCAAAGGATTTAAAACACTTATACCCTTTTTTATTTGGAGCATAGCAATGAAAACACATTTTTCAGCTTTAGGATCCAATTTGGATCGAAAAATTTGGGGAATATAAACAAAGCAAGTGCATCCAAAATTTTTAAGGTAACTCAGAGTATAAACGAAATGTTGGGAAGTATTTTTTGAGAGTATTCAAAGGTGTTTCAAAATGTAAGACACGAGTTGGCATCCTATTGTTAAGTAAGATGCAGTCAACACAGCATCTCCCCAGAGGTATTTTGGAATGTTCATAGAAAACATGATAGCTCTAGCTACCTCAAGTAAATGCCTATTTTTCCTTTCAGCTATTCCATTTTGCTGGGGTGTGTCTCGACATGTAGATTGGTGTAAAATACCTTTTTCTTTTTAAAAAATTTCCCAAACATTCATTAAAGTACTCAGTTCCATTATCTTGTTCGAAGGATGCAAATTTTTGTTTTGAATTGGGTTTCAATCATGCAATAAAAATCTTTGAAAAGTTTTTCTACATCAGATTTTTTGCTTAGTAAGTAAACCCAACACAATCTAGTGTGATCATCGATAAAAGTTACGAACCACCTTTTTCCAGGACAAGGTGGTAACCTTGAAGGTCCCCAAACATCAGTATGAAACAAATAAAATGGTTTTGATGGACTATAAGGTTTTGAAATATATTTAACTCGATGATCTTTAGATAAAAGACAACTTTCACATTGAAAAATAGAGCATCCACTCCTTTAAACAAATTAGGAAATAAATGTTTTAAATAGGGAAACTAGGATGTCCTAACTAAGATGCCATTGCATTATTTTATCAGAAACAGAATTTGAACTGGTACTACTAAGCCCTTGAGCTTTTTTATTACCTAGGAAATCCTCACTGAAATAGTAGAGCCCATTTATTTCTCTAGCACTGCCAATCATTCTTCCCTGAGTTTTGGTCCTGAAATTGACAAAGAGAGTCAAAAAGATAATACGACAGTTGGAATCCTTTGAAAGTTTACTGACAGATAAAAGATTACAAGCAAGTTTAGGAACATGAAGTACAGATTTAAGATCAATACTTTCAGAAAGTTTAATAGAACCCTTGCCTGCAATAGGTGAAAAGCTACCATCTGCTATTCTTATTTTTTCATTACCAGAACAGGGAGTGTATGAACTAAATAGATTCGACAGGTTAGTCATATGATCAGATGCTCCTGAATCAATGATCCATGGAGCAGAATTAAAGACACTGGATAGGGCTAATGGATTTCTACCTGAATGAGCAATGAACTATTAGATGTACCAGATGTCGGATTGGACTTTAGTAGTTTCAGGAGTTGATCGAACTGCTCTTTGCTGAAGGAACCCATATTTGCTTCATTGGCAGAGGGTTGTGGATGCTTCTGCTTCGGCTTCCAATATTGTTGGTTTTCCATGGATGTGCCAACAAGTTTCTCGAGTATGGCGTGGTTTGTTGCAATGGTCACACCACACTCGAGGCTTGTCATCAATCTTACGCAAATCAAGGACATTTGGTCCACCAACATTAGCTTCTGCAGTGACCAATGCAGATTTCTTGATCAAAACTACTGGTATGAGGAGTAGAATTTACAACTGAAGTAGAACCTGACATGGTGGTAAAAAACAGCAGCGGCTCTTGGAAAAATATGGTGATTTAGGGTTTGGCAAGAAAGAAAAGTTCTTGATGAGAAAGTGGCTATGAAGGCCTAAGGTAAAAAAAATCAGCAATGAAGGCTGAAGAAAAACTGTAGAAAAATCAGCAATGAAAGCTGAAAAAGTGACTGATTTCCAAGAAAAAACCTAAAGCTCTTGATACCATGTGGAATTTCAGAATACTTTTATTTCTGAATCTTACTTGAATAATACAACTTCTAAGGATTATATACAGCTACTGTTAAGCAGTAAAATAGGAAACTAAATCAGTCTAAATCTAATCCTCATAATTGAGGAATTGTCTAACCTTAATTCTAGGGATATAGATATTTACACATTTAATATAGTTGACTTTTCCACAAAGAATATTGCTGTTAGCTTCGAGTTGACATAATAAATGATTGAGAGCAAAGTTCTGTTGATAGAATAACAGAACCAATATAGTTGAACTTCTTTTTTGCACTAACTGTAGGGTTTAATCTTTCAACTTAAAACCATAAACTTTGTAATGATAAACTTTAAGTCTTACCACAGGATCCTCATAAAGCTTGCATATGAACTTCATCTTGTTTTACCCTAAATCTTTGGGTGTCCAATGTGGTTTAGGGCGGTGTCAATATTCCTATGAAAATTGCTAAGACTCTTTCTTTGAAGAATTCATTGACGTTGTGCTCACTTTTTTCTTTAGTTCTGATCAGATAGTATGAACTGTAAATGTTAAATTCTAATTGTGCAACCAATTTTGATGCTGAGAATTTTTTTTTTTAGGTGAAAATAGTTGTGTATCTGTTTTTTGAGGATAGATTAGTTGAGGCATTTTGGGGCACCATACCCATGTTAATACAACATGGATTTGGGTGCAGAATATGTGTCTGAGATGGCACTGTTTATTCAGACTCCGAATTAAGAAAGTGAGGCAAATCAAATACCGAGTGAAGAAAGTGAACAGCAGAGACAACAATGGGTTATTGCTGGGATATGTGAGCACCAAATTGACGAAAACCCAACCCAAAAATTAACCAAAAAAATTAGGTATAAGAGAAAGCATTCTCGTCTGGGAAGATGGAGAGGTATAAAAGGGAAAAATAAGAAGGAAGACAAAGGATTTGAAACTAGCTTCATTGTACCCCCAGTTCTCCTCTGACACTGCACCATACTTCTGCCTTCAGTTGTTTCATCAGAAAAAAAGGGGCAAATATTCTTGATTTGGACAGAACCTTGGCATTTGATCAGAAAAAAGGAAATGAGAAGGAAGATTGAAATGACAAGAAGGATTCTAGATAAGCCTTAAGCGCATGTAGTTGCCTTTTGTGGCCCCTTTTAATTATCTTTAAGTTTATGTCAAAAAAGGGAAAAACACAGTTAGAATATTGGAATGGTATATGCTAAGCTACTAATATATATATATATATATATATATATATATATTATATGTATATATATATGTAATACAATAGAATATAATATATTGCTACTATAGTCCTATTCTTAAATTGAAAATTTCGTCAGTTTTGGGATTTCAATTTTTGTATACTATTTTTTTATAACATTAATGTAAAAGATATCCATGTATCCATATCCAATTTTCAGATTCTTCGTAGACTACTCCATTTGTCCAAAATTTAGGAAGAAAGGGGAGTCAGACCCTTGGTTACATATCTGTACCAGATACCCATACCTGAGTCTATGTAACTTACTCAACCTGAGTCTATGTAACTTACTCAAGTTAACTTCCTCCTTTCATTCTTAATTACTGTACATCGATTTCTTATGGTCGAGAGCTGTATCTTTGGCACCCATTTTGAAGCTTTCATGTCGTTCAGAGTCTTCACTTGTTGAATGTTACTATTGTGACTTATTTTCACTTTTAGTTAACAAGCTTAGAATGTTATGTTTTGCTTATCCATTATCCATCTCACATATTCATTCTGGTTTGAGGTTGGCTTTTGTACTTGTCATTTTCTCTTCTATGCGATATTCCCATTTATTTTTGGTGCATGTGATTAATTTACAAGGAGTTCCCTACTATGTGCAGACATGCTTTTATTATGTTGCTAGTTTTGTCCTTTTGTTACTTGATATTTTTTACATTATTGATATTGCTACTTTTTCATTTTAACAGGGTGAACCTCTATGCATTTTCTATTCTCGATACGGAATTTGCAAGTTTGGTCCAAGTTGCAAGTTTAACCATCCTATGGGAATTTTCACATACAATTACTCTGCATCATCTCCATCTGATGCCCCAGTTCGCCGTTTCTTGGGGTCTTCTTCAGGAACTGCTGGGTTAAACCTGTCATCTGAGGGGCTTGCTGAAGCAGGCTCTACGAACCCCAGGCGACTTTCATTGTCAGATAATAGACAATTGTCTTCAAGTGATGATAATATTGATACAGAGGGATAAACACTGCAACAAGATATGGGCTGATTACATTTGACAATCTTTTGGTGAATGAGGAAGAGGAATCTGTAAATTCATTTCCCATTGTTGGAGATGTATAGAGTTCATGTCTAGTTGATTCTGTTCTTTTAAAAAATATGCTATTCAGTTGACAGTTGTGTCTTCTGAATTTCATATTTATGCATTGTATAAATCTGAAAATGATGTCATTTGGTAAAACCCAATGTGAACAGTACATCTGTCCCAAAGCTCTATTTTCTTACTGATTTTTGTGTTATATTTCTTTCACACAATGTTATACGAGGCATTTCTTTTGCGGTGTTAAGCCTCTGCTTGTTTCCTGGTAGATCTCATCTAGGAGCTCTGTTTAAGATTTCCAGTCACGGCCCTGGTTTCCAAATATCGGTTGAGTAATTTTATGCCACCCTGCTGTGTCATACACCATGGCTTCACTATTCATATCATACTTCTTCCTTCTCTAGTCCTTTTTCTTCTTGGACCTCACATCTGCAGACATTTCCTAATATCAGCCTTGTTTCTTGAGGTAATAGTTACTATTTTCCCTATATTTATTAATCTTTTGAGTGATTCTCAAAGTTGTTTCTTCCATTGATATTTGTTTTTCTTCATTATATGTGGGAGAAATTGTCAAGCAGAAGTATAACTGAGTAGACATTCCATTCTCCTGCAAAAGAAGTGGAACCGGACTTATCTATGTTCTTGTTAGATGAATTCTTTGAACTCTTCAAAGCTCCTGGGGATCTTACTTCATGATAAATGATTCACTGAAGATGAACTTGTAAGTCACTCCAACAGAATCTCATGTTTTATGGGTATAGTTTATCTTTACCAAGCATCACACTCTTGTCCTTGCAGGAGGCTTTTGAAAATGATAGAGAATGTTCTGAATATTGCTCAATAAAAGATTCCGTATTCTGTATATATATTTATTAAAGGTTTTACCTTCTTCTGGCCTGCCAGTTTTGTTTAATGTCAGTTTAGATGAGTCCTCATGATTCCTTATTTCTATGCCTCTTGGCATTCATGGCCAACTGATTCAATATAACAATCTCTGCTGGATCTTTCTGGAAAGTTTGGTTGCTTTGCTTTGAACTGTGGCATTACTTACTGCATGGGGAGAGAGAAAAGAGGGGGGGGGGGGGGGGGGGGGGGGGGGGGGTGCGAATTGGATAAATTAAGAACCTTGAGTTTGGGACCTTGCATTTTCTTGTATTTCTGTTAATCAACATGATGTTGAATAAGTTCAAATTTTTTTAGGTTGTAGTTTCTTGTTTGTGTTTCATTGCAACTAAGGTATTTTAGCTTTTTGCCTCTATTTTTGGTAACAAGCTTTTTACTTTACAAATAGAGATGCTTGAATATGCTATGGTAATTTCTTTTATATCATGCAGAGGTGTGATTTGTGACCGTGCTGCATGTTCTGAAATATTTCACATTGTCCGGATAACAATTTGGATCATGCATTCTTTAATCTACTTGGGTACATTAGATCAAGCATTTTGATTGTAGATTAAGGATATCAGGGTGCTCATTGCGTTGAGAGCAATGACTATAATAGAAGTTGAGAAATCAAGTAAAACATCACATCAAGCTTATGATCAAGAGGAACAGCTATTGACAATGTTTGCATT
The DNA here is from genome assembly GCA_031772115.1 of Heritiera littoralis. Lineage (NCBI taxonomy): Eukaryota > Viridiplantae > Streptophyta > Magnoliopsida > Malvales > Malvaceae > Heritiera > Heritiera littoralis. The sequence goes on along the minus strand of JAPDPK010000136.1, from coordinate 1,156,217 downwards.
CTTCCTACTCCTATATCTGATCTCGTGATTACTGTTGTGTTTGTCCTGTTTATTTTTGTTTCGAAAAATCTGATCTTTCATGTCTGCTGCAATATTCTCATATCCTTTAACACAGTATTATCATATTTGGTTCACCATGCCTTCTATATGTCTGATATTCTTTGAATCTTAGATGTCTAACAAGGATATTACCTTTCAGCCCAAGTTATTGCCAAATTTCGACCTCGTGGGATTTTAAAATGAAATGCTCCTTCCACGTTCAGTACCCTAAGGTCCATATTTTCGCTTTACCACAAGTACTCTTAAGGCTTATTAATATAAAAAAAATATTGACTAATTGGTTGAGCCCCAAGCAAAAAATTAGGATTGATTATTGCAATATACTAAAATAAATTTCTTCAAAATAATATCGTCATCGTTATCATTAAGGCTTTGCTTGATAGGAAGGATAAAAAAAGATAAGGATAGAAAACTTAATAATCTAATGTTTAGATTTCATAACTATTTTTTTATTTTGTAGCTTAATCATAGATTAGCAAATTTTCTATTTTTACCTTTTTTTATCATTCTTATCATGTAAAGCCTAAAGCTTTTGTCTCAATATTGGGCACGTTATATGAACAAATATATTGTTTCACGTTAAATCGTTAGCATGAATTTTTTTTCCTTCATTCATTCCTATTTAAAGCAATGTGTTTTTTTAATTTCTGTTATGTCCTATCTTTCCGGATTATTACCTTTCAAGTCTTTTTCTGTATTCTCCTAACGTTGACCATTGTTGCATCATTCATTGCTTTCACTCTTTTGACTAGAGTATCAACAGGTTACTCGTCTGTATTGAAATAAACGTAAACTATTTTCATTCATCTTGTTTTTAGTGTCACTCTTCCATTTATTCTTCAAAACAATAATAAGAAAATAAAGAAAGAAACCTCCATTCTGTCCATCTGCTCATTCTGATTCACTAAAAAGCAGTGGCTTGGCCATTTTCTCTCCTCTAATCACAACAATTTAGGCTGCAAATGCCGGCAAATTGCTCCACATAAGCTATACCCCACCGCTCTTACCATTCCTTTTAGGCTTGATGTATTAAGTACTTGTATAACAAGTCTCTTTATTCCACTTCCGCAAAGCTTTACACCGTATATGCTTGGAAGGAGAGGATGAAAATGGAGGAAAGGAAAAAAGTTGAGGAAAGAAATAATAATTGGGAAATGAATTTTTTTTCATTGTCTTTGGTATGAATGATAGAAAATGAGAAGAAAGAAAGAAAGAGATAAGGGTTAAATTATAAATAAAGCATTAAATTTAGTTAAACGCGTATTTGAAAGGATTGAATTTGAAAGAAACGTATAAAATCCATGTAAATTCATTCATATTTTCTTCGGTCTTCTTGTACCAGAAGATCAAAAAGGCGCAACTTATTTTCTTCGTTCCTCTTCCCCCCCATGAAAACAAATCAAAGTATGGTAATTAAGAATGAAATGAGGAAGTTAACAAACAATACCAACAATAGTAAGAAACATTGAATCATTATTCCCTGCACGTGCACTATCCACCCTCAGTGTATCATCAACTCCGATAAGTTCTTGCATCTAAACCCTTAGTTGATGTGTGGTAATAAAATCTCTCATGATTTTTATCTTTAAGCCAAATTCTGTACAACTTAATACTACATGAGGTGGCCAATTACTTAGGCATTTTGTAATTATATAAATATATATTTATATATAATATATTAATATTAATATATATTCGAAACATGTACCTAATATATTAAGATCTTTAATTAAGTTTAAGATATCTTTTAAAATGTTAGATTTAAATAGCTAGTTAAGCACACTTAGATAAAAATATTGATGGCGATTCTTAATTTTACATCTAAAAGTTGAGTTTTCAAAATTATACATTACGACAATTGGGAAGTAAATTCTCAGGGCCGAAACTCACAATGCTTGGAGTATACATGCTTCTCAAGCCATGTATCTAGTGATTTTAAAATATCTATCTGATACGTGTATAGCCATGTATCCAGTGATTTTAGTATCATTCCCTTCTACAGTTTGTGTTGAGATTATTTCATTGAATGAGACGTGTTGTATTAGTATACACAATTCATTTTGCATGAATCTTCTTATGTAGTCGACAATGACCTTAGCTACAAACGGTCTTCGTCTTAGATCTTCCATCTAGACAGGGGTGACTTCCAATTAAGCATGCTTCATAATCAGATTATGTCAAAGCATCAAATTTTTTAAGGCAAAAAAAAAAATTGATTCCAATCAATATGTGGTTTTTTTTTGTTACATCTACACCAAATCTTGTTCATGACTTACATAACTAATTGTTATGATTTTGATTATCTTATATAATTTTAATTGGCAATTTCAATATAAGGACATAAAGTCAGGTTGTAAAACCATTCCATACTAAATTTTGATTAAAAGGAGGTATCTAGATAAATGGCTAAGCATCCAAAGCGAACAACTTAAACAATATGCTCAAAACATAAATAGTGTTCAACCATGGAGTCGATCACAATAAAACATCCAAAATTTGGCTCACGTTTGCCAAAACTTTGAACATCCAATGTTTAATGGTTTAATACCCAAATATACCTTCCACATTTACCACAAAATAAAATTATACTTTTAATGTTTAATTGCATAATTGCATGAAAATCAGTCCTAAACATTTTAAAATAACAGAATTAATGACATTTCTGTTAACTCCATCTAATGCTATTAAGTTTTATTACTGTGCAAGAGTAATGGAAATTAAAGAATTTAACAAAAATGTACTTAATTATGTTATTTTGAAATGTTTATGACTGATTTTCATGCAATTAAACATTGAATGCTTAATTCCATTTTGTAGCAAACATGGAAGGCATATTTAGATATTAAGTCAATGTTTAAACTAAGGGCGAATTTAGTTGAGTGGTGAGATCGAAATAAATAAAATGTCCATTGAGTGTGTGTGTGTATATATGTTTTTAATAAAATAATAAAATAATAAAAAATTGAAAGTAGAGATAAAATGGTAATTTAACCTTTTAAAGTGTTTTGTCTTTTAGTCCAATTTCTCACCATGTTGGTCCCAAATGCACTGTACTAAGATACCAAACTAGCCCTAAATCAAAATTTAAATGTTTTCATAAAACATAAATGCAATTGATTGCCTCATCAGCTTTCTATTTCATTACTTACTTTCTTGATTGGTCCCTTTAATATATCAAACATATTAAAACCAATTGGTAGAATATGGTATCATGTACCAAATAAAAAGAGGTTCAATTTTCGTACTTGAAGTAGAAGCTTCTTAACCTTTATGGTCTCAATGTACTCTTTGTAATTACAACTCCAATGATTAAGCTTTTCACATTGGTGACATGTCCCTTTGTCCTTCTCCTTTTTCATACCTTTAGCAACTTTAATACTCTTGACACTAGAGCTATCATCATTCTTTCCTTTAGAAGAATGTTTTTTCCTTTGTTTCTTTCCTTTCTTGGAGAAACAAGATGGGTAAAGGTATTGTCCGTGCCCATTACTTTCTCAACTTGAGTGAGCATATCCAACATCTTAGGGAGAGCAAACCTTTTCTACATATCGTAGAATTAACACAATTAATAAAAAGATAAAGAAAAACAAAAGGAACACATAGATTTTATGTTGTTCAGAGAAAATCCTCTTATGTCCATGATCAGATTAAGTTCTTATTATGTTTGAGAGTTACACAATACAAGAGGTGGCTAGTAACCTTTTTTAAACATGAGAATTAAGGCAACACTTTGTAATAGAAAAATTGCAAGATTACTCTTAATAAAGAATTAGGCTTCGCTATTAACAATCTCCCACTTGGAGACTAATTCACCAACCAAATCATGTAACATGCTCCTTTTGTAGTCCACCACTCAATGCGACGCCTCTTCAAGAATTATTCATAGAGGCCAGCTAATGTTGTACATAACTTTAGCTTCTCAATTGTCAATGCTTTTGTCAATATATCTGTAAGATTTTCTATGCCATGTATCTTCTCAAGAGTCACCATCCCATCATCCAACAACTCACTAATGAAATGATACTTCAACTAAATGTGCTTTGTTCTTGCATGAAACACCAAATTATTTGCCAGATGAATTGCATTTTGACTATCACAGAAAAGCATGCTACTTCCTTAATTCTTACCTAGTTTCCCAAGGAAATTCTTCAGCTAGATCATTTCTTTGCTTGCTTTATTCACAATAATATACTCTGCTTTAGTGGTTAAAAGAGCAACAACCTTTTGCAGTTAAGATACCTAACTCACAGCAGTTCCACACAAAGTGTAGACATAACTAGTAATGCTTCTTCTATTATCAATATCATTGCCTAAGTTTGCATCAACAAAACCTTGCAAAGTCATACCACTCCTTTTGAAATAAATTTATAATGATGTGGTAGCTCTCAAATACCAAAGATTCCACTTGACAGCCTCGCACTGTTGCTTCTTATGATTAGCCATGAACCTACTCACAACTTCTATTGCATACGCTATGTCAGGTCTAGTAGAAACTATAGCATACATTAGACTACCAATAGCTAAAGCATAAGGAACTCGAGATATAAGCTCATGCTCTTCCTTTGTCTTGGGTGATTGTTCCTTAGAAAGCCTAAAGAGACTCAAAGGAGTGCCAACAAGTTTAGCATCTTGCAACATAAATCAATTCAACACTTTTTCGAGGTAACAAGCTTGTGAAAGCTTCAAAGTACCAGCCACTCTATCTTGAAAAATCCTCATCCCAAGAATATATGCTTTACAACTCCTAGATTCTTCATTGCAAATTCATTTAATAATTGTTATTTCAACTTATTGATCTCTTGACTGTTAGATCCTACAATAAGCATGTCATCTACGTACAACAGTAGAATAATATAACAATTATCAATCCTTTTAAAATAGCAATAATGATCCATGTCACATCTCTTGAAATCATTTTTGCACATGAATGAATCAAATTTCTTGTACCACTACCTTGAGGCTTGCTTCAAACCATAAAAACTTTTATTAAGATTGCACACAAGATTTTCCTTTCCAAGAGTTGAAAAATGTTCTGGTTAAACCATATATATAATCTTCTTCAAGATCACCGTGAAGAAAAGCTATCATTACATCCAATTGTTCAAAGATGTAAATCTTTCGGGGCTACTATACTTAGCATTAATTTGATTGTAGTTATCTTGACAACTGGAGAGAAAATCCTATTATAATCAATAGGTTGCTGTTTTTGAAAGCCTTTCACAACTAATCTAGCTTGTATCTCTTGCTAGCATCATGTTCTTCCTTTACTCGGTAAAATCACTTATTTTGTAATGCCTTTTTACTTGTAGGCAATTTAATCAACTCCCAAGTATGATTTCTCTACAATGAGTCTGTTTCATCTTTCATAGCAAACTCCTACTTCACAGAATCATCAACTTGCATGGCTTCATTAATACATTTGGGTTCACGTCCATCTATCAATAATAAATAATGTAAAAAAGGAAAGTATTGTTGAATAGGCTCAGGTACTCTACTTGACCTTCTCAATTGAGACATGGTATTGAAGATTCTGAATGTGATGGAATGTTTTCAAGATTTTCTAGTACCCTGTTTAAAAACATCACTTTCAATGATTTCCTCCAGTTCAACTTGTTCACTTTTTTTGATAAGTTTTCCTACATTGTTAGATTCTCAAACATTACGTACAACACTTTCATTAAACACAACATTCCTACTTCTAATGATTTTTCTATTTTCATTATCTTAGAAATGATAACCAAAATCATCAAAACCATAGTGAATGAAAAAGCATTTTCTTGACTTCACATCAAGTTTATCTTTATCAATAGAATCAATGTACACATATGAAACATAACCAAAAATTCTTAGATGTGAAAGAGTTACTGTTTTACCACTCCAAGCTTCTTGAGGTAGTTTTATGGTCATTTGTTAATCAGATAGGCTATTATGCTAACTGCATTTGCCTAAAAAGTTTTTGACAACCCAACATGTATCCTCATGCTCCTCATACGCTCATTCAAAGTTTTGTTCATGCGCTTGGTAGTACTGTTTTGCTTTGGTATTTTAGGAATAGTTTTCTCCATTCGAATTTCATTTCTTGCACAAAAATCTTTGAATTCGTCACTACTATACTCACTACCATTATCAAACCTCAAACCATATTCATTCTCCACTTAAGCTTTTCACTTCTTAAAAATATTAAAAACAACATTTAAAAAAAAAAACCCTTACCTAATGAGTGGAATCGCTAATGAGCAGGACATAGTAATGTGATCCACCAAGAGATGAAACAGGTGACAGACCTTATACATTTGTGGACAGTCTTGTAACATGATTCCTAGTAGTATGACTTTTATTAATTGGATAAAATTAGACTATTGGTCGCCAAAAAAAAATGTGATTCTTAATAGTATGATATTTTCGATATGATGGAGCATGAAAATGCTATAAGCCCTACTATAAATATAATTGTGGCAAAAAAGTTGGATATATTTGTTGTGTGAGTGCTAGATAGTCTTAAAACTAAATCACATGATGAAATATATTTGTGATAACACTGTTGCAATTGGTAAAGTGCATAACCATAATTATAATAGTAAATCTAGATCAATTAGAAAGAAAAAAACTATAGTGAGATCCTATATGAGTAACAAGATTATAAGTGTGAAATCAAATGATAATATTGGTGATTTTTTAACAAAATCTCTTTCTAGAGAAAAGATCTAGTATACATTGAGGGGGATGGAATATTTTTCCAAATAATTTGGAATCTCCTATGAGGATATCCAACCTAATGATTAGAAATCCTAGGAATTAGTACGACGGGAAAAACGAATTATAGAAAGGTTGCTAAAAGATACATGCTAAGAAGCTTTAAAGCTTATTTGTCCAACCTTATGGCGTAAATGTATCTATCTTGTAATATTGGAGGCTTGATTCTTTAAGAATTTTAATGAAATCTATAGCTCATTATGAATGAGGTGTATTAGTTACAGAAACACTTTTGATAAATTTCACCTATATGAGTATTTGAGTGGGGCCGTTCCTATGAAGCTTGGTTAAGCAAGTTTCTAAATTAATCACCAAATCCTGAATCAAGCACAAGGCCGAAACGTACTGGCTTAATAAGAATCTCATAAACACCTAAATTCACCTATGTGAGTATTTGAGTGGGGCCGCTCTTATGAAGCTTGGTTGGGTAAGTTTCTAAATTACTCACTAAATCCTTGATCAAGCATAAGGCCGAAACATGCTGGCTTAATAAGAACCTCATAAACACCTAAATTATAATGTGTGTATTGCAAAGTTCAATGCGCATGACACACTATTGGCTTAGGAGCAAGATTTACGACTACACTAAGTAAAGGTTCAATGCAGTTGCACACCTTGATTATGCATAATAATTCATCTTTGTTCAAGTTAAAAAAAATTAAAACTTTTAAAATATTATTTTTTTTATTAAAATAGAGAAGGAATTGTTGGAACTATTGATTTTAATAATAAAACAAATGAATTACAACATTATAAAACATTAAAAGTTTTTTTTAATAACCAATGTTTGGTTTAGTGGTTGTTACCCTTCATTAAGAGAGATTAGGTCCTAAGTTCGATTCTCCACTCTCCCTTTTACTTCCTATAAACAAAAAAAAATACATTATAAATTTTTATACAAACGTTATATATATGTTGGAATTAAGTTACCGTTTCATTATTTGTAAACTTTAACGTGATATATGTTAATAAGCTTTAACCTTATGGCTTTGGAGGTTATAATATTAATATAGCCGTTTATGTTCCCTTTAGTTAGCCAATAAATATCTTCTTGGCTGTTACTCATAATATTGGTCAATTATTATATTGTTTGTGAGTTATGAAATAAATTCGTTGTTATTATAAGTCAGTTACAATTCTTTAAGCACATAAACAGGAGTTTTAATCTTCAAATGAGATACCAATTTACTATAATAATTCTTACATTACAATGAAGATAAAGTTTAGATTGCTGTAAATTGGAAGTGACACGCTTTTAATTATTGCTACATCAATAATATAATCTTGCAGAGGTGTAAATTGTTTTAAAGAGATGGAGATATTCCTACTTCAATTTAACTCTTGATCAATCAATAAATCTAATTTTAATTTTACTTTATTTTATTATTTTTGTTCCTAACGTTTTATGTTCTTTCCGCTTGTAGCACCAATAATTTTATGACCAACAACAGATTTGGCATGATCACGATTGGGCAATACCAGCCTGTAGTCTTTGCTTTTTGGCATCTAGATGCTAGCCTCTAGCTGAAGCATTAAAAAAAAAAGGTTCATCTCAGGAGACACGCGTTTCACGAACCATTGGGGAGAAAGGATTTGATTTTTTTCTTTTAAACACAGCAGAGAACACTTTCATGTCTCAACTTTAATTTGTATAATTAAAGTGAGAATATATCAAAGATAATAAACTGGGTTAACTTCTTTATGGTGCGTGTTGCAGATTTAATTGTTATGTGGAGTTCTTGTTTCTCTGTTAGTTTTAAAGGGAGTATTGCTAAAGAGTTGGGACAGGCCCACGACTAGAACAATTGTCGCCAAAAGCAAAATTATCCTGACTTCCATGCTGTTTAATGGATGCCTTTTTCTCCCTAATAGCCATTATTGCTAGATTTTTCCCTTTGTTTTTCTCTGCGTTCAGAGTAGCATTGATGAAGATGGATGATGCTTGTGCTTTGTCTCTTGTTGATCAGCAATTAATATATCCCCAATGATTGATTTGAGTTACTTAAAAGGAGATAACTCATCTCTCATTTTCTGTTTTCTCAATATATTTTCCAACTTGATATTCTTAATAAAGATATACAAATAAGTTTTCGAAATGTGAGATTAACTAAAATATGTATATAGAAGAGACAGTAACATGAAATAACCATAATGTAAATTATGATGATTAGAAGAATTTAATATTTAATTATATTATGATGAAATCGTGTTTGTTTGTGTTAAATATCCAATTAAATGACCTGACAAGTCGAGCAAAAATAGGATGCAAGTTATGACAAAAGGCAAATAGCTAATAATAAAAAACCAAAAAGAAAGTTGAAAGTTTGAATGTGTAATGATGATGCTAGCTGTTCTTCATTCTGACTTAAAATTATCTTAAAGAATAAGCTTTCGCTTTTTTATCATGTCATCTCATCTATGCATATATTCTTTTCATACTAATTTTGCATGGGCCAGTGTACTTTCTTAGTATTTGTATCAACAGTATAATTGTGTGTGTGTATATATTATATATATAGAGAGAGAAACTTTAGAATTTATTTTGATGTAAATAAAAGACTTAATTCTCATAGATGTTATTAAAAAATATAAACAAATAGTTAATTTTTTTATTGTATGATATTAAGGCTTTTTCATTGTAATTATACCCTATTAAATTTTAAAAATGAGTATATGACGTTCAATTAATTTTAAAAAAACAAATGCACTTTTTAAAAAAACTATAATGAGTTAATCTAAATAAATTTAACTAATGTATCCGATAAATTTTAATAATGGATTGAGGGTATTATCTTAACCCTAGAGATGGAATAGATGATGTCACTTTTTTGATAACATCATTAATTAGAAAATGAAGGAATGATCGGTAATATACATAAGTAGCAGAGGTATTTCCTATATGTTGGGGCATATCTATCTTGTTCTTGCTACATCCTTACCTACCTACTGCCTTAGTCCTTCTTTTACCCTCATCCCCGTCCTTATATAAGTATTTTTGCCCCAAACCTAATTCAAAACACCCACTCTGCCTCTTCACTCTACTCTTCATCAACCTTCACCTTCCTAGCTAACAATGTCGTACAGTACCACTTCTATCTTATCCATGTCGTCGGAGCTGTCAGAGAGAATTCTGATGACCCATGATCCCCGTCAAACTCATCAAGTTGATCTCTACCATCTAGTGAAGCTCATTGAAAGCATTTTCCAGAACAACGCTGCTGCTGCTGCTTCCAAGGTACTTTTGCTCTTTGATGGATCAATCGATAATATTAAAATGATCAGTTCTCTAGAAATGTTTGCTAAATGATTTTTTAGTTCTTGCAGGGCACTGATGAGAGTGCTAAGTTAAACGATTTGATCATCAGCCTCGAGACTTTTGATGGCATGCGTCGAGCATTGGATGATATTCGAAGTATCTCCTGTGAGGTTGTTGGCCTTGTTGCCTTGCCTGTAAATATATACTTATATATTCTTTCGGTATTTGCTAAAGATCTAGTATTTTAAGGGACTCCTCTTATTGTTAGTATATCATGTAAAATCATCTCTTAATGCTTTATAATCCATCATATTTAATAACAATCAACTTCTGTATTTAGAAATACTACAATAAAACTAATATATAATTTATATATGGAGAGAATTAAAGTCCAATATACTGTAAGTGGAGTTTTCAGACTCCATAAATAGGTTTAACATAGTAATACATTATACATTCACTGATGGGAGAGTTTTATCGTTTATCACTCCCAATCCGAATGAGATTGGTTTAAGACTATAAGAAAATACCTGTGATTACCAAGAAAAAAAACACATAATACATATAAAAATTGAGTGGGATTGATAAATTCCAAAAAAGAAAAGAAAATCAATATTGTATGTTTAAATTTAATACTGATATTTCATCTATTTTTATAATTAAAATGTGTAATACTTTCAAAAAAACTTTGTATTTTGCACTGTAAATATGGCCATAATAAGTAAGAATACATGGTCAAAATTTGAAATGTGACATTCATTCAAATATAATCACCAACTGTTTCACAATTATTGCAGATGTCGTGCAATCTGTCAGCAGGAAATCTGGACGAGATCACAATGAAGCTGCTCCGAAGGCTGAAAAATTATTCATGGAATGCCAAAGTGGTACTTGCCATGGCAGCCTTCGCCTCCACTATTGGAGAGCTGTCGATGGTGGTGAAGCACCGCAGGACGGATCCGATTGCGAAGTCCGTGGATATCCTGAAAGGTCACTCCGCCGTGCTTGACTTTACGGAGCTTGAAAACCTCGGCCTTTTCAAGGCCATGATGGATGTGGTGAACACCAATTTGGGCTTCTCCCGGCTAACTGCTTCCATGCTCGCAAAAGAGGCAGCGTGGATGAAGGATGCCATGGATTGTTTCTCCAGCGCTACATACAAGATCCTTCGCATGGTTTTACAAATTGCAAGCATTTTAAGCAGTAAAACAGAGTAAGCCAAGCCCTCCAACTCCAACTTCTCTATGTAGTTTATATAAATAAATATATTTTTTATACTTTGATTTCAGAGACAAGATTGGGTCAATACGATCGGCAAAAGAAATACTTGTGCGTATAAATTATATCCTTCAAGAGAAATTAGAATTTTGCAGAAAGGAAGCTGGTAAGCCTTCAAAAGGCATTCTTTAACTTTATTATTTGTCTGACTTTAATTTGGTGTTGGAGTGTGTGTGTGTGTAGGGTATCATTCCCAGCAACAGCATGCCTCAGGGTGCAAATTCCATTTGCTTCCATTTAGCCTTTATTTTTTTTTTTCCTTTTTTTGTCCTCAAATCTTTTTTTTTTTTGGTTTTTAGTATTAGATTTATATAATAAATATTTTATTTATTTTTCATTATTTTTATTTTATTTTTTTTAATTTTTTAAAATAATTTTATTATAATAAATAATAATATATTAATATAATAAATTAATCAATAAATAAATATTTAAAATAATTAATTTTATTATCAAATAAATCACAGGTAAATAAAAAATAAATACTTTATAATAAATAATTAATTAAAATAAACAACTACATGAATATAACATATATATAAATATAAATATAAATAATTTTTATTTTAAGATGTATAAATATATTATTATTTTTTAAATAAATTTTAGATATTTATTAACAAAAAATAGATATAAAATAATTTGAATAAATTTTAATCATTTATTAATTTCAAAGTACCAAATAAATATTATAAATTTCATAATATCCAAATTTTAATCTAATTTTTTTTTAATGGTCATTTTCTCTTCTCAATACATTTTATCTCACTACTACCAATGTATTTGCATCCAAACACATATTCCATACTGATTTTAATCTCACCACCATAATACCTAATTTCATCATTACAGTAATTAATCTCACCTCTATACCGCTGTTTTCAATCTACCTTCCATCCAAACGAGCTCTTTATCAAGGATTCTTTTACTTTTAATTAACAGTATAATAGAGTTAATGATATATAAATTAAATTTAACATTAACTCGTGTGCATGCAAGAAGTTGAGGTAGATAAAATATTTGTTACTTGGCAATGGTTTGACAACTAAACTGATGAAAATGCGATGCAGAAAAATACCAGGATGACGATGTTACGATACGTATTTCTAAAATCAGCATTTCGACAGTTATCTCTAAAATTAAATATTACATGAAGATTGAGGTTAGTTCAATTACACTGCAGCTTCCATTGCATATTGGTGGATTCTTGTTTTAAAATTGGATTTTTGGTGATTTCTTTCCTTCTTTCTTTCTTTCTTTCTTTCTTTTACAAAACCAATATCAAAACCAGGCTCCTGAAAAAGTGATAAACAGGCATGTGTTATTTCTCATATCTGATCTTGATATCTCCATCGAAGAGATTAAGGTCCTTAACTTGCTGTACAATGAGCAAATGTACCAAAAGAATGATGAGCAGAAGTATGAAATTGTGTGGCTCCCAATCCTGGACTTATCAACATATGATACGAGACAGTTTGGGGAGCTGAAACAATTGATGAAATGGACTGTGGTGGAATCCTCCAGAATTGAACCGGAAGTCATTGAGTTCATCAAGAAGGAATGGCATTTTACAAAGAATTCAATTGCTGTGTCAGTGAGTCCTGGAGACGAAGTGACATGCAATAATGCTCTCCCTATGTTGTGGACATGGGGTAATTCCGCCTTTCCATTCACTGATGAAATGGAGCAAATTCTGTGGAGTAAAATCGATGAGCAAAATGGTTGGACGCTTGACCTGCTGCTTGATGAGCATATCATTCCTGACATACGCTCGTGGGTACGATCAGAATCTCTAAACTCTAGACTCTATTATTAAATATTATTTTCACATACATTTAGGCTTAAATCACAATGTTTCTTTGATCTAATCATCAGATTGAGAGTCGGACATTCGTATGCTTGTTTGGTGGTGGCGATATTTCATGGATCCAAGAATTCACAGAGAAAGTAAAATATGCTGCATACGCCGCCGGTGTTTCCTTGAAACTGGTTTATGTAGGGAAAACCAAAGGCAAAGTGCTAGCAAGGAACGATCTGAGTCGAGACATTAACGTTATTGAATCTGAATTTCAGTGGAAATTTTGGTCTCGACTGGAGAGCGTAATGTACGCAAAAATCCGACATGGCAAGACGGTCACTACTTATAAAACTGATCGGGTGATGCAAGAGGCCTTGAAAGTAGTTGGCTATGGTGGGAAAGGGGAAGCATGGGCCATGTTCTCAATGGGACCAGGTGCGATGGTGACAGCCAACGGAGAAATGGCTCTAACCATCATGTCAAACTACCAAAACTGGAGACAGGACACAACGGGGCTTCGTTTCCTTGAAGGACTAAAGAAGTACAAGAGTGTAATATCGCTCGATGTCCATGGCTGCATCAACGTTCACCTGCCTCTTATGGGTCAGATTCCAGGGATAATTATGTGCCCCGAGTGTTCCAAAGTAATGGAGATGTTTTACACGTATCGCTGTTGTGCTGAGTGATCAAGTAGCAGCTGAACCATGTGTTGACTGTTGAGCATTTGATAAAATAATGTTTTTACCCCAAGTGCTTAGAGTAATATCCCTATTATGCCGTTACCATGCAATATCCCTTCAACTTCACCGACTTTGGGTGTGAAGAGTCCAGGATTAGTTTATTTCGTCTTTAATTGTCTGCGTTGTACTCATCTTTCTTTTTCTTTATCAAATTTCAATTTGGAAACATAAAGTAAAGAACAGATTCTGTCTTTCACAAAACATTTCTTTTTTATTTTCTTCCCCATGGCTAATACAATCATGCATGATTAGAAATATGGTAGATGAAAAAGTTCTTGAGAAACAAAGTGCAATCCATTCCTCAATTTAATCCATAATGTTTATATCTTATATTTCTTTGGGTGCATATGATTTTTAGATTATTTAATAAGCTCCCTAAATTCATAGCAAGTTTATGGCTGATTTTTATTAATTCTTTGATGTCCAAAGAGTTTGTTTAAATAAATATTTTTTATTATTTTAAATACTTTTTTTAAAAATAATTTTTCAAATAAATCTTGTACAAATAATTTTTTAAGTAAAATTGAATTATTTTAATATTATAATGCTTTTTAAATCATAATCCTATATTTAATTTAATTTAATTTGTCATAGCATAGTTTATGAGTATAAATTACTCATAATAAAGAAAAAGTCTGAACTGGCTATGCATAATGATTGAGACGTTAAAACAAACCAAGAGCTTATCAAGTTACAAACACATTGTTAAATTGCAATAAAAGTGATTTTGGATGCGAGCCAATGCTCAATCTTATTATTCTAATACTACCTAGGTTGAAGTATCGACCAAATGCCCTCTATTGACTATTCCCGGGCCTAATACGGAAGAGAGAAAGAACTACTATTTATCTTTTGCCAAAACCGAAGTTATAAAATTTAATGGGCCAATTTCACACACACACATGTATGTATATATATATATATATATATATATATATATAGAGAGAGAGAGAGAGAGAGAGAGAGAGAGAGAGAGAGAGAGAGAGAGAGAGAGAGAGAGATCCCTTAGTTAGCAAAATTGACCTATCCTATTAAGGGTCTATACATATAGACAATATTAAGATCACACTTTGCCAAAATCATACTACTTGACTTGGGTGTATTATTATCGGTACCACTAAAATGTTCATCAATTTGAAATTAATCGAAACTAAGTCCAAGTGAAAATTGACTTTGATAGTCCATCAAATGAGATAAATCCACCCAAGAGCACGTAGATCAGCTGGTAAGGGGCTGTTCTAGCTTAACCAGAGATCTCGAGTTCGAGTCCTGGGTATGCAGCTATGTTAAAACTCTTGAGGGAGAGCTTTGCCGCCCTTTGGGTCCTACCCGGCTCGAATCCGGATTAGTCCTATACCAAAATGGTGTGGGGAAACCGGATGGTTTACACCAAAAAAAAAATGAGATAAATCCAACAATCTCTCACTTAGATAGCAAAGTCACTAATCATAATAGTATCTCGATCATTAGAATAGTCATGACCAGAATATCAAATATGAACAAATTAAATACCCAAGTCATTAAGCCTTTTGCATTTTTTTTGTAGCAAAGTGTAAAAATATTTTCACCCCTTCCTCATATTCTATTAATCATCTATTAGCTTGCAACCAAATTTTATCTATAGTTTTTTTATTAAAAAATATATTTTTCAATATACAATAATTATACAGTTCAAGAACAATGATATTTTATAAAAACTAAAGCAAATAATTAAAGTAATAACTATACAAAACAAACACTAACTTGAGGAAAGCAATGATAAAGATGCAAGGGCGAGTCCACAACTAAACATAGTTTTTTAATCAGCAACACAAGAGCAAGCTCAAAGAGTGAAATTGCAGGCATGGATATATTTTTTTGAAAGCGCAATAAAAAACAAAGGGAAATAAATATAAACTAATAATATATTTTTAAGAAAAATGTAGGTTTTTTTTTTATCTAAAGCAAATAGAGTATAGGCTATGGTTCAACATTAACCGTAGTTTTTAATATAAAAAATTCCCATTTTTTAAAATAGATGACAATTAAAGACATAAATGAAGTATATATATAATTGATCTGGTATCAGAAAGAGTGTTGAAAAAATGTAGAAAAATAAATATAAACAAAAACTATATTTCTAAGAAAATATAGTTTTTTTATCTAAAGAAAATATAGTATAAACTACGATTCAATATTAACAGTGGTTTTTAGTATAAATATATGCTTATTTTTAAAAATAGATGACAGTTAAAAACATAAACATAGCCTATATACAATGATTAGATTTAGAAAGCGCACTAAAAAAATGAGGAAAAATAAATCTAAACTAACACTATTTTTTTAAGAAATTTATAGTCTTTCGATCAAAGCTTCTAGTGGATTTATATAGTATATACTACGATTCACCATTAATCGTAGTCTTTGGCTTAAAGAAATGTCTTATTTTAGATAATAGACTACGTGTAAAGACATAAACGTAATCTGTTTAAAATAAATTTGTTACTGAAATGCAAATTTTTAAAGGTTTAAGTAAAACTTTTTATTTATAAAAACTAAGTTTTTTTTATAAACCATTTTTTATTAATTTTTACGATATTAATTAAAATCTTGAAACTTTTACATTTTTAAAAAGTGTAATTAAAATATTAGATTGTGCACGCTTTTAGTAATCGTAGTTAATGTATTGTAGCCTATGCACTTTTTTCTAGTAGTGGAAAATTTTAAATAAATTATTTTAATAAAATATCATTAATATTTATTTTAATGCAAATATTAATCTAAAAATAAGATAAAAGAATAAAAGTTGAAAAAAGGAAAGTAAAAATTCTAAAGATTCGATTGGTAGAAACTAGAAAAAAAATTAGGAGTTTATCATAAGACACTCAATGAATCCTACGACGAAACTTATTCAAGAAGAAAAATATTAGGGACAATTATTTTTGTGACAGTTTAGAGTATTTTCAATTTGAATATGTAATCACTTACATTTAGAGAAAATAGATGATTGTAGTAAAAAAAAATAAAATGGTTGATGACTATTCTTTTTTTTTTTTGAAATCGGTTGATGACTATTCTTAATTTGTGTAGTTTCTCATAATTAAATGAAATGACAGTGTATATGAATAAAAGATAAATTTAGTGTTAAATTTATATTTATACTTCTATCAAATTTAAATCAAATTTATAATAATTAAATTTCAATTTAAAAAAAAATGAAATTAAGTCGGATTGAAAACGAAGTTTGAATTTTCGAAGCAACAAGCTGAACCAGAAACCATTAATGATTCGACTTCAATATAACAGTAGAATAACCAACTTGAGACACTTTAATTAGCTAATTTAATCATATGATTTGGCATGATCATGGTTGGGCAATACCACCCTGTACTCTTAGCTTTTTGGCATCTAGATTTGAGCCTCTACCTGAAGCATTAAAACAAAAAGTAGATTGCTGGAAACACGCGTTTCACGAACCGATAGCCATTGGGGATAAGAAAGGAATCTATGACGCCTCTTTTTTTTTTTGGTGAATAATCTATGACGCCTCTGTAACTTAGGATCTGTATCCAAAAATTGAATTTTTTTATATGTACGAAAAGAGAGCAGTTGAAAAAGGATTTTGCAATAATAATGATGCTGCTATGCTGCGGATGAAGAAGAACCAGACAAGACAACAGTGATGTGCACTCAACTTTAATGTCTTGATAGTGCATGTAGCAGATTTAATATTATGATGAGTTATTGTTTCTCTGTTAGTTTTAAAGGGAAGTTCTGGAAAAGAAGAAAAAGAATGTTGCTAAAGAGCTGGGACAGGCCCACGACTTGAATAATTGTCGCAAAAAGCCAAAATTATGCATTACTTCCATTCAGTGCTGCTCTATGGATGCTTTTTTTCTCCCATAAAAACCATTATTGCAAGGGTTTTTTTTTTCTTTTTGTGTGTGTGTTAAAAGTAGCATACATGAACATGCATGAAGCTTTTATTTTTTTGCTCAGCCAAAATAGGAATTTATTATTATTGAATCATGCATGAAGGTTGTGCTTTGTCTCTTGTTTATCAGCAATTAACATATCCCAATGATTGATTTGATTTCAAAAGGAGATAAATCATCTCTGATTTGTTTTCTCGATAATATATATAGATATATATTCCTACTTGATATTCTTAATAAAGATATATAAATAAGTTTCTGAAATGTGAGATTCATTAATATATGTATATAGAAGAGAAGATAACACGAATTAACCATAATGCATATCATGATGATTAGAACAACTCAATATTAATTATGATGAAGGCTTGTAATTTGTTTGTGTTAAATAAATAGAAACATATATATATTTATATATATATATATATATTTATATATATATATGAAAATAAAGGGTGTTCTTGAACAACTCGACAAGTCAAGCAAGAATAGGATGCAAATTAGGACAAAAGGCAAATAGCTAATGGTAAAAAAACAAAAGGAAAGTTGGAAGTTTGAATTGATTATGATGATGATGATATGCTAGCTGTTCTTCATCCTGACTTATAATTAACTCAAAGAATAAGCTTTAGCTTTTTTATTTTTTCATGTCATCAGATCTATACGTATATATGCTTTTCGTACTAATTTTAACTTGGACCATTATACTTTGTTAAACCCTTAGCAAGTAAAGTAGTCATGAAGGGTATAGAATGAGATTTTTTTAATTAAATTTTGAAAATGTATACTGGTTTTTGGAACGAGTCACTTATCTACTTTTCTATCACCTAATTGAATTTATTATGATTTTCATATATATATATATATATATATATATATATATATTTATATAGGTCATAAGCATTTGGTATTGATATATAAAGTTAATATTAGCCCGTGAAAGGAGATGTGTGTATTTTTTGCACATATGTAAGTAAATATTTTTTTTCAAATTTTTTTTGGTGCAAGCACAGGCATCTTCATCCGTTTCATGGTTTGAGATTAATCTTGTTCGGGACAAGAGTGATAACTATTTTTTTTCAAAATTTACAACAAACATTAAAACATAAACTAGGATGGACATTTGCAAAAAGGTCAAAGTGACACCAATTTAAGATAAAATGAGTGGAAGTCATTTACATTAGTTTGTACACATATGCCTAGACTTGTGATGCTCAAATCAAGAGAGTGGAAGCTATGAATGATGAAAAAAAGTTAAGGTTAAGGGAAAACCAAAAAAGATTTGGAATGAAGTCATCCAAAAAAATATAGTGGACCAAGAGTTAGAAAAACATATTACTTTAAACAGGAATGACTGCGGGGGGGGGGGGGGGGGGGGGGGGAGGGAGAGAGAGAATTCATGTTGACGACTTAGTGTGAACTCATATGAACTCATATATTGATTCATGTGGCTTATTCCAGTAATGAGATAAAGACTCTCAGGATGATGATAAATAAAAGGCTTAATACCCATCTAAAACCCTTACATAATATATACTTACTAAAAAATACAAACAAATCATTATTTTTTTATTGTATGAAATTAAAGATATAAACTTTTTTTCATTGTAATTATACCAATTAAATTTTAAATATAAGTGAATGATGTTCAATTGAGAAAGCATTCCGTCAAATATTTGTCATTCAATTCATCTAAATGAATTTAAGTAAACGTTTCCAACAAATTTATAAATCATTTGGCAAAAAAATAAAATAAAATAATTCAATATTTTATACCGTCAGTGTTCTTTTAGTTGTAATAAAAAAAATTCAGGACTTTAATTTCAAGCAGTAAAATATCATATATTTATTTTCATTTTTAAGTAAAATTCGAGGAATATTTGAGCATTTTTCCTAAATAAAACACTCCAAAATTCAATGAAAAGTTTGGAAATTTCAATTACAAAATAAAAATTTAGAAATTAAGGGATCAAGTATTAAAAAGCAATTAAAGGATCATTTGATGAATTATAAAACAATTTTAAAGTTATTAGGAGACCTAGTGAAGTTTTATAATGATAAAATTCTTCTTATTGTTGGGGTATTCCCACATCGGTTGTGGAATGAGCTGAGTGTGTGTTTATAAGTGTGAGGGAAAACCTTACCTCTTGAGTTAGCTTTTGGGGTTAGAAGGCCCAATAGCACTCAATACTGGTATCAGAGCTATGGTTCAAAAATTATCATGAAGTGTGATGCAGAGATAATGATTCGATTCAGGAGATTTGTTGTTGCAGATTGTGTTCGTGAGATCATTAACACGCAAGAGAAGATTGCTGCAGCAAGGTGTCAATTGCAGGTGGAGTTGATTTGGCTACGCATGGATATTGGTTGTGTGTGAATCAAGAACAGTCAGGATTGATTCGATTATGTTTAGCTGAGATTACTTGAAGACCAATATTTTGATAGAATTTGTATCAAGGTGGAGATTGTTAGATGTTAACTCAAATTCTATTGGAAATCAATTTAGATTCTAATAAAATTCTATTGGTTAGAGAATTACTTGATGGTTAAGTTTATTTAGAGATAAATATTCTTAATAGATTAGATTCCTTAGTGAATAGGAATTCTTAGTGATCAAGTAACTTGGCTCTATAAATATAGAGTGGGTCTTAACCTTTAGAAAATGGATTGAGAGAGAGATATAATCACTATGTAATCTCTGTGTGAGAGATGGGTTTATAGGGATTTGGGAAAGAGTTGGAGAAAACACCGTGTTGCATGAGAATTTCATGGGTTAAACACTATGGAGAAGAAACTAGGTTTGTTTCGGGACTTGGGCTTAGTGTTTGTTTTAAGGTGTTTTGTACTCTTTGTAATCTCTATATTTTATAGTGGATTTTTCTCTCTTATCCGTGGATGTAGGCACTTGGGCTAAACCACGTTAAATCTTGTCTCTTGTGTGTTTGATTTAATTCCCCGTTGGTCTCATTCGTTTGTGGAATACGATTCTGCTTGAAAAATCCCAACAAGTGGCCTCAAATGACAAATACGTGGAAGCAATGTCATAATAATAATACCCACAACAATCAACAGCAATATCCCAAGCCAATAGTAATAATAAATCAAGCTACCAAGCCACAAATAATACGCAGGCAATAAAACATAAATAAAACGACACCAAAGTTTAACGTAGAAAACTCTCTAGTGTAGAGAGAAAAAACCACGGGGCAAACCGAATAAAAATCCACTATGAGAAATAAGCAAATTACAAAGTTTCAATACCTAGGCTTTTTGCCCAAAGCTCAGGTTCCAACAATTGGCCTAAAAACAATAAAGTTTACCTCTTTGGATTCACCAAGATATCTACCCAAAGAATACCCAATTGTTGTACAAGCTTATCTCTCCCCTTCTCTCTCTATGGAACAAGAAAAATATCACAAAGCCTAAAGCTTACTTTTTTCCTTTGTGTCGCCTCTCACCAAAATAGACTTCTCACTCTGTCTTAACAAATTGTTTATGCAACACTTTATATAGAGAAAAAACAAATCCCTAACTGACTCCAAGTAGGACTCTAATAATTAATGTGGGCTGGACCCCACACATCTAACAATCTCTCCCTCCAGCCCCATTAGGAGGAGATCCATCACCACGACCTGTCATTTAGATTTCACCTTGGCCAAAGTGTTCATCCCGGCCAAGTCAACACAACTCAAGTTTATCTCTGGGAAGTGTCTTGTTAACATATCAGCTGTATTCTTATCTGTGTGAATCTTCTTCAACTGCATCTGTTGCTCGTCAATCACTGAGCGCAACCAATGGTACCGAACATCAATGTGCTTTGTCCTGGCATGGTACATGGTGTTCTTACTCAAATCCAAAGCACTCTGGCTGTCACAAAATACCACATACTCTTTCTGACTTAACCCCAATTCAAGAAGAAATCTCTTCATCCAAAGCATTTCTTTGCCTGCTTCGGTTGCTGCAATATACTCAGCCTTGTAGTAGACAAGGCAACACACTTTTGTAGTTTGGACTGCCAAGATACAGCTCCCTGCAAAAGTAAATATGTACCCTGAAGTAGATTTCCTACCGTCAAGATCACCTGCCATGTCTGCATCAGTAAACCCTTCAAGAACTGGTTTGTAGTCCCAAAACTCAAACACATCTTAGAAGTACCTTCAAATATCTGAGATCCACTTCACCGCTTCCCAATGAGCCTTTCCTGGATTGGAAAGAAATTTGCTCACTACACCAACTGCATGAGCAATATCAGGCCGTGTGCAAACCATAAGATACATCAAAGAACCAACTGCAGAGGAGTAAGGAACAGTAGACATAGCATCCTTTTCTTCCTTAGTCACCGGACAAGACTTCTTACTCAAGTGGAAATGATTAGCAAGAGGTGTGTTAATTGATTTAGCATTCTGCATGTTGAATCTTGCTAGCACCTGTTCAACATACTTTTCCTGTGACAACCACAGCTTTCCAGCTTTCCTATCACGAATGATATCCATACCCAAAATTTGCTTTGCTGGACCTAAATCCTTCATGTCAAAGGACTTAGATAATGCCTCCTTCAACCTGCAAATCATACGAGCATCTTGCCCTATAATCAGCATATCATCAACATATAATAAGAGAATAATGAAATCATCATCTGGGAATTTTCTCACATACACACAAGGATCTGCTATCGTTCTTTTATAGTTTTGGCTTACCATAAAAGAATCAAACTTCTTGTACCATTGCCTAGGAGCTTGCTTCAAGCCATACAAGCTCTTCTTCAATTTGCAAACCATGTGCTCCTTCCCTTTCACTTCAAAACCCTCGGGCTGATCCATATAAATCTTTTGCAAATCACCATGCAAGAATGCAGTCTTCACATCAAGTTGCTCAAGCTCAAGATTCAAACTAGCTACTAATCCCAATACCACTCGAATGGAACTCATCTTCACAACAGGAGAAAAAATCTCATCAAAATCAATGCCTGGTTTTTGACCAAAGGCTTTTACCACCAATCGAGCTTTGTATCTCACTAGCTTGTCACCATCCTTTTTCAGCTTGAACACCCATTTGTTCTTCAATGGTCTTCTTCCTTTCGGAAGCTCAACAAGGTCATAAGTGCCATTTTTCTGCAATGAATCCATTTCCTCTTTCATTGCCTTTAACCAATACTCCCTATTTGGATTATCATGTACATCCTGAAAGCTCTCTGGCTCCCCATCACTTGTGACCAAAATATAATCTGAACTAGGATACCTGGTATATGGTCGATGCTCCCTGGTATATGGTCGATGCTTCCTAGTAGATCTTCTAACTTGAGACTCCACACTCCTCTATATTGGGGCTGGCTCCTCCTACTCAACACTCCCTGGTTGAGAGAGTTACGCCCCCTGCTCAAAACCCACTGCATCTAGCTGTGCAATGTCATTATCGGCATCTATCCCATCACTAACTGTGGCTGGCTCATCTGCATCCTCAAGTTCTACATCTTATGTATTTCCACCATTTGTGGCACCTCTAGGTGGAATCCCTATAGGTATTGAGTCATCATACTCAACCGTAACCTGTGTAGCCTTTTCATTTTTTTCAAAGTCTGTGATGAACTCATTTTCATGGAAAACCACATCCCTGCTTCTAATTGTCTTTTTCTTCTTTGGATCCCAACAAACACACATGGAGTAGCCTTGCTATCTAGCTTTGACCTCTGCTCCTTTGGCACATGCATGAATGTTGCACAGCCAAAGACCTTCAAATGTGAGTATGAAGCTTTCTTCCCTGTCCATACCCTTTCTGGAATGTCAAAGCCCAATGGCACTGATGGTGATCTATTAAGCAAATAGCAGGCTGTATTAACTGCTTCACCCCAAAATGCTTTAGGCAATTTTGCCATCCTCAGCATGCATCTGACTCTCTCTATAATGATGCGATTCATCCTTTCAGCAACACCATTATGTTGTGGTGTCCCAGGTTCTGTCCTTTCATGCCTGATCCCATGCTTTGAATTGAAGGCTTCAAAGTCTTTCGATGTGTATTCACCACCATTATCTGTACAAATACACTTTAAGGATAATTCTGTCATCCTTTCCACCATGGCATGAAATTTCTGAAAATACTGCAATACCTGGCTTTTGTTTCTCAACATATACACCCAAGTTTTTCGTAAAGCATCATCAATAAAAGTAACAAAATATCTATTACCACTTGATGACTCTACTTCTATGGGACCACATACATCAGAATGAATTAATTCAAGTTTATTTTTCTTTCTTTTAGAAATCTTCCTAAAAGAAACTCTACGATGCTTACCAAATAAACAATAATCACATGAGTTAAGAGAAATACCTTTGGCTGAGGGAATGAGGGACTGCCTTGTCAAAATCTTTAACCCTTTCTCAGTCATGTGTGCCGGCCTCTTGTGCCACAAATTTGCTGAAGCATCATCCTCAACGGCATTTACCTGGCTGCCTGTCAACTTCATCCAAGTCTTGTACATAGTGCAACATAACTTTCCTTTTGCAACTATCAAAGACCCTTTGAGAAGCTTCCACTGCCCATTTTTCTGCTAACTCTCATATCCTCCCTTATCAAGGACATTTACTACAAGCAAGTTCATCCTCAGATCTGGAATGTGTTTGACATCCCTCAAAGTCAATGTACAACCAGTGCTTGTTTGTACCACTATATCACCAATCCCAGCAATCCGTGACATACTCTTGTTTCCCATCTTGGTATAACCAAAATCACCTATTCTGTAGGTTGTAAACAATTCCTTATTGGGAACACAATGATATGACGCTCCGGTGTCAACTATCCACTCTATGCCAGAATCCCCTACATGATTACACTCACCATGTGTACAAACCAAAGAGACCATTTCACTATCAGAATTCACCGTTGTAACATTTTCATCATTTGAGTTATTCTTACTTTTCTCATCTTTTTGCTCTTGCTTCAATATCCTGCAATTCCGCTTTATGTGACCAAGTTTGCCACAATGAAAGCACTTCACCCTATTTTTGGACTTATGTCTGTTCTTGGACTTACTACGACCTCTAGAATCCTGACCTCTATCTTTAGTTCTGCCCCTATTCTCTGTGACAAGAGCTTCATTCCCAGAGTTTGTCTCCTTTCGCCTTGCTTCTTCATTAAACATACTGTCTTTTACCATCTCCAAAGTCACCGTGCCATTAGGAGCTGAATTAAGAACAGTCACAACTAGTGTCTCCCAGCTGTCTGGCAATGAGCCCAGAAGAAACAATGCTTTCATCTTATCATTCATTTGCAGTTTCATAGTGGTCATCCGATTAAACAAATCTTGAAAGTCACTCAAATGCTCAGAGATAGATCTTCCCTCCTTATACTGTAGAGTAGCAAGCTTCTTAACAAGCATAACTTTATTCAAGGCGGTCTTTCTCTCATATAGTGATGCTAATTTTTCCCAAACACGGGAAGCACTTGTCTCCTGCGCAACATGATGAAAAACACTAATGTCTACCCATCTTCTAATGGTTCCCAAAGTCTTCCTATCTAACTTTTTCCATTCATCATCTTTCATATCTGTTGGCTTACCAGAATCACCTAATACTGGCTCATACAGATCTTTGCAGTATAGATGATCTTCCATCATTGGCTTCCAAATTGAATAATTTGAAGCTGTCAATTTTATCATGGATCCTGTATCTCCTTCCATGATCTTGAAGCTCTAACCCGAGCTCTGATACCAGTTGTTGGGCCTCAAACGACAAATACGCGGAAGCAATGTCACAATAATAATACCCACAACAATCAACAGCAATATCCCAAGCCAATAGTAATAATAAATCAAGCTACCAAGCCACAAATAATACGCAAATAAAACGTAAATAAAACGACACCAAAGTTTAACGTGGAAAACTTTCCAGTGTAGAGAGAAAAAACCACGGGGCAAACCGAATAAAAATCCACTATGAGAAATAAGCAAATTACAAAGTTTCTATACCCTAGGCTTTTTGCCCAAAGCTCAGGGTTCCAACAATTGGCCTAAAAACAATAAAGTTTACCTCTTTGGATTCACCAAGATAGTCTACCCAAAGAATACCCAATTGTTGTACAAGCTTATCTCTCCCCTTGCTCTCTCTATGGAACAAGAAAAATATCACAAAGCCTAAAGCTTACTTTTTTTCCTTTGTGTCGCCTCTCACCAAAATAGACTTCTCACTCTGTCTTAACAAATTGTTTATGCAACACTTTATATAGAGAAAAAACAAATCCCTAACTGACTCCAAGTAGGACTCTAATAATTAATGTGGGCTGGACCCCACACATCTAACACTTGGGTTAATGAAAAAAAAAAGCTAATATTTTCAAAACTGTTTTAGTTATGACTTTCTTCTTCTTTTTTTTTTTTTATAACTGAGCTTAGGTATTGAAACTGTTTAAAATCAAATTCAAATTTTATAATATGTCACAACTTTTTCTTAACAGCTTGATTAAGAGGTTGTTGTCGTTTTAGTTGACTTTTATATCACCTAAAAGTGAAAGATTATTTTGAGTTTGAGATTCAAATTTCAACATCTACAAATCCCAACCTCTCTCGTTCTTTAATATATGTAAGAAAAATAGATATAGATGTTTGGATACAAACGCAATATCAATAATTTGAAGATTATAAATTTAACTTCCTAGCTTAATAGATAGAATGTTTTTACTTTTATTATTTAGTCCTTTTTAATTAAATATAATTGACATTTTTTGTTAAATTTCTGCTTTAATTAGTATGTACAATAACATTAGAAGATGAAGTAAAAAATTAATGTGAATAATAATAAGAGAAATTAATAAAAATAACAGTGAAGCCAAATCCTAGTAGTTTTTGTGTCAGTTTATGAACCAATTAATTTTGACATACATACATCAATAACAATATTATTGAAAAGTAGTGGCCTAAACTAATTAACACTATACAGTTACAATCTGACAAAAATTTTGATTGCAATGAGAATGCATGATGCCACCAATCTTTACTCATCAAATATTACTTAAAAAATTATGGGAATTTTATTTTTTGTAAAGAAGATTAAAGTTAACTAAGCTTTTTTCTTTTAAATTGATGATGTCACTTTTTCGATTACATCATTAATTAGTTAGTGAAGGAAGGATCCGTAATGCCTATAGGTAGCTAGGGTATTTCACTCTATATTGGGGCATATCTTGTTTTTTTTTTTTTTTGATAAGAAGGCATATTTTGTTATTGGTATATACTACGTACTATACCTACTGCCTTAACCCTTCTTTTATCTTTTATATAAGCATTAGAGATTGTGCAAACCTAATTCAAAACACCCATTCTTCATCAAACCTCCAACTTCACCTTCAGCTTCAGCTTCCTAGCTAACAATGTCGTCGTTATCCATTCCACCGGAGCTTTTGAAAGATATTCTGAGGACCCATGATCCTCGTCAAACTCATGAAATCGATCTGCAGCATCTGGTGAAGCTCATTGAGAGCATTTTCCAAAACGCTGCTGCTGCTGCTTCTGCTTCTGCTTCTGCTTCTGCTTCTGCTTCTGCTACCAAGGTACTTCTCCTCCTTGCTTTGCTCTTTGCTGGATCAATCAAAAATATAATTAATTCTCTGAAAGTGTTTGTTAAATGATTTTATTACTTCTTGCAGGGTCCTGATGACGATTTGATCAGCAGCCTCGAGACTTTTGATGGCATGCGTCAAGCGTTGGATGATATTCGAAGTATCTCCTGTGAGGTTGTTGCCTGAAAATATACACCTACGCCGATCAAACACAAATTTTGTGTGTGTGTGTGTGTGTGTGTGTATATATATATATATATATATATTCATTCGTTTTTTGCTAAAGATCTAGTATTTTAAAGGACTCTTCTTAAGGTTAATATATTAAATAAAACATTCTCTTAATGCTTTAAATCCATCATATATAATAACTATCAACTTCTATATCTAAAAATATCACAATAAAATTAATATATAATGTCTTAGTTAATCTTAAGGAGTGTGTGTATGTGTTTGTAGAACCCCTCTAAATTAATCTATTCTAAATTAATAAAAACTATAATCCCAAGTCAGAGCTAGTATAAAAAATTAATAAACTCATTTATCATAATAATTAATTTCGTTTTAAAACTTTTAAATCAACATTAAAATTTTGGTCTGGACCCCAATATAAATTAATAATTTGATAAAAATACAAAATATATTACATAATATCAAGAATTAGAAAACCATTTCAAGATATTAATTTGCAAAATGTTATCATGTTTGAGATTTTTTATTTCAAGAACTAGAAAAATAATAAATATATTATACAAAATATATTCGCAAAAATATTTTTAATGAGTTCACAAACCAAAATGAGATTTTAAGAAAATTAAAAGCTATAGAGTTATTGGATGAATTCGATGAGCATGAAAATTAAACAAACACAATTTTTAAGACAAAATAATAATTTACGAAATAAACCCTTTAAATTAATAACCCTTTTAAATTAACATTAAATAATGAGTCCCAAAAGTATTGATTTAGAGGGTTTTTTATGTATATAAGATTTCTATCTAATAAATTGTCAGTGAAATTTTTAGACTCCATAAGCAAAATTAAAATAATTACTCATACATTTCGCATCACTACATATAAGAATTGAGTATGGTTCATTAAGTCTAGAAAAAAAATTAAAATAAATATTGTATATTTAAATTTAAAAGATAAGTGGTTAACATACAAGTGAATTTTCATTTATTTTAATAATTACAATATGTAATACTTTCAAAATTTTTCACTATAAATATGGGATTAAGAATATATGGTGACATTAAATTCAAATATAATCATTAATTATTTTCATAATTATTGCAGATATCATGCTATCTCTCAACAGGAAATGTGGATAAGATCACAATGAATTTGCTCCAAAGGCTTACAAATTATTCATGGCATGCTAAAGTGGTACTAGCCATGGCAGCCTTTGCCTCCAGCATTGGGGAGTTGTCGATGGTGGTGAACCGCCGCAAGACGGACCCGATTGCGAAGTCGGTGGATATCCTGAAAGGTCACTCCGCCGCGCTTGATTTTACGGAGCTTGAAAACCTAGGCCTTTTCAAGGCCATGATGGCGGTGGTGAACACCAATTGGGGCTTCTCCAAGCTAAATGTATCCATGATCCCAAAAGAGGTAGCGTCCAAGGATGCCACGGACATTTTCTCCATCGCTACTTACAAGATCCTTCGCATGGTTTTAGAAATTGCAACAATTTTAAACAGTAAAACAAGGTAAGCCAAGGCCTCCAACTCCTACTTGTTTCTATAGCATACATAAATAAATATCAAGCAGATATTTTTTTTGGTAAAAATCTCTCGGTATCCGAAAATTATCTTGGGCTCCGATTAATCCATAATCTATTTACAGTCGAATCTAATACGAAAAATTCTTCTAATATTGTTTTCTTCGTTTAAAAACAAATATTTTTCTTACTTTGATTTCAGGGACAATATTGGGTCAATAAGCTCGGCAAAAGAAATACTTGTCCGTGTAAATGAAACCCTCAAAGAGAAATTAGAATTTTACAAAAAGGAAGCTGGTAAGCATTCTAAAAACATTCTTTAACTGTATTATTATCTAACTTTAATTTTGGCGTGTGTCTACACAGTAGATTTGTCCTCAAATCTTTTTTTTGTTTTTGTTTTGCTTTTCTAATAACATATACAGTTTAATT
This sequence comes from Heritiera littoralis, assembly GCA_031772115.1. Taxonomy (NCBI): domain Eukaryota; kingdom Viridiplantae; phylum Streptophyta; class Magnoliopsida; order Malvales; family Malvaceae; genus Heritiera; species Heritiera littoralis. Next base: position 1,126,717 of record JAPDPK010000136.1, on the reverse strand, counting down.
TATTTTTTATTACTTTTTTATTTTATTTTTTTTGAGTTTTTCAAATAATTTTATTATAATAAATAATAACCATTTATATATTTATATAACAAATCAATTGATAAATAAATATTTAAAATAATAAATATATAAATAATTAATCTTATTATCAAATAAATCACAAGTAAAAAATAAATATTTTATAATGAATAATTTTTATTTTAAGATGTATAAACATATTATGATTAAATTTTAGACATTTATTAATAAAATCTTAGATATAATATAATTTGAGTAAATTTTAATTATTTATTAATTTCACAAGTACCAAATAAATATTATAAACTTCATAATATACAAATTTTAATTTTAATCAAACCACTAGAATAAATAATTTTACCTTTTTTTCAATGAGACTGGAGCTAATCTTACTACCATCCAAACAAACCCAAAATCAATAATTTCCTAGTTTTAATTAAGATTATAATAGTGCTAATTTTATATAATTTATATATAACATTAACTCGTGTGCTTATAAGAAGTTTGAGTTGGATAAAATATTTGTTATTTGGCAATGGTTTGACAACTGAACTGATCAAAAAGCGACACAGAAAAAAAGGTACCGAAGCAGTACGACGATGTTATCAAACGTATTTCTGAAATCAGCGTTTCAAGAGCAATCTCTAAGATTAAGTATTACATGAAGATTGAGGTTAGTTCAATTACACTGCAGCTTCCATTTTGGTTTTAAAATAAGATTTTTGGCGATTGATTTCTTTCTTTCTTTTACAAAAGCAAAACCGGGCTCCTGAAGAAGTGATAAACATGCATGTGTTATTTCTCATATCTGATCTTGAGATCTCCATCGAAGAGATTAAGGTTCTTGATTCGTTGTACAAAGAGCAAAAGAAAGATGAGCAGAAGTACGAAATCGTGTGGCTCCCAGTCCTGGACTTGTCAGCGTATGATGAAAAACGATTTAGGGAGCTGAAACAAATGATGAAATGGACTGTGGTGGAGCCCTCGAGAATTGAACCAGAAGTCATTAAGTTCATTGAGAAGGAATGGCATTTTACAAAGACTCCAATTGCTGTGTCAGTGAGTCCAGGAGACGAAGTGACATGCCAAAATGCTCTCCCCATGTTGTGGACATGGGGCAATTCGGCCTTCCCTTTCACTGATGTAAGGGAGCAAATTCTGTGGAGTAAAATCGATGCGCAAAATGGTTGGACGCTTGACCTGCTGCTTGATGAGCATATCATTCCTGACATACGCTCATGGGTAAGTTCACAATCTCTACTCTGTCATTAATTATTATTATGACACACAGTTGGGCTTAAATCACTACTCCGTTTCGTTGATTTAAGTATCAGATAGAGAAAACGGAATTCGTATGCTTGTTTGGCGGTGGCGATGTTTCATGGATTCAGGAATTCGTCAAGAAAGTAAAATCTAATGCACACGCTGCCGGTGTTTCCTTGAAAATGATTTATGCGGGGAAGAGCAAAGGCAAAGGGTTAGCAAGGAACGAGCTGAGTCGAGACATTAACGTTATTGAATCTGAATTCCAGTGGAAGTTTTGGTCCCGCCTGGAGAGCATAATGTACGCAAAAATCCGACTTGGCAAAACTGATCGGGTAATGAAGGAGGCCTTCAAAGTTGTTGGCTATGGAGGTAAAGGGGAAGCATGGGCCATGTTCTCAATGGGATCGGATTCGATGGTGACAGCCAACGGAGAAATGGCACTGACCATCATGTCAAACTACCAGACCTGGGGAGAGAAGAAAGCAGGGATTCATTTCCTTAGTGGACTGAAAAGTTACAAGGATGTAATATCGCAGGATGTCCATGGTTGCATCAACATTCACCTGCCTGTTATGGGTCAGATTCCAGGGAAAATACTGTGCCCCGAGTGTTCCAAAGTAATGGAGCTGTTTTACACGTATCGCTGCTGTGCTGAGTGATCAAGAAGCAACTGAGCCATGTGTAGAATGCTGAGCATTTGATAAATAAATGTTTTTAGCCCAAGTGCTAGGATGGGCCAAGTCCAAGGTTATTACTACTATGCTATTAGAAACACCAGAATAAAATCCCTTCACCGACTTTGGGTGGCGAAGAGTCCAGGATTATTTTATTGTCTTTATTATCTGCCTTGTATTTAATTTACCTTTCTCTTTATCAAATTTCAATTTGGAAACATAAAAAAAAAAAAACATATTTTGTTTTTCACAAAATATTTCCTTTTTTATTTTCTTCGCCAAGGCTAATACAATCATGCATGACTAGAAATATGGTAAAGGGCAAAAATATTCTTGAGAAACAAAGTGCAACCCATTCCTCCATTCAATCCATAATTTACATCTTATTTTTCTTCGGGTGCATACGAGTTTTAGATTGTAAAATAATCTCCCTAAATCCCTAACAAGTTTAGAGATAATTTTTTGAGTTTGTATATGATGCACTAACAGTGTATAGTTTTTATACACTGTCAATGCACCATAGGTTGACACCTCATCAATAAGCTCTTATGGGCAAATTAAAAAAATTATTTATATTTGCATATAAGGGCCTATTGATGATGTGTTAATATCTTGTGCATTGACAATGTATAGAAACTATACACTGTCAGTGCATCATATATAAATCTTAATTTTTTATAATTCTTCGATGTCTTAATGAATTACGTCGTATAGCTTTATAAACCCTTTTTAAATAGGTTTAAATTACATATTTAATTTAATTTAATTTTTCTTTAGCATAGTTTAAAAGTATGAATTCCTCATTAAAAAAAAAGTATGAATTGGCCCTGCACAGTGATTGAGATGTTAAAACTGACATATTGTTCATCAAGTTACAAATACATTGTTAAATTGCAATAAAATTAACTTGGATGCAAGTGAGAACTCAATCCCGTTATTCTGATACTACCTAGGTTAAAATATCGTTTGAAAGCTACCTAGTGGCTATTCTCAAGCCTGCATATGAGAGATTTCACCAAAACTGAAGTTATGAAACTTAATGCGCTAATTTCATGTATATTTATATATAGGGTGAGAGTAGGAATCTTCATTATCAGGACCCGAAGGCCGTGACGTATTACTTACATTTATTGCAGATACATGAAAAATGTGAGCTAACTTTTTCCTTTTCTACATTTTTTTGTCAACATGTAATGTAGTTCTAAACGATTAGGTACTTTGACTACCTAACTTGTTTTAGGCTATTAGCTCAAGGTTTCAGTCTAAGTACTTGTATAAAGTTAAAACTCTTTATGAGGTCCTACTTATTCCATAATTAACATGATCAACCTAGAACTCCATAGTTTTCATATTAACATTCACAAATCATAACTAATCCTATTTATCTGAAGGCATAAATCAATATAATCATATCTAACATAAATAACTTATTTAAATATCAAAAGGCATCCTACAAATGCAGCAAGGGGCCATTTACATATTTTACATCTCATACCATAGTACTACTCAAAACTGCTAGAAAATAAGATCATGTAGAAAAGAACATATATCTATACCCCAAAGAATCCAAAAGCAGAGCAGAGGCTTGGAGAGTTTGGATACTATTTCAAGATGTAATGCTCGGAATAGATTCGAAATATTCTCCCAACTTATGCTCAATCTGTAAAAGGGAATTTCATTGAATTTAGTGAGCAAAGGCTCAATAAGTTACTTATATAAGTGCAAAAGTAGGATTATATTGTTCTAAATGCAAATGCATGAATGTGGCAAGAATGAGTTCTATTGCTAAATCGTGAGCCTATCACTACTTATTACACTTGCACAACAATCCTATAAGACTCTAAGTGGGTCAAGATTTATAGGGGTGTCAATGGGAGTATGCTTTTAAGCACCTCATTATTCCCATTCCCCAACACTTTTAAACAGAATTTGACATAAACCGATCCAAATATTCTCGCATCACAATATGGAGGGTACATGAATGCATAACCATTTCACAATTTCCGAACATGTAAAACATATAGAGGTCTTTCAAGTTAAAGTGCCCAAATCATACAACATGTCAAAGATGCAAGTTTCATCAATTAAAGCATATGCACTTTTCAAATTTTAAAGTTCTAATACTCAAAGTTCTAAGTTCTGAAAACAATATTCTGAACAATGCACTAGGTTTTAAAACTATGTTCTGATAGTTTTAAACTATTACTTTGACTATTGCCCAAATTTCTAAAAACAACATTCTCATGGTTCATAAATCAATACTCTGACTATTGTCCAGAGTTCTAAAAACATAATTCATAATAATACTCTGACTATTTTCCAGAGTTCCATATTTGATAAAATGTCATTCTAACTGGGACTAGGAAAATACCGAATACTTTATCCATAAAAACTTAATCTCACTATAGCTATCAGTGAGCCCAAAATGTCTCCTGGAATATAAGGCTCTATCTATGGCCATGGACCTTTAAATCCAATCCCACTAATGAGATGCAAACCAAGACCTGACCAGGACAATTGTCTGATAAAACTAAAAACCTTATGAGTAAACTCCAACTTGGCATATTCCTCTATGCTTTATTGAGTCTCAATCTTGTGGGTGCCTATGATCTCTAAAACTTGTTCACATGTTTCAAAAGGTCATACTTTTCAAAAGTTCCAAATCATGGAAACCATGTAATGCTTTTTTTTGGAAACCTATTCATGCACATGCCTAAAGCCATATGCCCATTTCTTTCCAAAACCAATCCATTGGGCTTAAAATTCTAACATATGCATTTAAACCGAAGCACAATGTCAAATACTCAAGTTTTCAAGCAATGTTTGTTCAAAGTTTGTCGTAACGGCTTCGCGCTCGACGATTTTAAAAAAGTTTAAAAAAACAAAAATGGGAGTCGCCACCAATCTTTTTTGACTAGGTGTGATTGGCCACCTGAAAACGTTTATCTTTTCAACAAAATCTCAAAATTAATTAAGTTTTATTAAAAAGATAATTTTGGTCTGCGAAAACGAGGTTGGGTTCGGGGGTACGGTTACGCGTGGGGAAGGATTAGCACCCCCACGACGCCCGTTAAAAACGGTACCATAATAATCATGTGTTATCCTTTTTGTTCTAATAAAAATGGTCTTAATTTAATATTTAAAAACAATTCCTATTTTTATTGCAATCAATTTTATTCAAAATCATTTTTATTTGTAAATTTTGAAACATTTAAATTTTATTTTTTTATTTGAAATAAATGAAAATCTTTTGTATTGAAAATTATTCCGAAGTACCCCAATACTCTGGTAGCATTTCGGATAATTTCCTCACCTAGAGATTTCTTAAGAATCACTACTTGTGAGTTCTATAGAATCTCATCATCAGACGATTCACACTCGTTTCAAAAATTATTATGAATGCATATGATGCAAACAGATAATAAATGATGCAAATGAATTTTTGATTTTTTTATATAAATATTTCTTTATTTATTTTAAACAAAAGTTCTTATTATTGAAAAATTACACTAAGTATCCCAATACTCTGGTAACACTTAGTGAACTTCTCTCACCTAGGGATCAGTCAAGAAATCACTACTTGTGAGTTTCATGACATCCCATCATCGGACGAATTTCATTTATTTTAAAATTTAATTTTTATTATTAATTTCTTTGTTATTTTATTAAAAACTCATTTAGTTTTATTTTTAAGAAAAATTAAAATTATTGAAAAATCATACTAAATATCCCAATACTCTGGTAACATTTAGTAGATTCTTCTCACCTAGGGATCAGTCAAGAAATCACTACTTGTGAGTTTCATGACATCCCATCATCGGGTGAATTTCATTTATTTTAAAATTTAATTTTTATTATTAATTTCTTTGTTATTTTATTAAAAACTCATTTAGTTTTATTTTTAAGAAAAATTAAAATTATTGAAAAATCATACTAAATATCCCAATACTCTGGTAACATTTAGTAGATTCTTCTCACCTAGGGATCAGTCAAGAAATCACTACTTGTGAGTTTCATGACATCCCATCATCGGGCATTATTTAATTTTCAATTTACAAAGATTTACTTGATGCTGAATTTTAATTTTTATATTAAACTTTTATTCTATAAAGGTTTTTTTTATAAGCTTGATATTTAAAAATTTTATTTGGTACATTTAACTTTTCAAAACTTGACAAATGAATCAGACCCCTTTTTTATTACAAATGAACAGACTGCAAACAGAACATAAAAATCGGAACAAAAAAAACACAGGGGAGTGGTCCATGTGCATGCACATCAAACCAAAAAATAATAATAAAAAAAGTTTGATTAAAAATCACAAATAAATGAAACAAGAAGTAAAACACTCAAGATTCGTTTTTCCATTCACGTACAAACAAAAGGCAACAATTAAAAAAAAAAAAAAAGGGCAAAAATTAATTTTTATGCATAAAAAAAAGGCAACAATTAATTAACTAATAAAATAAACAATCAACTCATGTCAACTTATAGCACAGGAGTCATGATTAAAACCTATTTTCTATAGGACTAAAACCTATTTTCAAGCACTAGAAACGTACATCTTCTGAGCAAAATATTCATGCATTCTAAAGAATTTACCCCTTCTTCTTTTTTTTTTTTCAACAACTATTTACTGATAAATAAAAAAAAAACAATATCACATCATAGCACATCTCAAGAATACTAAAATAAATATTATAAAACAAAAATAAAGGCACAACAAAATAACCTTCAAAATCTTCCCTTCTCTAGATCGTCCAAACTGTGTCCTGTATCCAAAATCCAAGCTTTCAAGGCTTCAAAACCATCTAAACTTGGTGCTCTTTCCAAAGCTAAAACAGATCTAGCCCTTTTTTTTTATTATTATTATTTCTAGCATCTTCTACATCCGCTATCCAAGGCGACCAGCCAAAACTCTATTTCGTTGGCAAACTAGCTCACACCATTTTCTTTCTTTCCTTTGGTGCAAAAAATCCGAAAAGAAAACCAATACAAAAGCTTAGCCCCAAACTTCGAAGCCTTTATGCTACCGATTTCTTTTGCTTTCTAACTTGCTTTATACTTTGTGCATGCTTACTGAGAATGGTGCTAGGTTTCATTTGGTTTTTTCTTTTTTGGGTGTATTGTTGATTTGGGTTGGTTTTTGGTTCTTGGTATAAGGGATGAAAAGGGATGTCGTTAGTAGGGGTTTAGTTTTGGGGTTGGCTTTCTTGGGTTTGTTGCTGCCGAAGGCAGTGTCAGTGTTGGGGCTGTTTTGCGTGAATGGTGACTCGTTTGGTGGTCCGGTGATGGTGGTGAGTGCGAATGGTGGTTCCGTGTTGGTGGTTAAGAAAGCCAGATGATGGGGCTGTTTAAGAGGTATCCGAGTTGATGTAGGCAGTGACTGAAATGGTTCATATTAGTGTTTGTGTTGGTTGTTGCGTGGATGAGAGCTTGGTGGTGAGGATGGTTTTTGATCTCGGGCCCGGGTGGGGATTGTGTTGGTGGCTGTTTTTATGGGTATCCGGTGGTTGAAAATGGAGGGAGCTCCCGGTGAGGTTGAGTTCTGTTCCTCTTCTCTGTAGCCGAATGGTTTGTGGTCTTTTATTGTTGGTAGAAGACTCTCAAGCTGAAGGATCAAGACTACCAAAAAAGAAAGATTTTCCAGCATCCTCAGAATTTGGCTTTTAACCATAGTGATGAAGGGTCTCTTGTTGCGGCAGATGCCTTGGAACCAGTTTATTGGAGTGTTATTGCAGGTTCTGGATTTTGGGAAGAAGGAAAAGTGAAGGCTTGTGCTTGAAGCTCATTGACCTGATGCAGGGGGTAGAAACAGAATCCTCAGAAGGTGATAGTTGAGAGGGACGTGGGTAAAATGGCAAGTTATCAAAATGGTGTAAACTCGAAAAGTTAAGGTAAAATGTCAATACAATCTTGAATTTGTGTATGTTGGAAGGGAATAGCAGGAGCTTTGGGACGAGAGGTGTAAGCAAAAAAATGGGAAGAGACAAAATGGTGTCTGTCTGTCTTAACCACAGGTGATCATTATTATTCTTTTTAAAAAAATTAAAAAATAAAAAAAAATCCTTAATTTATTTAATTAATTATTAAAAAAAAAAAAGGGTTGGGCCTTAAAATAAATTTTGAATCTGGGCTTTAAAAAATGGATTTCACAATTGAACTTTGGGCTTTCAAGCCCATATGCCCAATTCATTAGTGGACTAGACACCCAAAGACATAATTATATATAAACTTAAGATCAAAAGATTTAATCAAAATTTTCAAATGAGACCAAATCAAATGCATTGAAATTGAGAATAAGAACTCGGTTTATTTTGGGTAACATTTCATAACCCGGACAAAATTAGGTGTCTACAGCTGCCCCTCTTTGCCCATTGCTGAGATTCAGGAATAGGGCAAAGACGATAGACAACAATTTTGTCCGGCTCATTACCCTTTTTTTCTTATTTTCCTTTTTTCTTTTCTATCCCTTTTTTTTTTTTATAAAATATTGCTCATGAACAAAAACTTTTGAATAAAATAAAATAAAGGGTCTTCTTTGAAATGTACTTGACTCCAACAAAGGCCTTGAAATTTTAAAAATTCTTTAAAAATCTTTCCCTTTGAAAGGTCCTGAAGCTTTAGAAATTCTTTTTGAACAATGTTCCTCCTATAGAGGCACTGAAATTTTAAATTTCTTCCTAAAGTATGCTCCTCTTGCAGCAGAGGCAACGAGACTTAAAAATTTTTTTCCTTAAATGTGCTCCTCTTGCAGCAGAGGCAATGAGACTTTAAATTCCTTCCTGAAAAATGTGCTCCTCTTGCAGCAGAGGCAACGAAACTTTAAAATTCTTCCTGAAATGTGCTCCTCTTGCAGCAGAGGCAACGAGACTTAAATTTTTTCCTTAAATGTGCTCCTCTTGCAGCAGAGGCAATGAGACTTTAAATTCCTTCCTGAAAATGTGCTCCTCTTGCAGCAGAGGCAACGAAACTTTAAAATTCTTCCTAAAATGTGCTCCTCTTGCAGCAGAGGCGATGAAACTTTAAATTCTTTCTTCTAAGGTATGCTGAAACATTTTTCTTCTTTTTTCTTTTTTTGTTTGTCCTTTTGTCTGTTTGCTTTTTTCTTGTTGTTGTTTTTTTTTGTTTTTTTTGTTTTTTTTTGTTGTTGTTTTTTTTTTCATAATGCGAATGAAATGCAAATGCAGGTATTGACAAAGTCATGCAATTCCTATTGTGGTAATCAAATTCTCAGAACTGTCCCTTTTGTGTCCTTTGATCTTTTCACCCGTGTTTCACAAAATAGTTGTCACCAGTTTCGATCGGAGCTGGTTCACAACATGTACTTGTCACAATCTTCAATTTCCTTTATTTCATTCCCTTATTTCTCTTTTCCTCTTCTTCCTCTTTTTTCTTTCTTCTTCTACTTCTTTAGTAACATTAGCAGGTAATTATCATTTTAATCATCATCTTCATTTCATTTTGTTAACAAACGCAATGCATTCTTGCACTTTATCGGTTAGTTATGGGATGATCAAAAGAACAACAAAATTTGGAAGAAAAGCATTTGTTATTGGGCAAACAAGAGGCAATGAAAACAAAAGTATAGCTGGGTAGCAACTGCCACAAGGGTCAAGTGGTGAATTTCAAGTAATGATGACCAAAACAAGAAATGAATGTCTAGATAACCCTTCACGAACCAAACCGGTGCCTTTTTGGAAAAAACTAATCCGTTGATGCCCCCTGTCACACTGAGTTCATCCGGCTGATGCCATGCTCCGCATGATTTCAATCTTCAGGTGTTGATCTTTTTCGCATCTAAGCCGCCTTTTCAGGTTTTCAACTTAGATATCCCCTTTAATCCAACTGCCCTTTCTGGGTTTTCAGTTTGAATTCGCCTTTCATTTTTCTTTTCCTTCTTTTCTTTTTCTTTTTCGTTTTTTTCTTTTTTCCTTTCTTTTTGTTTTTTTTTTTCTTCTTTTTTTTGTCTTTTTTTTTTTAAGCATAGTATTTCTTCACAACATCGGAATTTATTGGATTAGGCAGATCATTCCCATCCATCTCTGTCAAGATCAACGCTCCACCTGAGAACGCTCTTTTCACCACATATGGTCCCTCCCAATTTGGTGTCCATTTGCCCCGATTATCATGGTGGTTTGGGAGAATTCTTTTCAATACCAATTCCCCCTCACGGAAATGCCTGGGTCGAACCTTTTTATCATGGGCTCGCATCATTCTTTTCTGGTACATCTGACCATGACATAGTGCTGTGAGCCTTTTCTCTTCTATAAGGTTCAATTGTTCAAATCGACTTCGAACCCATTCAGCCTCATCCAAGTCTAGTTCCATTAAGACTCTTAGGGAGGGGATTTCAACCTCAATAGGCAGCACTGCTTCCATACCGTAAACCAAAGAAAAAGGAGTTGCCCCAGTAGAAGTACGCACTGATGTTCTATAAGCATGCAAAGCAAATGGTAGCTTCTCGTGCCAGTCTTTGTATGTGCTTGTCATCTTTCCCACAATCCTCTTAATATTCTTGTTAGCAGCCTCGACAGCTCCATTCATCTTCGGGCGATACGGGGCTGAGTTGTGATGCTTGATCTTGAACTGCGCGCATACTTCTTTCATCATGTCATTGTTTAAGTTAAGGGCGTTGTCTGATATGATCCTTTCTGGGAGCCCGTACCGACATATTATCTCCTTCTTCAGAAACTTACAAACAGTAGACTTGGTCACATTCGCATAAGAGGCAGCTTCAACCCATTTTGTAAAGTAGTCTATCATCACGAAAATGAATCTGTGCCCATTTGATGCCTTGGGAGAGATAGGTCCAATCACATCCATTCCCCACATAGAAAAAGGCCACGGTGGTGCCATGACGTTCAGTGATGTCGGGGGAACTTGGATCTTGTCAGCATAGATTTGACACTTGTGGCATCTTCTAGCATAATCTATGCAATCTCTTTCTAGTGTAGTCCAATAGTAGCCTGCCCTCATAATTTGTCTAGTCATGAAGTGACCATTTGCATGTGCCCCACAAGTTCCGTCATGTACCTCCTCAAGAATCCTTTTGGCTTCAGACGCGTTTACACATCTCAACAACATCTGATCCCGACCTCTTTTATACAAAACATCTCCATCAACAAGGAATCCCATTGCTAATCTTCTGAGGATCTTTTTGTCATTCTCCGATGCATGCGCTGGGTATTGTTGATTCTTAAGGTATTGCATGATGTCATAATACCAAGGTTGTCCATCCGCTTCTTCTTCAATACTAGAACAGTGGACTGGAGAATCTCTCCTGCGCAGTTTGATTGGTGAAACATTTGCTTCTGTCTCCATTTTAAACATTGCAGCTAGTGTTGCCAAGGCATCGGCAACCTGGTTTTCTTCTCGAGATAAATGCTGGAAGATGATATCGTCAAATTGTTGTACCAGGTCAGCTATGTACTTCTGGTACTGAACTAGCTTCTGATCCCTTGTTTCCCATTCACCTCGTAACTGATAAATAACCAATGCTGAATCTCCATAAACTTCCAAGCTCTTGATTCCCCTCTCGATTGCAGCTTCTAAGCCCATTGCACAAGCTTCGTATTCAGCCATGTTGTTGGTGCAATTGAAATTTAACCTGGCTGTGGACGGGTAATACTTTCCATTTGGAGATATTAAAACTGCCCCGATCCCATGTCCTAAGGCGTTGGAGGCGCCGTCAAAGAACATTCTCCACTGTCTGCTATTAGGCTCTTTTTTCTCCGCTTGAAAGATAGACATTATGTCTTCATCTGGAAAATCTAGCTTGATAGGCTCATACTCGTCAGTAGCACGATCCGCTAGGAAGTCGGCTATTGCCCCACCTTTGATTGCCTTTTGGGACACATACACAATGTCATATTCGGATAGCATAACTTGCCACCTAGCTAGTCTTCCTGACAATGAAGGTTTCTCAAAGATGTATTTGAGGGGATCCAATTTAGCTATCAACCAAGTCGAATGATACAACATATACTGCCTCAATCTACGAGCAACCCAAGCCAATGCGCAGCACATTTTTTCTATTGTAGTGTACTTGGCCTCGTAATCAGTGAACTTCTTGCTCAAGTAGTAGATAGCCCGTTCTTTCTTGCCCGTATCATCATGTTGGCCCAGTACGCATCCCATAGAGTGTTCATTGACAGTCACGTATAACAACAAGGGTCTTCCAGCCGTCGGCGGTACTAGAACAGGTGGATTTGACAAGTACCTTTTCACCTTTTCAAAAGCCTCTTGGCATGCCTCATTCCATTCTCCCGGATCTTGTTTCCGAAGCAACTTAAAAATGGGATCGCATTTAAGCGTAAGTTGCGAGATAAAACGGGAAATATAGTTCAATCTTCCCAAAAAGCCTCTTACTTCCTTCTGTGTGCGTGGAGGCGACAGATTTTGTATCGCGCTGATTTTGTCCGGGTCCACTTCAATTCCCTTTTCGCTGACTACAAACCCCAACAACTTCCCCGATTTAACGCCAAAAGTGCATTTGGCAGGGTTCAACTTGAGTTGAAACTTTCGTAGTCTTTCGAACAGCTTTCGAAGGTTGGCTACATGATCCTCTTCTCCTCGGGACTTGGCAATCATGTCATCCACATACACCTCTATCTCCTTATGCATCATGTCATGGAAGAGGGTTACCATCGCTCTTTGGTAGGTGGCCCCGGCGTTCTTTGTAGCAAAAGAAAGCATGTAGCAAAATGTACCCAAACTGTCACAAAAGTGGTTTTCTCCATGTCATCTTCAGCCATTTTAATCTGATTGTAGCCTGAAAAACCATCCATGAATGAAAACATGTAGTGCTGGGCTGTATTATCCACCAGGGTATCAATATGAGGCAATGGAAAATTATCCTTGGGGCTAGCTCTGTTTAGGTCTCGATAATCCACACACATCCTTACTTTCCCATCTTTTTTCGGCACAGGAACTATGTTAGCCACCCATTCTGGATACTTGGCTACTTTTAAGAACCCTGCATCGAATTGCTTTTTTACTTCTTCCTTCACTTTCAACAACATCTCCGGCTTCATGCGCCTAAGCTTCTGTTGTACTGGCTTACATTCCATTTTCAAGGGCAGACGGTGCTCCACAACATCAGTGTTTAACCCAGGCATGTCTTGATAAGACCAAGCAAACACATCGACATACTCACGAAGTAATTCCTCTAGCCTTTGCCTTTCAACCAATGGAAGTGCTGTGCCTACTTTGACTTCCTTGACGTCCTCATCATCCCCTAAGTTGACCATATCAATTACCTCTTTGTGGGGTTCAATTGGTTTTTTCTCTTGCTCAATCATTTTCAATAGATCTGGAGACAAAGCATCATCGTCTGAATCTACACTGTTATCGAGTTCACCAACATGTATGGAATTTTCAAAATCAAACCCCGGATAGCTGTTAAGGTTATCTTCACATTCATTATTCATTTTCCTGAAAAAGTAAAGATTTAACAAATATGGTTGGTTGTTCTTACCAATTGTAGTGAATAGGAAGAGAAAACAGTTATAGAAATGATGATGGGTGAAAAGAAAGTGCTCGAAATGCATTGAACTTGTTAATTTATCGAAATGATGATGAAGATCAAGTTTACAAAAGAGTCTTCTAGAGCTCTCTAGACCTAGATGTTGATAATCTTCCTTACTACATTACAAAACAAAAAGAAAACAAAAGGATAGAAGGTATCCATTCAACAATTCAGTTTTTCAGCTCTGTGCCCAACAGCACAATCATTTCAATAACAAAAGTTGCCATTTCTTCATGCACCATCTAAACTGGGAACCCGTGAGAGGATCCTTTCATCAACAACATAGGTTTCTCCTTCTCGGTCTCTAATGAATCAGGGTGATAACATCCGCCAAAACAAAATGTATCATAGAGGTATGGGATCACCATCTCCGATTCTTCTTCGTATCCTCGAAGGCGAGCTATTCTTCTCTTCCTTCTCTCTTCCAAAATCTTCTTTCTCTCTGGACCAGTGGCCTTGTATCCGAGGCCAAACCTGTCTTTGTTCTCTACGACCTTCACAGGTTTCCTATGTCCTTGGAGATTTTTCCCTAAGCCTCTTCCGACACGCCAGCCCTTTTGCAGTGTCTGTTTAACAATCATCTTAGCAGTGGTTGACAACTGAGGGGTGGGTATTCTTGATCCTTCTCCCACATATGTTGCATTCACAATCTCAAAGGCCCTGAAAGAACACTCCAACGCCTCCTCGGCTGCCTCAATGTACGGCACAGACAAAGGTTTGGTGATCAAGAGGTCTTCTTCCCCAGAAACAGATACTTGCTTATCACCAACGACAAACTTCACTTTCTGGTGCAGCGATGATGGAACAGCGCCCGCTGTATGGATCCATGGTCTCCCCAGTAGGAAACTGTATGACGGCGAAATATCCATCACTTGGAATTGGATGTTGAAAATGACCGGCCCGATGTCAATTGGGATTTCTATATCACCTATCACATCTCTTCTAGAACCATCAAATGCTCTCACAACCATGTTACTCGGTTGTATGTAGGACAGGTCAACAGGCATCTTTTTTAGCGTAGCCATAGGCATTACGTTGATCGATGAGCCATTGTCAATCAAAACCTTGGCAATTGTATGACCCTTGTAGCTTGTAGTGATGTTCAAGGCCTTAATACTCCCTCGTCCTTCCGGCGGAATTTCATCATCGGTGAAAGATATGAAGTTTGCCGCTGTGATATTTCCAGCTAACTGGTCCATACTGTCAACCGGAATGTCATGAGGCACATAGGCTTGATTCAACACCTTCATCAAAGCGTTCCGGTGAGATTCTGAATTTAACAGCAAAGATAATAGTGAAATCCGAGCCGGCATCTTATTCAATTGCTCGACTACACTATATTCGCTGTGCTTGATCAACTTGAGAAACTCCCTTGCATCCTCTTCCGACACCGGCTTTTGCAGTTTTTCCTCTTGGTTCTTGGAAAACAACGTCTGTTCCTCTTCTTTTTCGGTCCGACAATCCTCTTCTCCTTCTTTTGCTTTTCCTTTTCGGGCTCTCTCTAACATCTGGTGTGTAGCACCTTCCACTTCGTGTAATCCCACTTACTCCACTTATGTTTGCACTACCCGGTACGGCCGACTTATCTGAGCCCATGTTGCTTGCCCCTTCAATCACTGCTTTGAACTCATATTTCCAAGGTACAGCCTTGTTGCTCTTATAAGGGAAAGAGCTCGGAATTTTGATTGTCATGGTAGGAGGTGCAACAACATAAGCTTCTTCCTTCTCGGGACTCGACCTTTCCTTATAAAACACTGTCAATGGTTTCCTACAAGGATGATCGTACCCCGAAGATCCATTCGAGGCAGTGCTCACTAACTCTCCCTCTTCTTCCGTATAAAACTCTATTAAAAATGAATCCATCATTGATTGGAGCACACGTCTAAATTGATGACAATTTTGGACAGAATGGCCAACATGTCCCCTGTGATATTCACAAATCTGATCTGGGCTAAATTCATCTTGATAGACTTTCGACTCCAACGGTGCAAGCTGAATCATCTCGGCCTGGACCAAAATGTCAAATACTTTACTCATGGGAGTCTTGATTTCTTCTACCTTCCTCTTTGTGCGATTTCTCCTCCCGACTTCGGTTGCACTAACGGATCCTCCACTGTGGCTGGGCAGTGGGTTAGCACTGATACTGGGCTCCACTTCCTTAGAAAAAGTCAACCTTCCTGATTTGACCAAATCTTGCACCTTATACTTCAGAGCCGTGCAGTTTTCTGTAGAATGGCCCGGGTTCCCATTATGATAATCGCATCGAGCATTAGGGTCATACCATCTTGGAAAAGGTGGTTTCATCGGCTCCACGAAAAGAGGGGCAATCATGTGGCCTTTCACAAGTTGCGGGAATAAGTCTGTGTATGACATGGGGATAGGATCAACAAGAGGCCTTTCAGTATTTCTTCGGGGAGGCCTTTGGTTGGCAGTTGGGTTACTGTTTGGCTGGTAAGGTTGGGCCATAGGTGTCGGTGTATAGTAAGGTGCCGGGGGACGAAAATTCGGTTGAAACATCAGTGGTTGGAATGGACTTTGGTAGGGAGGATGTGAGACATTGTTTGTGGTCGGGAAATGGGGTTGGTAATTTGGGTAAGGTTGAGGCTGTGGTTGAAATCGAGGCGGGTAAGGTGCATATCCTCTGTATCGAGGTGTTGCGTCGGTTATTGCATGGGTTTCAACCTCCTTCTTTTTAGACGACCCGCCCTTCTTCGAATCACTACCTTCCAACTTTCCGCACTTGATCGCACTTTCAATTATTTCACCAGTGATGACCATGTCGGCGAAATTCTTTGTTGCATTACCTATCATGTGCTCATAATAAGGCGCCCTCAGTGTATTGACAAATAGCACTGTAATTTCCTTCTCAGTCAAAGGTGGCTGGACTTGTGCTGCCGAATCTCTCCAACGTTGGGCATACTCCTTGAAGCTTTCATTGGCCTTCTTTTCTATGTTTTGCAGAGATAACCTGTCTGGGGCCATATCCGTGACATGTTTGTACTGTGCAATAAATGCTCTAGCTAGGTCACTCCAATTGTGGATGCGTGTGCGATCTAGCTGCACATACCACCTTGCAGCGAACCCCGTGAGGCTGTCTTGGAACACATGTATCAACAGCTTGTCATCGTGATTATAAGCGGCCATTTTGCGACAGTACATTGTCACATGAGTAATGGGGCACTTGGTCCCATCGTACTTCTCGAACTCAGGAGTTTTAAACTTAGGAGGGATCACCACATCCGGAACTAAGCACAATCCCATTGCATCCACTGACCCGTAGAAATCACTGCCCTCAATGGCCCGTAACCTTTCCTCTATAATGCTGAACTTTTTGGAGTCTGAATCGCCTTTTACTTCCAACACGCTACCCCTTAATTTCTCTTGCTCTCTTGGATCATCTAAGTCAGGGACTTGAATTGGATCCGCAAGTCTTGTCCCTTGAGCAGGAGGTATAGGCACTGTGATATGAGGTTGTGCTGAGGCGCTTGGTGCACCTGAATACATGTACGCATAGCCACCCATGGGCTGTTGAGGAGGTGGAGGTGGAGGTATGCCTTGTGAGGATTGGGCATAAGGTGGGGTAAACCCCGGAGGGTATTGGGGATTGTCGTCTTCTCGAGGGTGATCAGTCCCTAGGTTAGGTGTTTCTTTAGCCACTTCTTTTTCTCGGTTTATCCTTGTCATCATTTCCATTAAAGCGGCCAACTGCCCTCGTATCTCTTCTTGTGCTTTCTCCATTCTATCCATCCTATTATCATGTTCTTCCTCCATCACTCTTGAGCGTAACCGGGTATTGTATGAGTGTTTGGGAATTTGGGATGAAATCTTGAATGTTGGAGCAATCCTCGAATCTTGATTACCACAATAAAAAACTAATCACTACATGATGCAACTTTGAAACATAGTGTTTTATTTAAATCATATGAACAAATGAATAAATGTGATGTTAAATGAATGAATGTGATGCAAAATGAATGATACTTTGAGGGATACTTAAGCCATAACAATTTCAACAAACAGGAACTTTCATTCATTCGAAAAGTCACTTGTTACATTCCAATCATATTCCGATTAAATCCATAAAAACGACTAACTTGCTGATATTGATCCTTAGCTTCATTTAGAAAATTCAGCAGTCTTTGCCCGTATTTTTCTGTTGGGAGGATTTCTTGTCTCAGAACTTCGGCTTTGTCGACCATCTCCCTTGCCTTCGTTACAGCCTTGCAAACTTGAGTGGCCAGATGCTCTATATATTGCTGTCTCCCCAAACTTCCCACTCTCCATGTCATGCTTGCATCTTGTGCCAAGTCATATCCATAGCTCCAGTTGTTTTCACTTTGTTCCCAATCTTCTATTATCATTTTAATGTGGTTCTTATGTTCTTGTAGCTGTTCTTCTAACATTTGAACCTTCTGTTGCAGTGTAGCTTTTTCATTATCTACCTCGACTTGCTTTCCTTTTTTCAACTTCTCCTTTAGTTCCTCATTCTCTTTCTGACATTGGGCTAACTTCTTTGCACTTGCTGAGTACATGCCTTCCCAATTTTGTCGTTCCTGGGACAAATAAACAACTTCTTCTTCACTTTTCTTTGCTTTGTGTGCCCAGTGTTCTACCCTTTTGTGCAAGTCTTCTAATTCCCTTTTCCTTTCATTTGAAGTTTGCATAATTCCTCCAACCCTCATTTCAGATCTCAACTTCTTGTTCTCTAGATGCAGGTTTCTGAGATCCTTGTTGGTGACATGGCTTTCTTGCTGGACCTTCTTGAGCTTGGCTTCTCGCATCTCTGCCTCGTACTTCAGCTGTTCCATCTCTCTTCGAAGCCTCAAATTCTCTTGCTTCCACCTTTCTTCATCTATCTTGAACTGCTGCCTAGCGATTTCAACCTCGGATACTTCTATTTCCGGTTCTAAAGGCATGCTGCATTCATTCGAGAGAAAAACTACCTCCCTTATTTGCCTCGTTCTCCACACCAAGTATTCCGGGGTAGCTTTATCAGAGAGAGGCCCAAGGTTGATTCTACGCGCTTGCTTCCATGATCGAACCACTTGCTCGCCCTTTTTGATCGCCTTAGGCTCACCATAGGAAAACTCCAAATCACTAAGCTCGTGCGTTAATGGAATAAACTGTTTAGCTCCAAACTGTCTTAATACCATAAGTGGCGCATAGCTTATCCCTCCCCATGGTCCTAGAAGCTGCACCCACGGATCTTCTCCGCATCGATATAAGACCGGTACATGAGGCATCCACGGAGTCATCCATACAATCTGTCTTTCCCCGAGTCTTTGTAAAAAGTCTAGCCAGTCTTCCTTACTTTTCAGTTTTGGCCATTTACTGTTGCAGAATTCTTTAACCGGAGCACGATGATGTAGGAAAGTCCTCTTGAAAGCCTTTTCCACACATTTAAAATGACTTTTAGCCCAAACATGTAGTAGCTGCGCGCATCCCACTAATCGCCCTCCTCCATTCCTCCGACAGTAATTCAATGACCTGAAGGTTTCGGCTAGTATGGCAGGTGAGGGATTCCCATTATTTTCAATTTGCTCAAAAAAGTCTATTACTGCTACCTCAATGTGCCCTAACACCTTTGGAAAGATAACCATCCCATAGATCGCCAAGGCAAAAACTGTCAACCCCTGCTGGTCATTAAGATGTCCCTTGATGAATTCATGCAGAAAATCCCAGGGCATACAAATATTAGATCCCTTCTCCTTTTTATGGGAGTCTATGTCTTCCGGTCTGATTCCCATAAGCTTGGCCAATTTTTTGCGGTATCCGGATTTTGGTTTTCGAACGTATATTTTGTCCGGACTTTTCAAGTCAATACCTAATAGAACGGAGTACTCCTCTACTGTGGGTGTCAAGTCCATTCCGTTGAAAGAGAAGCACCTATGGGAGGGGTCCCAAAACTGAATAGCAGCCCTGATCAGTGGTTCTTCGACTTTTACAGCAATCAAAGACTCTATTTGGCCATATTTTTCATGGAAAACTGTCTTCCCTTCTTCACTGATTTGGTCCCATAAGTTGGCTAAATCTATCAGATTATTTTGTTGGAGGTTGAGGCTCACTTCTTGTGGGAGTGAGGAAATGAAGTTCTTAGTCAAGCAATCCCCTTTTACTTGTTGGATCTTTTCAGACCACATTTGCACCTCCCGGTAGGAATCACATGGAACGTTCATTGATGATGAACAAGCTAGCCTTTCTATGGATTCGGTGAAAAATTCTTCGTTGAAAAGAGCCATGATTAAAATACCCCCTTTATGTGACTATGCGATGCAAGAAAATTCATGCAAAAAGAACAAGGAAACAAATACAAATCAGTATGTGTGTAAAATATGAACAAAGAAACAAAAGGCAAATAAAGGATGGAATGTTTATTTATGTCCTATCAAGGGTCACTCTCAGGAATGGGAAGGAATGGTTCTAACTTAGAGTGGTCTCCTCACAACACACTATATGCTAGTTTAAGGTTTCACAGATCTAAAAGGTTCCCAAATCATTCCATACTGTCGTCCACTCTGGACTAGTAAGGAGCAGATCTGAGTGGGAGTATTTCACTTGCCATTGCGGAGGTGATTACCTCACGAGAGCATAGCTACTTTACCCCCTCCTGAAGAGGACTGAACCCGGGCGTAGGGCTCATGTTATGCAAATGCATTGATGTATGCAACAGTACATGCATATGCGTTCTACTTTATTTATTCAACAACATCTTTATACACAAAAATGTAATGAATCAATGTGATAAAAAAAAATGGATGAAATGAGGTTTTTATTCATTTATTTATGTGGATTTTATTTCACTTTTCCTCTTTTTCTTTTCATTTTTTATTTATTTTTTAGAAAGAAGATTAAATTTAAATGCCAATCCAGACCATCAAATTAAAATTTAAGATTCCACATGATTATTCAATGGCTTGACCCTCTTGCGTCCCCAGCGGAGTCGCCAAGCTGTCGTAACGGCTTCGCGCTCGACGATTTTAAAAAAAGTTTAAAAAAACAAAAATGGGAGTCGCCACCAATCTTTTTTGACTAGGTGTGATTGGCCACCTGAAAACGTTTATCTTTTCAACAAAATCTCAAAATTAATTAAGTTTTATTAAAAAGATAATTTTGGTCTGCGAAAACGAGGTTGGGTTCGGGGGTACAGTTACGCGTGGGGAAGGATTAGCACCCCCACGACGCCCGTTAAAAACGGTACCATAATAATCATGTGTTATCCTTTTTGTTCTAATAAAAATGGTCTTAATTTAATATTTAAAAACAATTCCTATTTTTATTGCAATCAATTTTATTCAAAATCATTTTTATTTGTAAATTTTGAAACATTTAAATTTTATTTTTTTATTTGAAATAAATGAAAATCTTTTGTATTGAAAATTATTCCGAAGTACCCCAATACTCTGGTAGCATTTCGGATAATTTCCTCACCTAGAGATTTCTTAAGAATCACTACTTGTGAGTTCTATAGAATCTCATCATCAGACGATTCACACTCGTTTCAAAAATTATTATGAATGCATATGATGCAAACAGATAATAAATGATGCAAATGAATTTTTTGATTTTTTATATAAATATTTCTTTATTTATTTTAAACAAAAGTTCTTATTATTGAAAAATTACACTAAGTATCCCAATACTCTGGTAACACTTAGTGAACTTCTCTCACCTAGGGATCAGTCAAGAAATCACTACTTGTGAGTTTCATGACATCCCATCATCGGACGAATTTCATTTATTTTAAAATTTAATTTTTATTATTAATTTCTTTGTTATTTTATTAAAAACTCATTTAGTTTTATTTTTAAGAAAAATTAAAATTATTGAAAAATCATACTAAATATCCCAATACTCTGGTAACATTTAGTAGATTCTTCTCACCTAGGGATCAGTCAAGAAATCACTACTTGTGAGTTTCATGACATCCCATCATCGGGCGAATTTCATTTATTTTAAAATTTAATTTTTATTATTAATTTCTTTGTTATTTTATTAAAAACTCATTTAGTTTTATTTTTAAGAAAAATTAAAATTATTGAAAAATCATACTAAATATCCCAATACTCTGGTAACATTTAGTAGATTCTTCTCACCTAGGGATCAGTCAAGAAATCACTACTTGTGAGTTTCATGACATCCCATCATCGGGCATTATTTAATTTTCAATTTACAAAGATTTACTTGATGCTGAATTTTAATTTTTATATTAAACTTTTATTCTATAAAGGTTTTTTTTATAAGCTTGATATTTAAAAATTTTATTTGGTACATTTAACTTTTCAAAACTTGACAAATGAATCAGACCCCTTTTTTATTACAAATGAACAGACTGCAAACAGAACATAAAAATCGGAACAAAAAAAACACAGGGGAGTGGTCCATGTGCATGCACATCAAACCAAAAAATAATAATAAAAAAAGTTTGATTAAAAATCACAAATAAATGAAACAAGAAGTAAAACACTCAAGATTCGTTTTTCCATTCACGTACAAACAAAAGGCAACAATTAAAAAAAAAAAAAAAAGGGCAAAAATTAATTTTTATACATAAAAAAAAGGCAACAATTAATTAACTAATAAAATAAACAATCAACTCATGTCAACTTATAGCACAGGAGTCATGATTAAAACCTATTTTCTATAGGACTAAAACCTATTTTCAAGCACTAGAAACGTACATCTTCTGAGCAAAATATTCATGCATTCTAAAGAATTTACCCCCTTCTTCTTTTTTTTTTTTCAACAACTATTTACTGATAAATAAAAAAAAACAATATCACATCATAGCACATCTCAAGAATACTAAAATAAATATTATAAAACAAAAATAAAGGCACAACAAAATAACCTTCAAAATCTTCCCTTCTCTAGATCGTCCAAACTGTGTCCTGTATCCAAAATCCAAGCTTTCAAGGCTTCAAAACCATCTAAACTTGGTGCTCTTTCCAAAGCTAAAACAGATCTAGCCCTTTTTTTTTATTATTATTATTTCTAGCATCTTCTACATCCGCTATCCAAGGCGACCAGCCAAAACTCTATTTCGTTGGCAAACTAGCTCACACCATTTTCTTTCTTTCCTTTGGTGCAAAAAATCCGAAAAGAAAACCAATACAAAAGCTTAGCCCCAAACTTCGAAGCCTTTATGCTACCGATTTCTTTTGCTTTCTAACTTGCTTTATACTTTGTGCATGCTTACTGAGAATGGTGCTAGGTTTCATTTGGTTTTTTCTTTTTTGGGTGTATTGTTGATTTGGGTTGGTTTTTGGTTCTTGGTATAAGGGATGAAAAGGGATGTCGTTAGTAGGGGTTTAGTTTTGGGGTTGGCTTTCTTGGGTTTGTTGCTGCCGAAGGCAGTGTCAGTGTTGGGGCTGTTTTGCGTGAATGGTGACTCGTTTGGTGGTCCGGTGATGGTGGTGAGTGCGAATGGTGGTTCCGTGTTGGTGGTTAAGAAAGCCAGATGATGGGGCTGTTTAAGAGGTATCCGAGTTGATGTAGGCAGTGACTGAAATGGTTCATATTAGTGTTTGTGTTGGTTGTTGCGTGGATGAGAGCTTGGTGGTGAGGATGGTTTTTGATCTCGGGCCCGGGTGGGGATTGTGTTGGTGGCTGTTTTTATGGGTATCCGGTGGTTGAAAATGGAGGGAGCTCCCGGTGAGGTTGAGTTCTGTTCCTCTTCTCTGTAGCCGAATGGTTTGTGGTCTTTTATTGTTGGTAGAAGACTCTCAAGCTGAAGGATCAAGACTACCAAAAAAGAAAGATTTTCCAGCATCCTCAGAATTTGGCTTTTAACCATAGTGATGAAGGGTCTCTTGTTGCGGCAGATGCCTTGGAACCAGTTTATTGGAGTGTTATTGCAGGTTCTGGATTTTGGGAAGAAGGAAAAGTGAAGGCTTGTGCTTGAAGCTCATTGACCTGATGCAGGGGGTAGAAACAGAATCCTCAGAAGGTGATAGTTGAGAGGGACGTGGGTAAAATGGCAAGTTATCAAAATGGTGTAAACTCGAAAAGTTAAGGTAAAATGTCAATACAATCTTGAATTTGTGTATGTTGGAAGGGAATAGCAGGAGCTTTGGGACGAGAGGTGTAAGCAAAAAAATGGGAAGAGACAAAATGGTGTCTGTCTGTCTTAACCACAGGTGATCATTATTATTCTTTTTAAAAAAATTAAAAAATAAAAAAAAATCCTTAATTTATTTAATTAATTATTAAAGAAAAAAAAAAGGGTTGGGCCTTAAAATAAATTTTGAATCTGGGCTTTAAAAAATGGATTTCACAATTGAACTTTGGGCTTTCAAGCCCATATGCCCAATTCATTAGTGGACTAGACACCCAAAGACATAATTATATATAAACTTAAGATCAAAAGATTTAATCAAAATTTTCAAATGAGACCAAATCAAATGCATTGAAATTGAGAATAAGAACTCGGTTTATTTTGGGTAACATTTCATAACCCGGACAAAATTAGGTGTCTACAAAGTTAATATAAGCAAACATGTGTTAGAAAGTTAATATATTTTTATATAAGCATAGTCTCTATGCTTTTTTCTAATAATGGATAAAATGTATATATATCAATTTATAGCATTCTAGAGAGTGTTATTTGATTGCCTCTTTATGGATAGTTGAATACCTTCATTTTTCTCTGTTCTCTTACCAAGAATTTGTCTGAATAAGTATTCGAATAGCTTGCATTTGTTTCAAGTTATACATATAATCTAGGATGTATATATGGATATCAAGAAATATACATGTTCTTTATAGCTTTGTTCCTATAGGTAATCAAGTGCCTCTTTCAAGATATTGTTCATTTAGAATTTCTAGCTCATTCATCCAATACAACTTGTCCATTCTTTTTATGAGTTTTTAAATTCTTTCTTCATGCTTTGATGCATATATTAGCTGAAAAAAAAAAGTAAACAAGAAGCTATTGGATGTATAAGCCAAATAATAAGAAGTGTTGCAATAAAAAGAGAAAAAAAAAGGAAAGAAAGAGATGGATCTTTTCTCAATGTTTCTTTAAGGGTGAAATGATCATTGTCATTTCCTTTTTATTAATTTCAAAAATTTTATTTTTGTTGATGCCAAAAAGGTAATGGGCTCTTCGATGATGGATAAGGTTCTTCTTCTTTGGATCAACCTGCAAATAAATGACCATTGGAGTTGTTCTCAATGGGACTTTCTTTAATGCTTAAGTCAATGAAAGTGCTAGCAAGTGTTTGAAAGGGTATGAAAGTATAGAAAGTGTGTTCTGATGCTTGATTCTTCCTTTTATAGACTCTCTTGTGGAATTTTCATTACTTTCTGAATATGCGGAATTGGGCAATCGTGGCCATATTAGAGGTTATATTCGTTCATGTAGGAGCAAGGGCGATTGTGCCCTATTGTGGGTGATCGTGCCCCTTTTGTCGGGGGGGGGGGGGGGGGGGGAGGGAGGGAATGGGCAGTTATGTCCCATTACGTGCGAGAGTGTAACATTGTGGGTCAAGTGAGCTAGTGTTTATTCATTACTAGGCTAGATAGTACTAATAATTTTCTTTTATAGTAAATAAAAAATACGTTTTCACCTATAAATAAATTAGCAAATATTATTGTTTCATGACGTTTCTTTGTACTCTTAAAAAACTATTTAATTTGTTTCACCAAAAAAAAATATTTAGTTTGTGACAACTTAGATTTATTGTACCAAACTGTTAACAATCCTACATCTTTTTTAGAGGTGACAAAAACTAGCCCGAGCCCAAAAACCCACTCGAAACCAAACCCAGACCAACTCGAACTAACCAAAAAAAATCAAGGACCCAAAATCGAAAAAAAGCCCAAAATCGAAAAAATTCAAACTTGAAAAAACTTAAACTCAAAAAAACCCAAACCCAACACAATCTGAACCCGATATAATTTGAACCCAATATGATCCAAAACAGAGATTGATCCAATCCGAAACCTGTAAAAAATCGAATTTATAACCCGAAAAAACCCAAATTATAATTATATGATTATTATTTAACAATAAATAAATAATTGATATACTTTTTTAATTAAAAATTTTAAAATTTTGAAAACGATTATTATTTATTATACAATTATATCAATTATGTATTATCAACAAAATAAATATTAAATCTTTTTAATTCAATTATTAAATAAAATTAATTTAAAACATCATATTATATGAATATCAAATAATCTTTAATATTATACTTACTGTATTTATAATAATAATTATATTATTAATTTGACATTTGATTTTATTATCAAAATCATTATAATATTTTATCATTTTTATTTCATAATAAAATTTTAATTTTAATATGATAATAAATCAAATACATAAAAAAATTAATATAATTTCAATATTTGTTTGAAACTTTGAATTTTATATTTTATGCAAAACATTAAGAATATCATTAACAAAATTAAATTTAAGCTATAATTTCTTAAAGTTTCAAGTATAGAAAAATATTAAATTTACTTGAAAATAAAAACTTAATCTTAAAAAAAATCTAATTTGGTATCTTATAATAATTATTTTATATATTATATTATATTATAATAATCTTGTAAGAATAAATTATGAAATCTCTTAATGTGTAAGTATTATTTTCATAGAATTAATTATTTATTAAAAATAATCTATATATTATCTATTAAATATAAAATTAAAGTGTCGAGAAAAATAATATTTCTAATAGTATAATAAAGTGTAATTTTAATAATATACTATAGTAGTATTATTTTGTAAGCAATAATTTTAATAAAATTTGTCTTTTATACTTTATTAATATTATGATTAATTTATTTAAATAACTAGCATTATATTAATTAATTTAGTAATATCTACTATTTAACATTTCAATTAGACATTCGATCAATTGGTGTATATCTAATGTTATTATGCTAATGTAAACATGAAAAAATTAGTACTCAATTATTATATAACTGTATATGATATGAATATATCAAATGTTATTATTATATAATGCCAACTGGTGTATACAGCTTTTTTAATTCAACATTCTAAATTTTTAATAAGATATTTAATTAATTAGTGTGTACGAGTATGATTATATTTAATGTAATAATGTTAATATTATGATTTATGTACAAACCAAAAACAAAATAAATATAAAATTGAGATAATTAGTTGACCAATTGTTTATAATATTAAGTATTTTTTTAATGTATACTATAGTTTTGTTCAACATTATAACTGAACAATTAGTTAAATAGTTATATGGTTAGATTTAATTTAATTACTAATTATGTTGGCATTGAAGAAAAAATAAATGTAAGAAAAATTCTAAAAAATTTAAAATTTTATTAAAAATATAATATAATTGTTAAAAAAGCAAATAAAATAAAGTAAAAAAAATGTTAGACTAAGAATGTTTAAATTCTAATGGCTCAACTTTGACAAAAAAAATACAATGACCCAATAAGTTATTGTTAAGAGTATAAAGCCATTTATATAAATGTTTAATTATTTAGTGTGATTTATTTATAATTTGTTAATTATTTATTTTTATAGCTTATACTTTTGGATTTCACTTTCCTTTAATTTTACTATTGTTGTTGCGTTAAATAATAATGATGTATTGTTGACGAAAATGCTTAATTCTCTTCTCCATGTGTTGCCAAGAACTCTGTAAGGAAAAGAAAATCAGAGAGACGCAAGGTTTTTTCTCTATGTAAGCACTCTAATGCTTAAGTCAGAAAAAGATTTGACAGAGTCTTAGTGAGCCAAAATAGAACTTAGTCTTGAATGACATACCTGTCTCATATTTATAGCTGACCTTTCGTAGGCAAATACCTCAATTACTGTTGTAATTACTGAGTGATTAGATAAGGTTTAATTATAAAAAGGGTAATTTGATCATTTCACAACCTTTGGGTTTGCATCAACCGTGAGGGCCTCCACGTGTTTGGCAAGAGGATGCTCTCGCACTAGGTGGGAGAGTATTCCCAACCACAGGAAGATAGCTTGGCAAGAGAGTGCTCCTACACTTGGTGGGAGAGTGCTCTCGCCCATGGGAGGATGATCTTGCAATTGGTGGGAGGATACTCTTGATCGTGAGAGGATGCACCCCTGTCGACAGGATAGTGCTCTCTCCTCCGATGAGAGATATCTCTCGCCATCGGCAATAGGTACCTCTCGCCAGTGGCAAGAAGGTTACTTCGTCTTGCCGCGTGTCGACGTGCGGAGATGCCACACGACGCTATGCCGGTTTACCACGTAGCAAATAATAGTAGTTTCATGGCCTTGTTTATCTGGGTTGGGCCAGACCTATGTCAACTATATATATAATTTTTTGGCTTACTTATAAAATAAATTTTTATATAATTATATATTTTATAATGAAATGAATATCATAGGGAATTAAAAAAATCATTGTCAAGTAATAAAAACATTAAAATGTAAAAATATATATATTTATATAAATATTTATTAAATTTTAACTTTAGTTTAGTATTTCTATTATATT
Source organism: Heritiera littoralis (assembly GCA_031772115.1). NCBI lineage: Eukaryota > Viridiplantae > Streptophyta > Magnoliopsida > Malvales > Malvaceae > Heritiera > Heritiera littoralis. The sequence continues at coordinate 1,098,746 of JAPDPK010000136.1, read as the reverse complement.
TTTATTTAGATATATAAAAATTAAATTAATTCTTACATTCAAAATTATAAAAAAATATTTATAACTTATAAAATTTCAAAATAATTTAATCAAGCCCACTAAACCTGCCTGGTTAAAACCGACCAAACCCGAATATAATTTAACCTGAAAAAATTCAAAACCAAAAAAACTCTAACTCAACAGTATCCAAACCCAAAAAAACTCGAATCCAAAAACGTTCAAACTCAAAAATCTCAACTAAATAATTCGAACCCAAAATAATATGAATTCGAAGACAACTCAAGCTAAACTTGTTTGAACCAGCTCATTTGTCCCCTTTAATTTTTTTATAAAACAAAATACATCAATTCAATCTTCATCAACAAACTTTACTTTGACACATGGCGTTGATTCAAGGGATCTCCAAATGGTGTGCTGTTTTCGTTGTAGTTAGGGAAATAGTAAAAACTAGATCTGATAATTCGTACTTATAATTTATTTTTGTGTCATATATAATTGTATTTATGTGATGTAAAATACGAAAATTTAATATTGACACGAAAAATATAAAATTTTATTTTTAGCTTATTTTAAGCTTTATCATATTTATATATAATTTTTATTTAATTTTAATTCGTGTTATTTTCGTATCTTATATTTAGAGGTGGCAAAAATTGGACCGAGCCCGAAAACCCGCCCGAATCCGCCCGAGACCGAACCGGGACCAGCCCGAATTGACCAAAAAAGTCAAAGACCCGTAACCGAAAAAGCTCGGAACCGAAAAAACCCGGAACCGAAAAAACTCGAAACCGAAAAAGCTCGAAACCAAAAACTCGACACAACCCGAACCCGACATAACCCGAGCCCGATACGATCCGAAACCGAGACCGACCCGAACCGAAAACCGAAAAAAACCGAATTTATAACCCGAAAAAACCCGAATTATAATTATATAATTATTATTTAAAAATAAATAAATAATTGAAACACTTTTTTAATTAAAAAGTTTAAAATTTTGAAAACAATTATTATTTATTATACAATTTTATCAATTATATATTACTAGCAAAATAAATATTGAATCTTTTTAATTAAATTAATTTAAAACACCATAATATATAATATAATATATGATATCATCAAATAATCTTTAATATTATCCTTATTGCATTTATAATAATAAATATATTATTAATTTGACATTTGATTTTATTATAAAAATCATTTTAACATTTTATTATTTTTATTTATAATAAAATTTTAATTTTAATACAATAATAAATCAAATATATAAAAATTATATAATTTCAATATTTGTTTGAAACTTTGAATTTGATATTTTGTGCAACACATTAAAAATATTTTTAATAAAATTAAATTTAAACTATATTTTCTTAAAGTTTCAAGTATAGAAAAATATTAAATTTAGATTAAAAAAAACCTAATCTTAAAATTAAATTCAAGTTTTTAAGATTAAAAAAAGTTAAGTAATTAAATTAAACAATACAAGCACAATTTTTTTATACTTGGGTATCATTAAAAGAGAAAATTATAGTGGTAATTTTATTTTTAGCCTTAAAACAAAAGACATTAAAAAATCAAGCTAGTGATAATTAATTATTTATTATATTATAATAATCTTATACATGAATAAACTAATTTGGTATTTTATAATAATGATTTGTATATTATATTATAAAATCTTTTAAGAATAAATTATATAATCTCTTAGTATGTAAGTATTTTTTGATAGAATTAAGTATTTATTAAAAATAATTTATTTATTATCTATTAAATGTAAAATTAAAGTGTGGATAAAAAAAATAATTCTAATAGTAAATTAAAGTGTAATTTAATAATATTTTAGAGTTGTATTACTATGTAAGTGGTAATTTTAATAAAATTTATTTTTTATACTTTGTTAATATTATTATTAATTATATTTAAATAACTAGCATTATATTAATTAATTTAGTAATATCTATTATTTAACATTTTAATTAGATATTCAATCAATTGTGTATATCTAATATTATTATGTTAATCTAATATTATTATGTTAATGTGAATATGAAAAAAAATTAGTACTCAATTTGGAATAGTTTTTTTGATAGCAAATAAAATACATAATATAGTTAATAAATAAAGCTTTATCATAATGATTTGTATGTTATTATAACTTTAAAAATAATATCTTATCATGTGATATATAATCAACTATACAAGCTCTTAATTATATAAAATAGATTATTAATATGTTTATCTTATCATAATGATTTGTATGTTAAATTATAATAATCTCTTACCATGTAATATAGAATAAATTAAACAATCTCTCATAACATATTATAGTTTTAATTTCAGACATTTTTCATTCCAATGACCCAATATTGACCAAAAAAAAAACACAATGACTCAATAAGTTATTGTTAAGAGTATAAAGCTATTTATATAAATGTTTAATTGTTTAGTATGATTTATTTATAATTTGTTAGTTATTTATTTGTATAGCTAATACTTTTGGATTTTCACTTTCTTTTAGTTTTACTATATATATTTGGCTCATTTAAAAAATAAATTTTTATATAATTATTAATATATAATTATATATTTTATAACAAATGTAAATATCACAGGAAATTAAAAAAATAATAATTATCAAGTAATAAAAACATTAAAATGTAAAAATTTATATTTATATAAATTTAGTCAAAACAACAAAAGAAATTAAAAATAATGAATAATAATATTTTATTTATGAGAGTTTCGTGTGAAAGGAGATCTGTTTGATTTTCATCAATTCCCTCCAAACAAGCTTTTCCCACATTACCAAAAAATTTCAAATTCTTTGGGATTATGCCTTTTCCCTCCCTTGAGAATCACATGAAAAATCTTCAAAAGCAAATTTTGAAATATCTTTATCTCAATATACTGTCATACAATGTAAATATGATAATTAAAAAAAAGAACGTGACATTGGATCAAATTTTGATAAAAATTAGAAAAAAAATTGTGTTTGGTATATTAATATAAATTTTAATACAATAATTTTTATATTTTATATGATACAAATATATTTGATACAATACGAATACAAAATATAGATATAATATATATATATATACGAATTATTAAGTCTAATATAATGTAATGTCTATTATAATCGTTTTAATTATAATTGAAATTCAAAGATGATTTTTTTTATTACAAGGAAAATATTAAATAACTGGGGATGGGAGTATTGGATTCAAACTCAAGACTTACAATATGCCACAACTCATCTTTAACCACTAGGCCAAGAGGTTGTTAGCAATTCAAAGATGATTTTTAGTAGTTGGAGTTTGTGAACAAAAAAATTAATTAGTACAAAAATCCAGATGCTTCCAAGGAAGAAGTTTACAATAGCAGAAGTGCTTTCATTTCTTGCAAATGCAATGCAAATTTAAAACTTTTTTAATGTCTTTTACGTCTTTTAGCATTTTACTTGTAATTCTTTTTATGATAATTAATTAATTATAATTAAAAAATTATGTATTGGTTTATCATTTACAAGTGGAAACTTTATGTATTATTTTGATAGATCTCACGTGACTTTAAATTTTGATTAATTAATTGTAATGTAATAGTTATATATGATATGTTCTCTTTTATTATTGTAGATAACTATATTCTTCATTGGTCCACTCTCAATGTTTTCAAAATCATCCCAACCAAATTTCTCAATATATATATATATATTATACAATTCCATTTATTAAATTTTGACTTTAATTTAGCATTTCATTGTATTTTTATTTAACTATATAAAATTAAATTAATTATTACATTCAAAATTATAAAATATTTATAATTTATAAAATTTTAAATACTTTGACTAAGCCTGCTAAGCCCGCCCGATTAAAACCGGACCGAACCCGAAACCGGACCGAAACCGAGAAAACCCGTAACCGAAAAAACTCGAAACCGAGAAAACCCGCAACCGAGAAAACCCGAGATCGAAAAAACCGTAACCGAGAAGCCCGCAACCGAAAAAGCCCGTAACCGAAAAAACCCGGATCGAAATCCACCCGAACCCGCCCGTTTGCCACCTCTACTTATATTTATATCATTTTTGTGTCGAATATAAAATTGTTAGGTTTAATAAAAATGGAAGAGCAGCATTCACAAGAAAAAAAAAAAGAGCAGCGGCATGACCATATTCTGCCTCCTCACAAGTCGTAACTCACACTCTCCACAGTGCGGAAGAAAAGTGCACTCCAAAACGCAAACTCTCTCTCTCTCTCTCTCTCTCTCTCTTTCTCTTTCTTCAAAAATTCCACACCCAACAAAAAAGTTCCTATATAAGATGCACTCAATTTAGCGGTAGCAGGAGAAAAGCTGTTCAAAATGACAGTTCTTTTTCATTTATGATTTACAGCAAATCAATCTTAGACCAAGTATTAGTACTAGCCCTTGTTCACAAAACCAACGAAAACGAAAATAATCAATACCCATTTCTCATTCTTATACATTACATATCCCTTTTCTCTTTTTCTTTTCAGCAAATCTCAAAAACAAAAACCCACTTCAAGAAACATGAAATCTGTTGATGGGGTCACTCTTTTTCTCCTGTTTCTCTTCTTTTCGCCTTATGTCTTCAATTACAATGAAGCTACAAGCATGGCCAAAGTAAGTCAAAAACCTTGCTTTCAATGCATAGATCCCTTTGCTTTTCATGTCCAAGATTTGATCTTTTTGTCTATTTTTATGGATTTAAAGTTGGTTTCTGGATTTGAAGGTAAATGGGTCTTCAGAAATGGTTCCCTTGCTGGAAGAAAAGATGGTGAAGATGATGGTGTTTAATGAAAGCAGAAGAAAGTTAGGGAGTTTTCAGATATGTGCTGTTTGTACATGCTGTGGTGGAGCCAAAGGTGTTTGCTTGCCATCTCCTTGTTGCTATGCAATCAATTGCAACATTCCAAACAGACCTTTTGGATTTTGCTCTTTCACTCCCAAGACCTGTAATTGCTTTGGATGCCATCTCTAGTTTAAAGTTTTATTTTTATCTATATATGATAATTTTGGTTTGTTATAATTTAGGAGTAGTAAAAAAAATATTGATTCTGATGGGAGTGTGCAAGGGAAGGAAGAGAATATCTGTTTTCTTCATTTGTTTGTTTATAAATTTTATAGGGAGGTTGCTTTTTCCAGGTTAGTTTTTTGGCCATCTCTAGTGGGATTTGTCTATAATTTTTGTTTTTCAAGGAAGTAGCATTGCTTGGAAATAGATATGGTAAGCATTGGGGCACAAGATATGGATAATTACGGGAACATTGCCCTTGTTTATGAAGCTACTGGGTCTTATGATAAGGTTATTTTTATTTCTTTTTTAGGATATAAATTAATGTTAGGCTCAGTAGGGTGGAAGTATTACTCATGACAAAGATTCAAGATGTCTATTATTTTACTATTGTTTGTTTACTTTTTTAATTTATATGTTTAATGTAGTAGTGGGGTGTTACGCAGAATGCATCTTGGAAAAATGTAAGAGACTCTTATTTTAATATCAATTTGTTTTTGGACAGTGTTTGTTTATCTTAGTCCAGTTTTTTTTAGTTGCGCTAATGTTTCTGCTGCTTCAATTATGCTTCACACTTGATCTTGTACAGTATCTTAAGTCAGAGTGGTTCAATAAATAAATGAATAATCTAGCTAATGGTGCTCAAGAGAAAGTGAATTGCTAAAACTTTGTAGTTTGGCTTGTTGTGCCTGCCACACTTTTAAATTACATTTTTAACACTTGGCTGTGGCTCTGGCTTGTTGCCTATTTTTTCCATTGGTGCCAGGGAAAATAAAATCCGGGTTGGCATATAATGTCTTGCCAATATCGGGCAGGTCATGCTTTGGTTTGGGTGGCCCAATTCTTTGAATATTGGGGCATCTATGGAGAGAGAGAGGGGGGTTATGAGATGTCAATTACCTTAAAAAGATGAAGTTTTTTAGGTCCAAATGCCCTAAATAGCTGAGATTTAAATGTTGGTGATTCTGGTGGATAAGAGAGATGTGATATTAATGCATGTAGCTGTAGCCAGCAGAAATATTAGGGTGGGTGGAAGTTGAGTAGAAGCAATTACGCCTTGCTACCACTTCACTACAATTGTAAGGCGGTGTTTTTAATATTTCTAGAGCTATTAATGCTTTCTCTGCAATTTATGTCTATTTTGCCAATTGCCTTAGATTATAATGCATTTCTTTATTTTCTCTTATAAAGCATGAAATCCTCATTAGAATTTTGTAGTTTTTGAGTGGCAATATTGTTGAGGGAGGAGAGGATTTAGACATGGCAGCATGGTTTAGAGCCACTTTTTTTGTACTTGTTGTCTCGAGAAGACTGTTTTGGGAATCTCATTGACTTTAGTATGATGACAATATGCAACAACCCATGTGAACAATCAAATGGGTTGGCAATTTTAGCATGAACTTATAAAATACTGCTTCTTAGATGAATATTTGGTTGAGATCATGTTTAATGAGACTGCAACTTTGAAATCTCTTAACTTGCTATGTTTGGTTTTCTCTTCGCCTATTTTAATTTATTTGCAAGTCATGGCTTTGCTTTCTATCCATTTTTTTCTCATTTTGGCAAAATGAATGGTTGATTTAATGAGAACAGCTTGCATGTGAAAGGTTTGATTTAGACTGTATTCATTTAGGTCACATGTGATTGCTGATTAGTTTTAATTTGTATGGGATCCACCATAATACGACTCAAGAAATGTAGCTGCCAAACTAAACATCATAAAGACCAAAAGCAGTAAGTATATTTAAAAAGTAATTAAAATTATTTAGTGGTTTTACTTATCTGGGTACTTAAAGACTTTGAGCTAGGCAATGTAAATCTTATTCTATGTATCACTGAATTCGAACTTGGGCAAGTTCAACTCCCTTTATCAAATACTGGTTGATTTTTTATTGTGCAGAAAAAGTTTGGATGCAATGGGTAATCCCCTTAGTCTGCTAATGTAAAGCTCAAGTGTTGATATTACGGTTGTGGGTTTTCACAAGGGTGAAGAAAGGATACGAGTAGGAAGATGGCTTGTGTGAATTGAGAAACATACATTAGGCAAACATTTTGATAGGCAAACTTAAAAACATGCCTAAATTGGAATCATCTTTCACCTCTTGTGGAGATTATTCTGGTTGCCGACAATCTTATGCAAAGATCTTTGCTTTTACAGTTGTTGCATTTATACCAAAGCAACAAAGTGCAGGAACCACTCTATCTCCTTACTAAATAAGTAAATAGTTGCTAGTGCTACCACTTTTCTTTTTATGTAATCACATGTATTTTTATTTATTTTACAATTAAATATTAATTATGTTTGGACCTAGAGTGATAAACAATAAAACACGGTTAACAGTTGTAATTTTAGAATTTGAAATATATCCATAAATTTGTGAAAGAAGTCCACTTTTCATTTTTTCCAACCTGATAGTGCTACCACTTTTTCAGTCTTATGACGAAATTGCTTTTGGCTTAGTACTTTTATAACTAGTTTTGGCATGGCCCCAGTAACCTGTGTGCTTCAAGAGCAATTTGGTCTCCATTCTGTTTGTTTTTTTATTTTGATTTAACCTGAAAGCAAGGAAGGGTGTAGAATGAATCACGTTACCAAATTGATATGCCAACATGATTGGTAGAGGATGATCTATCTTGACAAAATGTGGGTAATAATTGAAAGATTATGGTGCTTGAGAGCGTGTTTTGATTATGCAAATTCACTTTCACATTCCCCAACTACTGTCCTTGTCCATTCTTTCGGCTTCCACTTTTTTTGTCACCTCAATTGGACTTTTGAATCCATAAAGGCATGCAAGTTGTCACGTTCTCACTTGTTTCTACTAACCTCTAATCCTATGGTTTATCGACGACCCAAATTAGGTGAGGCCTATTTTTTGACCTTGTCATCGCATTTGGTGATTACAATCTCTAATCCTAATCCTAATCCTAATTTAAAGTAAAGTAAATTCATCCAATCATAAAAAGAAGTAAATGACCGTTTATCAGTCTTAATTTGAATAAAATTAATTTCAGATCATAAAATAAATGAGAATACTTGTGCTAACACAAAAAAAAAGAAGTAATTGAAAACATAAGTTTTTTTTTTTGTTATTTTGGTTGATAAAACATTTATGAGGAATTCTATAGTAAAATCATAAATTTTGATTTTATTATAAAGTCAATGTAAATAATATATAATTAAGTATAAATTTAGAATCATTAGACGTAAAGTACGTTAGAAATATCGTAAAGATTACTGTCAAATGTCAATAGACTTAAGCCAATAATAGTTTTGGTGTCATGTATGTTTACATTGATTATCATATGTTCATGATACTTTTAATATATTTTACATCTAATAACTCTAAATTTATATTTAATCATGTTTTATTTACGTTAACTTTACAATAAAGTAAAAATTTGTGACTATACAATAAAGATTCCAAGCATTTATAAGTATATTTAATAAAAAGATTACGAGTAGAAGAATAAATAATTTATTTATATTACTTTATGAGTTTTTATATGATACATTGACAGTGTATAGCTTCTATAAACTGTCAATACACCAGAGGTTAACACTTTATTAATGGGTAAACTAAAAAAATGCTAAGCCTTCCTAAGCAAATTGAAAAAAAAATTATTTATATTTTTTAAGGGCTTGACATCTTTTTAATTTGCTCATTAATGAATTATCAATCTTGTGTACATAGATTGTGTATGGAGATAATACACTGCAAATGTATCATATATATATATATATAAACCCTTACTTTTTTTTTTTGATGTAAAAAACCCTTACTTTATAGAATTGGATTTTCAATTCAAGTTAATTAGTAGATTATTATTAATTAATAATCATCTTTATGGCATGGTTGTTATGTTATTTAGCATGTGGAATTGTGAACGTCCGAAGGACTTTGGGTCCGGTGGACCACACCAAATACTCAAGTTGCGTACGCAAAACATTGCTCATCCGTTAATAGCATTTGCACCGTTTAAAAAATAAATAAATAAATAATGTGTAAATTAGGATTTTGACCTTTCAAGTCTATCTCTGAAGAAAATAAAAATAAAGTAAAAAATTTAGTATTTTCTTTGTCTAAGTAAAATTGTCACTTTTGAGTTCTAAAATTGCCCCATTCAAAATATTATTTCAAAAAAACCAATAAATTTGAACATTTATATTTTTTTTGCACCTCATTATTTCTAATTATGTTTAAAGTCTTTTTAAAGACAATTTAATTAATTCAAATGTTCTTATATGACATGACATGTTAAAATTTGACTTTTTAAAATTATGTGTCCAATCAACATGTGATAAAATAATTGAGACAATGAGAATACTATTTTTTTAATGTGCAAAAGAGATGGTGGCTTGAAGAAAGAAGAAAAGAATATAAATATTAAAATTTAAATCTCAAATTTAACAAAAAATTCACTTCATGAAAAAGTTGCATGAATCAATTAGCTTAAACATGGATCAACTTAGTTAAATCCTTGCATTCCTAGTACTGGTTTTTGACTACCGACACAAACATCTGTAAATGTCAACATCTACCTACTTTGATAGAGGACAACAGAGGCTTCAAAATATTTACAGTAAAGGAAATGCAGTAGTGCAGCTCAAACTTCACTCCTTGAGAAGCAAAACTACAACAATACACTTCAGTACTACACTAAAATTAGATTAAATAATGGTTCTCAGTATCCATCAATGTATCCTAATTAAGATCCATCATGACAGGCACGGTTAATATTAAGACTTCACTTGATAGAAATAATGGATACATGGATCATATAGAGATCGATGTGAGAAAGAATTAGAGAAAACACAGGCTGCATTAGATAAATATACTTCTAGTCTAAACACTAGAAAACAAGGAAACTAAATTTGTTTGGGCTTGAAATTAGTGTCTATTTTTTTATGTTTTGCAATTTTTGTAATCTTTACGTTTATAAGGTGAATTATTTTCTCTTGTCCGTGAATTTAAACACGTTGACCAAACTACATTAAATATTAGCTCTTGTGTTTGTAATTTAATTCCAAGATAATTTCCTCATGGAGGATGTTAGTTTGAATATCCCAATAAATAGTACAAGAAATATGATTTAATAATTATCGTGATACAATCATTAAGTATAATGCAGAAATGATGTATAGTCAATTCATTAAAATAAAATAAAATAAAATAAAAACAATGACATTTTTAAAGTGACTATAACATTTATTGATCACCGATTTAGTTAAAAAATGTTATTTTGATACTTGCAAACTTGTAAATCACATTTAGATGTAATGAAATTAACGATTGTGTGGTAATTAAGAAAGAGTTTTTTGTAACCAATAAAAAAAAAGAAAGAAAGAGGTTTTTAATGGCTTAAAAAAACAAAGGGGTTTTAATAAGTGTTTTATTGAAGGCTGTAATTTTGACAAATCTAATTGTATAATTATATTTAAATTACTTATTTAATTATTTAAGGGGTTAATTAATTAATTTTAATATATAAATAATTATCAAGGATATAATAAATTTGATAGGAAAGGTAAAGTTTACACCAAAAAAAAGGTAAGGTTGACCCAAATAAAAAGAGGTTAAGGATAAATTTGGAACAACAAAAGAATTTCCAAAGGAAAATAAAAGTACCTCATGAGGAGGAGGAGGGTGTTGTTTTTCTCTTTGTTTCTTTTTTTTCATTTTGACATTGTTGAGAATCTAAGATTCTTGATGATGAGAAAAATTATATAACCAAACAAAATTAAAAATTAAACATTTACAAAAAATAAAATTCCTAAAAGTAATCCTAAAATCCATAAACCAAATGCTCTCTTAGAATAAATTATAAAAATGTAATCGAGATTTCATGCTAGTGTGTGTTTCTTAGTATCTTGTACTATTTGGAATATTTAGGTTTATATTTTAAAAAAATTCTTTTATAATTGTATATAAACATTTGAACCAAATCATGTTAAATATTATCTTTTATGTGTATAATTAGTTTCAACTTGGTGTCATTGTTAATATGTTCCTTCTTAAAAATCTCATCACACAATGGGCAGGCGACAAGGGAGGACTGAGGCTGAGGGACATCAGTTAACTGTCCAGAAAAGGCATAATGAGCGTAGAATCAGTACCACGATCCTCTCATAGGAACCAATATGTGAACACTAAGATTGCCTTATGCAGAATAGTATATGATATATAACACAAAGCCCAAATACCCAAATTAGTAAAGAAGCTCCCTAAAATATTAAAATAATAAGGAAAGAAATGCTTGTAATAAAGGGTGTTGGAAAGCAATTGAGCATGAAAGCTGATAAATATACCCCAATAATTAACTTTTACACTTCAAATATTTTGAGGATAAATTTTTTTTTTAAATCAATAGACAATCTAGATCCCAATAAATTTCTTAAAAAAAGCCTTTCTTTTTTTTCTTTTTTATCCTTCTATAATTAAACTCTTACATTTTTTTAATTTTTATTCTTCATAAACTCTACAAATAAGAAAAAAAAGAAAAATTTTGATAATTTGAATGAAAATAATTATTATGATAGCTTAGAAGAATTTGATAACATGAAAAAAAATAAAAATAAAAAATTTAAAAAAATTCTGAGTTGAATTTATCTTTCGTATCTATATTTTTCAAGAAACAATGACAAGCCTAGTAATCTCCGTGAAAGGAGCAAAAATTGGAGACATGATCTTGGGTTGGGTGTCGCATCTATCCTCTTTATAATTGAAGTTTTTGTCCTAATTGTTTATTGGTGGTATGGCTAAAGAGGAGTCTTAGCAGAAGTAAGGAAGGACCCATTGATTGAATAGAGTGCGACCAAGGTTGCCTGCGCAAGCCTATCTCCTGTGTCACGGGCTGCGATCTTTAGTCAAAAATTGTGCGGCTTTAGGCTTGGAGCTTGTGTCTTGTGAAGCCTAAGTCAGCCTACTTTCACTCTACAAAGAGCACAGCAGAAAACAACAAAAGCAAGCTAAGCAAGAGAAATGCAAAGAAAACTCGTAAGCTCTGTATTACAAATAAACTCTGAAAGAATGAGATACAAATAAGAGTGGGGAGACCCTTTATTTATAGTGGAGTCCTCTTATATGGCTGGACTCTTCCAAGCTTATCTACAAGGATTTAAATACAATAGAACTCTATCTACAATAGTTTAAATCCCTATGGACTCTCTAATCCAAGAGACTCTAGAGTCTTGGCTGTCAAGGACTTTGATTGGGTCTAGGATCTATATCAGCAGCTAAGTAATCCTGCGTGTCTGTCCACATTGTATGTCCCGTACGACCCACTTATGGTGCTACGATCATGCGTGTGGGCAGTCCATGTAGTCCCTCGCCCCTCTCTATATGTGAGAAGTGTTGGATCGTGCCCAAGAACTCCTCCTATCAGACACTTGGTGTGGGGGCCGTGACGTTCTCCCTCACTTGTTCTTACGATACCCTCATCGCATCCTCTCAATATGTTTCTGGAATTGTCACAATGCCTTAGTTGGTTCCCAACTGGCCTCACTATCGAGTAGTCCTTTCCTCTGAACAAGGTACTCGTGCTTCGGCATACAGTTCTTCCTCCATTCCACACAATCAGCTGGAATGCCCCTGACCTCCCTATCATATGAGGCAGCCACTCTCACTGGTGCATGCTAAGACTTTGACGTGTTGGATCATTAGTATCCGTGTAGGATGGCTTAAATATGCTAACTCTGTCATCCCCAATCTCTAAGGACTCATTAGGCTTCAATACAGCTAAGCAAGTGACCCATTCACTCTACACACTCTTGTTTGATTGAATGGTTATTAGTACCTTGGCTCTGTTCTTTGGTCCTCGTCTCATTGAAACAATATATTGGCATTGTTTATCCATGATGCTTATGTAGTTTGCAAAAGGTACAACAAATGCACAAATATGGTCAAGGAAATTTAAACTAATTATAAAGTCATGATCGTCAAGTGGGATTACCTCGATAGATTCTTTACCCTTCCAATCACCTAATGATAGCTTTACACAGTGTGCTACTCTAATCGTCGGAATTGGATCTAACTTGATTGTCTTGATAGTTTTGTTTCCTTTCTTTATTGCCAGGCCAAGCTTTTTGGTTGTACCTTCAAATAAAAATAGATTTGAAGCCTTTGTATCAACCAAAGTTGTGATCGGTTTGCCTTTGACCATTGTGTACATACATCAATCCCTTCTCTGTCTTTTGACCCTAAACTGATGTAGGCTTAATCGAACCAAGCTCCAAAGTTTCCCCCTTTGGCTCGTCATCATGCTTTGCTATTACAAATAATTTACTTCTTTTCGGGCAGTCATGTACCTTGTGCGGCCCCTCAGATAAGAAACATTTTGGTGGCTCACGGTCCTTCTTGGAACCCTCCCCATTGGACTCCCTGGACTTCTACCATGATGGCTTTTCATTGCCATTCTTGGACTGTTGACTCTTGTCTCCCCCTCTGTTGCCCTTGCCATTGGGTTTGGAAGACTAAAACTCATCTCGCTTTCCCTTGAAATCTACCAATGACTCTGCAACAATCATAGTCTTAGTCAGATCTGAAGGAAACCGAAACAACACGCAGCGGAATTTAAATCATTCGGCCTCCACCAAGATCGATTCGGAGAGTTGCCTGATTAGGGTTTCGAGATTTTACCTGACGTTTTCTCTGAATTTTCTGTCGTTGGTCGAGTCACAAGCAGCAACTTTTCGTTCCTGCCTCTACGGTATCCACACGAACGGATCTCACGATCAGAAGCCTTAAAGAGCTTTTTTTAATTCCTTATAACCGAATTGCTAGCTTCGATTAAAAGGAATGTTTTTGTTTTCTGTTTTTCAAAGTGCGGCTATGTTTTTTTGGAAAAACATCCTTTTTATAGGCAGTAAATTACCCTAAAATTTACTGCCAAACAGAACTCTAATCCTACTTAGAATAGGATTAGATATATTCTTAATCCAATTCAGAATAGGATTAGATATATCCTTAATCCAATTCAGAATAGGATTAATTAAGCTCCTCATTGATCCGTTCTAAGTGTGCGACCCAATAGGTTCTCAAAACAATGGCAATGACAAAATTGTCACAGGCAATGAGCGGTATCTAGCAACACATCATTGCTACCCATGTAACGAGAATGTCAATGACTCGACATAACCTTACTCGTGATAGATGTTACCGTGTAGTTTAATCCCTTTATCCTATGATGTCTTGATTAGACACAAGTCATGGAATGTGTCACACTTGTATAGTCTAATCAGCGTTTCTTGATTCCTGAGTAGACTAATTAAACAAATAAAATCAATATCTCATATTGACTTATTCGAGCACGGCCATGCATTTCTTAGTCTCACTCTATCAAAGGGCCCAAGACATCACTCTTGTTATATAAGAGGGATAAATCCTATCTTGATCACTCAACATCCCTCTACATAGATCAAGGCATACCCAATTACTACCTTTATAGTCCATCCTGTTACGAATGACATCTAGCAGCATTAAAGTATGCAATTCTCTATGTTGGGATCTCTGATGATCTCAAGTCAAAGGATCACATACACCATCATCACTATGAGAATCGCTTATGACATTCATATAACAATCCATGTAGCGTTCTCATGGAGGGTCGATCCAGTACATAGTTCTCTAACATGTACCTATGTGATGACTTGATATCCTATATCCATGACAATGGTCATTAGTCAACCACATACTAGTCTTATCGTATCATTGTTATCCTTGTTCACAATAATACTTGACTAGGGATATTTTAAGAATAGTGTGTTATTACTATTCTAAGGACATTATTATATAAGATTATATTACGCAGTTATAAGACAAATATAATAATGAACTATGATAAATAAAATGTCATGATACATAAAAAAATGCCAAAGTCAATCATCTAATGAATGGTTCTAAGGGCATAATCCAACAAGATCCTGGACACCCTTCTGTCTCAACTGCTAGTGTGCCCATGGCTTCAGACCATTTATAAACTGGAACAGACCCTTGTTGTCCCGAAGGTCAGAAATTTGTAGCATGATCCTTGAAAATTCTCTAACATAGTCTCATACTTCACTTTTCTGAGTGCGCTGCTGCAACCTGTGCTGCACCTCATCCTCGGCATACATAGGATAGAACTGCTTCTTGAATTCCATCTTGAATTCATCCCAAGTCCTGATCTCACCACTTTCACACCTGCATCTCCACCAAAGCGGTGCAATATCAACCAAATACAAAGTGGAAGTGTTTACCTTGGTTTGCTCATTGGTAATAAAAGTCCTACGAAGTACTATTTAGACCTGGTAATCTTAAACACGATACGAATACACGACACGAGGTGACATGAGATGACAAGGGTTTAAAATTAAGTAAAATTAATATATGAATGTGGTAAAAGCTAAAAATAACATTTCGAGTTTTCCGTGTCAACATGAACATACGACACGAACACGACACGAACATGGTTTTACATGACACGAAAACGAATTTTTGACACGAATTGCCAGGTCTAGTACTATTCCATGTCCCAAAGTGTCACATCCCGTGACCACTTTATTTCACTTATTTCTATACATTTTATATGGTTGGGCTGTCTACGATACTTTACTTTTCTTATTCATTAAACTATTTCATTTAAAAAGTAATTATAGTTTACATCCCCTATCTTAATTCACAAGAAAGTAGTACTGTAGGTGAGTCTAAATACAGAAAATAATTGATCGTACCTTATGAAATAAACCAAGCTGTCGCATCGTCCTCAAATGCATAGTCAAAATCCTCAATCCTCTAAAATCTGAAATGTTAAAATGGGGGGTGAGCAAACCACGACTCAGTAAGAGAGTTATATGCAACACTTGATATTCAACTATCTATATGCTGAAAAAAACTTTTTTCGTTTTCCTATAAGGGCTCTAGGCTCACATGTAGGAAGGATACTACAGTGGGCTAGGGATCCGGATGGAGTAAGATTGGTATTTTGAAATACCTATCTTGTCCCGGAACTTAGAAGCAATTGTAGAGAGTAATAAATTTCGTTTAAAATTTAAATCCTTTTTCCTTTCATTTCATGTCATTTTCCATTTTATGCTTTTATGATTTAAAGCATTTTGATAGAATAACTAATATTATCTATTCTTTTAGAAAAATATTAGTTTAAATCGTCATCATCCAAATCATATTACGTGTAAACAGTAGATAACAATAATATTATAAAATCATTTCATTTAAAATCATCATTTACTGTCATTCACTGTAAACCTTTCTTTCTTTTCAATTCAGTTAAATCGATATTCAAATCATTCGGTATTCAAAGTATTCGGTATTCAAATTGTTCAATATTCAAATCATTCAGTAATCAAGTCATTTGGTATTCAAGTCATTCAAATACAATTCAGTGGAGACAGTCACATCTAATAAAATCATGCACGATCACTATCAGTATCCCTGAAGGGACAATCAATATCAGTATCCCCGTAGGGACGATCGGTAACAAATGGCCATCGTCGGTCAGTCACAGTTCGCACTGGTCAGGTGCTCACTGTGTAAATCTGTGGATTTGACCATAATAATCCCACAGCCGGTAATCAATATATCGGTAACCTGCGGACTTGATCAAGGTCTCGCAATCGATAACAGTATGCATGATCACTAAAGAACAACCGTCTCAAAACATTTCCATAAATCATTCATTTAACAATAAAATATCAATTTCAAATAAGATTAGCAATAAAAAAAATCATTTTCGATGGAATACATTTCATGTAAATCAATGCGGATAAATCACTTCATGTAAATCAAATCAAGTAATTCATCTCATGTAAATCATTTCATGAAATTCAATAATTTACATATCGGGAGAATTTTCGGTGATTTCATTATCACCAATATCGAAAACATGAATATTTTAAAATCACTTTCATCTTATTCATGTTTTTATGAAAAATATTCATTTCTCGATTTTTGTGGTTGAAAATCGTTTCTCGTGAAATAAAATCATTTATTATGATTTTACGTAATTTTCTAAAATTTTTCGACAGCATAACGGTTGCCGATTGACTAGCCTCCATGTACAAAAAATATAGTTTAAATATCCACAGCCAGTCAATCACCACATTTTCCAACTGATGAATCACCACAAAATATTTCAGAAAATATTTCATAATTAAAAGCATGCAAACTGAATATCCTTACAGGCTGCACATGCCTCCCTTACCTGTCTCACAAAATCGAATTTTTCGGCTCCGCCTACCGTAATCCTAAGTCCCTAGCTGCAAATTAATTTTATTGAAAATTATCAATATTTTTCCTCCTAATTTTAAGCTACTAACTTCCATAAAATGCAACCATAATTGACACTGCACATGCACAACCAGTATTATTTAGACTGGTGCTAAAACTAAACTTTCCCGTTTTAGCTCCTTTTTCGGTTTTGATTTCACCAACCTTCCTCTTTTGATTTCCACATTAATTTTCTACCACAAAATCATAAAATACAGCAGTAATTCATGCCAAAAAAAACCTTGGCCGAAACCCCCTTAATGCCATTTTCTTTGATTTCTTTCATTTTCACAATTCTAGCTTTCCTATGATGTTTATCTAATTCTCCTTAGTTATTTCCCTCCATTTTCATGCAAGAAAAGGCATGGTTTCACCATCATCTCATCCAAACCGTAGCCCCCTTTAAATGGTGATTTTTCATTTAGCTAAAATAATGCAAATCCAATGCTAGCATGATGTTCTACACCTTAAGCTTAGCTAGAATACAACTTTAATTCAAATTAAAACATCAAATTTTTGGTGGGTTCCGTAACTTGGCCGAAATCTTCTTAGCCTTCTTTCTCCTTGTGCCTTTCTTCTTTTGATAAGATTTTGGTGTCTATGGAAAGAGAAAGTGATGGGGAATATTTTTGTTAGAAATAGCTTTCTTCAATTTCTAACTATTTTTATTGTTTTTGGCAGCTTTAAAGTTTTTATTTTCTTTTGGCCATGGATGTCGTGAAGCTACCGGGCAAGAAGAAGGAATAGTGCCGACTGCATTCAGCAAAATTCTGATAACTTTAGTCTTCTTCCAACCAATGAGAAGTTGCCACTTGTCACAATCATAAAATTCCATTCTCGTTTTCTACCATTTATTCCTTTATCACACTATTATTATTATTTTCAGCTTATAAATTTTATTTAAATTCAATTTAATCTATTTTAGTTAATTTCCAGTCATTATTGACTAATTTGACCGGTCTCACTTCATATTAAATGACCATTTTGCCCCTGGTTACTTAAAATATTAACGATTTTGCCATTAAGCCTGTTTTTCGTAAAAAAAAAAAAAAAAAAAAATAAAAACGTTTTTTTTTGTAAATGACCTCCAAAAATTATAATTCCAGCATCAATAGATCACATTTAATGTAACTTGATGAATGGAAGTGGTTTTGTTGCTGCGCGGTGCACCAATAATGTGAAATTATGATTTTATCCCTTGTGGACCGCCAGCGAAATTTTTCGATCAAACCAACTTTTTCAACCAATCTTTTGGTACCATATTTTTCTACTTATTTTGTAGAGTATTATGATCCTTTTTTTTTTCCTTTTTTAAATTTCTTTTTAGTTTGGGGAGAAAATTACGAAAATACCCTCGGGACGTATTCGTCATTTTCCAATTTGTTTCTAAAAATTCACCAATTAAGGCCACTTGGGTATTTTCACTTCCAAATCACCATAATATCATTATTTAACTTCCCAAAAATTATTTTCTCACTCATATCATTATCCACACCCTGTATTTCTAAGTGGGCCCCACGTGGCTTCTCACTTAAGATTTAGAAAAATATTTAATATAAATTTCTTTATTATTTACTCTAGCTTATCTATTTGCATTAAAAATTAAATTTATAGATATTTAATATTGATTTTAGAAAATTAGCAATTATCACACAAAGAAAGTTGTCAACATCCTTGGCACACCTGGGTCTCTTGAATTCCTTTGGCTTTGGAACTTCAACACGATGCCTAGGAACTGTAACAACCAGCATGCTACTTCCAATGGTCGTCTTGCAAGCTATGAGCTCCCTCTTGAGCTCTTCCATCTCCTTGTGCATAGCCTCAACAATAGCTTCCAAGGCCTCCATTTTTTGGGTCACCGTGTCCAATGCCTCGTGGAGAGTGCTTTGCACCTCTCCATTAAGATCCTCTTCCAGGGAATTGATTTCCTCAAAGCACCCATTAGTCTCATCCCACTTATCCTTCATTTCTCATACAGCAATCTTAACCCAGACTAATCCAGCCTCTTTGGCTGTGATGACATCCCTAAAGCTGGCCTTCTTGCCATGTCCCCATGTCTCACAAACCTCCTGGACCTCTAGCTTGTTGTTGGATTTAGAAGCCATCACTATTTTGCTAGTGCTTCAAACAAATCTGGCTCAGATACCACTTGTCACAAGCTGCAATCTTTAGTCGAAAACCGTGTGGCCTTAGGCTTGAAGCTTCGTCCTATGAAGCCTAAATTAGCCTACTTTCACTTTACAAAGAGCACAGCAGAAAACAAGAAAAGCAAGCTAAGTAAGAGAAATGGAGAGAAAACTTGTAAGTTCTGTATTATTGAAAAACTCTAAAAGAATGAGATACAAATGAGAGTAGGGAGGCCCTTTATTTATAGTAGAGTTCCTTTACAGGGCTGACTCTTCCAAGCCTATCTACAAGGATTTAAATACAACAGGACTCTATCTATAAGAGTTTAAATTCCTATGGACTCTCTAATCCAAGGGACTCTAAAGTCTTAGCTGTCAAGGACTTGGACTGGGTCCAAGATCTATATCAGTAGCCAAGCAATCTTACGTCTTTGTCCACATGGTATGTCCCGTGCGTCCCACTTCTAGTGTTGCAATCATGCGCGCGGGCAATCCATGTAGTTTTTGCCCCTCTGTGTGTGGGAAGTGCTGGATCATGCCCAAAGACTCCTCTTGTCGAACAATTGGTGTTGCGGGCCGTGACATTCCTACACAAACTAGCGCAACTAAGGTAGCGAGATAAATGCATGTTTTATAAATTTTATACAGCAAATTTCTTAATTCACTTCAAAATTTTAATAAAACAATAAACACAAAAATAAAATTCAAATTTGATTGATTTGGAGATTTTTTTATATTTTAGTTTAGGACGAGGATTTAGGGTTTAGTGATGAAAATGATTGTGTGATGAGGAGATGGTTGATAATATTACAATAGGGAAAAATTGATAATTTTAAGGGACAAAAATAGTATTTTATTGTAGCATATTTAGAAATGATTTATATATAATGCATTGTTAGTGTATAAAGACTATATACTATCAAAGTTAACATCTCAACAATAAGCCCTTTTGAACAAATAGAAGAAAAAATTATTTATATTTATTTTTAAGGGTTTTATATTTTTTTAGTTTGCTTATTAATAAAATGTCAACATCAAGTAGTATATAAAGACTATAAACAGTCAATGTATCATACATGATGGCAGTACAATAAATGTTTCTAAGATGGGAAAAAAACAAAATAATGATCATTCAATAAAAAAACAGGCTTGTGTTTTGACATATTACTTGAGCAGAATCTCTTAGGCAATAACAAGTTTGATAATTTGCTTAAAAAATTAAATGGATACATTGTCATGAAATTTTAAAACTTCACAAACAGAATTAAGATGATAGCACATTTTTTTTAAATTTTAATAAACCCGAAATGATACATCAAAAAGAACTAGTACCATCCTAGAGTAATTTACTATGTCATTTCTTACCATTTTCTTTCTCAAAATTTTCAGATTCTTCTTTGATACTTGCAGCTTAGATATATTAGATAAAATTACTGGACATTGCATCTCAGTCACCATGTTTCTGATGAAACATTCTAGCATCTGACACATTTCTACCGCATATTACAAGCAGTAAAGATACATCAGTTGCACCAAACTTCATATTTCAAGCAAATAGTCAATAATTATGTAAAACAATGGAACAGTTACACATACACAAGTAACATAACACAGGAACAAAGTTGACAACATGAAATCAGTAGGCTAAGAAAAAGGGCTTTTATTATTTCTTCCAGTTCCTTCTCGATTCCTATAACATTATATTTTCTTTATTGTGACTAAAAATTATCAAATGGTTTAATTCTATATCTGTATCAAATATACACAACTGAGGAATAACAATCTTGATTAATAAATATTTTCTCCACTCAGGTTCTCATCGCCAGAGAACCCACAGTGCTACCTGCTCAGTCTCTTCCTTTTGCTTTGCAACATCTATGATCCACAATGGTGTATGTATTTTACACAACTTTGGCGGGGCCAACAAATCTAAGCATGTGCCCTTGTTTATTTGCTATTGATATGGATCGATCCAGCACCTATCGTCCTTGACAGCTTTTTTCCATCGTTTTCTGAAAATATCCAACTCAATATAGGACTGCCTCCTTACCTATACGGATCAAATTCACACTCAAAATAAGAAAAACTACAGTCTTCATATGCTTAGATGACTACCAAGGGAATCAATGCCTAACATAAAGAAAAGTGTGTTCTGTCTTAAGTTTTGTGGCATCTTGTAATACTGAAATATTTCAACTTCCATTTACTACAAATAAGGCACAATGGGTCAAACAAGTTTTCCTTTGGCTGGAACACCGACCAAGGAAGTACCGCAAAATAGCATGTGTATATCTTTTGCACGAGGGAGGGCTCCTAAAAGAATGTAGGTGGATAATTGTGGCTTTTAAATTCTACATGATTCTCAAGTTAGAAAAGGATGATGAATATAATAAGTTTTTAAGTTACCAGGAACAAGTTTAAGAATCATTTATGTTTGAGGGTCAAAAACTTGGATAAAGATAAAAAGAAAGAAAGGTAAATTCCAGTATAAGGAGCTGTACAACACAAAGCAATATATGCAGATACTTACTTCCACTCTAGGATCTTTCCAATGTGAATGGGAAGATTTCTGCAACACAGCAACAGATGAAATAGTTAGAAAAGATAAAATAACTGAGTATTGTAATAGGCTCGGAAAAGAATACCAACGCCAATGTGTTTTATATAATTTTCAATTTTACAATCAAGGATGGTTATTCATATTCGTGCAAGCTAACCAGCAGTGCATAATTAATTCACATTTAACTAAAAGAAAATTGTCAGGGGTTAGGTTTCTTATATTGATCCTGAGGCACTAGAATATAGAAAGACAAAGTCATCTGTCCATGATAAAAATTACTAAGATTCAGGAGGACGTCTGGCATTATGATGATAATTGGTTTTTGAGGGGTTTGAATTAGCTGAAACTAAAGCAAGCAACGCATGCAGAGATGTAAGACATTCTCAAAATAGTGGTAACTTTTTGTCATCCATTGCAGCTAGTGTTGAGTTTAAATGCCCTCTTACACACAAACAAGCTCCGCACTGCTGTTTCCGACACACATTTTAAGTTGGACTAACAGATACCAGAACGATGACCAAGAAACTTTTTAAGTATATGGTTCAATGAGTAACATAGGTAGAAGCAATCCACTGATTATCCAACACGACTAATAACAGCACTAAAAGGGTAACCATAAAGAACAGCTAAATGAAATCAAACTGAACAAGCAAGTACCTCCGCAATCAATTTCATTTAAATCATTATCTGCCTCAATTTACTGTTTTTAATATCCAGAGGCTTTCTAAGAGCTTGATTCCAAGGCACATATGTGTATGCTTTAATATGAATGTTTTCTGCTATGAACGAAATTGTTTAGAAATAGGAAAGAAGAAGAATCTCAGAATGCCCTTTTATGGTTTCATCCTAAGTTGCTGTGGTCCATGTTTTTTTTCCTGAAGTACCCAAAAAATACGCATATCAAATTAAGAAAAACTTTGTCAGGCCTGTGTCGAACACACAACCATATCCTACATATAAATGAGTACCAACCAACAAAGATTTCCCCATTTAGCTACCCTTCCTACAAAGACTGTTCACATGTCCTAAATAAATGTGTTCTACATTATGTTTGTTCTTTTCAGATATGAATACAAGTACTTGAAAGCCTAAATCACCAGTAATAGCAGTGAGTGGGAGAGAGAATAGTAACTCAAGTGTTTATGTGCTTGGTAAGACTTTCCTTTTCATTCTTTGATGGGAAAAGAAATTAAGCTTAAAATATCTGAACATGTAGATTTTAGAAAAGCTCCGGAAGGCCACTTATACCACTAGGAAAATTTCAGTTTCAAGAAGCAACTAGAAAACTACTAATGGTCCACAGAGAAATAGCATTAAAGCACTATTATGAACCTGGACCATAGATGGAGTAATCTCCCAATTGAGCACCATTATGCGAGGACGATATTGCTTAAATACAGAAAGTAATGCACCATTAACATATTGGTGATATAGCTGTTAATTTCTAACCTTGTTCGTAGAGTGATTTTTCTCGGCTGGGCCTCCTAGTGTAGGAAGATTGTGGTGAACTATGTACTCAGCATCCACAACACCAATATATTTGGTTCGATCACCCTATTAAATATCAGGTTAGGCAACATTGTTTTGGGCTTAACAAATAAGAGGAAAACCACTTAAAGTAGCTTGCCTGTGCACAATAACCAAGTTGCATGTCTAGGCCCCATGCATGGATCAAGTCATTCTGGAAATCAAAACAAATAATAATAATAGCTGACCAAGGATTTGACCAGAAAAAAAAAAACAGATGTACAAGGCAATTTCAAAAAACATCTAAATAACGAGATTGAGAGATATTCACCCATATGCAGAACTAGAGCAACGATTAAAAAGATGCATGCCACGTAAGAAAATATCACATATACCCAGGTATGACCCCGCCAAAAAAAAATCCTGGCCAGCTCCTTCTCATCAATCATTAAATTAATCTAAAAGTCATGTTTCAGTTAATTTAGCTCTATATTATAGAAGTATCATATAGTATATTGCATTAAATGGTATGATAGCAATTGGCCTCCCTGCTCCACCCAGAAAAGATGCTAGAATAAGGAAGTAAAATACTGCAGTCTGAAAGGCAAACCTGAATCATGTACCACACACAACGCCAGGCAGCTCTTGAGAAAACAGGAGCCATCATTTCTATCCACCTGTAACATTCTCTTAGATTTCTTAAGCAAAATCAACAGTTGACAGGTTTTCAAACTAACTAATTTTATCCAGTTGCACAATAATAGCTGATGGAAGAATAAATTCTTCAGGGAGTATAAATATAAAATATACCCTTTTACAACAATAGAACTACAACAAATTGCTCAACTATATTATTTATATGAAGAATAAGTAATTTTAATAACCAAAGAAAAATATTTAGTAATTTCACAAGCATAAAATATTACCCTGTGCATGGAGGTGCTTTACTACGCCCATCACAACCAGTCCTGTTAGCACCATTTTTAAAAATTCTCCTGCAAATAGAAACCATAGAAATGATGCAAAGTAAGCAACTAATTTAGACAGACTGCATATTAAACAAATTGGGGCATGGTTTAGCAAAAGCAGTGAATTCAGATTATGCAAGGTATAACAGAAGTAGCTTTAAGAGAAGATATCAACTACAAGAACCTGTGCACTATTGATTTCCTTCCACGTGCAGTAATTTGATGGTGTACCTCTGATTTATCACGATCAAGTGCAGGTTGGGATATCTCAAGCCCTTCACGCTCAACAATTGATACATATCTGACATTATCAAATTAAATTGTAAAGTTTCATTTTTGCGTATCTTATAGACAAAACACTTTCTCTGTTCTTTAGAAAAAAAAAACACTCTTATAAACAATTTAGCAGACATGGGAAACAAACAATTTCATAAGCTTTGCAGTAATTATCACAGTTCCTTCAACAATAGAACTATACTTTTTTTTTTGGTTACACAATAGAACTATACTTTGATACTCCTTAATTTATCTTACAACTAGAAGGGAAAAGACCGGATGGACATCCAAATACAAGCTGTCAAGCAATTTCAAACTACAGCTCAAATACTATGCTTTGATACTCCTTAATTTATCTTACAACTAGAAGGGAAAAGACTGGATGGACATCCAAATACAAGCTGTCAAGCAATTGCAAACTACAGCTCAAATAGCACCAGCTTAACCAAATGATCTCCGATCAGTCACTCTCAATTCAGAGCAGTATAACTAAGAGTAGCCTATGGTTATCACTTCTACACTGCTAGGAGAAGAATTATTCAGCAAAAGCAAATAAACTTCCATGTTTGTGCACATCTAAAATCTATACAGTCTTTTATACTGCAGCATTCATTAATTATCAAACAGCATTGTTTATTACCAACATTGCTCTACTTGAATTATAATGGGATTTCATTTCTCAAAGTAAGCAGCAAACTTCTGACATATAATTTATGTTCTAATCAGAGAGAATTGCTTTCAACATACTTTTTCGGGTGGAAATCTTCAACTCCAAGGTCCTCATCCCAGAGGAAAATGTAACTATATTCTGAAACTATATCAGGGTGTAAGAAACGTTTTGCAAACCACCTAGTCACCAAGGAACAAAATCCAGGGAGAGATTTAGAATAATACTACTTCCCACTATTAAGTTGTTACGGGATTGAAGCCCAAGTTGCCTTACCATTTAGTTTGATTCAGTGCAGAAACATGTATAACATGATCACTCCATTCAAAATTCTTCCATTCATCAACAATACCGTCATAATGGAAAAGCATGATGACAAAACCACTAGATAGAAACTGTAAAATAGAAAATAGAGAGAAATCAACTTCAAAAATAAATACAAGCAAACATATATTGTAAAGATGAAAGGAATTGTCATCTACCTTTTTGACCATTTTATGTACAAGATCTTTTTGCTTTATTCCAACAGCAACTGCAAATAAGCTAGTGGAAGCAGTGTCCTTCTGTCCAAACAGTATGCATATCAGCATAACACAATTCATTATTAAAGTTAGATAGTGGAATAAATGTGTCACATTAACCAAATTAATTCCCTAAAGGAATTAGCAGCATGAAAACATTGGCAAGAAACTCTTATACCATATTAAGTGATATACTCTTAAAAATTTTCTGACTTTAGTCAACTCTTATACATCTATCTGTTGCAGCAATTTTTTTTATTCCTCTGGTACATTATGGAGCAATAACAAAGCTAAATATGTTTGACAATTCTGTCAAATTATAAAACATTTGTCACAGCAACCACTAATTCTGTTTTCTTCTGGCCTTTAATTTCTCATGGATTGCTTTAGGTTTTTAGATGTACCAAAAACTGATTCTAACTCATGACAATACATTGAAGTTCCAGAATTATCCATTACTCTATTAGCAAAAACAGACAGTTGCCAAAAGCCCAAAAAATGCATAAAGAAAAATTAAAAGAATGTAGAAAAACTAAAACAAAGACTCAATGTTTTCTATTATAAATCCAGACAACAAATCAGCCAATTGCAAACTATATGGAATTATCCCAAGACATGAATGCGCCGAAATTCTATTTTTACCATAAAACTCATCAAAGTTGTATGTTTATTTTAAACTTGTATGCACTTTACACAGCCAAGGTTTGACAGCAAAGTGCAGCTTTTGCCAGAGCAATTTCAAACATTATGTTAAAGTTCATGTTTTATAAATTCTATTTCCAAATTTAAGTGAGAAAGAAGTTTACTAGATTAACTTCCTAGCCATCAATGATTGAAACTTCTTTCAGTCATTTCATAGAGCTTTACCTTAGGGAAGCCCCATAGAGGTCGCATTTGTAAGTTAGACTTATCTGTGACGATACCTTCAGGTAATGGCTCACTTCCTGGAGGCTTGCACTGGTTCTAAAAATATAAACAAAAATAAGAACACAAATATCAGAATTTTGTTTGATGGGAACAAAATTCTCAGAAATAAGGAATTGGATAAAGTAAAACCTGTAAAGACTCATAAACAAACCTTGCAATTTTCAACTTTTGAGGTTTGCAAAATGTCAGCCACTCCCCACGTCAAAGCTTTCTGCATAAAGGGAACAACAGTTATTCCAGATATTCAATCAATATATAGCTTTCTATTTTATTTTTTGCACCAACTTCCAAAAAAGTCAACACTTTAGGTCAATTGCAGATCAAAACACCAGAGAAACTTCAAAGTTAAACCCATAGAAAAAGAAATTGATATAGTATCTTTAACTCTGTACTGATAACAGAAGTAACAGAACAGGGATGCAGAGAAAATTAAAATATGCAAAAATAATTAATTAGACAGTGTAGTTGAAGAAAACCATACACACGCACACATATAGAAAATCATATATGTGCATTTACAGTCATATTATATGGTATAAAAAAGGGAATATATACATCTTTTTTTGCCGGTGCCTCATATGAACTCCCGATGAAGTAAATTATACAAAGGAGAGCAGTGGCTGAAATAATGCTACAAAGACATGAGCTCCTACTTTTTCGTTCAGTGACCAGAGGTATCTGTCAAGAAAAAACAAAGGTTAAGGCACAATAAAAGTTGGCTACAAAGCCACCCGTATTCTCACAGCTAGTTCTAAATTTGTATAATTTGTCTATTTAATGAACACAAATCTATAACTATCAAAAGAATTTGAGACATAGACCAACAAGCAGATTGGAGGGAAAAAATCTCTCAAATTATGAGATATATAAGATTAGTGATTGGCAAATACAAACATCAACGCTGCTTCTTATGGCCATGTTGTCTCATTATTTAAAGAAATATTAAATGCTAAGAACCAAAAGACTTATTAAAACCATAACTGACTACCCAAAAAGCTTTTATCGAAGTGTTAGGTTTGAATAAGAAGTTCACCGATTCAGTTTTGAGATTATACCCACAATCAGTAAGAACATGAGCATCCCAAACAAACTCAATTTAAACAAAAAACAAAACAAAAAGATTAAAACAGAGCCTTAAAAAGGTTGAAGAGAATCTGAAATTTAAAGTAAACTGGAAACAGGAAAGTTATTTTTTAGATTACAAGTGGAAAGCTAGAAAGTAAGTTTTAAAGCAGAAGCAATGTAAAACATGAGTGTTCCAACTCCCAAACACCAAAACTCTAAGCACGACAAAAAAGATTGTCCACAAAAGAGAAAAAGCAAGAAAAACTAGAAAGACAACATGGGTATTAATTATTCTCAACTTTTATCACAGAAAAAAAAAATCTAAACAAAAAAAAGAACTTACACAATCTATTGACTTGATAGCCATGAAACACGAAAGAACTTTCTGCCTCTGCCCTTAAGCTAAAACTAGGCTGTCGTTTTTGAGAGTACTTTTCTCAGAAACAAAAGCGTTTTCCAGTTTTCTTTAAAACAAAAATCAAAACATGAAAAGGGCGTTTCAGAGAGAAATTATATACAATGGTTGGACACAGAGAAAGAAGAAGAGTCGGAGCTGAAGTAAAACTACACCACTGGATTTCTTATTTTTCATAAATTTATATTGTATATAATAACAAGGGGAGGCTGAAGAAGACGGTAAAGTGGGATTTTACGGATTCGCAGACGCAGAATTTTGTGTTTAGATTTTTTTATTATTAAAATTAAAGATAAAATTGTGTTTGGCCTTTTTTATATAATAATATAAAATAATAAATAATGATAATTTGGAGAAAGAGTTTAAGCTTTTTGTTACTATATATCACGCTTGAAAGCGATTCGTATAGCTGTTTTTGTCGTGTTTCCAATATTTCTTTTTCCATGATTTTTAATTGTAAGACTTAAAAACACGATTTTCCTGCTTTATAAAGTAGTCTTTTTCTATTCTATTTTCTTTTCGATTGATTTGATTGGTTGTTTTTTTTTTTTGGTTACATTTGATTGGTTGTTTTTGCCTTTGGATAAATTACTTCTTTTGTTAATTATATTAACTAATTAAAATTTTGGTTTTATTATTTTTATTTACTTTTTTATTTTTTTGGTGTAAATCACATATATCTTCATCTGTTTTAACGGTCTGAGATTAATTTTATTTGATATTTAATTACAGTTAAAATTTTTCAACTTTTCTATAGTTGTGTTTAGTGGGATCGAATAATAATTAAAAACAAAAAATATATATGTTTAGACAAAGCGATAATTAAAAAAAAAAGTTCTGTTATTTTAGTAATTCACTTCTTCTCGGACTAAACTATTTTAAGTCTTTTTTCTTTCGAAATACAACTGTCTTGACCTTTATTATAAGTAAACGTAGAAGAAGTGATGGTTATGATGACTTTTAAGTGAAGAAATTATATAGTTAGAAAATAAAAAGGAACAGTTTTCTTGTGTTTGAAGTGGAAAGAACTTCCGGTTCCAATCCAACGCATTGGAGGTGGAACAAACGTTCTTTTTACGTTGTTACTTAGCTTTGTCTTGAAAATAAATAATTTAAGACAGTAATAATCCAAAGAAGAAAAACATGTTTTAGGTTGTTGGGTTTCGTAATGGACAGAGCCATACGGTAAGAAGGGATAAGGATTTTGTTTACCAATGTAATATTTCATGTTGGGGGTAATGTTTGTATTGAATATGTATATATGGATTTTCAAATCCAATATATTCCCAATGAAATTTTTGAATTTCACATATGAAGTTAAAATATTAATGTATATTTTATTTTATTTTTATTTTTTAATATTTTTTAAAAGGTATATGTTTGCATAATTATTATCTATTACATTACCAATGAAGTTTAAGATAATGACAAATACAGTTAATGAATATTAAAAAATTAAAAAATAAATGAAATGAGATATGTGTCATTACTCATTATCTTACTTTTTAACCCTTTTTGTTGAGTCTAGTAATGTATTGAATAATAATCTTATGTTACCATTTTAATTTATTTTTGGAATTTAAAAACTCTACCGACGTTATAAAAAACTTTATAGGCAAAATATTTAAAGTTGTTAGAAGGTGTAACCAAAAAAAAAAGTTGCTAGAAGAAAAATCTGATTTAAAAGTTATAAATATTTATTATTGAAAAAATGTGATGAATTAAAATGTTTAAAAAGATCCTTAAAATAATAAAAATTTAAGAATATGATCATAATAAAAATCACTTACTCCTAAAAATTATAGTTAATTAAAAAATATTTTTTTCTACGAGATTTCATTTTTAAATTGGATTTTCGAATCAAAAACAACCGATTTTTTTTACTGTGTAGTTTGAAGTTGGATAAAAACAATTTTTGAAAGCAAAAAAAAAAAATCATTTTCAACCTTAATGTTAAATTATATCTAAGTCAACAAATGAGAAAAAAGGAAATAAGTTCATTAATTAGGTAAGCAGATTCTGAGAAAGCTTCCCAGAATGTACGGTAGTGCATGTTCACAGGGGCACAAAATGCAAATGCGAATGTTAAGTATTGATGGAATTTTCTTTAAAAAAAAAAAGAGGGAGAAAATAAAATATCCCACAATTATTATAATTTTATAAATAATGTTCAATGATTTTTTTAATTGAAAAAAACATTGAATCATGCCTTCTGAATAAAAAGATGATGCAACAATTACTTAACTAAATGCTTGTATACATCATAAAACGATAGTATTGAATTCAAAGTATTGTAACATCAGATTCTATGAAATCGCTATTTAAATTATTGGTTTAATACAATATTTATTATTTTTAATACAGTTCATAATTTATGAGTTCATTTTACAGATTTAAATGCGTACTAAAAAGTAACATAAAGGAAAGGAAGGAACCAACCAAGCAATATCTCATACATAATCAAACTTATTTCTGTCTATTTCTTTGGTCAAAAGAGGAATTTTAATTTAGTTCCGAATTATATCCGTAAAATAATGACCACGCGACTGTCTGTTTTTTTTTTTGTGAGACGTCAACTCAAATGAAAGAAGAATATCAATTTGAAAATTTGTTAAATTAAAACTTTGAAAAATTCAATTGCAGATCCTCTTACACGTTTTTTCCTTTCACGTTTTTTCTTGCTAAATATATGATTTTGTTATTACATATATAACAAAATAAATCACCGACAAAAGAGAACCAAACTATGGATATTCTAAGATCTCGAATTTAATAAATTAGAAAAAAATTGCTTCTGCCATTAAATCTTTAAAAAAAAATAATAACGGGAATTTCAATTTACAATAAATGTTTGGGAGAATTACAAAAAAAAGTCGATTTAGTGGAAAATAAATAAGGTATGTAAAATTAATAAAAAAATACAATTAATTTTATGGTCGAAATAAATAATGATACGAAACCACAATTGCTGTAAATGTATATAAAAAAACATAATATATATATATGTAAATTTGATCCATATGTATACAATTAGTTAACAATATATGTACATTGGAAAAAGTTAAACGCCTTTGTATAATAGAGGAAAAATAGATATATTTTTTTTGATAGGCTCATGGTAATACTATTAGATAAAAGATGTAGAATTGTGCATGGGGAAAGAGACAAAACAAAAGCCGCATACGCATTTCCTATTAAATGTGTATCTCATAATACATATTCATGAAAGTTTTTATTAATTTGTTATTTATTCACCCAAAAAAATTAATTTGTTATTTAAGAGGGTGCTTAAATTTACAATTCAGAAATTATATTTTTTAAAATATAAGATTATATTTAAATTAAAATACCAAACATAATTTTTAAAAAAAAAAACTTTGTTTCATATTATTTTTTTTTGAGATAAATATTTGTTTCATATTATTGTTATTATCATACATACATACATACATACATACATACATACATTATGCTATTTATAAATATATTTCGATTAAATTTACATATATTATGTGCGCATATGTACATAAAATAATAACATATTTTTGACTTCATTGAATATTGAGGTTATAACTAATTATCAAATTTTAAAAAATGTTCTTATTATTTAATTTTTATTAATTATTTAGGATTATTGGAGAAGTAAATAAATACTTTTATGAACCACCCATTTTACAATTCTATTTATAGTAGCTTTTCAATTTTTAGTATTTGTTGTGGATTTAAAATTGGAAAATAAATTGTCACGTGCATCTCTAACATCTCAACACATTTTTGTTGTTTTTGTCGGCAGCCTAAATACTCAACAATATTTTTCATGGTTTACTTAACATGCCAAACTATTAAACAAGGAGGCTCAGAACTCGCATGGTCTTTTGGTCTGTCAATTCATCCAAAAAAATTATATCTTTGAATTATAAAGAATTAATATGGATTGACGGGACCTTGACACGCATTTTGATATGATATTATAACACAAGTTAATTAATATCTTAATTTATCGCACTAATAAAAATTTGGACACATAACTCTTGTAAGCACACGAAATAATAATAGATAACTATCATGTCAAAGGAGGATCTTAGGTCACAATAAAAAAAAATGCCCACGACAAAATAAAGACTAGTTCACTTTCAAACACGCATATATGTTTGATAAATCTCTCTCAAATACCTTATTTATTTACTTAAGCATTAAAATAAATCTCATCGAAAAAGAAATCTGATGAATCTATTTTTTTTGGTTTAGGTTATAAAACTTGATTCTTTTTGGCATCAAACTTTTGATGAAGTATAATATATTAATTAAAGGACATTTTTTTTTTATAAATCTCATTTTAAATAACAAGAAAGGTTGCAAGGAAATTAATCGAAGTTTTTATATTTTTGATGAAAAGTTTTCCTAAAATTTTAGAAAATAAAAAAAAATCGTTTGAAGCATTATTATCATATTCTCAGCTTTTACAATAGAAAACAAGGTTTTCCATTTCTTGTGAAACGGAAGATTTGTTTGCTTTGTAGTCGGGTTTTTTTTTTTTTATTACGTTTTACTGCAAAAAAAGTTTTTTTTTTTATAAAATGTAAATGGATACTATTTTTTGAACCAAAGATACTGGTATTATTATTAATCGGTATGATAAGAAAAAATATATTTATTTTTTGTTGATGTTAAAAAGGTTGCAGACTCGTTACTTATGGATCAACTTCTTCATTCTTTGATCAACCTAAAAACAAAATATCTATTAATATTGTTCTTAGTAAGGCTTACTGTGATACCAAGTCAATAAAAGTGTTTGTAAGAGTTTTGAGTGTAAAGTCGAGAGTGTAAGAGTATTTAAAAGTGTTCATGCATTTGTTTCTACTTAAGGTCTCCTTTCATAAGAGATGATTCAGTCTTGTATGTAGCTTATGTCTCTCATGCACAAAGAATGCATGGGTGGACAATTATTTGCAAAGATAGAGGTCATACCGGTTCGTTGTACTATTTAATGAGTTAGTGGGTTAATGAGCGGTTGCGTACTCATTCATTTCACGTTCCTCAAGCTTAGTCAAGCTTAGTCATCATAGACTCTAAGTCTTAGTTTTAAGGCTTATTGGGCTTTGCTCTTGGACCCAATTTAATTGAATAATATCATTTCTTATCTTTTTATTCTTAAATCTTGACATCAATGAATGGAGTAAGTTGAGAAATTAGGATCCATTTGGCTTATGAAAATATTTTTTATTTTCATTTTTTGAAAATAAGTTTTCATTTTCTGTTTTCTGAATTTTGAAAAATATGTTTGGTACACGAAAATGAAAACTTGTTTTTGAAAATGAAAATTATGAAAATGCATTTGCTATCTACATTTTCAAACCAATAAATATGAAAAACAATAACTAAAAATTTAAATTAAATTACAATTTTTGAAAAAAAGTAAAATGTAACTAAATAATAAAAATAAATTGTAAATGAAATAAACATAAGAATAATTCTTTATTTATCATAAATGAACAGTACCAAAAAAATTGAATTCTGGTGTTGATTATAGAGGTATTCCAGCTTGCCTAGATAGATACATGAATATAGCTATGGAGCAAATAGAAGAATATGTTAATGGACAGTTGAACAACAAATATGAAGTTGTCATTCATGAAAATAATGTACTTTATATCAGTACATCAAAGAGGACATTAGGAGATGAAGCTTAACGTTGCAACTGCATCTAAGAATCAATATCATCTACAAGTTGTTGCTTTTCTATACGTTTGTTTTATATATATATATATATATATATATATATATATATATATATATATATATATATATATATATATAATATGTTTATTAGATATACATGTTTACTATTGTATAATGAGAATGTCTTGTACAAGCATCTATTTTAGGTTTTTTTTCCTTATCTTTAATTATGCTTGGTCTAGGAAGTTTGAACAACAACAAGAAGTTAGAAAGGGGATTTCAAACGGGGCAAACACAACTAACTTTAATACAATATCGTTCAAAGAGACAATTAAACTTATTTTTATTATTCAAAGATACAACTGCAGTTTTATTTATCACTCAAACTGATAAATTCACACTAAAACTCATCCACTAGATCCACTAGCAACAATGGCAAAATAAAGCAACCATACAAAAAGAAAATCTTCAATTTCTTATAGCATATAATAAGAAACCAGAAAATGAGAATGAGAAAAAAAAAAGTAACTTGATTTGATTTGCAGTGGTGATCAGCACAATTTTGGGAAAGAGTTTGGGCTTCAAGTAGAAGAAGAAAAAGCCAAAGAGAGAGAGAGAAAAAAAAAGCCAAAGCAGAACCACAATAAGCGTTGAAGCAAGTTTAGCACGTAAACCTAATATCAAAACAAATAAAAAAAAAGACTCTTTGCTTGTGTAATGATTCAAACTCTGTATATTTGATATACATTAAAAAAATTTTCATAAATCTCGTGTTTTCCAATTCTCTACTTTTCCAAACTGTTTCCTTGGAAAACAATGAAAACATGTTTTTTTTGTTTTCAAAACTTGACTCATTTTCATTTTCCAAAATCATGTTTTCTATTTCTTCAACCAAACATATTTTCCTTCACATTTTCTATTTTCCATGAAAATGAAAATGGAAAACAGCTCTGTTTTCATGAACCAAACGCATACTAAGGTTTCCTAACCCTTTTTATTTCCCCTCTTTGAAAACCAAAATTAGTATTTTGCTAAGCATAATTTTCATTTATTCATTTAAAAAGGGGTTAATTTAACCACCTGAAAACTAAATAATTTTCATGAAATATTAAGAAATATATACAAACAATAGATGGCTCAATTGTAAAGGTGTTCATAGGCTGAGCGGAGTCAGGTTCGGATGAGGTTTAAGTAAGATATTAAGAGATTTAAGGGAGTCCAAGCCTATTCAGGCTCGATATTTCAAGCTTAGTTTTTTGCTTAAATCTATTTTTACATATAATAAATAAGTTCAAACCCGACCAAATAGTATAGATTTTTTTAAATTATAATAAAATGTAAAAAATTTAAAACACATAATAGTTAATAAATATAATACAATAAAATTCAAATAAATTCTTATAAAAAAATACAAGAAACATGAAAAATTAAATTAAAGTCTTCAAACTAAATTGCATTTAAAAATCAAGAGTGATTAAAAAATGCCATTGTATAAAAATATAGTAAAAATTATAATTATCAAGTCAAGCTGTGCTGGGTTTGGACTTAAAATGATGAACTTAAGTCCAATCTTTTTTTTAGGCCTTGATTTACAATCTCCACTCATTTAATGAGTTTAATATTTTTACCCAAACAAGCTTAAAATTAGACAAACTTTTAGTTTTGAACGAATAGTTTGACCTTTGAACAATTCTACTCGATTGGTAAGTTTATTCATCTCAAAATAAATAATACTAAATTTAAATCTTTACATCTACACTCTAATTGTTTTTGGAATAACTTATCAATCTCAAATTTGTTAATTAAAAAAATAAATCTAAAATGGACAATTAAAAATCATTTGAAAAATAAATCAAACAAATTCAAGGCTCCTAACAATTTTCTTGTGAGACAAAAAAAAAAGTAAAATGCCCAAAGACCAAAGTGATTATTTCTAAAAAAAATGCAAAAAAAAAAAATCTAACTTTATTTAAAGGAAGGACCACTTAAACAGCTATATTAGCTGTGAATGAAAATCGGAGTCTTTCTTTCTCTTCAGGGACATCGATAAAATTAAAACAATAGACAAGATTAGCATGGTCCCGGCACAATTAGCATGCTCCTTACGCAACAATGACACACGCAAATTGGGGAAACTGGAGTCTTTACTATAATACAAACAAATCGAACAATGAAACAGAACCTTTGAAATTTGTTCAGTGTTAGAATATGCAGTCAGACTTCAGGCTTACGCAGCTGTCAGTTGCACTTTCATCGAAGTTGATTGCTGTTACACTTTCTATTTTTGTGTTTTTGGACTTTATTGTTTATCATTTATATATTTTGTGGTGGTAAAAGAACAAATATATATTCTATTTATCTTTACATATTCTTTTTTTGTGCGTGTGTTTTAAAATGTAGACCATTTGTTTTTTTTTTTGTGATTTTATCTCTGAAAAAGAACAAATCCTTAAAAAAAATGAAAAGAAAAGTAAATCAAAGTAATACAAATGCATTTATAGTCCCATTTTTTTTGTATCATTTGGTTTTTATTTTTAAATTATTTCACGAAAGTCTCAATTAACTTCGCTTTATTTTCTTTTTGGGTCCATATTCCATTGATATTTGCGTTCAAGATAAGAAGATTATGCACTAACTAGTTATGAAGAGAAATTGTTGAGTGCATAATATAAATATTAGTGCTCTGATTAGCATCGTATTTTTAATTTTATTTTTTTGACTAAAATAATAGAATTGAAGCAATTCATAAAATATGTTGTTAAGGTAAATGAAAAATTCATTGTAATTGTTTTTTATGTTGGAAAAAAAATAAAGGAATTAAAATATTTTATTAATACAATCAAAGTTTCTGAAATTTCATTATTTTTGTTTAAAGATCAACAAAATGATGATAAATTTCAAAGAATTTGAAATACAAATGATAAAATTTAATATTGATCCACCATACAGTGACAAATTTAATCCTAATTTATTTTTTATGAAAAATTGTTATGGTGGTAGGGATTCGCAGAGTAGTAAACACTAATTCAGAAGAAACGTGGCAGAAATTTACATCTAATCGAAAGAAAAAAAGTTGAATTGAACGGGAAGTTTTCATTATTGGTCAACAATCTCTTAATCGAATAATTAAGAATAAGTTATGGTATATGATAAAATTTGAGTTCAAATCTAAGTAAACTTATCATCTTTAGTTATTTAATATTTATCTTGTAAACAAAAAAATAAAGTCTCGCAATTGCAAAATGACTAACTGGACTCGATTAGTCACAAATGCTCATCATTATTAATAGCATGTATCATTGGATCTCCTTGTTCGGGGAAAACATGATTTCAAAACATCCTTTGCATCCCTAACCTTACTACATACCTACATTATTTTTTTTATAGATTAATAATTTGGGTTACATTCGATAAAAAATTAAAAGTAAAAAAAAATGCTAAAGAGCCTTTGATCCTCCCTCCTTTCTTCCCCATTCATAAAAAAATGGGTGCAGGCGTGCAGGCAGGGCGGAATTAATGTATAAACTCTAAAATTGCATAATAAGCTACTAACACCGGTAAAGAAACAATGGTTCCAAATATCACTCTGCAAAACAAAAATCAAAACATATATAGGTAAGATGATCTTCAAAAGTTTCATATTAAATTCAAAGTAAATGTCCAACTACTCACAATCACATGTATACCTAATTTCAAGTTAATCAAAAATGTCTAATTATTAATTCGATAATAATAAAATTTCATAATATATATTAAAGAAGGTTAATATATATTAAAAAAGATGTTATTTTTTTATAGAAATGATAAAAATACTAGATCGACTCGAAACTTTATATATATAACATATATGAGTACGTTGTTAAATCTAACGGTAAGTTTAATAAAATACTAATCCTATATGAAATTATAAAAATCGAGTAAAATAATTTATTTTACGCTTGTATAATTTGATTCTTCTCTCCATATATATATATATATATATATATATATATATATATATCGTCTAAAGAGTTTTTTAACTCCTCAAGCAAGATTAGCATGAATACACAGTATTATTTTCTTTATTATTTATTTTTTAATATTTTTAAAAGATATGTGTTGTCATTCTAATTTCGTTTATAGAGTAAAAAAAAATTCTATTGACAGTGTATTAAATATTAATCTAAATATTAAATGTTTAACGGATTTTAGACGAAATGTATATGAGTTTCTTACGCCGTGCTAAGTACTTCTGCGTGCATTCCATATTCCTTGGCGAAGATGAAGGAGGTAATGGATTGTGGCAGTGCTGCCTGCAAAAGAATTCGCAATTCAATCAGTTAAATTTGATTAATTTCTAACTCTGCTTTTAAATACTTCCTTACATAAATGTAAAGATGAAAATGATTTTTTATATATTTTATGTTATGATAATTATGGGCTATGAGTAACTAAAGGAGAAAATGCAAAGCAAATTATTGTAGCCAAAAAAAAAGATGATAATTATATTTTTATGTTTTATGTTATGATAATTATGTGCCATGAGTAAATGTGAAAACGCAAAGGAAATCAAAGAAACAATGACCTGAATGATGGCTACGCGTAAAACGTCACCGTGCAAACCCACCGCAATGGCCCCTATAGCCATCGCCGCTGGTCCAGCTATGAATCTCAATACCATCCCAAATATTGTCAAACCTGTACCGCATGCGATTAGTTTTTCTTGCTGACCCATGAAGGTTCCTGCATATGTATATATACACGAAAAACATAAATGATAGACACTAAATATAGTAGTTCCATTAACGTATATAAAAAATTCTTTACTTTTGAAGAACCTTAAATTAAAAAAAAAATCGTTTATTTTTAAGGTAATTAAATTTTTATTTAATTATTTATGATAAACTTACTACCTCATCTTTAGAAGAAGTTTTCATGCATCGCCCATTCAAACTATATACCTTTAATTATACCTTACATTACATATATATTATAGTAGGAGATAAAATTATTTAGGTTTGAACTTCAGTCTTACAATATATCCAAATTCTTTTCTAACCATTGTCCAATAGGTTGATGGCTTTAATAGTACCTTACTAAATGTACTAAACATTAATATGCATATAATATATATATATATATGTATATATAAGATAATTATCCAATACATCGTCAATAAAATTTTTTTATTTTACAAGCGAGGTTAGATGATGATGCATATCATATTTTATTTAGTTTTTTATTTTCTTAGTATTTTTAAAATACATGTGTTATCATCTTCATTTGTTTGTGGAGTTAAAAAACTCTACTGATAGTGTATTGGATATTAATCATTTATATTTATATAGTCTGACCCATGCTAAACATGGCAGTGCCCGTCCCAGCCTTTGACATGATCAATATTGATCCCTCCATAATGCTGGGCATCTCAAAATGCCACCTACAAAAGGAAATTCAAATGAAGCAAAGAATACTTTTAGGTCAATTATATCTTTATTGAAATTAATTAAAACATAGTAATATATTTGACAAAATAATCCCAAACATTAATAGAAACCAAATATTAAATTACTAATGCGAACCTGTTTGCAACAAAAGCCCAAGCAAGGCCAATAACACAAGCATACGAGTTAGGATTCGTGGCTAGTTTCATGCCCACAACCTTCATCAGATACAAGAAAGAAGGCCTGCTGCTTTCCCCAGCATCTGTATTTCCTTCCACATCTTTTGTAGCCGAAGAAATGGAGATTCTTGACCTTCGGAATTCCAGAACAAATAGCAAAACTGTCAGCCAGATAATAGCTTGAACAACAGATGACTGAACAACAAGATCAACCCCTGTTTGGCCATACATGGCTTTGATCAAAGGCACCCCTACGACCAAAGCATTAGTTAAAGTCGACAAAGAAAAACTCGTGATGGACCAGCAATAGCTTCCTTTGCTACTGCAGTTGGCCCAAAAGCCTAGAACCGCCACGATAACAAGCTTGGATATGGTATCAGCTCCAATGAAACGATAATTCATTTCAAAAGGATCGATATGGCTGGTGAAATCTACAGCAAAGAGAGGGAGAGTGAAATAGCAGACGAGGAGGTTTATAGCATTACACTGCTCTGGGCTGAAAATTCCCCACCACTTGACTGAACCATACCCTAAAATCAGTGCAACATAAAGAGGCACCATAGCCACAACCACCTTGTAAACATCTTCCCACCCTATCATTTTTTTCCTCCTAAGTTATACTTAAAACGCTTCAAGTATAGGCTCTTCACTGTCTTGATAGTTAAAGGCTTTTTGAGCAACAGAAGGAAACATGTCCGGGAAAGCTTGTATGGGGAGGTTTATTTATATGCATATTTCATGCAAATACAAAGCATAAATTTTATTCTAGTTTCAACAAATAATGAAAAGATCATTGATGGGTTTGTACGATTCTATACTGTGGATTCTTGAAGTTGTATGTGACATGAGGTTTTTTACTTCACTGTGAGTGCATTGAAGAGTAATGTTCCTTTCAACAAATGGGGTTTTTATGCGATGGTCAGCAATCTTTCTTTAGAAGAAGGAATGAGGTCCAGCGATTATTCCACCCACCATTGCAAATAGAGTTTCTGATTTTGTGTAATTATTGTTTATTTATTCTCATCAACAACCAAAGTGGGTCATACACTGATAGCGGCCAATGTTTGCAGCACAAACTCAGTTTTTTTTTTCTTTTCTTGCTTTGTGTAATCCGGACACACGGA
Organism: Heritiera littoralis; assembly: GCA_031772115.1. NCBI lineage: Eukaryota > Viridiplantae > Streptophyta > Magnoliopsida > Malvales > Malvaceae > Heritiera > Heritiera littoralis. Next base: position 1,058,048 of record JAPDPK010000136.1, on the reverse strand, counting down.
GTTTTTAAACAGTTAAATGTAATGATAACTAAGTGATTTCTTAAGTCGATGCTTTGATCTTGAAAGGGAAAACTGGAATCATTCAAGCAAATAGAGGCATCATTATTAGCTTAGCACTTCTAAAGTACTTTTAGTCGGGTTTTGGAAGCAAATTTTGGGTTGAATTTTCATCGTACAAGCTAAACCTTGGGCTGATTTTAAGCATCCATATTGCCCTTCAACATTTTGTTAAATGTGTGGGGTCCAGTCCACATTAATTATTAGAATCTTAGTTGGAGTCAGTTAGGGATTTATTTTTTCTCTATATAAAGTGTTGCATAAACAATTTGTTAAGACAGAATGAGAAGTCTATTTTGGTGAGAGGCGACACAAAGGAGAAAAGTAAACTTTAGGCTTTGTGATATTTTTCTTGTTCCATAGAGAGAGCAAAGGGAGATATAAGCTTGTACAACAATTGGGTATTCTTTGGGTAGACTATCTTGGTGAATCAAGAGAGGTAAACTTTATTGTTTTTAGGCCAATTGTTGGAACCCTGAGCTTTGGGCAAAAAGCCTAGGGTATTGAAACTTTGTAATTTGCTTATTTCTCATAGTGGATTTTTATTCGGTTTGCCCCATGGTTTTTCTCTCTACACTGAAGAGTTTTCCACGTTAAACTTTGGTGTCGTTTTATTCACGTTTTATTGCCTACGAATTATTTGTGGCTTGGTAGCTTGATTTATTATTACTATTGGCTTGGGATATTGCTGTTGATTGTTGTGGATATTGTTATTGTGACATTACTTCCACGTATTTGTCGTTTGAGGCCCAACAACTGGTATCAGAGCTCGGGTTAGAGCTTCGGGATCATGGAAGGAGATACATGATCCATGATAAAATTGACAGGTTCAAATTATTCAATTTGGAAGCCAATGATGGAAGATCATTTATACTGCAAAGATCTGTATGAGCCAGTATTAGGTGATTCTGGTAAGCCAACAGATATGAAAGATGATGAATGGAAAAAGTTAGATAGGAAGACTTTGGGAACCATTAGAAGATGGGTAGACATTAGTGTTTTTCATCATGTTGCGCAGGAGACAAGTGCTTCCCGTGTTTGGAAAAAATTAGCATCACTATATGAGAGAAAGACCGCCTTGAATAAAGTTATGTTTGTTAAGAAGCTTGCTACTCTACAGTATAAGGAGGGAAGATCTATCTCTGAGCATTTTAGTGACTTTCAAGATTTGTTTAATCGGATGACCACTATGAAACTGCAAATGGATCATGAGATGAAAGCATTGTTTCTTCTGGGCTCATTGCCAGACAGCTGGGAGACATTAGTTGTGACTATTCTTAATTCAGCTCCTAATGGCATGGTGACTTTGGAGATGTTAAAAGACAGTATGTTTAATGAAGAAGCAAGGTGAAAGGAGACAAACTCTGGGAATGAAGCTCTTGTCACAGAGAATAGGGGCAAAACTAAAGACAGACGTCAGGATTCTAGAGGTCGTAGTAAGTCCAAGAACAAACATAAGTCCAAAAATAGGGTGAGATGCTTTCATTGTGGCAAACTTGGTCACATAAAGCAGAACTGCAGGATATTGAAGCAAGTGCAAAAATATCAGAAAAGTAAGAATAACTCAGATGATGAAAATGTTACAACGGTGAATTCTGATACTGAAATGGTTTCTTTGGTTTGTACACATGGTGAGTGTAATCATGTAGAGGATTCTGGCATAGAGTGGATAGTTGACACCGGAGCGTCATATCATTGTGTTCCCAATAAGGAATTGTTTACAACCTACAGAATATGTGATTTTGGTTATACCAAGATGGGAAACAAGAGTATGTCACGGATTGCTGGGATTGGTGATATAGTGGTACAAACAAGCACTGGTTGTACATTGACTTTGAGGGATGTCAGACACATTCCAGATTTGAGGATGAACTTGTTTGCAGTGAATGTCCTTGATAAGGAAGGATATGAGAGTTAGTAGAAAAATGGGCGGTGGAAGCTTCTCAAAGGGTCTTTGATAGTTGCAAAAGGAAAGTTGTGTTGCATTATGTACAAGACTTGGATGAAGTTGACAAGTAGTCAGGTAAATACCGTTGAGGATGATGCTTCAGCAAATTTGTGGCACAGGAGGCTGGCACACATGACTGAGAAAGGGTTAAAGATTTTGGCGAGGTAGTCCCTCATTCCCTCAGCCAAAGGTATTTCTCTTAACTCATGTGATTATTGTTTATTTGGTAAGCATCGTAGAGTTTCTTTTAGGAAGATTTCTAAAAGAAAGAAAAATAAACTTGAGTTAATTCATTCTGATGTATGTGGTCCCATAAAAGTAGAGTCATCATGTGGTAATAGATATTTTGTTACTTTTATTGATGATGCTTCATGAAAAACTTAGGTGTATATGTTGAGAAACAAAAGCCAGGTATTGTAGTATTTTCAGAAATTTCATGCCATGGTGGAAAGGATGACAGGATTATCCTTAAAGTGTATTCGTATAGATAATGGTGATGAATACACATCAAAAGACTTTGAAGCCTACTGTTCAAAGCATGGGATCAGGCATGAAAGTACAGAACCTGGGACACCACAACATATTGGTGTTGCTGAAAGGATGAATCGCACCATTATAGAAAGAGTCAGATGCATGCTGAGGATGGCAAAATTGCCTAAAGCATTCTGGGTGAATCAGTTAATACAGCCTGCTATTTGCTTAATAGATCACCATCAGTGCCATTGGGCTTTGACATTCCAGAAAGGGTATGGACAGGGAAGAAAGCTTCATACTCACATTTGGAGGTCTTTGGCTGTGCAGCATTCGTGCATGTGCCAAAGGAGCAGAGGTCAAAGCTAGATAGCAAGGCTACTCCATGTGTGTTTGTTGGGTATGGTGATGAACAATATGGTTACAGGCTATGGGATCCAAAGAAGAAAAAGACAATTAGAAGCAGGGATGTGGTTTTCCATGAAAATGAGTTCATCACAGACTTTGAGAAAAATGGAAAGGCTACACAGGTTACGGTTGAGTATGATGACTCAACGCCTGCAGGGATTCCACCTAGAGGTGCCACAAATGGTGGAAATACACAAGATGTAGAACTTAGGGATACAGATGAGCCAGCCACAGTTAGTGATGGGATAGATGCTGATAATGACATTGCACAGCCAGATGCAGTGAGTTTTGAGCAGGGGGCGCAACCCTCTCAATCAGGGAGTGTTGAGCAGGGGGAGCCGGCCCCAATACAGAGAAGTGTAGAGCCTCATGTCAAAAGATCTTCTAAGGAGCATCGACCATCTACCAGGTATCCCAGTTCAGAATATATTTCGATCACAAGTGACGGGGAGCCAGAGAGCTTCCAAGATGTGCATGATACTCTAGATAGGGAGTATTGGTTAAAGGTAATGAAAGAGGAAATGGATTCATTGCAGAAAAATGGCACTTATGACCTTGTTGAGCTTCCGAAAGGGAGAAGACCATTGAAGAACAAATGGGTGTTCAAGCTGAAAAAGGATGGTGACAAGCTAGTGAGATACAAAGCTCGATTGGTGGTAAAAGGCTTTGGTCAAAAACCAGGCATTGATTTTGATGAGATTTTTCCTCCTGTTGTGAAGATGAGTTCCATTCGAGTGGTATTGGGATTAGTAGCTAGTTTGAATCTTGAGCTTGAGCAACTTGATGTGAAGACTGCATTCTTGCATGGTGATTTGTAAGAGGAGATTTATATGGATCAGCCCAAGGGTTTTGAAGTGAAAGGGAAGGAGCACATGGTCTGCAAATTGAAGAAGAGCTTGTATGGCTTGAAGCAAGCTCCTAGGCAATGGTACAAGAAGTTTGATTCTTTTATGGTAAGCCAAAACTATAAAAGAACGGTAGCAGATCCTTGTGTGTATGTGAGAAAATTCCCAGATGATGATTTCATTATTCTCTTATTATATGTTGATGATATGCTGATTATAGGGCAAGATGCTCGTATGATTTGCAGGTTGAAGGAGGCATTATCTAAGTCCTTTGACATGAAGGATTTAGGTCCAGCAAAGCAAATTTTGGGTATGGATATCATTCGTGATAAGAAAGCTGAAAAGCTGTGGTTGTCATAGGAAAAGTATGTTGAACAGGTGCTAGCAAGATTCAACATGCAAAATGCTAAGTCAGTTAGCACGCCTCTTGGTAATCATTTTCGCTTAAGTAAGAAGTCTTGTCCGATGACTAAGGAAGAAAAGGATGATATGTCTACTGTTCCTTACTCCTCTGCAGTTGGTTCTTTGATGTATCTTATGGTTTGCACACGGCCTGATATTGCTCATGCAGTTGGTGTAATGAGCAAATTTCTTTCCAATCCAGGAAAGGCTCATTGGGAAGCGATGAAGTGGATCTTCAGATATTTGAAGAGTACTTCTAAGATGTGTTTGAGTTTTGGGATTACAGAACCAGTTCTTGAAGGGTTTACTGATGCAGACATGGCAGGTGATCTTGACGGTAGGAAATCTACTTCAGGGTACATATTTACTTTTGTAGGAGGAGCTGTATCTTGGCAATCCAAACTACAAAAGTGTGTTGCCTTTTCTACTACAGAGGCTGAGTATATTACAGCAACCGAAGCAGGCAAAGAAATGCTTTGGATGAAGAGATTTCTTCTTGAATTGGGGTTAAGTCAGAAAGAGTATGTGGTATTTTGTGACAGCCAGAGTGCTTTGGATTTGAGTAAAAACACCATGTACCATGCCAGGACAAAGCACATTGATGTTCGGTACCATTGGTTGCTCTCAGTGATTGACGAGCAATAGATGCAGTTGAAGAAGATTCACACAGATAAGAATACAGCTGATATGTTAACGAAGACACTTCCCAGAGATAAACTTGAGTTGTGTAGTGACTTGGCCGGGATGAACACTTTGGCCAAGGTGAACTCTAAATGACAGGTTGTGATGGTGGATCTCCTCCAAATGGGGCTGGAGGGAGAGATTGTTAAATGTGTGGGGTCCAGCTCACATTAATTATTAGAGTCCTACTTGGAGTCAGTTAGAGATTTGTTTTTTCTCTATATAAAGTGTTGCATAAACAATTTGTTAAGACAAAGTGAAAAGTCTATTTTGGTGAGAGGCGACACAAAGGAGAAAAGTAAACTTTAGGCTTTGTGATTTTTTTCTTGTTCCATAGAGAGAGCAAGGGGAGAGATAAGCTTGTACAACAATTGAGTATTCTTTGGGTAGACTATCTTGGTGAATCCAAAGAGGTAAACTTTATTGTTTTTAGGCCAATTGTTGGAACCCTAAGCTTTAGGCAAAAAGCCTAGGGTATTGAAACTTTGTAATTTGCTTATTTATCATAGTGGATTTTTATTCGGTTTGCCCCGTGGTTTTTCTCTCTACACTAGAGAGTTTTCCACGTTAAACTTTGGTGTCATTTTATTTACGTTTTATTACCTGCGAATTATTTGTGGCTTGGTAGCTTGATTTATTATTACTATTGGCTTGGGATATTGCTGTTGATTGTTGTGGGTATTGTTATTGTGACATTGCTTCCGCTTATTTGTCGTTTGAGGCCCAACACATTTGAGTAGGTCGAACTTTAAAAGAACAGCATAACTATTCTGTATCAATGCTTTGAAAGATGCTTAATTAGCTTTCTTGAGAGACATGAGTGGGATGATTTGGCTCTCCCATAGTCCCATTGCATGAAAATTTTAAGCTCTCGCTGGTTAGAGCATCACAGATAGCACTTCTTCAATCCTCACCACAAGGATAAGAATATAGAATAAGCTCCATTATTGTTGATTATATCATATATGCTGCCCATGTACGGATCCTGTTAACTACGGATGCACTAGGTAGCTTGGCATTCTATGAACTAAAACCCACTTATTATATTCGTCTTCATAGTTGTTGATGGAATGTGAAAAGAAAATGTACTAAATTGTGGGAAGGAATTATGATTTCAATGGTGCAGCTAGTTGATTGAGTTAATGTGGTTTATTCCTATTTTTCTGATTGGATGGTTATTAATTATTGATCTGGACTAATTCAAAGTTTCCTGATGACTCAAGGGTCCTGATCCTAGCTACTTCTGGTGCTTCAACATCTTCTTTAAATGTGCTGCATTATGCAGGCAGAGGATAAGAAGAATTATCTATTTGTTTTTTCTTTTTCTTTGCAATTGTGGGGTAGAGAAGAGGAGAGAAATGAAAAACCAAGCTGAAAGCTTGATCTTAGATTATTTATTTCTGTTTAGTCATTTTCATTTATTTGTTATAATATCATGTTTTGTTGAATCCAAATGCTTGAGAATAATATCCCTCTGATGGAAGATATTTGTTTTGTTTTTTCCATTTAGGAGGCAATTTTAGCTGTAGTAGGGAGAATTAAATCAGAATTTGTTCACTTCATTCTTTTTCATCTATTCCTGTTGTCTGCATGAGCTGTAGGACTGTACAATTTGTCTTGGCTTTCCAGGGGCTGAATTTTCTTATAAGTGTAAAATATTCTGAGCTGTTGCTTCCACAACTAATTTGTCATCAATGGAATTTCAACATGGTGGCAGCTTAATCATATTATTAGGTATGTTTGTTCCTTAAAAATGAAGGAATCCATGTGCAAAACAAGGTCAAATCCTACACACAAAGGTGCGGCATGTCCAGTTTAAACAAGAGCTTGGCAGCTTTGCTAATCCATTATTATATTACTTTAGTTTGGTAGCATGCATGACTTAAGGTGGGTGGGTCATACTCATGGCTCACAAAGACATCCATCATCTACTCAGCAAACACTCTGATACTTTAATCTCAAACTCACAACACTATATTAAAGATTCAATTCTATGTTTGATTGGTTCCCTCGTGCATTCTTCCGATTGTACCTTTTTGCTGTCGGTCTATAAGATTAACCTCTTACTTCAAATCAACTTTGTTTACCATCTATTATGTTTGGACAAATAAATCCTTTCATGAAGCAGAGAGTAAAAAGCAAATAGATTGCCAGTTGAAGAACAAATTCTACATTGGGTGGTTCTTAAACTGACTCGTGTCAAAAGATGAAAATCATTAAATAAAGAATGCGAAAATTGAGCCACTACACTTTCAGGAACAGAGTGATTCCAAGCAAAGGAAAGTGGAAGATCCATTTGGCATTTTCCAAAACCATGTTAATTGGTGGTTGCAACTGAAGCCGGATCGATGAAGAAAGTATTTAAATTCCATGGGCATCTTGTTCCTGTCTCATCTCACCATCTTTCAATTTGGACAATCTGAATATTCCAATGCTCTCTACCACCCTCTCAGGTGCCCTCCATGTTGGACCTTATCTTTTTTTATTTGTTTCAGCTATGAAGTATTCTCATATGATATTGGATATGAGATTAATTTTGTTCGTGCTGTGTAGCAGAAGCTGGCTTAAAAAAATTTGACCTGACGAGAATTCGAACACGGAATATTCCATTGTGCACCGTCTTCACTCATGATCAAACACACATATCACATGAATTAGATCAATGGCACATTATATTTTAAAAAAAAAAAGAGAGAAAAATGAAGAGAAATGAAAAAAAAATATATATTAAAAAAAAGGAAAGGAGAAGAAATAAAGTCCTTTATATTTTTTTTTGTATGTTAAAACTTTATTTAATTGGACTAGTAAATGTCCAAGCTCTTACAGCTTTAATCCAAGCGATTCACTTGGCACCTAACATCCCAGTAGTTACAAAATCAATAAAATACCTCCAAAAGCTAACAATGCTGTAAATTACCTTGGATAAGGCTAAACGGAACAAAAAAGCAGAGTTATAAAGTGAGCATTAATACAAACATTTGGTCTGCAAAGAATTCTGTCAAGTCTGCATTTGGTTTTGAATTTAAGGCTCCTCGTGAATGAAATAACCACCGCAGTGTTCTGGAGTCCAACCAACATGATCGTTTAACAGTAAGACTCAGAGAGACAACAGCAGTAACTAATTGCAATTGGATTATATTCTCTATCACCAGCACAAAAGGCATCTATACGCAGCCCGCTGAGGAGGTATGCTAAGACCATAGAGGCGGGGCCCAACTTGTTATTTGTTGTCTATTCCCACATTCCTCTCGTCCTTCCCGTTGCTCTACTTTTCAAAGCCATCAGCCTTACCTTTACTACTATCACCATAGTACTCGCCATTTAGAACAAAATGACCTCAGTGTTGAAATACCTAATGCTCCAGATGAAACTCCAAGCGGATACAATCTCCTCTGCCTTAGTATGAACTGCACCTTGACTTGTTTCGCCAGAACAGCAATTAATTGATTTGACCAAAAAAAACTAAGTTGCATAAATAACTCAGCACCAATACTAGTATCTGCTTATCTCCAGACTTCAGATCCAAATATCTAAACAGTTCCTATGTCGACAAAAAATGAATTATTCTGCACTGTCAAAATAAACATTAATTCATCGACCCAGACTTTACTTTAGAAACCAATACATTTACTGATCTCGACAGATATTTCTTGCCATATCTTCTATTTCTGCTTCCATCAAGCTTCTTATAATGTCCTCTTCATCAGCTGACGCTGAAAGGCCCAACAGCTTAGCCACCTCCAAGGTTGCCTGTGCCTCTCTTCTTAGCATCCTATTTCTATTTCTGATATCATCATCTGTGATTTCCTCCTCAATGCAGCTCGGTATGTCGGAATAATAATCCAGCATTTTATTTTCTTTTTTCCTTGAGAAATTTATCTTCTTCCTATTCTTTGGACCCCTCTTTTTAGTTGAGATCGAATTCTTCTTTTCGGATTTATCTTCAGCAGATTGAAGAGCTGAAACGGAAATGAATCTTTTGTTCCTTTTTGTATTCACTACTGCAACTTAGTGTTGTCTTCTTGGGTATCTTCATATTGTTGAACCTGTTGATCTACTATTGGAGCAGAGTATAAATAAAGTCCTTTATTTTTCGTTGTTTATGGTATGAATGATGAATATATATATATATATATATATATATATATATATATATATATATATATATATATATATATATATATTTGCATAAAGCTGCAAAAAATTATTTTACCAAAAAATAACTATTAATTTAAATTGGATGAGTATTTTGTTTTCACGTTTGAAAGGATTGAATTTAGAAAAGAATGCAAATTCTTTTTTCTTTTTTTACATTTTTATTTCTCTCACACTCAATTGACAAAATGTAGCGAGTGTAAAACAAAATCCTTTTCTTTACTACATATTTGGTATTTCAACTAACAACATCAAAGCTTCACTTATAAGTCCAAATAATTGAGCATTAGATGAATCAGCTATGGCCAAAATGATGGATGGAGATTGGGAAGTAGAAAGAGTATCCAAATAATAAATATCAAAGGGAATCACTTATCTTTTATGCCCTAATAGGTTAATAGGAAGAGAAATGAGTTGAGCAATATTCCTCTCCTCTAATTGTTGAATTATCTCTATTAATATGGATTAGTTAAGTACAATTAACATCATATATAGTAAATTTGTAATATATTTTGTATAAGATGTGGCCTATATTATAATTATATATATTATATATATGTATTAATCCATAATGGGATGAGTTATAACATATGATTTTGTTGATATAGGAGTTCCTGCCCTTGATACATATATAAACAACATGGTGGCCCATTAATCACAGTTGCATTTTGTCCAAGAGTGAACAAGGCAATTCACCCTCTTCTCTCTCGTTTCTCATCCTCTCACACACTCTCCTTCTCCCTGTCTACACATGTCCCTAATGGTAGACCTGAATCCTCAAGATTCCGGCCAAGCACCACGACAGCAGCCTCCGAAGCGTCCTCTTGTAGTTGGTGGCAGCTCCAGCAGTTGTAGCAACCAAGGTTTGGGTTCCTACGACTTAGGTTAGTTTACACCTTTAGTTATTGTGATAATGGATTTTGGTGAGTATATTTATTTCTAACACTCATCTCATCGCCTAAGCTCCGCGTAATGCATGAAGTATTAGACGTGCAGTCATTTTCAGTGAAATTGAGTGTCATCAAGAGAGCATCTATCAAAATTATTATGATAATCTCTTCTTACATTTCTTGGCCACTATCAAGGAAGCAAAATATCTACCATGGAATCATGGTACATGTAATTATAACTGAAAAATAATTTGTGGAACATATAACATATCTTGTGTGTTAAAAAGCTTAGGTGAGGGAAAATTACTCTACTTTGTTCTACACTTTGTTTTAGGGTCAGTATTTGCTGTAAATCTAAGAGAGGATCTACATTTAACTTATAGAACGTTCATCAAAAAAGACTTGGATCTAAATTTTATGGGCGAAGTATATGATCCTTATGAACTTAACAAATCATGCCAGCTATATATATCAATATATATATATATATATATATATATATTAAAAAAATAAATTTATATACCCTTTAATGCTTAATTATTGAAATACCTTCTCTTCTCTTAATTACAAAAATATCCTATCCTATCCTCACCTAATTAAAATACTCTTCCTACCGTAATTACCAAGGTAAGGATGTAAGTGAAAAGCATTATTTAATGTTATTATATAACTATATATTATAAGATAATATTATCACCTAATATCAACTATTTTACCCTAAATATATATTTAAAGATTAATTAAATCATTTAACCCAACATGAACTTTTTTATTAACTAATAAAGTAATAAAAATTATTTTAATATAGTTTAATATAAAATTATTTTTAACCAACTTGTGTGGTCTATTAATAGATAACTAAACTCTTAATTTCAATAATCATGAATCAATATTGATTCAATCTTGTAACCTCGAGTATCATAAAAAATGTTGTCATGTTGTAACTTGTAATTCAAATATATGCGTTCTCCTTTTACTTTCTCGTGTAACAGGATTTACATATTTAAGAGTTAGGATTTAGCTGTACTCAAAGATAATTATCATTAATTATATCAAAAATGCATAATTGTACATTTCACCAGCTCTTCTATTTTTAATTAAAAAATCTCCCAAAACGATAAAAAAAAAATCTTCCATGTGAAATTAAAAATAAAAATAAAGCCCTTGACAAGTAAAGGTATTCAGGGGCTAGACAATCTTACTAAACCCGAAAGATTGAGAGGATGTGTGTGTGTATATACATATACATTAAGGATAATTATCCAATATATTTTTAGTGAAATTTTTTTATTTTAAAAGCGAAGTTAAGATGAAAATGTCCTATTTTATTTATTTTTTTATTTTCTTAACATTATTAAATGACATATATCATCGTCCTAACTTCGTTTGTAGAGAAAAAAAATTTTATTGACGATGTATTGGATATTAATCCATATATTAATAGGTTTGTGCAAAAAAAAAAAGCCAATTTAAATAACATATCGGGTTTTTATTTTAAAATTTAAGATTTGGGTTTAGTTCGGTCCAATTTAAATTGTTTAAAATATGAATTCTTTTTATATAAATGTTATATAATTTATATTATATAAATTTAATAAATATTTTTAGTATTATAGTTTAAACATTATAAAATATATATCCATGTTTCAAAACTTAATTAAAGAAAAAAAAAAGCAAAAGCATAAAAGATTCATCATCATCGTTAAAGCCTTTATTTTAATATTGTGGTAGGTTATATGAATTAATATACGAATTCACGTTTAGTTATTAACATAAATTTTCTTCCTTCACTCATTCCTATCTAAAGCAATTTATCCTTCCATTTCTCGTTGAGCCATAACTTTCTAGATAACTTCTTTTGAAGTCTTTTTTTGTCTTATCCTAGCCTTGATCTTTTTTTCATCATTCTATCTTTCACTCTCCTAATTGGAGTGCCCACAAGTTTGCCTTATATGTGTCCAAACCAACATAAACGATTTTAACTCATATTATCTTCGAAAGGTGTCACTCCAATATTTTTACGAATATCTTTATTTCTCATTCTATTTTTTCTCGTATATCTGCACATTCATCGCAGTATTCACATTTCTCCTAACTTATCTTTTGTGTATGCAATCTTTTAGAGGCCCAACATTCATTGCTATAGAGTAAATGCTGGTCTAACAACTATCATGTATCGCACAACACACCTATACCTTCTCCACTTACTTTAGTCCTTCTCCACTTGCTTTAGTCAACATAGTTCTTGTGAGTCACATCGCATCAAGCTCTTCATCCATTTGTAGGATCAATCTTAAATATCTGAAATGATCTCGAATTGTCATCTCATCTAGCTTCATTATGTTTCAATCTTTCTTTTTATTTGTATAAAAATATTATATTTTCATTATGAGTTTATATATGATGTACTAACAGTGTATATGTTTTATACAATATCAATCAATCATAAGATGATACTTCGTATGTAGATCCTTAAAAATAAATATTAATAAAGTTTTTTAAATTTATTTTTAAGGACTTATATACTTTTAGGTTTTGCTCATTAATGAGTGTCATCTTATGATTAACTGATAGTGTATAGAAATTATATACTGCTAGTACATCATATGTAAACTCTTTTATTATTATTTAAAAAACTTGACAAGTTTAAACATGTTTAATTTGTACAATTTATTAATCTTATGAGATTGAGTAGAATTTGAGATGCGAATAATCGAACAAATTCGGACTTGGACAAGTGTGTAAACTATTGATATCATACTTAGGTCAGCTTTGATTCGATCTGATCCATGATACGTTTAGACAAAATATCAATAAAAATGATCAATGATGCTTTGTTTATTAATAAAGAAGTTTTAAATTTTGATGTCTCAAGATTCATGATTATGGATTAAATCCAATATATTACTTGTGTGTGGTTATATATTGGAATAAAGGTTTTGGTGATGATGATGATGATGACTAGTTATATATTGAATCAATAGATTGTGGATTGATTTATTTTATTTGAAATATAATATTTGATTATCATTATAAATTTTTTATTATAATTTATATAGGTATCAATTAAATTTTGAGATCAGGAACTAGAGTAATTGCTTTCAATTTGATAGAAATCTACAGATCAAGTGTAATCTATATTTTTTCTGAAAATCTGAATATTAGTTTAATATTGGATTTTCTAATAACCAAATATCCTTAATTAAGTTGATTCCTACTGATAATTTCTTCTATAAATTTTGAGCATTGACATTTTCTATGATAATATGAAGTCTGAACAAGAAATGCCTAGATAAATTTGATTTTGCTCATATCTGACCCTCGAGCTCTTCTCTTTTCTCTTTACTCACTTTCTGCCTCACAGTCACAGCCTCAACCCTCAAATCCTCGTTTCTCTCCATTCTTCTTTAATCTCTCTCAAGGGTGTTTACTCAACTCGAGCCTTCTGTCATCCGCCCTTCCCCTTCACTTCTCTTCTCTGTTCTTCGAAAATTTCTGCACTCAGGATGAGCTATAGGTCAGGCCGTCCTGGCCGAGGAAGAGCGTCCCATGGCCTTCCGTTTCAGCCATGATTGGGATGAAAGCTGCATGTAGGTACGCCGTACATCACATCGTTCTATAATCGCTTTAATTCTGAAGTTTACTTTGAACGGGGAATTTCCTAACCATTCTGAATTTTCATGTTCATTTTATTTATTTATTTCAGGTTTCATCACTAGAATTATGAAAAGTATTAGCAGGATGTTTTAAAAATCGAGACTTTCATTTGTGCAATAGATCTTTCTACTATACTAGTATTAGTAGGGTGGTTATCTTTAAATGCTTTAATTTTAGACCTTCTGTTAGGTAAAATGTACTCCGCTGATGTGTTCCTCAATATAATCAAACATGCAGTGAAGAACACAAGGTCAGAGAAGCGTTGGGGATGGTGTTTCGAGACACTTTCTGATGCTTAGAAGTTATAATATAAGAGATATAGAAAAAATAAAAAATCACATTGATACTTACTTGACCTCTTTATATAACTCATTTTATTTGGGCTATTGGATTTTATCTTCTATCTTGGACTCAAGGCTTAGGCCTAAAGTTTGGGCCATATATGGTATAACAATTGTCATCCAAGGCACACAGGTAATTATAGAGTGATCGCTTTTAGACCTTTTTAATGAAACTCGGAGCTGAAAAATGATATTGCCAACTAGAATTTGCCTTTAGACTTGACAATGTTAGATTGCATCCAAGGATTAGGAGTGCACACCGGCTTCAGTTTGTGAGATCACTAAAAGTCTATTATTTTTGGGGAGATTAGGCTCTTGTCAATTTTTTGCTTTCTTTAAGCATTGATTGCATTTTTAGTATGTCATCAATAGTCATAGCTCGTTGGTGATAGAGCTTGATTATGTTGGTGATTATATAAATATGGTTTTATGTACATATAACTTTATATGTTTTTTGAAGACTAGCTCTGTAATCGCATGAAGGATCTTTATCTCTTGTGGTAGTGGGGATAGATTTGAATAACCGCGTAGAGTGTGTAATGCGCCTTAAAGTGGTTGCCTGGGCGATTCGAAGATGCAATGTTCAAAAATATTAGTACAACTTATGCGTTCACAATGTGAGGCAAGAGATGAGGCATGGAACGAACACGGCCATATGTGGTATAACACCTTCTTTGTCATTTTTTCAACAAGAGCCGTTTGCCTTGGGCCTGGTCTTCAATCCCATTAGCTGATAGCGAGCACCCTTCATTCCTATCTTTGAAGAGTGCATTGGTCCCATGATGATTTGGTTGTTGATATATTGCTTTACAGATTTATTAATGATCAAATATATTATCTTAATTTTTCTCTTTTTTTTTTCTCTTATTTTTATTCTTAGATTTAAGCCTTATTTGTTCAGTATATATTTCAACACCTGCAAAGCACATATTGGTTGAATTTTAATTTCTATATATAGCTCAAACAAATTTTATTATTTTGGTTAATCGATTAATTAACCGTACTTTTATTTGGTATGTAACATATCTTCCTCGGTTAATCTTACTCTGCAGGCTGGTTTAAGCATTCTTTTTCCATGCTTACATGACCAAGGAAACAAGGCAAGCCTTAACAAAGTGGGCCAGACTCAAGAGGCTCAGAAAAAGCCACTTGGGATTGCCACGTGGCATCAGGCGTAGGAGAATGCCTCCCGTCGAGTGGGAGAGTGCCTCCCGCCACGCGAGAGACAGTCTCCTACCTTGTGGTAGCAACCTCCTGCCTTTCGAGAGATAGCTTCCCGCCTCGAGTGATGAGACCTCCTGCGACCTGTTGCAGCCTACCGCCAATCATAAGAAGGTCTGCTGCAACTCCAAGGAAAACCTTCATCTTGCGGGAGAGGCCTCTAGCTTCACGATAGGTACTCTTCCGCTGCCATGAACGGCAGGTACGAAGGTCTTTGCTATGTGCAAGAAACAAACTCTTCAATGGTCCGAGGAAAAGATGAATTACCCTTCAGTAATTACTACAACATTAACGGTAACTCACTCCACTATAAATAGGACACATGTCTTATTTTATGACTCTCTAAGTACTATTTTTCTATTCACAAATACTCTCAAGAATACTTGGGCTAACTTAAGCATCGAAGTGTCTACGCAAGGAACCACCCCCTGCGTCTCTCTGACTTCTCTTTTTTGCAGAACTTTCGGTGCCACGTGTGAAGAAAGATCAAGTAATTTATGTCAGTATTTCATCGTTGTTGTTTTGTACAACAACAATTGGCGCCGTTTGTGGAAAATGATATAAAGGCCAGTTTGTTTCGAAGATGTTGAAAACAAGGTCGACAGCTGTTAGAGACGGTAGTGATGAGAATTCTGTGAGTTCTCCAGAATAGCAGCCTCATTCAAGTGAACAGGGAAGAGACGAGGATGCCTGGATCCGTGACTGAATTTGAAGCGCTGAAGAAACAAAGTGAGGAAACAACCTAGGCGTTGTGGGCTATGGTGGATTTGTTTAAAAGGGTCCTTTCACAACTGAATTTACCAAAGGTTGTGCAGAACCTCGTGGAGAAGATGAGTCGGGGAGGCTACCACAGGGTTAAATGGGACAGAATGTTTATGTTGCAATAGGGCCATCGTTGGGCCAAGAGGTGCCGGCTGCCTGAGGGTGGCAAGGGTGTATACTACGGCAGGGCTACAAGAGGCGCAGCTTGCGGCAAGGTCATAGAATCAGCAGGAGGCGGTAGGGCCATATGAAAAGCAGCCTGCCGTAGGGTATCCACATTCAGCGGGAAGCTTAGGACCTGCAGCAGAGGTAGTGCGACAAGGTCCTCTACATTTCACCGGAGCTTGTCGACTACTCCCCAACCAGCCACAGTGATATTCTCGAAGGTTAAAAGAGAAAACAAATTTCGCTCCCCAGTAGAATAAATACGTTGTATAGACACACCGAATTGCTCTCTTAGAAAAGCTAAACTAAATCTCTCAGAGTGTTTTATGTGGTCGTTGGTATCTCGATTCCATCTAGTAGGAATATTCAAAGCCCTTGGAAGCTCGATAATGACCCACTCGCTCTCAAACTTATGTAGCTTATTAGGAAGGTTTGCAAAAATTTGATTATGAAAATTCTTCTCTGTTACCCTCTAAAGAGAGTATGTTGACCCAGCCAACCCACGAACCCTAAAAAAACGTTTTGAGTAAAGGGATAGAGGGAGCAATGCCTAGCTCATGACACACTACGAAGAATCCTACTAACTGGGCCTAACCGTGGGGGTGATGTTGACACGGAACGATCTCCTTATGCCTAAGAAATTCTAATCCTAGTTTGGGAAGTGGAAAACGAAAACCAAAAATGATAGAAGCCTTATATACAGCTATGCCGTTGGCAACTAAGTCAAGGAAGGTTCTCTATCGGTTAGGAGCTTGTATCGGTAGCATGCAGGAAGGGGGTAACTAGTTTTAATTTCTTCTAAGTCTGCGACACTTAACTTAGAAGAACACCCTTCCTCAATGTTTTGTCTATACCAAAGGAGGCCATGATTAATGACTAAAGAAGAAAGGAAAAATGATAAGTTAAGAATGACAGACTTAGGGCCTGCGGGAGAGTGTGAATGTAGCGATAGGTATAAGTCTGCAAAAGACTTACTGTCTACTACAGGGTTACAAAGTGGGATCTGCTCTTTAGTTGGCAAAGTGCAGACCTGCGATAGGCTAGGACGTGTGACGTGTGGGAGGGTTAGAGCGTGTGGTAGAGTGTTGCTACAGAGGATTTCTTACGCGTTCTACCCACCTTCTGCTGCTTATATAGCTGCGGCAGAGAATCCCAAAGGTTGCGAATTAGGACACGCCTCTCGAAGAGCTGTGTTTTGGAACCTGTAAAAGAGCAAAAAGTGAATAAACTTACAAAATGACCGAAATATCCCAAATATATATCTCTTTATACTCTCTTATTGGAAAATCTAATAAGAGAGTGGGAAGCAATTAATATGGGCAAGCCCTAACAAAGTGAGCCGAACTCAAGAGGCCCAGAAAAAGCCATTGAGACTGCCACGTGGCACAGTAACATCGCCGAGCGAGAGAGTGCCTTTTGCCACTCGAGAGACAGTCTCCCTCCTCGTGGTAGCAGCCTCCTGCCTTTCGGGAGACAACTTCCACCTCGAGCGAGGAGACCTCTTGCGGCCTGTTGCAGCCTACCGCCGATCATAAGACAGCTTGCCACGACTCCAAGAAAACCTTCATCTTGCGGGAGAGGCCTCTCGCTTCATGATAGGTACTCTCCCGCCATCATGAACAGCAGGTACAAAGGTCTTTGCTACGCGAGGGGAACAAACTCTTCAAGGGCTTGAGGAAAAGATGAAATTACCCTTCAGTAATTACCACAGCATTAACGATAACTCACTCCACTATAAATAGGCCACAAGTATTATTTTATGACTCTCTAAGTACTACTTTTCTATTTACAAATACTCTCAAGAATATTTGGCCGACTTAAGCATCGGAGTGCCTATACAGGGAATCAGCCCCTGCGTCTCTTTGACTTTTCTTTTTTGTAGAACTTTCGGTACCACGTGTGAAGAAAGATCAAGTAACTTACGTCAACATTTCATCATTGTTGTTTTGTACAACAACAACAATTATTATTATTATTATTATTTAAAAAATATTGGATGGGTGTGGGTATGTTTGAGTAGTATCATTTATAAATTTTGGTTGATGTAACTGGTTAGAATTTGAGGCTTGAATTACTGGATCAGATGTATTTGAATAAGTGTTAAAGTTTTGAAATCATGCTTCTTCCCTAGGTACTTAGAAGTGGACTTCTTTCCCAAGTACTTGGACAAGGTTCGAGTCTTGGAGTCTCCACTGTTGGAAGGGCTTTACCGTTTACCATTCTTGGCTCGAACAAGATTAATCTCAGACCGTAAAATGGATGAGGATACATGTACTTACACAATAAAAAATTATTAAAGTTTTGAAATCATGCTTAGATGTTAAATAGGTCCAACCCTATCGGAGTCAAGGATATTTCTATTGTCAATGACAAAATATCAATAAAATTTATCAATGATGTTCTCTTTAGTAATAAGGAAGCTTTTTTGGGTGTAATTACAAGAATTTCATTCATTTTATGATATGAGACTAATCTTATTTGGGCTGAAAATGGTAAACGGTAAAACCTTCTCAATAATTACGACTTCAGGATTTGAACTGTATTTAAATGCTTGGAGAAGAAGTTCACTTTCACTTCTTCTAACCACTTGTTGATAATCATAAGGAAGCTTTAAACTTTGCAATCTCAATAGTCAATACTCATTAGTAATGGATTTAGTTCAATTTTGTATTAGATTTGTTTTTGAATGGATAGTTTGTTGATTGATTCGTTTTATTTAAAATATAATGTTTGATTATGATTATAATTTTTATTAGTAATTTATATATGTTTATATATATTAATTAAATTTTGACTTGATTGTTTTTAATTTAATAGAAATAGACAATAATTAGTCTTGAAAGAATCTTAAGATGAGTTTAATCTTAGATTTTTTTAATAACAAAAACTCTAAGGATGAGTTTAATCATTTTTCATTGATCAATTAATTTTTGGCCCATCAAACATCAGAAAATGTAGAAATTATTTTTTGAAAATCATTTTCAAATAACCAAAAAAAGCCTTTGTGCTCTATATATTTTCTGCAAAAGAGCTAATATTAATTGTAGTCGTGTTCTAGGTTCTATTATTATGTGTCAATGTTGTCTGATGAAAACAGATAAATTCTAATACTAAGAATCTCACATATCATGTAAAAGTAAAACAAATGTTAAATGCTCAATTTAGAATTTAACTTTTGTGAGTTTCTCAATTAAAGATATAATCTTTAATTTTGATTAATTAAGGACTAAACATTTTTAAATTTGTTTAATATAGGATTTTTTAATGAGTGTGAGTTACACTCTCTTTAATGTAAGATTTTTTAATGAGTATGAGTTACACTATTCGTTAAAGAAAGTAAATGTTGATAAAATGATAAAAATGTATTTTCACTTTATCAAAAGAATATTAAATATTATTTCTTTTCTTTTTTCCAAACTAATAATCATATGCTAATCTAATTTTTTTGGCCAAGCCCAATTATTTTTCAAATCTAATATTTATTATTGCTTGTTTTTTTATTTTTTTATTCAGTTATTTTTTTTTTATTATTGCATTTTATTTTTTTATTTGTTTTTTTTTACTTAATACCTTCTTTCCCTAAGAGCTCGACCTTATAAAAACTTTTGACTTTCTCTAAAGCGGTATAACAATACTTTATTGAAGCGGAAAGGCAGAGGGTAGGGTGAAAGAGAAAATGTGGAGGCCAAATAATAGAAAATAATAAAAAACTCAAAAAATAGTAATTTGTAAATATAAAATAGAAATAAATAGAAAATTAAGATTTTGTAAACAAATCCTAAAATAAGATTCAGAAAACCAACTAGAAAACCGTTCAAAAAATAAAATAAAATACTCAACACCACAATCAAAGCAACAACAATATTAGCAAATACACATCAACTAGAATATCCAAAAGAAAAAGACTTACTTTTCTCACCCAACAATTACAAACTACAATACCAAAAAAACAAACAGATCTCATTTCTCACACACTATCTAGAAAAAAAAAAACACGAAACAAACAATGTCTCCTTCTTCCCATTCCTCATATGAGGGAACCACAGCAAAAAATAAAAAAAAAATTCTAAAACTAATTTCTGTTTAAAGATATTTTTCAAGGTTTTTTTTTTTTGTCTCGAACTAAAGGTTTCGTTAGCTTAAGATTTGAAAAAGAGCTTGATCAACAAAGAGGTAATATTTTTGAAGTTGTATAACTGAGATTACCCGTTTAGGTCTAGTAATATTGAGAGAAATTTGAAGGAAATGGGTTAGGAATAGATAGAGCTATTTTTTTAGTATTTTTTGAAAATATTTTGGACTAGGAGATGGTGGTCGAAAGAGAAGAGCGATGGCTGGAGAAGAAAGAGATTGACGGAGAAGAAAGAGATAAGAGAGGTTTTGTGAGATATTTTTGTTAAGTGAGAAAAATATTGATTAAAAAAATTATTTTTGATAATAAAGTACTAGTGCATTTTCATTTTAAACTAAAACTAATTTAAAAATTTTTTTTAACCACTGTCATGTGTTCCTCTTAAATATAAATCAATTAATTTTGTAACTATTAAAATATTAGTACGTGTCTCTCTTAAATGCCATTAATATCTTAATGGTGCATGGCTCTTACAGTTTTTAAAAAATCCTAAATTTAACAATTTTGAACACGTTTGGTGTTAAATTAAAGATTGTATCTTTAATTAAAAAATTTTGTAAAAGTTAAATCATAAATTTAACATTTAACTTAAAACAAATTAAGTATATTATTTTTAATAAAAAAATTAAGTATATTATTAAATTGTCTGAAGGAGGAATATAGTACCACTACTGGCAGAGAAGATAAAAGTAAGTGCTATTTAAAATAGAATTAAGAGATACATATTCGCCATTGTATTCTTGAGTCATAAGGAGACAGGATTCCAGGTGAAGGATCATTCTAAATTAGGAACGTAAACGGATCGGGTACCCGTTAATTTTGGGATACCTTAATCCGAATCCAATTAAAAAATATAAAACCCGAACCCGATTAACTATCCGTTTATTTTGATTTGTGTTACCCTAACCCTAACCCTATAAAATAAAAAATAACCGTTTAACTATCCGAATCCGTTAAATATCCGTTTATTAAATCAAAATATGACTTTCAAATTTAAATTTAAAATCAATTTTGGAATAATTTATTTAAAAAATTAAGTTAATAAATTTAATTTAATTAATAAATATAAATTAAAGTTAAAAGTCATAATTATGATATTTGATGAATTAATTTAATTAAATATAATATTAATAATAAATAATTTATACATAAAAATATAAATATCATATTAATTAATTATTATTTCTAATCGGGTTCGAATAGCAGGTACCCTAAGGTAACTATCCGAATCCTACTCTAACCCGTGATGGGTAGTAATTTTACTATCCGAACCCGATTATATACTACCTTAATCTTACTTAATCGAAACGGATAGTATCAGGTACCAATTTATAAGGTACTCATTGTCATCTCGAATCTAAACTGTTCTTTGCTGGCTGGGATGGGCAAGTAGTTGTTTGACAGATTCCTCTAATTTTTTTTTCTAACTTTTCTGAACACCGTGTTTGATATTGAGACAACTTTTTGACCATGTCATGTCAGTACTGTCTAGGAGATTGATCAGTTAAATCTACTCAAATCTTACCTGAAAAAATACGAGTATATCGGACTGCCAAATTTAGTTTAAAATCAATATTATATTTATTCCTTCCAAGAATTGATAATGATGGACTTATTAGAAATTCTTATGGTTAGTTCCCTGCCGTTTGATCCAAATCCATTTGGTGGGATTCTGTTTCTTTAGCAACTGTTTAATTTAGTATCTTACAGACCAAGATATTGCAATATGAGCTTTTTGGCTTTACCTTAGCTCTTTCAATCTGATGTGAATAACTTCCATACTCTCAACATGCTTTGACTTTAAGCAAATGGTACATTTGTGGTCAGAGCATGAGAATTTAATAACCAAAACTTGAAATCCAATTTTCATTAGTCTATATGACTGAATTTTTCATTTTTTTCTTTTTTTTTTAAATCTCCTTGAAGAATGAAAAGGCATTAGATGTTCACGATTCTACGTTTTCAAGCCAGTAAGAAACATGAGCTGGAAAGAAAGCTCAATTTGTGATATCTTGAGAATGCATGGATTCTGTTTAACGAATAAGAACTGGCAGACATGCGATGCTACGAAGAACAGATGATGTAACCTCTAAGTTGAATTTGCAGCCAAAACCTTGCAAGCATTGGAAACTTTGGTGTTTCAAGGATATATGGGTTCTGTCACACTCCATCATTCACTGTTCATCATTCGCAGATACAATCCATAGGTTCAAAACAGAAGCTTTAAACTATATAACAGATTTATTTGCAGGGGATTGCTCTTTTGGAATATAAAAAATATTTTGGGAAATTCTAAACACACCCATTTTACTCTTTATATGAACAGTGCTGAAAAAAAGTAGGGTGTAGGAAGAAAAAAGGTGTATATATAGAAATTCTCATACGTATATTCACTTGAAATGGCTGTTAAGGTTTGGACACAGTGAGCAAATATTGAAGGATTTAGCTTAAAAAAATTAAAAAAATATGTGGTGTAATTTATTTTGCAGTTATTTCTATTCTTTGTGGTTTGAAACCTTAAGAGTGTAATTGAGTCGAGTTGAAATGATTTAATATTAAGCTCGAATTCGGCTTGATTCAAAAATTCGAAACTCGGCTCAAGCTCGATGGAACTTAGTTTTTGAAATTTAAGCTTGACTGGACAAAATACTCGAACCGTTTGAGCTCGACTTAATAGACTCGAATTCAACTTGTTAGGTTCGATTTGTCATTTTCAACTATATATTATGAGGTACAATAATAAATTAATAATTAAATATTAAAAATATATATTAAAAAAGCTCTATTAAACTCACAAGTTACTCGAGTCGAGTATTAAGAAATTTGAACTCGAATAACGTTATTTGTTCTTCTAATAATTTAAGCTCAGCTTGAAAATAAATTAGTTAAATTCAAATAATTATTGAATCGAACTCAAGTAATTCACGAATATCTTCGTTTGTCTATACCCTTACAAAGCCTGAGGCAAAGTTTGAGTCCTTTTATAGCCTAAAGTTAAAGCAGCCACTCTATCCCACATCTTTTAGTGAGAAGAATCCTTTTCCCTTAATAAAAGCTAAGATGTAGCGCACCCCATGCAAACCGCGAGACGAAGTGGGTGGGTCTATTCTGCAGAGAAGTAGGTGAATAAATTATTTTTGAAAATATTGTTAAGAAAAATTAAATTAATGTTTGATTAACTTAGTATAAAAATATTATAGAATGTTGAAAATTATTTACTAGAATTTTTATATATTTTTGATAAATGAAAAAAAATAAAACAATAAACTTTATTAAATTAAATCACAAGTTTTTAAGTGAAAAAAAATAAAACTAAATAAAATTTTTTGTTAATTAAAATTAAACAAATGAAATAAATATAAAAATGGAACAAAATAAATAAATTATTGTAAAATAATATGAATCCTCTTTTGTAATTTTATAATTTATTGAAAAACAAAGTGAAAATGTAAAAATTTCACTAAATATATATTATTAATAGTAGCACTTCTTCGAAAAGTTTTAATCTATAGCTTCATCAAAAAGGTCAAATCTGCTTCCCGTATAAGCCAAAATTTAAAAAAATTTGAAAATCAAACACCTGACTTCTGCTTATAAAGTAGATAAACTCTTCCATAAACTTGACCAAATATGCACGTACACAGTTACTCACTTGGTCTCTCGCAGACTAACTGAACGGGGCTTATGTTCTCGTGGTTCCTTCTTTTTGAAGATGATGGTCACATCGTCCGTTGCGTATTAACCGAACGGGGTTTTGTCCCCTTTTAAGATGATGGATGATGAACAAAACAAACTATGAATTCTTTTTTTTTTTAATTTTCTTTTCCTAATTTTTTTAATGAGTACATGATTAAATATATATATATCAAAATTTGAAAAATAATTAATATTTTTTTAATTTTCAAAAAATGCTAGATAATGTAAAGCTTTAAATTCCTGGGAGAAATAGAAATTATAGGACACAAAGGTAAGAAAAAGTATTGCAATAAAAATAACATTTCCATTCAAAAAAATATTATCTAAGAAAAGTAAATTTAATATAATATTTGAAAATAATTAAATAATATTATTAATTATATACTTTTAAGATTCCATTTCAATCAATGTACTAACGGTAAACACCAATTAATATTTCTCTAAAATATAAATTGTTTTTAATTTTATTGATATTTTTATATCAAGTGTAATTTACATAGTAAACATGTTCATGTGCCGAGTTATTTGTTTAAATCCGAAAATTTATTTGATTTTTGAGTGAATATGGACAAAAATATTAGACTCGTAAAATGGTTTTGAGCTAACAAATAAGGCCCAATTAAAAATGAGCTAAACTTTGGTCTTGCTTAGAGGTGATAAAAGTTGACTCGATCGGAAAAATCCGTCCAATTAATTCGAATCCAAACCCGACCGATCCGATATGACTAAAAAAGTTAACAACCCAAATCCAACCCGATCCGAATCTGAATTGATCCGAAACCAAATTTATCCGAATTCACATTGATCCAAACCCGACCGAATCTGAACTCGAATTAATCCGAACCCAAATTCATCCGAATTTAGATTAACCCGAACGCAAATTGATCCGAATCCAAATTGACCCGAATCCAAATTGACTTGAATCCAAATTTACCCAAACCTGAAAAGATTCAAACTTTAAATTTAATATTATTAATAAATATTTAAATGTTAAAATTAATTATCAAAGTATTTTAATATAGTAAAAATATAAATTTTTTCAATAATATGAGTGTTATATATATTTTTTAATCTAGTTAAACTTAAATATTCACCTTTATATTGCATTCATTTGAACCTAATGTATAATTATTTAATGACTAATTTATAATAGAGTACAGAAGCTATATCACCTATACTTAATGTCTCCAATTATTCTATAAAAATCAAGATAAATTAAAGAGATATATAGTATTGTTTTATGATATTTAGTAGGGATTATTAAATGGAAAATTATCCTATACATTGTCAGTGGAGTTTTTTAACTTCAGAAGCTGGGTTAGGATGATGACATGTAAATCACTTTGATTCATAAAGTTAGTTATTATTATAGATAATAAAAATAAAATGAAAAAATGTAATTAATTTATGAATATTGACAAATATATTATAAAGAAAACTATCATACAGATTATTAAATATTTTGATTATTTCAATCCCAATTGTACTATAGGTCATGTAAGAAGAAAATTTTATTTTCATGAGTTTTGTAATTCTTAGAAATATGGTTTCAGTTGATTTTTATATCAGATAAATCACATCGAGATGACCAAGGCTTAACCTAATAAACATGTCCAATCGACCTGAATCCAAATCCAACCGACCCAAATTGACTAAAAAAGTCAATGACCCGAACCCGATCTAATCCGAATCCGAATTAATCCGAACCGAATTAATCCGAACCCAAATTGATCCAAACCTAACCTTATCCGAACTCGAAATAAACAGATTTTTCCTTGACCCAAACCCGACTTTATTCGAACCCGAAATGACTCAATTTTTACTTAACCCAAAATGATCCGATCCAAAATGACTCAACCCAAACTCGATCCAACCCGCCCATTTGCCACCTCTAGTCTTGCCTTTAAAAGCTTAAGTTTGGCTTGATCCCTTTTTTGCTAACTACTATTTTAAGAACACTTTTTTATGGTAATGAATAAAAAAATCATTAAATTAAATGTCAACTATTATATAAACTACAATTAAGGAATGCTCTGTTAGCAAATTTTTAAAATGGTAATACTTTAGAATAATTCAAAAGAAACATGAAATTTATGTTGTTTTCGTTCTTTAATTTTTCAAAATTTAAATCATATAATCACAATTCTTTCAAAATTCCAATGATGTTAGTGATTTATTTCAAATATTTAATTAAAAACTAAAATTATATTAATGAAAACGTTCTTAAAATTAATTTAATTAATAATTAAGTTGATTCATTTCACATGTTACTAATAAATAATTTCATAATTGTAATTCTATAAAATAGGCATATTTAGCTTAATCTTGAAAAACAGTATCATAAATTTTGAGTATTGGTTCAAGTAATATATTTAAGCTTTGCTATGCAAGAATTCTGAAGTATAAAAATTTTACAGCATAAACATTAAATTGAAGAAAAGAATTACAAAAAAAAAGCGAACTTAGACTGACTTAAGTTTTCTTCTTGTTAGTTTGGACAAAATATTCTGTCTCAATTCTGGCAGGGCCAGACTTTTGTAACATAAAGTCCAGTAATATACTAATTAGGCCTGACTTGAACCAAATATGGCTTGACCCATGGACAAATATAGCCACACTAATTGTTTTTTCTAGAAATCTAAATACGGGTTTAATCTTTGGATTTTCTAATAAAAAAATAAGCAGGGATCTAGTGTTTCCTACTACTAAATAATTAAAGTTTTTTTTTTGGCATTATAATTAAAGTTTTGGAGGACAGATTTGGCGGTCTATGTATTGCCTACTAAATAAATAGCTTAATTTGAAAGGATGATATTTGAACATCAAACATCGAATATGTCAAATTGAGAACTGCTACTTGTCTAGGAATAGGATAGAAAGAGAAAAACGTTTGGGCCAAATGCGAAGCAAGCTATGTGAGTGGGCTTTCTTCCTAAAAGGCCTAGAAAGTAAAGCCTTGCTCATTCAAGGATTTTTTTTTTTTAAATAAGCAGCTTTCTTGTCTGGCCTTCTCACGTCTTGGAACGGGAGATCGAAGAATGCTAGTAATAGTTTCTTTTATAGCCACATTCTAATACTTTTTATTTTATTGAATCCCATTATTTTTTAAATAAGTTTTTAATATTTAGGGGTTGTGGTTTAGTTCGTAACGTATTCAATATTTATGGGTTGTGGTTTAGTTCGTAACGTAAGATGAGCTTGTAGAAAGAGCTCTCGGATTTGATCTCCACTAAACACACCTCTGGAGAAGAGTGAAGAGTCTTAAATATAATTAAACCCCGAGCAAGATTAGTCTTAGAGCGTTAAAACCGATGAGGATACCTGTGATTTAAAAAAAATAAATAAATTTTCAATGTGAGAAGTGAAAAACTTAATAGTTGGTAATAAATTTTTACGTAAAACTAAAAATGACATGATATAATAAGATAAAAAGTGTTAAAATGTAATTGTAAAATGATTGCGGCTAACATTCTCCATGTGGGATTTAGACACCTGTATTTTGCAACTTTCTGTTGCAAGTTGCTTCTAAAACTGATAACAAACACCTTTTATTTTCAGGCAATTCTAGAATCTTGAACTCTAAATCCATTTCAAGGTTGAGTTAGAAACCATCCATATAAAGGTGAAGATTGATGCTCTTCGGATATAACATTTCTTCCTGGGTTCATCTTGCTTTGCCATTTATGGCTGGTTTATGCATTCTTTTTCCATGCATGTATGACCAAGGAGACAAAAAAATGAGAGACAAGAATACTATATTACTAGAATAATGCCCCTGCGATGCAGGGTGTAATGACCCGTTACCACATTTTTCATGTATTTCTATACACTTTTTCGGTTGGGCTGTCTGTGATGCCATTAACATTCTATAGTGATAGTAATAAATGATAAACATTTATTTAATAAATACGGAATATGAAAATTTTTCACTATTCCTTACATTTGACATCCCCTATTGTCCTTGTTTCAATAAAGTAGTACTATATACTTATGTTTGAAATGTAAAAGAGAAGTGACTATACCTGTCATATTTAACATAATTTGCTTCAGCGCTTTACACGTAGCTATATCCATTTGGGATGTGGTTTCTCTAACTCCGTGTCTTTTTATCTGTGGAGTTAAAACAAAGGGGTGAGCGAATCACACGCTCAGTAAAGGAGACGTATGCTGCTTTAAAGAAAGCAAAACTATATGCCACAAAGTATTTATTTTTTTCCTAAAATCATACCAAGTAGGAAAACATTGGATATAGTCAACAATACTCTCAACAGCATTCCAATCATTGGTTAAACAATTTACATTAAAATGTAGTAAACAGTAAATAGGATTCAATAAATCCCCTCAGTAAACAGAAATCAATAAGTTGAGACTAGGCATCACCATACAAATAAATCATGCTCTCATCATTCCCTACCCCTTTCCAGGAACATAAGCCATCTGCTTTTGGGGTGCACCTGTAGGCCAACGCCCCTCACGACTATCTCGGTTAAATCTATGGCCATAATCTATAGGTGGTCTTCGGATCCACTTGCCAGGTGACCTCAAGACCGCTGATGACTTGGTGGGTCCATCAGCCTCACAAAATCATACTGCATGAAACTAGGGGCCTAAAGTCTCAAAATCAAATTATATCTCATAAAGCACCTTTAAGGAATTATTTCACCCATATTATCATTTTCTCAAAATGATTTGATTTCCAAAAAGGTTATATAGTTTCTGTTTATAAATATAATAAAAATAACCCACATTTCGTGTGAGAAAAAATGCCAAATAAATCAGCTCGCCCATGGTCAACTCGCCCATAGCGTTGAACTAGTGTTCGCCCGCCAACATTAGCTTTTAAAAACAATTTAAATTGGCTCGCCCATAGTGGTTCGCCCATGGTCAACTCGCCCATAGCCAACTCGCCCATGGTCAACTCGCCCCTTCTGGCTTGCCCATGGCTAGTTCGCCCACTATGGCTTTTCCATGGCCAGTTCGCCCATTGTCACAAAAAGGGATCGCCTATTTTTGGCATGCCCGGCTTTTTATTAAAACATGGGTGTCTACCATTGGCTCGCCCAAAACTTCATAATGGGGTCGGCTTTGTAGCTCGCCCAGGGTTTATTGAAATAGGGTCGCCCGCCCAAAACATTACAAAAGGGTTTGCCCACTTTGGCTTGCCTGGATTTTCTTAACAAAGGGGTCGCCCGCCCCAAAACATTACAAAAGGGTTTGCCCACTTTGGCTCGCCCAGATTTTCTTAAAAAAGGGGTCGCCCGCCCCAAAACATTACAAAAGGGTTCGCCAACTTTGGCTCACCCGGATTTCTATTAAAACAAGGGTCGCTCGCCCAAAATATCATAAAAGGGGTCGCCTTCCATTGGCTCACCCACCCTTCACCAGTTTGCCCAGAAAATAACATAGGGGTCGGCTATCTTTATAGCTCGCCCAAAACATTATAATTTATCAAATAAATGCATGTCATAAACCAAAATAGTTTCTCAATATTTTCATAATATTTTTACTCCATAGGACATGTATTTTACTTCACATACAACTTCCTTACCTGGTATTACGAAGCCTAGCTTCCTGCTCGCCTTCCTGATCGCTTTTACCGAATCCTTAATTCCCGGCTGCAAAATAATTTATTAAAACTATTAATATTTTCTTTTTATATATTTCCATCACTTGGGCGAGACCAACTAGCTCACTCACAGAGATTCTACTAGCTCGCCCAACAGGATTCTTATTAGCTCACCCAACCGAGCTCGCCATTCATCGTTAGGCTTACACGTGGGAGCTCCCCCAACAATCAACTCGCCATTGCCTATGCATGTGAGTTCGCCATTCACGGCTTTTCATTCAGAGATGGGCTTGCCTATGGTTTAACCTAACATGTGGCAACCTCACCACTACCACAATTCATATTATTTAGCTAGCCCATGATGGCTGACCTCGCTCATTTATCATTTTTACACCATTTCCAGTATCTTCCTTTGTTCATTCTTGATTATTTTCCAAACTATATCTTGTTCTAGTTTCTTATATATTTTAACAAGATTTAACTAATGTCACGACCCCAAGGCCGCGACTTTTCTTTAATACTCATACTCTTCTTAGTCTACAAATTTATGGACTAAATTTTTCTTTTTCATTTTAAGGCTTGTATTCGGTGTCAGTGTAGTCACTATACTATTTAGGTGACCTGTAGTCATTTCATTTAAATATTTAACAAACACGGAAACGGTTCTTAGTTACATCCCGACTTGTTAAACAGAATATGTACTGTGCATCAATTTAAGTTTTTACATGTAAACAAGTATTTTATAAGGAACATATACCTTAGACGACTAGTACCAAGTCCATACACCGTCTCTGATGCCCACTGAGCAACTCACACGACAGATGTTAACTTCAATAGTCTGAAAGAGATGAAATTTAGTGGGGTGAGCAAAACCACGGCTCAGTAAGATACTAATATAAATACAAGAGTAGGATTATACTGTCTTAAACTGCAATGCTTAAAACTTGTAAGGATGCAATTACAGTTAATCCTTTCTCATCGATACATCTCATTATCACTTCTCATTTTCACTTTTCATTTCATAATCATACTTTGGTATGCTATCATCTCATATCAATTCTCATATTTACTTTTCATTTCATAATCATATTTCTGTATTCTATCATCTCTTATCAATTCTCATATCATCTCTTATCAATTCTCATATTGTGGATCATGATCACGGTGGTACGAAGTCATAATTCTCTTCGTGTATTTCTATATTCATGTTTCATATCATATCATGACATCATATAGATGAAATATCGTTACCACCGAGTCATGATACTCCTCATATATTCTTCATGTTTAATTGAGATATCCTATCGAGTCACTTTACATTTAACAATCATATTCCCGTCTTATATCAATTCATATCACCTATCGTATGGGAATTTATGATCACGATAGAGTAAGATCAGAATTCTCTTCATATCAATCTTATGTTCATATATCAGATCATATCATGTCATCGTATAGATGAAACATCATTAACGTCGAGTCATGACATTCCTCATGGAATTCTTATATACTAAGCATATTATCATATCAGGGTTTAATATGCAATTCATGTAATTTTTCTGTATAAACCGCTATCATTTCAAATCATATCATATATACTTTAGGACATGCTCAACATATAAATTTTCAATTCATTTCAAGTTTGCCTTTAAGGCATAATAGAAACATATTCAATTTCAATTCATGTATTCGTTTTCAGAGCATGTCTAAAACATGTGCGGTTTTAGAACATTTTTCATATACTATAGATCATATCAGGTTTAGAGTTCATATCAAATCAATTTATACTCTAAACCGCATGTCGTTTCAAATTCGATACAAAATTGTATATAAATCATGTAAGTGTCGAAATCATTTATCATATACTTTTAAAACATTTACTATAAATCATATCAGGTCTAGAGTTCATATCAAATCAAACTATACTCTAGACCGCATATCATGCCATGTTCAACACAAAATCACATATAAATCATATAAGTGTCGAATTCATATCTCATGGACTTTTAAAACATGTTTAAAACATGTACTATTTCAAAACATATTTCATTTCAAATCTGTTTCATGTACAGTATAAATCATGTCAAGTCTAGAGTTCATATCAATAAAATCATACTCTAGACTTCATATCATATCGGTTAGAGACTAGGCTAGATCCCTATCATCTCTCTATCAATAAAGACTTAAATCACTGTAGCTAGCAGTGAAAATCATGTCATCGTCCCCTGGAAACCAACTAGGGCGCTATCTATGGTCATAGACCTCATCTCTCTCAGCCCCACTAATCAGGCGTGACTGAGACTTGTCCACGACTATTGTCGGACAAGCATCTCTCTGCCTAATGAGCAAAGCTCCAATTAGGCGGTTTCCACTATGCTTTATTGAATTTTATTCTTTTAGGGTGCCTACAGTCTCATAAAACATTTAAATCTATAGCTTTCTTTTCAATATCATGTAAAGCATATGGTAAAATTCTGTATGAGACTTCATATATCAAAATATATATCTACCATATACTTTCATTTCAAAACAAATCAATACTTTTTAGTATTCATATAAACATTATTAAAATGTTTCAAGTTGCAAGAAGGCATGCTTAATTGCGATGCTATAAAACATTTCAGTATGCAACTTAAGTAATATTTTCCTCTAATATAGTGGAGAAATTCATTTACATTCATCACCATCAATCATTCAACTTCGAGACTCTCTTTCTGTAAAATCAGTAATTCAATTTTCAAATCATTCAATATCCAAATTATTCATACTCTAATTGTTCAATAATCAGATCACTTGGTATTCAAACCATTCAGTATTCAATATCCTTTTTGATAATTATCGACTATAATAATCATTTGTACATTTCATTATCGATACTAGAACCACATCATCAGTGTGAATCCTCTTAGTATCTATGAGCATTTAAATATCATGTTTCCATATAGCCATCAGGATACTGAAATTATGAATTACTAATATCCTCATTCGATATCTATTTCAGAGTCGACATCGAGGATCATAGAACCACAAGATCAATAATCGCTTATCAAATCCATTTATGGTTTGACATATTGGTACATATTCAGAATTCTCGACTTGCGGTTCAATTTCATTCACTATCATAAAATCATATCACAATCCTCAATTCACTTTTCATATGGCCTGAATGTAATATCATGCTAAAATTATCTATAAAACGTCCTCAATTCAATTTTTGATTGGCAATTTACCACTTAAAAGAATTTTGCCAATTTTCACTATCAACAGTGTTTCAATCATTTAAGTCACCTTGCGACTATCCATATTATTGCAAAATTTTCAATTCACATCTATTTAACATCGATATCATAATCATATCACTAAGACGGTCCATTTATTTGAATCTATCAATTCTATAATTGTCACTCGATTGATTATTCCGCAATTCAGTCAATCGACCATCTAAATTACACTTCGATCTTTCTCTTTTAATTTATATTATGTAACCATCGTTACTCTTATCAGTTGATCCTCCAAACATATATTTCATCTCAATCTCAGCTTGATAACCACTTTGAGATATTAAGATAATTTGATTTATCGATTCCATAAGGCTTAAACAATAAAACTCATCACTTTATCATGCTCAATAATCTACCTTCTTATCGATTCCAATATCAACCTTTTCCGGTAATACAATAAAGTCCTTCACATGTTTATTTTCAATAATTATTTCTAAGATTTCATTTATGGGAGAATCTAAATCTTTTTTCCTCAAACATTTTCCTAAAATTTCGGCAGCACAACGGCTTAATTTTTTTCTAAACCTCCTGCAAGAAAACGCAATTTATAATTGCAACCGTTGATTCTCACCAATTTTTATCTCTTACTAAGACCCCACCATCAGTTGTGGGTCCTCTTAGCATTTTTAGCATCAATTCAATAATTATTCATATCAAATTCAAAATTCCAAATTATACAATATAAAGCTACTAATGCTTTATAAAAGTATCTTACCTGTTCGCCAAAGCTTAGCGCACTTTCCGATTTTCGAGCCTTGCCGAACTCCACCTTTCGTCTCATTTCCGTTTTGCTACAATTTCAATAATTGACACATTTTCATTTAGAAAATAATCCAACAACTTCTAATAAATTCCATAGAAATTAGCAAAACTTTTAATTTTCCTTACCCATTTCTTCTTCTTCTTCTTCTTCTTCTTCCTTTTTTCTTTTCCTTTTTCTTTTTCTTTTCTTTTCTTCTTTTTCTTTTCTTTTTCTTTCTCCTTCTTTCTCTTTTTTTTTCTTTTCTTCTTTTTCCTTTCTTTCTTTTTCTTTTCTTTTTCTTTCTCCTTCTTTCTCTTTTTCTTTTCTTTTCTTCTTTTTCCTTTCTTTCTTTTTCTTTTCTTTTCTGAACCGGGTCGGGTCGGGTCGGGCCGGTTCAGAGCTTGTCTTGGCCAGTTCAACTTTTGCTAGCCGATTCGATCACCGGCGGCCACCTATTTCGGCGGTTCAGCCACTCCACAGCTTGCCGAGGTTGCCACGAAGCCGGATCTGGCCTCGGTTTCGCCCCATCACCGGCGACGGCGCCGGATCTGGAACAATAATTTTTGGCCTTTCTCCTCCTCTTTTCTCCTTCCTCCGCCGCTTCCTTCACCGCCGGTGGTCTCCTTCTCCTTCGTGGGTCTTCACCGGTGGCGTTGGTGTCGATGGCGGTGCCCGGATTGGCCGGCACAGCCGTTCCACTTCTTCTTTTTCCTTCTTGGGTTTTTCTTTCCCGCATTCAACTTCTCTTTCCTCTTTCTCTTTTCTCCGTCGTCGGCCAGCTTCTCCTCTTCCCTCTCGTCTCGCCGGCGACGCTTCTCCCTTTTTCCTCCTCCTCTCTCGGCCGGCAGGGGGCTGGCCATTTCTTGTCTTTCTCCTCTGTTTGTAACAGAGGAGAAAGAAGCTGGGAATCGGGTTATCCGATTCCCGCTTCTTTATTTATTTATTTTTTATATATATATATATTTATTATTATATATAATAATAATAACTATAATATATATAATTATTATACACCATAATTATATATATACACTATTCATAATATGTATTTAAATACATATTTTGTATCAAAATATATATATATATATATACTTTTTACACTTTTAACACAAAATAATATTTATATTTATCCAAGGTATATTTATATCATATCATTATATAAATATATCAAAATATTTTTATTTCTTATTAAGTTTTGGATTTCTAAATATCCAAAATTATTTTCTCCATTTTCTTATTTAATTTGGATTTCCATTTATCCAAATTAAATTTCCTCCTTCATTTCTTATTTCCAATTTAACTTTCCTTTTCATTTCTTAGTTAATTTGGATTTCAATTTGTCCAAATTAAATTTTCCGGATACCTTATATTTATTTAGAAAATTCTCGGTCTTCACAACTAAAACAAGACTATATCTATGTTTATTACGTTGAAAAACATAGAAATCTACCATTGAATATCAAGAGAACCATAGAAATATGGAAACTCACCTTAACTGAGTTGTTCTTCCAAAAACAGAGTGCTTTTTGCCTCACTTAGCTTTACTTTGCTTATTCCTCAACTCTTCAAACGATGTAGAAGAGGTTTAACTAACTAGAGAATGAAGTTTAGTAGATCAAGCATGGCAGAAATGGAAGGAACAAAACCTAAACTTGTAGTTACATAGTTTTCGTAAAGAAGATGGAGTTTGTTGAATCGGTTTTTCCTCAAGTGTTTCTTCTTATATAGCCATGCTAATCCAATCAGAACCCATCACTTGGCCTTTATTCTGCTTCTTTCATCATTTCACGTCTTATCATGCATTAAAAACCGAAGAAAACTGCAGCAAAAAGGAACGGCTATGGGAAACTATTTTCTGCACGTTTTGACTTACTTCACTTTGCCATTAATTGTCTAAACCAATTTGTACAGGAGAAGCAAAGTGGCGTGAAGTCCATAGCCTCTTTTCTTGACTTATTGCACCTTTGTTTTATTCCTCAACCAATAAGGTTAATTCCTTTATTGACTTTAGCATCCTCACTTAATGTTCTTCAACTGTATGGCGTACAAAGTCAATTTTGGCTGTACGGTTCTGATTTATTATTTCCAGATTGCCAGCTTTTATTTTCATTTTGTCCGTGCTAATTCCAGTTCGCCTAGTCAACTTAAGGCATCAACTCGCCAACTCAATTTCATTTCGCCAACATAAGATTTGGCGATTACAAGCTGATTTCCTTTTCTTGGTAATCACATTGAGATTTGGCGAGTAGCTATTGCCTTTCTCGCCAACTAGGCTATCATTTGCCCCTTTATATGGGCGATCACGAATGGCGGATCTAAGAGTTCAAATTAGTGGGGGCCAAACTAAAAGAAAATCTGTAATTTGAAATTTTTTTTTAAACATGTAATATATTATTATTTTATCAAAAAATATATGTGAAATATAACATTTTATGTATAATCATAAACCAAATACACAAAAAGTTGAAGTATTAAAATAAAAAAACATAATTATTAAAAATAGAAGAAAGTCAAATATTTTTATTTAAAACTGTGCTTGATGATGTCTCATAAGAAAAAAATTGTTTGAGTCAAAAGTTTCAACAAAGTTTCTTTCTACGTAAACTTTCGTCATTTTGTTTTGAAATCTTGTTTTAACAAATTTCATTGTTAAAAGTTTTTTCAAAAATGTAGTAAAAATTAAAATAGTCGATATAAGATCAATCAATCTTTCAATAAGAAAATACACATGAACTTAATCATTTTTTACAATAAAAAATTGATGTAAAAAAATTAATAATAAAAAACCCGAACTATATTAATTAATTATTTCTTTTAAATTTTAAGTGATATATTGTATAATAGTATTTATTTATGGTTCCTTTATCAATGAACAAATAAAAAAGTATTTATTTAAGGTATAAAATAGATAGTTAAGTGAAGTTAAAATATTTTTATAAGTTTGTAACAATAAAAAATGCTTAACTAGTTTTTTAATATATATCTAAAGTAAAAAGTTTAAATTAATAACATATATAAAATAATTTAATGAAAACTAAAATCTAATAATTTCTTTCATTGTATAAAATTATATTAATACTCCTGGAAATTTGATAATTAATTTTTTTACCTTAAAATTTAATTTTTTTATAATTATAAAGATTGCCATTTTATTTTTCTTAAGAATTATGAGAAAGGAACATTTTTTTTTGGAAGGGCTACTCCTAGATTAAATCTTATAACATATGCATATTCAAGGCAAAGTTAGCAAAATTTAGGGGGGGCCATGGCCCCCACTTGCTTCAACGTGGCTCCGCCACTGGCGATCACATTACTTGCCATACTCACTCTTTGGGCGATCATTACTACGTTCATTTGGGCGATCATTGCCCTCGCCTCATTCGAGCGATTATCTAACCAACTAACTTGGCGAACTTGTCTATTCGCCGATATGGCCATTAAATCAATCTCGCTATTATCCATTGGCGATCACCCTTGCTTACCCATTGGCGAGCTCTTCCATTATATTACTTGCCCATAGAGTGTTTCACAGGGATTGCTCCATTCACATCCCAAGTTAAGGAGCTTTTCACTCAAGTGAAAATCAACATTCATTATTTATTTAATTTCCATTATCAAATTTGATAAAATTTGTGTCTATAGTAGTGTAGAATCAGGTCTTACACATGGGTACTTTTTTTTCTTAAAAAATATTATAAATAGTATTTATTAAAAATAATAAGTCAAGATAATTATTTTGGAAATATTAATTTTTAAATCAAAATAATAATATTTAATTTATCAATTAAACATCTTATTTTTTATTCTTAAATTTTTAAAAAATAAAATAAAATTCTAACACAAAGTTAGAAAATTAAATAGACCAAAATTAAAAAAAAAAGAGGTTATAGACATTTAATTTTTATTGAGTGTAACCTAAATTTGCTAGTATCAATATAAATTCAAAATAGACTAATCTTCCATCACCACTCTTTCTTTTTATTTTTCGTAATTTTTAAGTGTTTAATATTGAAATTGTCTATTTATTACTTTATTTCCTCTTTTAAAACATTCAATTTTCATAATTAATGAAAATTTTTTGAATTTGATTTGTAGATTTATTTTTTCATATATTTTTTGCTTATTTGTGTTTAATTTTTTAAAAAATGATCTTTGGATTTTTTTTGCTTTATTATATAATTTTATCATTTTTTGAATTTTTATATTATTTATAATATTTATTAGATTTTTATTGTTTTTGTAATTTTCAAATTTTGAGAATTATACAAATAAAAAAGGGAATTATAATTTAATTTGAAATTTTTTGAATGTTTGGTATTAGTATTTTATTTGAATTTTTGCAAACCAAAATTTTGAGATATTTTATTTCAATTTTTAAAAAAAAATTCTCAAGGGCTAATTATGATTTTCCCTTACTAAAAAAAAGGATAAGTGTCATGCAAAAGAGGGTCTTGGAGACAAAAATATAAGTATATATAGATTATTTTATGG
Organism: Heritiera littoralis; assembly: GCA_031772115.1. Taxonomy (NCBI): domain Eukaryota; kingdom Viridiplantae; phylum Streptophyta; class Magnoliopsida; order Malvales; family Malvaceae; genus Heritiera; species Heritiera littoralis. The sequence continues at coordinate 1,020,137 of JAPDPK010000136.1, read as the reverse complement.
AAAATTATCCTATACACTTTCAATGAAGCTTTTTAACTCCACAAGCAAGGTTAGGATGATGACATGTATTCCATTTTATTTATTTTTTATTTTTTTAATATTTTTAAAAGACATATGTCATTATTTTATTCCGTTTGTGAAATTAAAAAACTCTACTGACAGTGAAATAATAATTTTTATTTTATTATTATTATTTAAATATTGGATGGATTAGGTAGGTTTGAGCTGTATTTGGTTGAGCTGTGTCATTTATTAATTTTGATTGATGTAACTGACTAGAATTTGATTCTTGAATTATTGAGTCAACCGCGTTTGAATACATGCGTAAAGTGTTGAAATCATGTATTTAGATTAAGTCCAATCTTATCTAAATCATAGACATTTTTATCGTCAATAACAAAATATCAATAAAATTTAGAGATGATGCTTTGTTTAACAATAAAGATGCTTTAAAACTTTGAATTCTTAACATTCAACATGCATATTCATAGACAAGATCTTTTTAATTTTTTTATAATCTAAATTCGTGTTGACACACCAAATATATATATATTTTATTTTTTTATCATATTTACATACATTTTTTATTAAATTTTAATATGTATGACTTTCGTAACAAAAATTCTAAATCTTTTTTTCTCTTCTCTTAATCTAATTCTTCTAAATTTCATATACAACCTTAAAATCAAATTTTCAATTTGAAAAAAAAAAAAAGAAGATAATGAAGGTATTTTCTTAGTTATTTTTTCGTTTTTTTTTCAATTTTTTTTAAAGATTGCCAACTAGGATTCTATATTTTTTTTTCAAAAAATAAAAAAATAACATAAAAAATTTGTAAGAGAAGTCTGGTGTGTTAGTGAATGGTTTTGACGGACTTTAGTGAGTTTGAAAATGAAAATCTGAAAATTTTGAGTTTAAAGTTTTGAATTGAAAGAAATAGATTATAGGAATTTTTGAAATAAAAGGATAGATTTTTTAGAAAGGAAAAACATAAAATTACTTTAAATGATAAGGATTATAAAAAAAAATATTTTAGAGATTAAATTGTATTTAGAATTTCTGGGGTAGGTCGAGTCAATAACGATGGGCTAAGTAAAGGTAGCAAAAGCTGGTCCAAGTTCGAAAACTCGTTCAAGAGTAAATTCGGATCAATCCGAATTGATCAAAAAAATCAAAGGCTCGAAATCGAAAAAACTTAAAACCAAAAAAGTTCGAAACCGAAAAAAGCTAAACTCGACACAACCGAATTCGACATAACCTGAACCCGATACGATATGAAAACAGAGATTGACCCGATCCAAAACTCGTAAAAAAATCGAATTTATAACTTGAAAAAACTCGAATTATAATTATATGATTATTATTAAAAGTAAATAAATAATTCATGCACTTTTTTAATTAAAAAGTTTAAAATTTTGAAAACAATTATTATTTACTATATAATTAAATCAATTATGTATTACCAGCAAAAAAAATATTGAATCTTTTTAATTCAATTATTAAAGAAAATTAATTTAAAACACCATAATATATTATATCAAATAATCTTTAATATTATACTCATTGTATTTATAATAATAAATATATTATTAATTTAACATTTAATTTTATTATAAAAATCATTTTAACATTTTATTATTTTTATTTTATAATAAAATTTTAATTTTAATACAATAATAAATCGAATATATAAAAAAATTATATAATTTGAATATTTGTTTGAAACTTTGAATTTGATATTTTGTGTAACATATTAAGAATATTATTAACAAAATTAAATTTAAACTATATTTTCTTAAAGTTTTAAGTACAAAAAGATATTAAATTTACATTAAAAAAAACTAATCTTAAAATTAAAATTCAAGTTTTTAAGATTAGAAAAAGTTAAATAATTAAATTAAACAATACAAGTACAATTTTTTTTATAAGCTTGGATATCATGAAAGAGAAAATTATAAATAAAGTTAGTGGTGATTTTATTTTTAGCCTTAAAAAAAGACATTAATAAATCAAGTTAGTGGTAATTAATTATTTATTATATTATAATAATTTTATACATGAATAAACTAATTTGGTATCTTATAATAATGATTTGTATATTATATTATAATAATCTTTTAAGAATAAATTATGTAATCTTTTTGTGTGTAAGTATTATTTTGATAGAATTAAGTATTTATTAAAAATAATTTATATTATATTATATTATATATTAAATATAAAATTAAAGTGTGGATAAAAAATAATAATTCTAATAATAAATTGTTTTTTATACTTTATTAATACTATTATTAATTATATTTAAATAACTAGCATTATATTAATTAATTTAATAATATCTACTATTTAACATTTTAATTAGACATTTGAACAATTGGTGTATATCTAATATTATTATGTTAATGTGAACATTAAAAAAATTTTATCAATTGGTGTATAACTGTATATGATATAATTATATCAAATGTTATTATTTTTATAATATAATGTCAATTGGTGTATATAACTTATTGAATTCAACGTTTTAAATTTTTAATGAGATATTTGATTAATTATTATGTACGAGTATGATTATATTTAATGTAATAATGTTAATATTATGATTTATGTACAAACTAAAAACAAAATAAATATAAAATTGAGATAATTAGTTGACCAATTATTCATAATATTAAGTATTTTTTTAATGTATACCATAATTTTATTTAACATTATAATTGAACAATTAGTTAATTAGTTATACGGTTAGATTTAATTTAATTATTAATTATGTTGGTATTTAAAAAACAAAATAAATGTAAAAAATTCTTAAAAATTTAAAATTTTATTAAAAATATAATATAATTATTATTTAAATAATTTAAATAAATAACTTATTAAAATAATTTAACATTTTTCAAGATTTCTTACCGATTCCCATAATTCCCGAGTTTCCGAGCCGATGGAATCGGGCGAGGCGAACACGGGCGCGACCTTTGAGAGGCAGTCGCCGACCCGAAACAGGTAAGGGAGACATGTGCCGCCTGTAAGGATATTCGGCCACATGTTTTAAATTATGCATTTAATTTATAAATGCAATTTATAATGATTAGTTTTGAAAATTGTGGTGATTTGTCGGTTTCAAATTGCGGTGAAATACCAATTGAGAAATATAAACTGTATTTCCGTGTAGGAGGCTAGCCAAATCGGCAGCCGTTATACTGTTGAAAAATTATCGAAAAATTTCTGAAATTTATCGAAAATCATCGAAAACCAAAATATAAGATTTGATTTCACGTGAATCGATTTTCGGGTACGAAAATCAAAAAATCAAGTAAATTTCATAAAACATGAATATAGTGATATTTGATTTTAAAATATTCATATTTTCGAGAATGGTGAAAAGGAAATCACCGAAAATTCACCCGGTAGGTGATATTTCACGTGAAACGAAATGAAAATGAAAAAGAGACTAAAGTGAATATTTTTATAAATATTCTTAAATATTCACTTGATTGCATATAAAACCTTTATGGTTTTAACTATGGAAATAATTAATTATGAAAATTCCATAAAGGTTAAGAAATGGTGAACAACTATGATTTCGAGACTAGATGTCTCTATACGTGTTTTTAAAAGAAAACATAGTGATGAGAATTTAAAGCTAGAACATAAATATTTTATTTTCATAACTTATAAAAATAGTTTATTTGAATTCTGATAATTATAAAACCATGTTTTCGATTGAATGCACGGAAAAGCGTGCATATGTATTTTACGATGGAAAAAGGACAGTTTTGCCGTTCTATATTTTCAGTGATGATTTTGCAAACTGTCTTCATCGTATGGAAAACATGATATATACCTTTATGAAATAATTTGAAAAATGTTATTTATTTTATAAATTTTATAAAGGTGATTATATTTACGTGTGAGGCTTATGAATATTTGATTTACGGTGTTTAAAAATCTATAAAGGCTAAGGTACGGTTTTTGTACTATTTTGAGACTTTAGGCCCCCAGTTTCATGCATTATGAGTTATGAGTCTGATGGACCCGCCAAGTCATCAGAGGTCTCGAGGTCACCTGGCAAGTGGACCCGAGGACCACCCATAGATTGTGGCCATAGATCTACTGTATCCCTTTTTGGGATGATTATGCCGTTCTCGCAAGGGGGAAGAGGAACGATGATAGCATGATTTATTTGTAGGGTGATGCCTAGTCTCACTTACTGTTTACTGTTTACTGAAAGGATTTACGGAATCCTGTTTACTGTACTGTACTATTTACTGTACTGAACTACGATACTGTTTACTGATGAAAAATCGTACCAAAACACTGTTTACAGAACTGTACTGTATATTAAAATGGTAGCCATTGATTACTGTTTTACTGAACTAAAGGCTACCATTTACTGTTTACTGAATTGAAAGCTACCTTATACTATTTACTGAATTGGTAGCTACTGTTTTCTGTTACGGATTGAACCGTATCGAATTACTGTTTTACTGAATTTACTGTTTTACTGAACTGTACGATACGGTTACTAATTTGAAAAGAGAAATAAATGTTTATTCTAAAAGAATAACATAAGAATTATTTCTAAGATGGAAATAATCGAAGAAGTAATTATCCAATGATTGGATATTTACAAACCACTGGACTGTACTGTTTTTACTGTATTGAAGATAAGAGAAGAGAAGTAAACCCCTGTTTTTATTACTTCACTGCCACGTGTTTTAAAGTATACTGAAGTGAAAAAGATATAAGTGGTTTACTCTGTGGAAAAACAAAAATTATATCGTTTTGAAAATAACGAAATTAGTATTCTCTACAGTTGCTTCTAGGTTCTGGAACAAGTATGGTATTCTAAAATACCTACCTTATTCTATTTGGATCCCTAGCCGACTGTAATATCCTTCCTACATGTGAGCCTAGAGCCAGCTAGGAAGATTTTAAAGAGAATGAAAAAAAAAATATTTTTAGCATATAGATAGCTGAATATCAAGTGTAGCATATAACTCTCTTACTGAGCCGTGGTTTGCTCACCCCTTAATTTTAAATATTTCAGGTTTTAATGATTGTGAGATCAATTGATTTTGGATCACGGCTGTACACAAAGAACAATGTGACAGACCGACTGATTTATATGAGGTATGATCATTTATTTTCTGTATTTAGACATGTGTACAGTACTACTTGTCTAATTAATTAAAATAGGGGATGTGTATAATATAAACAATATTATGTAAAATTGTTTAACATTAAGTACAAGTGAAGTATCACAGACAGCCCAACCGGATAAGTTGTGTAAAATAAAGGGAAAAATTTGGTAATGGGTCGTTACAGATTTAATGGTATCAGAGCCAGGTTTCGATCTTGGGACCTGAGGGTTATGTAATTATTCTAAATTTTAGAATAATTATTTAAATAAATTTTAAAAAAAGAAATTTATTGAATTAGGAGTGTTTAAATTCTAATGGCCCAACGTTGACCTAAAAAATTACAATGACTTAATAAGTTATTGTTTAGAGTATAAAGCCATTTATATAAATATTTAATTGTTTGGTGTGATTTATTTATAATTTTTTAGTTATTTATTTATATAACTAATACTTTTGGATTTTCACTTTCCTTTAGTTTTAATATATATATATATATATATATATATATATATATAAAAATCTATCTATCTATCTATCTATCTATTTGACTCACTTAAAAAATAAATTTTTATATAATTATTAATAAATAATTATATATCTTAGAACAAATGTAAATATCGCAAAAAATTAAAAAATAAATAATAATTGTCAAGTAATAAAAACATTAAAATGTAAAAATTTATATTTATATAAATATTTATTAAATTTTAACTTTAATTTAGCATTTTTATTATAGTTTTATTTAACTATATAAAATTAAATTAATTATTAAATTCAAAATTATAAAAACATTTATAACTTATAAAATTTCAAAATAATTTGATTAAACCCACTAAACCTGCTTGGTTAAGACTAGATTGAATCGAAAATCGAAATTAACTGAACCCAGGAATACTCGAATTCTGAAAAACTTGGGATCAAAAAAATTCAAGATAAAAAAATCCGAAGTCAAAATAACCTGAAAACAAAATAATCTAAACTTAAAATAACTTGAATCCAAATATAACCCGAATCGATCCGTTAGCCACATCCAGGCTAAGTGTAAAAGCGAGACATGAAAAAAAATTTGAATTTGGCGGTGATAAACGACGCCAACGCGGCAATGCCGGATGATTTGAATCGCACAGCCCCCTTTTTGGGGTTTTTCTTAGAGGTGGCAAACGGGCGGGTTCGGGCGGGTTTCGGTCCGGGTTTTTTCGGTTACGGGCTTTTTCGGTTACGGGTTTTCTCGGTTACGGGTTTTTTCGGTTGCGGGTTTTTTCGGTCTCGGGTTTTCTCGGTTGCGGGTTTTTTCGATCTCGGGTTTTTTCGGTTGCGGGTTTTCTCGATTTCGGGTTTTCTCGGTTGCGGGTTTTCTCGGTTTCGGTCCGGTTTCGAGTTCGGTCCGGTTTTAATCGGGCGGGCTTAGCGGGCTTAGTCAAATTATTTTAAAATTTTATAAATTATAAATATTTTATAATTTTGAATGTAATAATTAATTTAATTTTATATAGTTAAATAAAAATATAATAAAAATGCTAAATTAAAGTTAAAATTTAATAAATGGGAATTGTATAATATATATATATATATATTGAGAAATTTGGTTGGGATGATTTTGAAAACATTGGGAGTGGACCAATGAAGAATATAGTTATCTACAATAATAAAAGAGAACATATCATCTATAATTATTACATTATAATTAATTAATCAAAATTTAAAGTCACGTGAGATCTATCAAAATAATACATAAAGTTCGCACTTGTAAATGATGGACCAGTACATAATTTTTAATTATAATTGATTAATTATCGTAAAAAGAATTACAAGTAAAATACTCGAAGACGTAAAAGACATTGAAAAAGTTTTAAATCTTGCATTGCATTTGCAAGAAATGAAAGCACTCCTGCTATTGTAAACTTTTGCTTTGGAAGCATCTGAATTTCTGTACTAATTAATTTTTTTATCCACAAACTCCAATTACTAAAAATCATCTTTGAATTGCCAACAACCTCTTGGCCTAGTAGTTAAAGATAAGTTGTGGCATATTATAAGTCTTGAGTTTGAATCCAACACCCCCATCTAGAGCTGTTAGTGGGCCGGACCGGGCCAGTTCTCACCGGTTCCAGTTGACTAACAACTTAAACCGGTCCGAACCGGTAGTAGACTGGTCTGAGCCGGGCCGGTTCGCATTATTTTTACTTGCGAACCAACCCGGTTCATGGACCGGTTCGGTCCTTTTTTAATTTAAATTTTTTATTTTTTTTAAATTTATATTAATTTATTTTAATAAAAATAATATATATTAATATATTTTTATAATTTAATCTAACAAATTTATTTTTATAATAAATAATGTTAATAGTTTAATTTAACAACAATTTATTATAAAGTTATTATAATTTATTTAATTAATATAACAATAATGTAAAATTAAATTACTATAAAATTATGTAATAAAACTATTTTTATAATAAAATAAAATTATATTATGAATATGATATTATAATAAAATTATTATGATAAAAAATGAAATTTAGAGAATAAAATGATGATATTATAAATTTGAAATAAGAGAATTTAAGTGAATTTGAGAGAGTTTGAGTGATTATTGAGAGAGTATAAGTGAGTATTAAAAGAAAAAGAGTGGATGAGCGTTTAGATTTGAGAAAAAATATGAAAAAAAAAATTTTTAAAAATAAAAAAAATAAATTGATATTTATAGAAGAAAAATGAAAATTTAAAACAATTTAAAAAATTTTAAAAAATAAATTTAAAAAAAAAAGGGAGGGAAACGCTCCCTCCCTTGCAAAAAGTTGATGGGCAACGGCCATAAGGCCATTGCCCATCAACCTACTGCCTGCATGACTGCAGGCTACTTTTAAAAAAAAAAAATTGTTGAACCGGACTGGTTCAACCCCGACCTAATAATCACCTTTACACTATCTTCAGTTATTTAATATTTTCTTTGTAATAAAAAAAATCATCTTTGAATTTCGATTATAATTAAATCTATTATAATAGACATTACATTATATTAGACTTAATAATTCGTATATATATATTTTGTATTCGTATTGCATCAAATATATTTGTATCATATAAAATATAAAAATTATTGTATTAAAATTTATATTGATATACCAAACACAATTTTTTTTCTAATTTTTATCAAAATTTGATCCAATGTCACGTTCATTTTTTTTAATTATCATATCTACATTGCATGACAGTATATTGAGATAAAGATATTTCAAAGTTTGCTTTGGAAGTTTTTTCATGTAATTCTCAAGGGAGGGAAAAGGTATATTCCCAAAGGATTTGAAATTTTTTGGTAACGTGGGAAAATCTTGTTTGGAGAGAATTGAAAAATGACAATCAAACAGATCTCTTTTCACACGAATCTCTCATAAATAAAATATTATTATTCATTATTTTTAATTTCTTTTGTTGTTTTGACTAAATTTATATAAATATAAATTTTTACATTTTAATGTTTTTATTACTTGATAATTATTATTTATTTTTTTTAATTTCCTGTGATATTTACATTTGTTATAAAATATATAATTATATATTAATAATTATATAAAAATTTATTTTTTAAATGAGCCAAATATATATAGTAAAACTAAAAGAAAGTGAAAATCCAAAAGTATTAGCTATACAAATAAATAACTAACAAATTATAAATAAATCACACTAAACAATTAAACATTTATATAAATAGCTTTATACTCTTAACAATAACTTATTGAGTCATTGTTTTTTTTTTTAGGTCAATATTGGGTCATTAGAATTTAGATACTCTTAGTTCAATAAATTTTTTTTTAACTTTGTTTAATTAGCTTTTTTAATAATTATATTATATTTTTAATAAAATTTTAAATTTTTAAGAATCTTTTTTACATTTATTTTATCTTTTAAATACCAACATAATTAGTTATTAAATTAAATTTTACCGCATAACTAGTTAACTAATTCTTCAATTATAATGTTGAATAAAATTATAGTATACATTAAAAAAATAATTAATATTATGAATAATTGGTCAATTAATTATCTCAATTTTTATTTATTTTGTTTTTAGTTTATACATAAATCATAATATAACATTATTTTTATTAAATATAATCATACTCAAACACATTAATTAATCAAATATCTCATTAAAAATTTAGAACGTTAAATTAAACAAGTTATATACATCAATTGACATTATATTATAAATAATAACATTTGATATAATGTACCAAAAAAAAACATTTGATATAATGATGTAAATGGGTAATATATAATCAGGTACCCGACACTACTCGACTCTATAATCGAATAATTATGAGTTTGGATAGTGTTCTTATTACCCGTATCGGATTCAGGTAGTACCCTTAGGGTACACTATACTCGATTAACTTTTGATCAAGAGTATCTGGTACCTGAACTTGTTCATCAATTATATGAAAGTAATCAAAATTATATGCTTGTACAAAGATTTGAACCATGGCCTCTTATATTTATTGTTATATGTTTAATCACGTGAGCTAGATTGAGAATTTGTTATATTTGTTGTAAATTTTATTTTTATTTTAACACAACTTGCAATTTAAAATTTAATGAAACATTGTTGGCCAAAAAAATAATTTACTGAATAATAATAATAATAATAATAATAATAATAATAATAATAATAATAATAATAATAATAATTTATTCTTAAGATAATAAGATTTTAAAATTTTAGACGTAAAATACTAAAATTAAATTAATAGAAATTTCATAATATGTTAAGATACAATTCTTAAGATATTGATAATTTAACATATATGACATTTTATTATAATGTAAATCTTAATATATATATATATATATAGTATATTATGTTTATTATTTTATTTGTAACTCATTATAATAAATTTAAAAAAACACTTTTTTGACTAAAAAAGTAATTGAGAAGTCATCTAATATTCTGATTATTAATTGATCAAGTTAAACTAAATTACATAAATACATCATAAGAGATTAAATGTTTGAAATTAAAAACAAGAGTATATTCTAAAAGCATGATAAGAAATTGGAATGAAAAATGTCTGAAATTAAAACTATAATATGCTATGAGAGATTGTTTAATTTATTCTATATTACATGGTAAGAGATTATTATAATGTAACATACAAATCATTATGATAAGATAAACATATTAATAATATATTTTATATAATTAAGAGCTTGTATAGTTGATTATATATCACATGATAAGATATTATTTTTAAAGTTATAATAACATACAAATCATTATGATAAGGCGTTATTTATTAACTATATTATGTATTTTATTTGCTATCAAAAAAACTATTCCAAATTGAGTACTAATTTTTTTTCATATTCACATTAACATAATAATATTAGATTAACATAATAATATTAGATATACACCAATTGATTGAATATCTAATTAAAATGTTAAATAATAGATATTACTAAATTAATTAATATAATGCTAGTTATTTAAATATAATTAATAATAATATTAACAAAGTATAAAAAATAAATTTTATTAAAATTACCACTTACATAGTAATACAACTCTAATATATTATTAAATTACACTTTAATTTGCTATTAGAATTATTATTTTTATCCACACTTTAATTTTACATTTAGTAGATAATAAATGAATTATTTTTAATAAATACTTAATTCTATCAAAATAATACTTACACACTAAGAGATTACATAATTTATTCTTAAAAGATTATTATAATATAATATACAAATCATTATTATAAGATACCAAATTAGTTTATTCATGTATAAGATTATTATAATATAATAAATAATTAATTATCACTAGCTTGATTTTTTTATATATTTTGTTTTAAGGCTAAAAATAAAATTACCACTATAATTTTCTCTTTTAATGATACCCAAGTATAAAAAAATTGTACTTGTATTGTTTAATTTAATTAATTAACTTTTTCTAATTTTAAAAACTTTGAATTTTAATTTTAAGATTAGGTTTTTTTTAATCTAAATTTAATATCTTTCTATACTTGAAACTTTAAGAAATTATAGTTTAAATTTAATTTTATTAAAAATATTTTTAATGTGTTGCACAAAATATCAAATTCAAAGTTTCAAACAAATATTGAAATTATATAATTTTTATATATTTGATTTATTGTTGTATTAAAATTAAAATTTTATTATAAATAAAAATAATAAAATGTTAAAATGATTTTTATAATAAAATCAAATGTCAAATTAATAATATATTTATTATTATAAATGCAATAAGGATAATATTAAAGATTATTCGATATCATATATTATATCATATATTATGGTGTTTTAAATTAATTTCATTTAATTAAAAAGATTCAATATTTATTATGCTGGTAATATATAATTGATAAAATTGTATAATAAATAATAATTGTTTTCAAAATTTTAAACTTTTTAATTAAAAAAGTGTATCAATTAATTATTTATTTTTAAATAATAATTATATAATTATAATTCGGGTTTTCTCGGGTTATAAATTCGGTTTTTTCGGTTTTCGGTTCGGGTCGGTCTCGGTTTCGGATCGTATCGGGCTCGGGTTATGTCGGGTTCGGGTTGTGTCGAGTTCGAGCTTTTTCGGTTTCGAGCTTTTTCGGTTTCGAGCTTTTTCGGTTCCGGGCTTTTTCGGTTACAAGCTTTTTCGGTTACGGGCCTTTGAGTTTTTTGGTCAATTCGGGCTGGTCCCGGTTCGGTCTCGGGCGGATTCGGACGAGTTTTCGGGCTCGGGTCAATTTTTGCCACCTCTAGTTTTTCTTACAGTGAGCCGGTGAGCCCTGAGGGACAAGGGTTTATCGTTGAAAGGTTTTAAAGCACATCCATTTTTTTCTTCACGCACTTGCTTAGAAAAAAATAAAGTTTATTTAGGAATTTTCTCTTTTCGTGTTGAACACGGGTCCATGACGTTATACCCTCTTGGCTTTGCTCTCTTTTACTTGCAACGACGAATTAGACTGTATTGGTCGTTGCAGGTGATACCTCAAATCCTGGAACTTTTTCATTGCAATCTCTGCCCTCTTTGGCGGTGCTCTCTATCTACTGTTAAGTGAACTGTTTGACTCTCCAAGAAAGAGAAAGAACAAAACTAAGCCTTGGGACAGCCACCATGTCCACCCATTCCAGTTCCAATCAGCTCTGCTCCCAACAGCTCGATGACATTTTAGACCCTGACTCCAACAAATTCGAAAAGCTCATCTATCAGATGATTTCCAAAGACGAAGACCAGGTTTCCCAATCCAAAGCTCTCTTCGATTTCGCTCTAAGATCTCGTCCTGATTCACTGTTGCTCGCTCTGTCCGAACTTCTCTCCTCTTGTGACCCTTTGCTCCGTGCCGAAGCCGCCAAACATCTCGGCGAGTTTTTCACCTACTTCTTCTCCTCTATCTTCCTCGAGGAAACCACAATTGACACCCTCAAGTCGGACCTTTTATCCGCCTCCCGCAACCAAGTGTTAGTCTCAGATGTCCGTAACCATCTGTTGCGAACCATCTCCGACTTCCACGCCACCGGCACTTGGCCTGAGCTACTGACTTACCTATTCGAGTGTGTGGATTCTCAAAGTTACTATTTTCAAGAATACGCGTTTTTGGTTTTTAAAAGTTTAGCTGAAAATTCAAATAGCAATGCCGCCCTCATTCCTCATTTAGACACTTTCCAGAAAATTTTTTCAGAATGTATGGGTAATTCTTCGAGTTGGGATGCTAAGATTGCTGCTTTGGATGCTTCAATCAGTTTTGTTGAGTTCATTCCAAACCGGAACGATCCTAATAGGTTTGATTATTTATGTCGGTTGATGATGAAGATTTTGATTGAGGCTCTGAATTCAGAATCAGAATATAAGACTGAGGATATTTTGCACTTATTAATCAAATTAGCAAAGACTGAACCATGGTTTTTTGAGAGGCACTCAACGATTGTACTGACATTGATGTTAAAGATTGCATTCACAGTTGATGACCCAGTTTTTGAGAGACTGGTATCCTTCGTACAGCTACGGATTTTAAACATCGCATTCAAAGTTGATGATAGTTTAGAGGTAAACATAAGACATTTGGCGATTGAATTCCTGATGGCATTGGTAGAGAAGGCTCCAAGCATGATAAGCGAGGACCCAACATTTATAATGAGGTTGTTTAATAGGTTAATGTATATGTTATTCGATATTGAGTGTATGGATGCTGATGCTGATGCTATTGCTTCTGCTGCTGTTGCTGATAATCTTGTTGCTGCTTCTCGTTATGCTGATTATCTTCTTGTTACTTCTCTTGATGCTGCTGGTGCTGCTGCTGCTGCTGACAATGATGAGGATGGTGATGGTGAGGGGGATGGGGATGAGGTTGGCAATTTTTTCGAGTGGACTAATTATATATTAGGCAAAGAATTTTTGAGTAAGTTGTCAACCTTGTTGGATGAGAAGAAGATCTTTAAGAAGGTTCTACTGTTTTTCTCATCTTTGTTGGGTACTTCCATATGGCAAAAGAGACATGCTGTTCTCATTGCCATTCCAGAAATTGCTAAGGGCTGTCATAAGGTTTGAAGTTACATTAGTAATTGAATTAATCATATTTAATGTTTTATATCTGTTTATTGTAGATGAGCAATTTATTTCGCTTGCTTTTATTCTAGAATTCATAGTGTATGTTTTGCTCTTAATAATTAATTAAGCTATTTTTTTCCTTTTCTTATCCCCAATAAATATACATACATCCAAAATTGCCCTTGAAATCAACTTTATTCTCTTGCCTTACCTGTCAATTATTTAGGCACAATTAGGCACACATCGACCTTCAATTGCGTTTCAATTGCTATCTTCAATTTTAATCTATATATTGATTTGAGAGTTGCTTCTTTTTGTTAATTATCATTCGTTGGATGAGAGAGTTTATTTTGATAAGAATACTAACATGTTTTATTCACTTCTAAGGTTTGAAATTGCAGTAATTAATATAGACAATATATTTGACAATGTTTGATACATATAGACTATAATTTTTATTTAGATGAGCATTTACTTCTTTTGTGTATTTGATGTATCATTGGTTCTTTGTCTGTTGTTAATCTAATAAAAATTTATTGGTCTGGAGTTAGAGCTAATTTTAAGAAGGTTGGTCACATGTTTAATTTACTTCCACCCGAGTTTCGCTCATGTGTTTAACTTTTTGGTGCAGGTGATGCTAGAAAATCTAGAACAGATAGTGGCAATGGTTTTGTGTTCATTAAGTGATTCACATCCTCGTGTTTGCTTAGCAGGAATTAATGCTATTAGACAGTTGTCTGTGGACTTGGCTCCCGAGTTGCAAACAAAACAGCTTATATGTTTAAGCCAATTACTTGGAGTCATGAATGACTCCCGAAGACCTAAACTGCAGGTCTGTGCGTCCATTAGCACTCGATAAGCATTTACCATTGGTATTACACTATTACTCTTTTGAGTTAGAATCCTCTTTTATTTATTTTTTTTCCTGTTAGTTAGTTGCATTACTATATTTATACATTTTTATCAACTTTCTACTTTTGGGGAGATGCTTGGTTGTTGTGTTTTGTATTTGTCTCTTCCTGCTGTTGCATATATATTCAATGACAGTTAGATGCTAGCTAATCCTACTTGTCAATTATTCGTTTTTCGTTCATATCACTCAGTTGATGCTATTTACTTTCTGGCAGTCATGTAATTTGCAAATACACAATCAAGATACCGTACGTGCAATGGTATTTGGATTTTCTTGATATTGTTGTGCAATCTTTAAATATTTGAGCCTTTCTTTAGGTCAGGACTTAGATTCAGCCAGTCAGGGATATTAGATAGAACACATGAAAATAGACAAAGCTCGAGAAATATTCTCGTGTGCATGTGTTAGTATGATGTGGTCTAAGAGACATAGATGGTGAAAGTTGTGAAGAGAATAATTATCAATCATTAGAGGCCCTGGTTGTACCTTTTAAGTAAAGTGAGGTGATTTTTCTTTTCCATTTGAGTGTCATGTTCTTGATTTTGCTATCCTAGAATGAATTTTATTAATCCCAGACCAGTAAGCATACCATAACGGTTGAATACTTGTTTCCTTTTTATTTTTTTCGTTGTCTAATTAAAATTGTTTAGGATAAATTTAAGTATTGAAATAATTAAATTGCTGCATGTATTCATTTGAAGATCTAATAGTATAGTATGTAAAAATAAAAAAAGGTCTAATAGTCATCGCAAGTCTTTGGAATCTTTGTTGATGCACATTGTTTTGTAAATGTTGTCCAGAAGTGTATATGTCTTCTACAAGCAATAGCTTGGTATCTTACAGTCTTTCATCATTTTCATCTTATTTTTTTGTTTAATCGTAAACTGTATTTTGTAGTCATGTTAGTTGTTTGGCTGTGACATAGGCCCCTGCTACTTCAGCATTGCTCAGTTTCATCAGAAATGGCACCAAAAATATTATAGATGTAAATAAGTGGACGATTATGGATGAATTCCGTAAATTCTTGGAGGTATATAATCTGTCCCTCAAATATGGCACTTGTTTCTGATAAATTATTTTGTTAAGGAAGAAGATTTAAGCTACAGCATAAGATGCAATTATCATGATATTTAATTAATATCTGAGTATCTTCTGTTCTTGCATTGCCATCTGATCAGTTGCCTCTAAATCACACTGCAGTCCCATTTCCCCAATCTACTGGAAAAGAGTGCGGTTCGCATGTTATCACAGAATATCGATCTGCTCTTGCGGCGGCCGCTGGAATCACCTGAATATTTATCGTCATTGCTTGATTCTAATCGTTATACGCTAAGCAAAACTGAGGTTACTGAGCTTAAACGTTTGATAAATGTCATAAGTTAGAAATAAATTAAAAGAGACATTATTGATCTGAAAAGTTGTTGCTGCAGACGATTTAGGTCAATATAGATCAACTTTAAAGTGGGTGGATGATAGACCTTTCAACAAAGATCTATGTAGGACCAAGAAAGAAGAACGATGAGAAAAGAAACGAGAGAAAGCAGAAATGAGAAATCTGGAATTCTGATATTACTTTGCATGCCTCTTTACATCTTACAGTAGAGTATTTATTACTACAGTTGGAAGTCAATAGAATTAACTGCACTAACAACTCTAACTACTTTCTTGTTATTTTTCCGCTCATGCAACTGCTTCTAACTACATTAGTCTTCATATCGAGCGGGTTTCCTTATTTGCCTTTTCCCTCGTAACCATCCAATACTCTGCTGCTCATCCATCCTGTCCATGACACCTTGATCATTTAGCTCCTGAAGAACCAGCTCCCTTCCTATATTCGTATCAGTGGATGACTGAAAATAGTGATGGAGATTCTGAGTACAGAATATGTATAGAATAGAGACCTTAGAGTAGATTACTTCAAGTTTTATTAGGAACTAATATGATACCCGCCCGATGCTGCAGGGTAGAAAAGAAATAGAAGAAAATTTTAAAGATAAGCCATTGCTTCACCTTGTCGAGTGCACCTTCATTTTCAAGTTTATTCCAAACCACTTGTTTTTCATAATCTTGCTACATAATCCTTCTTCTAAGTTTGAAATAATCTTGCTACATAATCCTTCTTCTAAGTTTGAAACATCAGCTTCAACATTCTAAGCTCACGATTTGGTTTTAGGCTTGCCTCAACTTAACCTCATTTTATTTCCACCAAGAACTTGGCACACTTGCAACCATTGGTTTCAACCTCTTGCTCTAAGGACCCTTATGATTACTTCCTATATCCCAACTATACACTGATATTGGAATAGTGATGCGTACGAGCTTGTTGCATGAATGAGGCCAGGGCTTGTTGCGTTTTCTTAGCTCGAGCTCGGGTAATTGGACCTCCTTGGATGACCAATGGATCCTTAGCATCACGAACATCACGAGCAAGTGGATCTCCATCTAGATCTCCATCAAATAGGCATTTCAACAGACGTGAAAGGCTTATGCTTTTAATTTCAAAATATGTCATACATAGAGCATAGCAAATAAATCTATGAAAACAACAGATAGAATCAAACATCCTTAACATATCATTTAAAGTCAGCCAATTACTAAACAACATGAGCATTGGAATAGGAATTTTCACAAACATGTGTAAGCCTTTAGCTTTCAACTGCAAAATATAAGTCATATATAAAGCATAACATTGAGATTTTTTAGTTAGATGTATGTGAAATATAAAGCACAAAAATTTTGAACTCAAAATCACAACCATCGTGATTTTTCAGTAATCAGATGACATCTAGTGTTCAGTCACTTCAAATACCACAAATACTAAAATCCTCATTTACTTTCAATAATCACAACAACATCACTAAAAAATGAATAAATTATAACTCAATAATATCATTATTACATCATCAAACCATCTAATTCTCACCTGCAACCAGGAACATAATCCCTGCATTTGTAGTATGTTGGACTCTTAGCAACTCTCCACTTTGTTGTACCCATACCATTAGTACATTCACATCAAATAAATAAATAAATCCAGGTAAATATTGACTATTACATATAAAGTATTGTTACTAGAAACAAACTTGCAAAAAGTGCAAGAACTGAAAAGGTAAGAAAAGTAAACAGTTGTGGAAGTGAAAAAGAGAAATGGAAGAAAAGAAAGGTATAGAAAGAATTCAGGATAAGTATGCCGAAGTAAACTTGGAAACTCAATACACCATAATAACAGCCTACTACATACAATGCCCATTTATTAAATCAACTGACAATTAGTGAAATATATACTATATCCATCTTGAAATTCAACTGTGTTTCAACTTAACATGTGTGCAAATGAATATGCACTGGCATGATGTCACAGGGGTAATGACAAAGAAAAAACCCTCCATGTCAAACAAAAGCAAACAATGCAATAAAAGCACATCTTATTCAACAACTAAAAGGAACACACTCAATGCAAGGCACAACAATAATGAAAGTTAGAACAACACTCCGCGCTTATAGAAACAGCTCATGAAACACCCATGGCACAAAGGATGAGAGAGGTCATTCCCTTAAAAAGTGTTTATATGGATTAAGAAACAAAATATGATTTGCATCTATCTTGCAGGAAATTTTTATGGTAGTCATCTGAAGCAAGTGAAATAACACTTAGTTTTAAACTTAAGAACTCTAAGCAAAAGCTTGAAGCAAAACAATGATAAAAATCAACTCTATTAATTTGCATAAAACACATGACATAGCCCATTCCCTACTCTAACAAAAAAAATGACAACTCTTTGTCGAGAAAAAGCTATAAAACAAATAAACAAACATTTATATTTTTGTTTTGACATGCAGTGTGAAAAGAAATTGTCATTTCCATTTGCTTAAATAGAATTAGGTTCACCTATCTTTACATTGCAATGCTTGGAACATAATTTAGACAAGAAGTTCTTCAATTTAGGCCTTTCAATCTACACTTGATAATGGCAAAGATGAGTTTTTATTATGTTTAAAATTTTATAACGGTATGCTATTGTTAATTCATAGAAGCTACCCACAATCTCCAACAGAAATTGTGATAGAGATAGATTGCAGAGCCTCGTATCATAAATGTTTTGAATGTGATGTTTAGAACCTTAAAAGACAATTACAAAGTGAAATATGAGAAAAGAATGAAAATGACAAACAAAAAAAATTCTTACCATAGTGCTTCTTGGCATGATTTACGCTTTGCCTGGTAGGAAGGATGGAAAAGGGTGAGGATGAAAAATTTGTTAATCTAATGGTTAAGATACAAAATAGGAAAGTGGTTATGAAACATAACCATTTGATTATCAAGTTTTCCATCCTTACCTCTTTTCATCCTTCCTACAAAGCAAAGCCTTAGTGCGTAGACTACGACGATGAGAGGTGAACGTGCATCTCCTTCCTCGTACATGCTAGTCAAATAGTTTTACATTTCAATGGCACCCTAGTATTCAAAGTGAGAAGTTAGTAACAGTTAAGGTATTCTAAGATTTTTAAGTTGATCAGTTCTCTTTGATCAAGTTTTGCAACTTCATTCATGACCTCTTTGAACCAATCATGTGAACATTGCTTCCAATTACCTAATAAAAGTAAGCATTGGTTTGATTAATATTTTCTAATAATAATAATAATAAGGAAATAACACATTGTCACAGCCTTAATAACAGTTAACATAAGTAGCACTTAAATAGCATTGGTGGAGTTATTCTATGGACGCCCCGTGTGCCTTGATCAAATATTGAATGTTGATGTGTTTTATATGGCTATTTCCAAGAGAAGTAGGCAACCATAACTTACATGATAATAAAAAACCAACAAAAAAAAAAGAAAAAGCTTCTACATCAAAGAAAGACCTTAAAATAAAAAATTATAAACCTAGAAAAAAGTATAAAGTAGAGATAATAAGTAAAATTTTAAACTAAATACTTGCATCCACAAAAAGGGGGGGTGGGTGGGCGGGGGGTGGGAATTGTCTATAAGAATGTAAGAGAAACACATATTTGTAGACGTAAGAAGCCCAAAATATGCGTAAAAACTAAAACATATTAACGATCACAATACATAACAAAAAATAAATATTAATAATAAAAGCTTTAACAAAAGTAAACAATCAATGTTAAAAAGACTTTAATTGTGGACTTGTGAAATAATAATCGAAAATATTAAAATAAAATAACTATTAAGAAAAAATTAAAAATAAGTAAAAAAAATAATAGACAAAAATAAGTTTCCTCAAATCTAACCAAGCAATTATTATTACAATCAAAATAAACAACATAATTAAATAATAGCAGTTAAATAAAATTTTGAAAAATCACACTCAAAATAGGAATAGTAGAAAACCATGAGCTGGTAATGGGTAAGTATCTCTAAGCTTTGCAATAAACAGTTAAAGCACTCTATCAAGCAATTTTCTAGCTATTTTATCCATAGCCATCCAAGCACCTTCAATAAGCTACCTTTAACCATAATCTTCTGCCTTTCAAGAGGTACTCCAATCAAATCATGCAACTAGAAAACATATGGAGGCTAATTGGTGCCAAATTTTCATTCCATTTGCCATTTCACACCAACTAAAACATTAAAAAAAACAATTCTTAAGAGTCCAAAATTATTATCATATAAAATACAAAAGCCTTAACTATAGGGTTAAAGAAGGCACCATGGATTGGAATAGATAAACCTTTATCTAACAGATAAAGCTTCACAACAGCTGATTCCTTCTCTATCTAACCACCACTCTAACTTAAAACTAAAGTTTGCAACATAAAGCTTTTAAGTTTTAATTTAGTTCAAAGCTACACATTTTCTCAAAGCTAAATATGATATATCTAAATTTCCAAATACATACTATAATTCTTAATTTTATTTATAGTAAAAAAATTCAATCCTTTATGCAAAGCTTGGTTTATAGAGTTAGAAATTTGGATATTCTCAAATATTTGATGGGTCTGTCAAATTCAAGCACATAAAGTTGAATTTTGTTACGCAATTGGAAGCCTTAATCAATTGCTTTGATGAAATATGTAAAAGCTCAATAATTTACTTTGAAAAGAAAAATGAACACTACAACCCTCAAAATAAACGGTAAGAAAAAGTAAACCCATATTAGCTCCATTCCTTAATAGCTAGTATAACCCAAAAAAACACCAAAAAAAGACCTCAAAAATCACATAAAATAGTAAATAGAAACTAGAAATCCAAAATGATGTCGAAAATCAAGAAATGCTATAACAGTGGCATTAATCAACAACAACAACAACAACAACAACAACAATAATAATAATAATAATAATAATAATAAATGAAATCCTTTCTAGATAACATATAAATGAGACATTAATTATGAACGAAAGTGGAAAAATTCAGCAAAAAGCTTAGAGTAAAGAACCTATCATTAGGAACTTGGCAACTGGGTTGTGTTTCTTGACTTATTCCCACCCATTGGATGAAGGCTAGATTAATGCTCTTTATCTACCAGCTAAGGTTTCAACCATGAAGATAATGTTGAAATCTCTGCTAACTTTCACATTTTTCTTTTCTCTTGTGTTTCAAAAGCCAAAAAAATGAAAATGAAGAAAAAAAAAGAAAAGAAATATGACAGGGTAGAAAATGGGTGATAATGATGATGTGTTGGTCGATAGAGAGGAAAGAAGCATGGGAGAAGGTGTCACAACTGGTGACTCTTGAATGAAGAAAGCAAGAAGAAGATGAATATCAAATAGACCAGAAATAGAGAATGTTCAGAAGAATAAGAGGAAATAGAGCTTTTATATTTCATTTCATAAGGAAAAAAGGCTGTATACATCACCTTTTACATATATATCAATCTCTAAATTCATAAATAATAAAGACAAAATATCATCATGTGATTCTAAGCCTTTGTCTCTGCCACATCAGCTATGCCATTTAATCTTGTCCCTTTAATAGTGTCATGTGACCTCTTGTGGCTTTCCTCCAAAGAGTGTTGGTAGCTCTCCAAGTTACCTTCAGCCACACTTCCCAAGTTCATTACATCTTCCCCCATTGCAGTTTATCCTTGTCCCCAAGGATCAAAGGATGGGAATTGAGATTTCAACACAGTGTAATCCTCCCATGTGGCATTGTTAGGTCCAAGGTTAGACCATTCGATTAGGAGTTGCGTTACTACTTTGGTTGTTTCTCTTCACTATTCTCTTGTCCAAAACTTGAGTAGGATATATTAGTGGCTAACCTTCTGTTCCTTCTTCCAATGGTGCTATGTTAAGCACAATCTTACTGCCAATTTTTTTTCTTGAGTAAGTTCACATGGAAAACAGGATGAATTTTAGAAGTTGCTGGCAGTTGTAATTTGTAGGCCACTAAGCCAACTCTAGGTAGAATCGGGTAAGGCCCATAGTACCGTGAAGATAGCTTAAGGTTCTTCCTCAAAGCAAGTATGTTTGCTTATAGGGCTAAAGCTTAAGATAAACTTCATCTCCAACCTAAAATTCCCTCTCACTTTGCTTCCTATTAGTGTAGAATTTCATCCTATGCTCGGCTTTATGTAGTTGGTCAACCATTAGCTTGCTAACTTGTTTTCTGTCCCTTAGCACTTCTTCTATTGCCGACATCTTGGCTTGAGAACTAGCGTCCCAACTAAACTCAGGAAGTTTATACTCTTATAGTGCTTGAAAAGGTGCCATTCCAATGGCAGTGTGATGGCTTGTGTTATACCACCACTCGGCTAAAGGTAGACATTGTGACCATGTTCTTGGCTTCAAGCAGCACATACATCTTAGATATTGTTCTAAACATTGATTCAATCATTCTATTTATCCATCTGACTTCGAGTGATAAGCCGTGCTAAGCTGAATAGTAGTGCGGAGGAGCTTTTTCAACTCTTGCCAAAACAAACTAGTAAAGATTTTGTCCCTATTCGAAATGGTAGCCTTGGGTGTTCCATGTAACTTATGCACTTGGTTTAAGTAAGCTTTAGCTACTTCCAAAGCTGTATAAGGATTAGCAAGTGGTATGAAATGAGCGTACTTGGTAAATTTGTCTATCACAACCAAAATGCTGTTGAATTTAAGAGAATCTGGCAGCCCTTCTGCAAAGTCCATGGTGATCACTTTCCAAGCTTGCTGAGGAATCAGAATTGGCTGTAATAGCCCAAGGTAGGCAACATGTTCGTTCTTGTTTCGTTGGCAAGTATCACACTATTGTTTGTACTCTCGAATCTGTCCTTTCATCCCAGGCTAATAAAAATACATTTTAGCCTTATGGTAAGTGGCTTGCATTTTGGAATGGCCACCTTATGGCGAATCATGCAAGGTCTGTATCAATCTTTCTCGCAACAGCCCATCCCCCATACACTCTTCCTTTACAACGCAGTATACTATTGCTAAAAGAGAATTTTGGAACAGTACCAGGTTGAATTGATGATGCAAATATCTTTTCTTGAGCCAAGTCATCACCCACATAACTTTCCTCAATCTCTTTAACCCAACCAGGGACAATAATGGTGGCGTGTAAACTGAAACCTTGAGCTTGATGCTCGGATTGCTGAGATAATGCATCTACTGCCATATTGGTTTTGCCCTTCCTATATTGAATCACATAATCCAACCCAAGTAACTTTGTGAGCCCTTTCTTCTGTATGGCTGTCGTCAATTTTTGCTTTAGAAGATACTTTAAGGATTCATGGTCAGTCTTGATTATGAAAGGACTCCTTTCAAGGTAGTATCTCCATTTTGTTACTGCCATAAGAATCGCCATATACACCTTCTCATAAATTGACAAATCAATATGCTTTGCTCCCAAGGCCTTACTCAAATAGGCAACTGGCCTGCCTTCTTGAGTTAGGATAGCACCAATACCATGATGACTAGCATCGGTTTCAAGGTAAAAGGGTTTGTTGAAGTCGGGTAATACAAGTACAAGGGCTATGCTTATGGCTTCCTTAAGGCAATGGAAAGTTGCTTCTGCCTTGGCTGTCCACTGAAATTGACCTTTCTTGAGCATGTTGGTTAAAGGTTTGCTAATAGAGCCATAATCTTTAATGAATTTCCAATAGTACCTAGTCAAACCCAAGAACCTTCTCAAAGATTTCAGATTTGTTGGCAATTTCCATTCTCTTATTGCCTCAATCTTTGACGGTTCAGTTGCCACGCCTTCAACAGAAATAACATAACCCAAGTATTCAACCCTTTTCTGACCAAAGAACTTGGCATGCAATTGATGGGTACTAAAAAGCTCAAGTACAACTCTTAAGTGCTTTGCATGATCTTGTAAGTTAGAGCTATAAACAAGAATATCATCAAAGAAAACCAATACAAATTTTCTCATATATGGTGCAAAAATATCATTCATCAATAACTAAAATGTTGCAGGGGCATTTGTGAGACCGAAGGGCATTACCTTGAACTCGTACTGGCCTTGGTGAGTTCTAAATGTTGTTTTTGGAATGTCTTTTGCACTTACTCTAATCTGCCAATACCCCGATTGGAGATTGATTTTTGAGAAAAATGTAGCTCCTTTAAGCTTATCAAGAAGATCTTCTACCATTGGAATGGGATATTTGTTTTTGATGGTAATAGCATTAAGCTATCGATAATCAACATAAAGCCTCTATGAACCATCTTTTTTCTTTACCAATAAACACAGTGAAGCAAAGGGGCTACTACCGGTCTAAATTACCAAGGCAGCTAACATCTCACTGACTTGTCTCTCAACCTCTAACTTCTGACGATGTGGAAACTGATAAGGCCTAAGGTTAACAGGTTGTGGACAAGGTTTAAGTGGAATACAGTGATCGTGGCTTCTTGGGGGTGGTAAACCTCTTGGTTCTTCAAAGACATCAGTGTAAGTGGAAAGTAGTGTGTCTCTATCTGAGCTGGAACTTTTACTTCTTCATTATCAACACTGATTAAGTAAAGCTTTCCTGTTACTTCTTGGCCTTTCTCAACTAACTTTTGAAGTTTCTCCTCAGAAATCATTTGGAAACTTGCAAGGTGTTAGCCCCCTTTTAAGGAAATTTCCTGCCTATTTTTTTTTAAAGTGATGGAAAGTTTATTGAAATCAAACACTAGCGGATTATACTACTTCATCCAATCAACACCTAGTACCATGTCACTTCCACCAAGAGGTAAGACTCTAAGATCATAGGTGAATTGGTGGCCTTGCATTGTCCAACTTAACTGTCTGCATAAAGCTGAACTATAAAGTTTCTCTCTATTAACAACAATAATAGTCAAAGGGTTGGTGTGCACTACTTCTACTCCATCTTTGGCCCATGTTGGAGTTATAAAACTGTGCGTGCTTCAGCTATTGATGAGAGCACTAATCAATCTTCCCTTTACACTACCCATGATCCTTAGTGTGCTATGACTAACGTTACCTATTAGAGCATTGATGGAAATCTTAGAGTTACCTTCACCATTTTCTTGCTCTACCACGTTACCCTGTTCCAACTGTTCATCAACATTACTTCCAAACTCTGTTCCTTGTTCTTCAGTTCCATATCATTTAGTTGCTTCTGTTTACAAACATGGCTTGGTCCAAACCTTTCACCACACTTGAAACACAAGTTTTGGGTCCTTTTCTGTTCAATGAGGGTCTGTTTTGGGTTTGAGGTAGTGGTGTTGTCACTATTCTTTGGCATGGAGTTCCAAGGCAGATGTGGGTTTCTATTATAGGTATTTGGGCTACTTGAAGGGTTAGGTTTAGAGAGCTATCTATACTTCTTACTTTCTAGCTCTAATGATAGCTCATGCAACTTGGATTGTCGATAGGCAGCAACCAAAGATGAAGGCTTGTTGGCTTTTAACCCTGAGCCTAAGCACCTCCTTTAATCCACTCACAAAATTGGACATAAAGTATTCTTCATTGAGATAGGGATTTGTTTGCAACATGTAGGGGCACAACTTTTCAAATCTCTCCTGGTAATCTTCTTCTGAAGATTTCTGGGTAAGTTTGTTGAACTCTTCAATGACTTCTGTATAGGTATTATCACAAAATCTTTGGGTCAGGTCATGAGCAAACTTTCTCCAAGTGACTATAGGCTTTTGCAGCACATACCCATCAAACCAAACCTAAGCTCTTCCCAATAAATACATGGCAGCCAACTCAAGTTTGTGCTCTTCTTCTATAGAAAAAATGGTGAAAAACTTTTGACATTTCTTTATCCACCCCCTCGAGTTCTCACCATAAAAAAAAAGCAACTCTATTTTGGGTTTGGAGAAAAAGCATTCATTCCTAACGATGGTCTGGCTACAATATCATGAGACTTAACAGAGTTCATAACCTCTTGGTTTTTGGCTAGGCTAGCTTGGTTTTTACTCAAGATTTTAGGGTTATCGGGTTTGTAGCTGTACCTACCATTTTCATCAACAATGGTGACCTCGACTAGGCTTTTGCCTTCCCTACATCCTTATGGTGTTAGAACAGATTGAAAGCTACTGGATATGGCTTTGCCTCCTGGGTCATTTTAGGGGTAAGACCTTTCTTTTTGCAACAATGTTTCGAGCATCTTACTCAAATGTAGCGGTTTTCAACCATTTTAGCCTTGATCCCTTGACGTTGTTCTTCCCACCACTTCGAAATCGTAGATTCGACTGTCTTGAGGTTCTCTAGCTGGTTTTGGATAGCCTATACTTGCTCATATAAGGTATTTAACCTTGTCCTATCAGCCATTTTGCTTTGTTTCTTTTTTTTCCTAGCTTAGAGGTTGGCATTCGTGCCCGCTCTGATGCCAAATTTGTCACAACCGGTGACTCTTGAATGAAGAAAGGAAGAAGAAGATGAATATCAAATAGACTAGAAATAGAGAATGTTCAAAAGAATAAGAGGAAGTAGAGCTTTTGTATTTCATTTCATAAGGAAAAAAGGCTGTATATATCACCTTTTACATATATATCAGACAGTCTCTGAATTCATAAATAATAAAGATAAAATATCATCACATGATTCTAATCCTTTGTCTCTGCCACATCAACTATGTCGTTTAATCCTGTCCCTTTAGCAGTGTCATGCGACCCCTTGTGGCTTTCCTCCAACAAGTGTTGGTAGCTCTCCAGGTTACCTTCAGCCATATTTCCCAAGTTCATTGTAGAAGGGATCGTGTTGGGAAAATGTCGATCGGTAAAGAAACTCTTTTGGTAAAGAGTTAGGCATGGTGACAAGGAACTAAAAGAGGGAGGAGAAGGAAAGCAAAGAGATAAGTCATAAGGGGAGTAGCGGGACCCACATAGCATTTGGAAGTGTGCTTCGGTGCATCCCACATGATTATGAAGCCTAGATAAAACCTCAAGAAGGATGGAAAACCGAACAAAAACTAAGGGTAAAATTTTTAAATACCCACGAACACAACAAAAACCATTTGAAGCTAAAAAATAAAACGGGGACAGAAAACGTAAAGAGTCAGGTGAGCGACATGGTGCAATGAGAAAGCGAAAATCTCTACAACTTTTATTATATTGATGCTTGATATAAACTTAATTCAATTTCATAGTAGATTTGTTTAGTTATATATTCGGAATGGATAGTTTGTTGATTGATTTGTTTTATTTAAAATATAATGTTTGGCTATGATTATAGTTTTTTTATTTGTAATTTATATATGTTTATATTTAAGAGGAAATGAGAAATCGAAATTTGATTCTAATTTTTTTTAAGAAGAAGAGGTGATAATTGTTAGATTTTAGATTAAACATTAACCGTTAATTAAATATGGAGAGTTAAATGTTTTTAATTTGATAGAACTCTACCATAATTAGTTTTGATAGAAATCTAAAGACGAGTTTTTTTATTTTTTGGTCAAAAAAAAAGTTTAATATTAGATTTTCTAATAAGGTAGATTATGTTTTGGAAAACAGATTTGGCCCTCTATAGATGGCCCACAAGAGAGCAGGTATCAGTAGCAGGAGAAATTCTAATATACCCACATTTTTACTCTTTTACCCTATTTTCTTCAGAAATTCACTGTTCATTACTCACATAGAAGGAAGTGTGAAGAGCAAAAACAGGAGTATGATTAGATGTTCTCCAATAGCAGTTGTGTAACAGTGAAACAAACATATTATAAGCTAATAATCTCTTAACTGGTAATTTTTTTGGTAAATTATCAAAAAAAATTTTAACTGAGTAATTAAATATGAGGTATGATATGTTATAAATTTTAAATTCGAATTCAAATATTATATTTTTAATTATTTGATATTTTTATTGCAAAAGAACAGATTGTAAGGCTAAGAATTCCACATCGGGTAACAGTAAAATAAATTATATATTATATTAAATCGTGTGAATGTAAAACCAAATACCGCATTGGGTAGAGAAGACAAAAGCAAGTGCTATTTAAATCAGAATTAAAAATTGCGAAATGATTACTTTACTTGAACAGGATCTGCTTCGTAGGCTCGTTATTAGTGGTCCGATGATTTTCTGCTGGGATTAATTTGATAATGGAGTAATTAATGGTCCAATGATTTCCAGCTGAGATTAATATGATTGTGGAGAACCGTTCTCAGCTTATCTTTACTTTGCGGGATGGTGACAGTTGTCTGACATACTCTTAAGATTTTTTCCACTTGCTAACTTATTCCTAAAATGAAAAACAAATGCTTTTTTAATAGAACATTCTGGGTTACACTTATAATCAAGATATTATAAATGTACTGATAATATAATAAATTGATAAATATAATATAAATAACAAATAATAAAGTAGACAAATAACATACCAAATTAAACTCAATATTAAATTTGATAAAACTTAAACGTAAAACCTCAAAATTTTAAGATTTCTTCTTTTTCACTTGTTTGAAATGAAAAACAATTATAGTCCATGAATGAAAAAAAGACATTTCTGGATAGAAAGAATATCAGTTACTAGAGAGACTCCAACCCTCTCCGGAGAAAAGATTTTACAAAGAAAAGAATGGGGCAGCGTTTTAGTCTATAATCTATATTTAATATTACAAGTTTGCAGTCATAACAAACACGAGACACAAGAGCAACTATAGTTCACTGTTTTGACATCTTTTCATGAAAAGGGTCTCACAAAGTCATACGACACACTGTTTAAATTTTTATAAACCCCATGCAAGCCCCTCATCAACATCACGGAGGGCTGAAATGTTGCTAAACTACGACAATGGAACGAAGATAAATAGAATAAAATAGACACACTCGCATACACAGGACATGCACAATGGTAAAAAGAGGGGAATAGGAGAATTCAGCATTGAATTTCTGAACCAAGCTCTGTGATTGATCGAGTTGTGGTAATCACTGCAGAAGGTTGTTTGGTCACTGCAACCAAAATGTCCGCATAACCCACCACGCCAACTAAAACATCATCATTTTCTTCTTCAGTCACCCAGACATGGGTTGCCCTGTGAGAAAGCATCTGAGCCATGACTGCAGCCAAGGAACTTGTATTTTTACATGTCAAGGGTGCACTTCTGCCCCTGTACATGCTCCTGCCAACACTGAAACTGGGGCTCACTGGATTAAACCCGATGCTTCTACTACTGAATTTCCTTAGCCTTGTTGATCCAACAGCATCGACTATTTTATTATCTTGAACCGGTGAATCAACAGAAAAGTCTGGGAGCAATCTTGAACTCACATTATCCTCAACCCCCATGACAAATTGTCCAGCTGAGAGGTTGGCTAAAGCCCATGCTGCAGCTAAATAATCACATTTCCATAGTTTAGAGGCTGATATTTCTCCTAAAACTTTATGGTGACCATCTGGTGTGATTTCCACAACAGCAACTGCACTGGGATCACCAGGATGTTCTTTAGTTGCTTCTAAAGCTGGGAGGGAGGCTTCAATAGAGCTATAGTTTAGGTTAATGGCTCCAAGCAAGGAAATAGAGGAGAGGGGGAGTGGAGCTAGAGCACCAAGGCAACCAATGAGGAAACGGATAATGTCTTCTCTTGAGAGACAGCAAAACTTGTCACGCATGTAGGTGGAGGTGGATGAAGAGGAAGGTGGGTTGGGATTAGCAACAAGGCTGTTGCTGCTACCATTTTCAATGTTCTTGAGCCACTTCCCATTATAAAGAATTGAGAATCTCTTGCTCATGCCTTTCCATCCCTTGCTCTTTGGGACAAGAAGTCGCCTCACACCCTGCTTCATCATCTCAAGCGCATCTATCAATCTAGTGCAACAAAGAATTAACAATACCATTAGAGAACATTAAATGCAGCTGCAAATGGCAAAAGGAATCGAAGCAGAAGAAGTGAGCATATACAATGGTTTTTCTAATAAAACTAAAAGCACTAAATTTTCTATTCTTGGAAGAGAAGCAATATGGACTTCCTCTTTTCCACAAATTTATTACAAGAAAAATGCCAATATGTCCTTTACTAACAAGATTTCTTTTCAACACCTGTAACAACAACCATAACAATGATATTTCCTCATACACAATCAAATGGGAAATCACAAATAAGAATAAAATCCGCTCTTTTCCTCAAATGAACCACATTGTATGATGGTAAATCCTCTCAATACTGAAGCAGCCTTGACATTACTCGCCACATAAAAACGATGAAATATAACATTAAACTAAAAAATAATAAAAACAGAAGAGCTCTCGTGAAATAATATTTGTTTGCTAAATAACTCATTATTCAGTAATAATCTGGAAAATTTAGATGGGGTCAACTTAGATATGGTAGGTCAAAATATTAATTCCAATGATTATTGAACTTGAAGGTAGCAAAATTAAACATGGAACAGTTAGAACCCAACATAAAATAAGCGGGTGTGGGATTTTCTCTGTGGGTTGTTGGCTAAATCTTACAGGCATGGTTATACCCAGCAACCTTAAAACAGACACAAAACATGCAGCAGATACCTGGCATCAACTCTAACCAAAAGATGCTTGCCTCTGTTCTCCAAATTATAATAAAAGAAGGTTCATCAGTGTCTATTCCCACCAAATTGGATATGGAAGAATACTTCCAATGGCCTAATCAAAACACATTCCAATTTTGAAACAGATTTATTTTCAGCACATCTGCTCAATTCTACTTAAACAGGCCTTAATCAAAACAATGTCAGTTAACTACCTAAACAATCCTAAATAAGAATCATCAGTTCTGCATCATACCTTAAGACCCACTTTAAGCAGAAGAAAGAGATCGATATCTTAAAATATTTCTCCTATGAATGAAAAAAATTAAATCTAATACATTTGAGAGGCTCTAAATTTACTTTTACATCCACATAAATTTCAGCCCAAAAAGTAGTAAGCCGAGCAGAATAATCCATTTTCTATGATCATTAAACAAGTATGAACAACCCACTCAGTCTCAAGATTGATAAACAACCATAAATCTTTTAGATTTACTGAATGCTTAATTCTTTGATAAGCAATCAAAAGAAAGCATAACTTGGTGATGAAAATATATGATTCCTCAATCCCTGTTATCCATTACTAAATGCCAGAAGAGACTCATTAAACATGGGCATATAGGTAGTATTCGATAATAATTAAGTAAGAAGCAGAAGATGAAGAAGAGAAAAAAATAATGACAATGCATGTTACTGCTTCGTTCATTTCATAATAATGATCAATAAACTGTTGGTTATAAGAAGAGGATGTCCATGCTAATTTGAAAATACACCTGAAAACACAGTCATCCTTGAGCAATAGTTTCAATGCAGACATAAGCCCAAATTTTGGTTATCTTAGGGTGTCTGAAAGGAAACTGCTATTCAAGAGAATGCTACCTGAAAATAAGAAATCATAAGCTTTGTTTCGAAAAAGACCAGAAGTAGCAGCAGCACTACAGAATTGGAGTTCAAAATCCACAAAACTAACAAATTGGACATGCTTTTTTACTTGATTTATAGCAGGAGGAAAAAAGTGCACAAAAATCAGTAAGGAAGGGGAATATATGGAAAGCAAGAGTAAAGAATACGTGCAGTTCAACCAAGTTAAGTCCATATTTCACAAAACTAACAAATCAGACATGTTGATTAATTTAAATCAGGAAGATACAGCATGCTCCATGCTACATAGCAAAAAAATTAGTAAGACAGCATAATTTATGAAGAAAGAGTGAAGAACAGAAATAATAATGAAGATCGTGTTCAAGACCTCAAAAGTACACCCTAAAACATTTACTATTTAATGCTCCACTCAGAAGAAAAAAGTAGACGTCAATCTGAAAAGTACCATTGAATGGTGCTTGTTACTTGACTAGTATCTGTTCAGAGGGTAAACTAAGACTTAAACCTAACCTTCTTGACTTCCGTATCTTAGGGATTGGTTTCAAGTTCTGGGGCTTTTGGTGCTTGTTCGAGACCCTTCTAACTTTCTTGCAATCTTCCTTATTCCATATCATATGGGGAGCAAGGGAACATTAGTCATACAATTTCAATCATTGTAACTGTTTTAAACTTTTTATAACAGCCAACATGAAACGACATATCTGTTTTCAAGAAAAATATGACTACTGAAGATATAAGGTTATTGATTAAAATAATATGGACCCATTAACCTAAAGCAGACTTCGAGGAATGAAGTCAAAGGAAACCAGAGATAAGTCACAAATTGAAAAAACCTCCACACTTGCAATGCTTTGGAGCAGTGCAAGAAAATATACAAATGCAACCTACAGTTAGGCATATGATCACACATGCATAACAAACTTCAAGATTTACTCTTTGTGACCCTGACCCATAAGCAATCCAACATAGACCAACATTTTATGAGAATAATAAATATATCTGAACCGTGCTATTCTCAAATATATGGACATAACCACCAGAGTCAATATGTAAACAATATCACTTTGGAAGCAAATCGTACAAGCTCGCAAGGAGGCACACACAAACGCACAGACTACATGAATCTAAGGACAAAATAACAGAACAGAGTGTCATTTTCCCTATGACTAAGTCTATTAACAACAAGAAACCATGACACAAAGAAAGCCAAAGAAAGGTGCATTACATATCAGCTTAATAAAGAGCAAATCCATACAACCAAATGAGAAAAAAAAAAGAAAAAGAAACTATCTATGCACTTGAAACACGTATACATTACTTTAACATAAAGTTCAGATAACACTCGGGACAGTTGCTATCTCTTCTTATGACGTTAAGGTCATGGGTCAACCCTCCCAAAAAGATAAGTTCTAACGGTTTTATGCAGACAATAAGAAAAGGCAACGAGCTAACCTTGTGCCAGGATCAACGATCTTCAAGAGAGTATTATTAGGGACAACAACATCAGAAACTTGAGTTTTCATAGCTTTGTCCTGATCATCCAAACACTGAGTTTTAGCTAAGAAGGAGACAATATCAAGTGATGTCAAAATACCAACAAATCTCTGTTGTCTCATTTCATTGCTTTCAATCATTCCCACATGAGATCTTCTCCTCCAAACTGGTATCCCGCACTCTGTTGACTCTCCTATTGCTCTTATAGCTGATTCTACCGTCTCCGTTTCACAGAATTCAACCAACTCTGGCTTCCCCACCGTCAGATCCCCCACCACATGGTACAAAAACACCGATGCCATCTCTTAAAATTTCCGTTTGTTTGCCGAGAAACTGAAAAAAATCAAACAAAAAAAATCATTATTATGTCCAGAATTATCCATCCTGTTTAGATAAAGGGTACTTTCGTTTTCAATTACCTCAACTGGGTTTTGGTTTATTCAATCCAAAGTTGAATATTTTCCTTCAGTTTTCCACTTTTTATAGCCAACCAAACAGAAAAATTAAAACAACAACAAAAAAAAAAACCTTCGACAAGAAGATATTGGGTTTTCTATAAAATTCTAAAAATTCAATTTACAAAACAAAAACCGCCACAAGGGTTTATTTTTAAAGATCTGATTTTGATTTTTAATTCACCTCAGAAATGAAAGAAAAATCTGGGTTTTTCTTGAAACCGGAAAACCGGTAAGGAGTAAGAGTTATAAAAGGGAATGGAGTAGAATAAGGAGGAGGTGAATGCCGGTGATAGGTAATTTACAAAGGATCAAAAGAAAGCAAAGACTTGGTGCCATTGAAGAAGGAAAGATGCAAAGCTATTGAAACAAAAGCCCATTCAGTATTCACGATGATCTCTCTCAAACTCTTGACTGAATTGGTTGTCGCAGAGAGCGAGAACTTTGGAGAGAAATTATTTATCTTTGTTTTGGTATTTTTGGTGTTTTGCGGAAGAAAGTGGATGAGATCGAGAGAGAGAGAGAGAGAACAAAATTTGGTGAATTATTGAGGGAGCCGGGAAAGGAAGGTGGTGGCGGCCAGGTGAGGTGAGGTGGAGCTGTTTGGAAAATTGAAGAGAAATTCGCAAGCTACAAATCGTATGTGGACATTGGATGTGAATAGATTGGGTTGAATTATTTTATTTGGTTATTTATTTATTTGCCATTATTCCACAGGAAAAAAAGAAGATGAAATTTATGAAATGCCATGTTGGGATCCAATTTAATTCGAAATGGTAAAACTTGGTTAGAATTTTATAGAATTTGATTTTTTTTTAAATTTGTATTCGATTTAATAAATTACTCAACCGGTTTGAATTTGATTTTTTTATTGAATATGAGATTTTAAGATTGTTTAACTCAAACTTTACAAAATGTCATAAATCTGCTTAATTATTCGACCAAGAGGCTATTGGCATTCAAACTAGATTCAATAGTATTGATTGGAATTTTTAAGTTATTTTTGAAAAGCTATTGATTTTATGTTGTTTGGATGAATCAATCAAAATTTTTTTTATTTGATTGTTTTTTTAAAATGATGTTGATGTACTATTAAAATATTAAAAATTATTATTAAAATATTAAATTATTTATTTAATAACAATTAAAAAATAGTTATGTTTTAATAATAATATTTAATAATATTTCTACTAAGATGTTTTAAAATATTTAAAATAGCATTACTATTATTAAAATATTATTTATTTTAATATAGTAATAAGAGAAAAATATTTATTTTGCTATTACAATATTAAAAATATTATACTATTAAAACAATTATATTTTATATTGAAAGTATTTATTATTAAATCAAAACAAAGAAATATTTATTTATAATAATTATTAAAATATTAATATAAATACATATTTCAATAAAATATAAAAATATTATATTTGAAACTACAATTATTAAAAAAGAATTAGTAAAATAATAATAAATTTGCCATATAAATAATATTAATTATGAAAATGAGAAAATATATTTTACTATTCAAATAGTTATTATTTTTATTATTAAAATAATAATATAATACTATTTATATTTGAAATATATGAAATATTTATGTTTAATTATTATAACATAAAATATTTAAAATTAAAATTAAAATATAAAAAATTTTAGTGTTAATATTTTAATATTTGAATATTTTTAATTAACATTAATTTTTTTTATTAATATAATAATATTTTAGGTCTGACCAAATTAGAACCGAGCTTAAAAAATTAATATGCAAGACCGGATTTGAGTAAAACTAAGTTCACAAACTTAATAAATAGCATTATCCTTTTTTATTTTTCAGAAATTGTCTTTCTTTTTCAAAAGCAAAAGACATTTTTCAAAATGATGATTTAATTTTGCGCTGACTACTCATTTTTTTACGAAACAAATATAAAAAAATGCATAAATTATTTTAAGAAAAAAGTTTTTTTTGTAAAACAAAGGGAGCCTTAATCATATGTTATAAGATAAAATAATAAATTAATAATTATATATATTAGATGTATATTAAAAAAATTTAGGTTCACAAGCCATTCAAATTCAATATTAAGATATTTGAACTCTTCGAGTCGTTAATTCCAGTGGCTTGAACTCTGCCCAAAAAATTAAACAAGTCAAAATAAATACAAATTGAGTTTAAGCAGTACACAAGTAACTTTAGTGGTGTAATAAAAACATGTTATTCAATGAAATAAAAAAATTGTCTATTTTTTTATTGAACTTTTCAAAATCATATTTTTCTCTCAATCATCGTAATTTGATGTAATTCATGTATTTATTATGTGTAATACTAAAATATTAATTTCTCTTATACTTCTTTTTACCTAATCTATATTTTTCACTTATTATATACTAATCCTAAATTTTGTTTACAAGAATCCTAATTTATTTTTGTATATTATATATTGATTTGAAAATTTTTATTTCAAGTGGGGGCAATTAATCTCAAAGTTTATCTTTCGTTATATTAATTTATGATTTATCTTGCATAAATACATATATTATAAAAAAAATTTTAATATGGTCAAATGATCCCAAATGCATATTCGATTACATTTCTACAAGAAGCCAATTAAAAAAACTCCATATCCAAATATTAAGGAGGATTTTTTTTTTAAATGCAGTCAACATCTCATTTTATGTGGTTCAAGACGATTCAAAATATTGGAAATAACAAAAACGTGATAAATTTTACTTATATACGAGATAAAAATTCACGCGATGTTGCAGATTTGTTTTTATTTTACAATTTTTAAAGTTAGTAAAATTAATTATTAGATAAGAGTTGTTGGTAATAAAAAATATTTATTTCCTTTATATTGTTTAGTATACAAGAGAAACATGTTTACTAAAGAAAAACTTTATACATCAAACAAAATGTCCAAAAATAATTTTTTGAGAAATTTGGATCAGCTTGGATTAAAAAAATACACAATACTTAAGTTGTGATAACTGCTAATTTTTTAAAATTAATATTAAATATTTGTATACTTAATATTAAAGCAAATAGAGAAACGTAAGTAAATAAATAAAATTATTTACGAGACTAGAATATTTTAGAATTGCAGAAATTTATGAAGTGATGGATCGGAGAAATTGTATAGAGGAATTTGATTTGGATATAACGAGATCCAAATTAAATAAGAAATGAAAATGGGGTATAATTATTTTGGATATTAAAAAATCCAAATCTAAGAAATATAAAAATGTGTTTATTTATATAATTAAATTATATAAAGATATTTTTATATGTTTTTGTATAAATATATGTATATATATGAAATATAGTATATATCTGATATATTGATATATATTATTTTATATGATAAATAAATATATGTGTACATTTTTATACAATTATGTATATAAATAAATATATATATGAAATATATATACATTAATTTCAGTTAAAGTGTATATATATATTGTTAAAATAAAATATGTATATATATAGTTAATAATATAATTATATACATAATTACAAATATAATTATATAAATTAAAAAAATAATAATAAAAAATAAAATAAAACAGAATAGGAATTGGGATAAACCTGATCCCTGTTTCTTCTCTGTTTCAACAGAGAAGAAAAAAAATACAAAAAAGCCAGCCGACCATCGTCGGCGATGAGGGAGAGAGAGAGAGAGGGGAAGCCGTTGCCGGCGAGGAAAGGAAGCTACCGACGACGGGGAAAAGGAAAAGAGGAAGGAGAAATGAAGCGAAACAGAAGCGGAAAAGAAAGGAAAGGAAAAAGAGGAAAATGGCGGTGCCGGCCAATCCGAGCACTGCCACTTCAACCTCGACACCGACGGAGGTAAGGGGAAGGAAAAGGAGTCACCGCCAGTGGAAGAGAAAAGGAAAAGGAGGGAGAAAAAAAAAGGAGAAGAGGTCGAAACCCACGTCGCCAGATCCACCGCCGTCGTCGCCGCTGGGGAGAAAAGGAGGCCAGATCCAGCTTCGCCACCACCTTGGCCAGCTGTGCGAGGCTTGAACCGACGGTGATGCTAGCGGGATGAAGCTGAACCGACTGAACCGATGGAGGAAGGCCGAACCGTTCTAAACCGGTTTAGACCAGAAAAGAAGAAAAGAAAAGAAAAGAAAAGAGAAAAAGAAAAAAAAGAAAAAAAAGAGAAAAAGAAAAAGAAAAAGAAAAAGAAAAGAAGAAGAAGAAGAAGAAGAAGAAGAAGAAGAAGGGAAAAAGAGGAAGAAAGGTAGAAAGAATTAATAATAATTTTATTATTATTAATTGTAGTTTAATTTTATAAAAATTCTAAAATGTAGAATTTGTTGTAGAAAATCGTTTTCAGTGAACGAGATGATGGAATTGGGAGAGGTGGAATACGTGCACGACGGTAGCGAGTAAGTCGCCGACCCAGAACAGGTAAGGGAGGCATGTGTAGCTTGTATGGATATGCAGTATGCATGTTTTTAAATATGCATTATTTTATGAAAATGTTGTGGTGATTCATTGGTTGGAAAATTATGGTTATATTGGCTGGCTGTAAATTATAAACTGTCATTTTGGTGCAGGGAGGCTAGTCAATCGGCAGCCGTTATGCTGTTGAAAAATTTTAGAAAATTACGAAAATCATAATAAATGATTTTATTTCACGAGAAATGATTTCTAGCCACGAAAATCAAGAAATCGTTTATTTTTCATAAAACATGAATATATGGAAGTTTAATTTTAAATTATTCATGTTTTCGAGAAGTGTGGAAATAAAATCACCGAAAATTCTCTCGAAGTGTAAGATTACACGTAATACAAAATGGAAAATAAAAAGACACAAAGTGAATATTTTATTAATATTTCTTCAAATATTCACTTGATTTCATAAATAACCTTTATGGTTTTAATTATGAAAATAATTATTTATAGAAATCCCATAAAGGTTAATTAAAGATGAAAATTAGTATTTTGAGACTAGAAGGTCTCTACACGTGTTTATAGAGGAAAACATGGTGACGGGATTATTGAATTTGGAAAATAAATATTTTATTTTTTTATAAATTATGAAAATATTTGAATTGAATGCCGATAATTTTGAAAGCCATGTTTTGGAAAGAAAGCACGGAAAAACGTGCGTATATGTTTTACAGTGAAAAAGAAACAGTCATGAGAATTATTTTACAGTATGATTAATTTATAAACTGTTTTCACCGTATGGAAAATGTGATTTATGCCTTTATGAAAGAATTTGAAAGATGTTATTTATTTTATAAATTTTATAAAGGTGATGATATTTATATGTGAGCCTTATGGATAAATGTGAAATATTTCAAATTATTGTGTTTAAAATCCATAAAGGCAATGGTATGGTTTTATACTGTTTTGAGACTTAGGCCCCGAGTTTCATGCATCGTACTATTACTGTTACTGTCACGTGGCTGATTGACCAGCACGTCCCGGATGTCACCTAGTAAGTGTACACTGAGGACATATTATAGATCATGGCCATAGATCTCAGTACTGATACTATGTCCCTTAGTGGACGAAAATAGCATGATTTAATTGTAGGGTGATGCTTAGTCTCACTTACTGATTGATGTTTACTGAAAGGATATGCTGAATCCTGTTTACTGTATTACATTGTGAATTACTGTTTTACTGAACTACGTACTGTTTACTATTTACCATTTACTGAGCAAAATCGTACCAAAACACTGTTTTACTGAACTTTACTGTTACTGTTGACTGTTTACCGAAATGGTAGCCACTGATTACTGTTTTACTGAACTGAAAGCTACCTTACTGTTTACTGAACTGAAAGCTACCGTATACTGTTTACTGAATTGG
Source organism: Heritiera littoralis (assembly GCA_031772115.1). NCBI lineage: Eukaryota > Viridiplantae > Streptophyta > Magnoliopsida > Malvales > Malvaceae > Heritiera > Heritiera littoralis. The sequence continues at coordinate 980,996 of JAPDPK010000136.1, read as the reverse complement.
TAGCTACTGTTTACTATTTCTAACTAAACCGTATCAAGATACTGTTTTACTAATTTGCAAGATACTGTTTTACCGAATGGTACTGTACTGAATATTACTGTTTTACTGAACTGTAAGATACGGTTACTGAACTAAAGAGAAATTAATGTTTATTAAAAAAGAATAACATGAAAATTATTTCTAAGATAGAAATAATTGCAGAATTGTTTATCCAATGATTTGGATATTTACAAACCACTGTATTGTCACGTGTTTTTAACTGTACTGAAGAGAAGAGAAGTAAACTACGATTTTACTACTATACTGTCACGTGTTTTAAACTGTACGGAAGGGATATAATAAAATGGTTTATACCATTTTTATAATTATGAGAAAAGAAAAGGAAATTGTGTTAAAATAGAACAATTTATAAAGTACTCTCTACAGTTGCTTATAGGTTTCGGGACAAGACAGGTATTTCAAAATACCTGCCTTACTCCATCCGGATCCCTAGCCGACTGTAGTACCCTTCCTACATGTGAGCCTAGAACACTTCTAGGAAATTTTAAAGAAAGTGAAAAAGTTTTTCAGCATATAGGTAGCTGAATATCAAGAGTTGCATATAACTCTCTTACTGAGCTGTGGTTTGCTCACTCCTTCTTTTTAAACATTTCAGATTTTGATGATTGTGAGATCTGGTAATTATAGATCACGGCTGCACATTTGTGGACAATATGACAGCTCGATTGATATATGAGGTACGATCATTTATTTTCTGTATTTAGACTTATCTACAGTACTACTTTCTTGTAATTAATATAGGGGATGTAATTGATATTGGTAAATTTTATATTTAATAGTTAAATGAAAATGAAAAGTAAAGTATCACAGACAGCCCAACCGAAAGAAATTTATAGAAATACGTGAATAATGTGGTCATGAGCTGTGACAGATTTAATGGTATCGGAGCATGGTTGGCTTGATGTCTGTTGATACTTTTGGAGAGGAAATGTGTTGAAAAATGTTAACATCACCTGTAGTCCTGTGTAGTCTGAATACATAAAGAAAATAAATGATTGCAAATTGAGTAAAATAAATTGAAGGGAGTGAGAATTTATGAATTAATGATGGTAAAGAGAAATAATATGCTCAGAATTTACCGGAAAATGGTGATCTTATAATATAAATGAAGGTCGGTTCGGTAACGGACTCGGTAAAGGCCCCATCAGTACTTTTCTGTCCGGATCGAACTGAAACCTGAAAATAATGATATAAAGGAGGGGAATGAAAAATCATCATTAAATAGACCTTAAGATCACTAGTTGAAGGTATTTTGAAGAGAGAGAAAATTTTTGGCAAAAATGACCAAAATACCCTACCTCAAAAATTTTATTTTGAGTCACAATAGACTATCTTGAGTTAAAATTGATTGATTTGACAGAGTAATTGATGATGTTAGGATGCATTATAAGCAAAATGATCCAATTATAGATCCTATTAGATTTCTCTGTCGAAATCGAACAAGACCTTAAACTGTTGATACTAGTATGAGAAAGGATACTATCAGCACATAGATAATAAGATCCTTGGTTTAAATGTATACTGAGGAGAAAGAAATAAATGTTGAAATAACTAAAATGCCCCTATGTTGGACTATGTTCTGAACAGTGATAAAACCAAGTTGATCTTGAATCCATTGATAGTAATGGAGTTATTAATGGCATAGAGGATGTAATATGAATATAATGATCCCTATTACTGATTCCACTTACACTTAGATTTCGGACGTGAATTGTGAGTGACCTAGTGAACGGGCTGGGCCTCACAATAAAACCTTGAGGGGGCCAATGGGCTCGCCAAAGAGGACAATATAGATGTATAAAGGCGGATGACGGACGGGCCGGGGCCTTACATGATGCGATCCCGTAAGTGTATAATGGAATGTCGCAAGATGATTGGCCCGATTATTGATTGTAAGGGCCTGAATTAAGAGTGTATTGAATTGGATGTTTAATACGGGATCGTTGGATATAATAAAAAGTGAGATGACTACAGAAAATGACTGAGAAAGTGAATAGTATAAATAATGAAATCCATATCAGTATGGTTAATTAACTGGTTACACTTGTTACAGCATTACTAATCACTTTGAGTAATATGCTGTGGAACATGAGTAAATAATGAAATCAAGGCGGGGAATATTTCAAAATGATATGAATATTAACTCTCTGCCTTGAGGATACATAGTGAAAATGACAGGACATAGAGATAATCTGTCCAAAATGGTACAAGTATAGTGATTAAAAAAAGTATCGGATGTTATTCTCGATAAACTTTCAAAGTTATATAGATTGGAGAAATCGAGCTAACATTGACTTGATTGGGTGTATGAAATCTAATTTCTAAACTTATATCGGAAAACCTAGAAAGAGTCCGAAAGTTTAAGAAATAACTCTAGAAAAATATGTGAATAATGAAATTCACTTGTATAGGTGTGATTGATGGAAATACAGATAATGTAAATTGAGGATAATGAAGTTGTCTGTATAAGTGTAAATGAGAGAAACACAGATGCCTTGATACGTAGATGAATTAAAATGGTGTATTAAATTCTTACTATTTAATAAAGTTCTTGTGAAGAACAAATATTCATCTATATGAAAATGGACGCTTTAATGATTTAATCAAATATATATGAGGAGTTCATAAGGCTAGTCTCTGTATAAGCATCATCAAAGAAAAGTCAGAGACTGATGTCCATAAGATGATGATTAGAACTCGACATGAACTTTACGAGTTAGTATTGAGGTTTACAAGGTTAATGAATTACCTTGTGATGTATATAAGCCTAATGAATGAGGCATCCATACAAGAACAAATTGATGAGATACTGAAATAGTTAAAGATACAAATGGAATATAAGCAGCACTTAGTATGACCCTCCAGACTCTCAAAGACTGTGAACTATATGTTAAGATTGGCAAATAGGAGATTTAGCTAGACAGTATCTCTTCTGAGATATATGATCTCGAAATGACAGAATGACAGTAAATCTGTCTATGATAGAGAGATAATGATTGAGATACGAAATTAATGAGTCTAGCTAGATATTACTACCAGTCTATAAAAGAGTTATGGGACTAGCTGCTCTACTAATGGGATACAATTAAAGAAGTTAAAGTCGGTAAATGAATAAGTGTGAAGAAAATGAGGGTATGCAAAATGTTAAAAGATTTTAACAGTGAAGTACCATACCACTTGAGAAAACCGACTGAAATAATGAGCATGAAAAGATGAAAATGAAATAAGAAGGTAAGTTACATGATAAGAAGGGAACATAAATATGAAACAGTTCCCGAAAATCAGACTAAAAGTGATTTCACGTTGGTTATCACATGATTATGGTTAGATGAAAGATCGAGCCAAACTGACAGGTGAAAATAAATGATACTCAAAGGAGTAAATAAATGATTTAACTTTTTATTGCCAATAATGTAACAAAAAAGTGTTATATATACATATAACCACCTCGAAATGATAGAAATAGTGGAATTGTATAGATAATGTGGTGATTAAATGGATAATTTTCGGATTCAATCATAGAATCTAAATTATGAAAAGAGTATATTTTCAAGTATATTCTAAAATTTAAGTGATATTGAATATACCATAAGAATAAGAGATGTAATGAACATACTACATGAAAAAAGACATGGAGAGAAAATGATGGTCTCATGATTTATTACTGTAAGAGATGATTAACAGTAAAGTCTGTAAGGAGATGCAGCCTTGATGGAATAAATGTGAAAATGAATATTGTGGACAATAAAGAGTTCAAAAGAGATATGATGATATGGAAGTGATTAAAGACTGATTGTCTAAATGGAATCACTTTTCATTATCAGACTCTTAGATTCTCTAGTGCCATAGTCGAAGTATGAGTGTGAAACGGTGTAAATGTATATGCACAGTTTAGTGAGCATTACATGTGATGAGAATCTCTGAGTTGCCATATGCTTAATGAGATGTAGCAAAAGGCCTTGAGATTCCAAATTTATTGACAGCATCGCTCCGTACTGATGTAAATATCTGAGCGTAGTATGGAAACGCTCGAAGATATGTTGAGAGAGCGGATGCACGAGATGTGAAAGCTACTGGGACAATTACATACTATTGACTTAAATTAAGTAACTGATAGTTTTCAAACTATAACGACTTGGCACCAAATGAGAAAACGGATGATGAACAGTATGAATCATATATGGTACAAAAAGGAGTGGAAATGAATAACTTCCGATTTGATAAAGTAATCCATAGGGAGTATAAATTTATGATGAAAAATGATATGTAGTGATTTAAAAGTAATTTTGATGTTGAAAGTATGCTGGCAGTATTAGTTAAAAGATAATCTAAAGGTCAAGAATCATAAGTATACAGAACGGTACCACCTTTTAATCTAAGTGAAATTCGGAGGATCGAATTTCTTAAGGTGGGGAGAATGTGATAACCGCTAATTTTCTAAAATTAATATTAAATATTTGTATACTTAATATTAAAGCAAATAGAGAAACATAAGTAAATAAATAAAATTATTTACGAGACTGGAATATGTCGGAATTGCAGAAATTTATGAAGTGATGGATCGGAGAAATTGTATGAAGGAATTTGATTTGGATATAACGAGATCCAAATTAAATAAGAAATGAAAATGGGTATAATTATTTTGGATATTAAGAAATCCAAATCTAAGAAAAATAAAAATGTGTATATTTATATAATTAAATTATATAAATATATTTTTATATGTTTTTGTATAAATACATATGTATATATATGAAATATAGTATATATCTGATATATTGATATATATTATTTTATATGATAAATAAATACATGTGTACATTTTTATACAATTATGTATATAAATAAATATATATGAAATATATATATTAATTTTCAATTAAAGTGTATATATATATTGTTAAAATAAAATATGTATATATATAGTTAATAATATAATTATATATATATTTATATATTAAAAAAATAATAATAATAAAAAATAAAATAAAACAGAACAGGAATCGGGATAAACCCGATCCCCGTTTCTTCTCTGTTTCAACAGAAACAGAGAAGAAAAAAAATACAGAAAAGCCAGCCGACCACCGTCGACGATGAGGGGGAGAGAGAGAAGAGGGAAGCCGTCATCGGCGAGGAAAGGAGGAGAGGAAGCAACCGGCGACGGGGAAAAGGAAAAGGGGAAGGAGAAACGAAGCGAAACAGAAGCGGAAAAGAAAGGAAAGGAAAAAGAGGAAAACGGCGGTGTTGGCCGATTCGGGCACCGCCACTTCAACCTCGACACCGGCGGAGGTAAGGGGAAGGAAAAGGAGCGCCGGCAGTGGAAGAGAAAAGGAAAAGGAAGGAGAAAAAAAGAGGAGAAGAGGGCCGAAACTCACGCTGCTAGATCCGCTGCCATCGCCGCCGTTGGGGAGAAAAGGAGGCCAGATCCAGCTTCACCACCACCTTGGCCAGCTATGGGAGGCCTGAACCTATGGTGATGCCAGCGGGATGAAGCTAAACCGGCTGAACCGATGGAGGAAGGCCGAACCGGTCTGAACTGGTTCAGACCAGAAAAGAAAAGAAAAAGAAAATAAGAAGAAAAGAAAAGAGAAAAAGAAAAAGAAAAAGAAAATAGAAGAAGAAGAAGAAAAAGGAAAAAGAAGAAGAAGAGAAAAAGAGGAAGAAAGGTAGAAAGAATTAATAATAATTTTATTATTATTAATTGTAGTTTAATTTTATAAAAATTTTAAAATGTAGAATTTGTTGTAAAAAATCGTTCTCAATGAACGAGATGATGGAATCGAGAGAGGTGGAATACAGGCGCGATGGTAGCGAGGAAGTCGCCGACTCGAAACAAGTAAGGGATGCATGTGTAGCCTGTAAAGATATTTAGTATGCATGTTTTTAAATATGCATTATTTTATGAAAATGTTGTGGTGATTCATCGGTTGGAAAATTATGGTTATATTGGCTGGTTGTAAAATATAAACTATCGTTTTGGTGCAAGAAGGCTAGTCAATTGGCAGCCGTTATGCTGTCGAAAAATTTTAGAAAATTACGAAAATCACGAAAATCATAATAAATGATTTTATTTCACGAGAAACGATTTCCAGCCACGAAAATTGAGAAATCGATTATTTTTCATAAAACATGAATATACGGAAGTTTAATTTTAAAATATTCATGTTTTCGAGAAGTGTGGAAATAAAATCACCGAAAATTCTCTCGAAGTGTAAGATTACACGTAATACGAAATGGAAAATGAAAAGACTCAAAGTGAATATTTTATTAATATTTCTTTAAATATTCACTTGATTTCATAAATAACTTTTATGGTTTTAATTATGAAAATAATTATTTACAGAAATCCCATAAAGGTTAATTAAAGATGAAAAATATTATTTTGAGACTAGAAGGTCTCTACACATGTTTACAGAGGAAAACATAGTGATGGGATTATTGAATTTAGAAAATAAATATTTTATTTTTCTATAAATTATGAAAATATTTGAATTGAATTCCGATAATTTTGAAAGCCATGTTTTGAAAAGAAAGCACGAAAAAACGTACGTATATGTTTTACGGTGAAAAAGAAACAGTCATGAGAATTATTTTACAGTATGATTAATTTATAAACTGTTTTCACCGTATAGAAAATGTGATTTATGCCTTTATGAAAGAATTTGAAAGATGTTATTTATTTTATAAATTTCATAAAGGTGATGATATTTACATGTGAGCCTAATGGATAAATGTGAAATATTTCAAATTATTGTGTTTAAAATCCATAAAGGCTATGGTACGATTTTGTACTGTTTTGAGACTTAGGCCTCGAGTTTCATGCATCGTACTATTACTGTTACTGTCACGTGGCTGATTGACCAGCTAGTCATCAACGTCTCGGATGTCACCTAGCAAGTGTACACCGAGGACATATTATAGATCATGGCCATAGATCTCAGTACTGATACTGTGTCCCTTAGTGGATGAAGATAGCATGATTTAATTGTAGGGTGATTCCTAGTCTCACTTATTGATTACTGTTTACTGAAAGGATTTGCTGAATCCTATTTATTGTACTACACTGTGAATTACTGTTTTACAGAACTACATACTGTTTACTGAGCAAAACCGTACCAAAACACTATTTTACTGAACTTTACTGTTACTGTTGACTGTTTACCGAAATAGTACCCACTGATTACTGTTTTACTGAACTGAAAGCTACCTTATGGTTTACTGAACTGAAAGCTACCGTATACTGTTTACTGAATTGGTAGCTACTGTTTACTGTTTACTGACTGAACCGTATCAAGATACTGTTTTACTGATTTGCAAGATACTGTTTTACTTAATGGTACTGTACTGAATAGTACCGTTTTACTGAACTGTAAGATACGATTATTGAACTAAAGAGAAATTAATGTTTATTAAAAAAGAATAACATGAAAATTATTTCTAAGATAGAAATAATTGCAGAATTGTTTAGCCAATGATTTGGATATTTACAAACCACTGTATTGTCACGTGTTTTTAACTGTACTGAAGAGAAGAGAAGAAAAAAACGGTTTTACTACTATACTGTCACGTGTTTTAAACTGTACGGAAGGGATATAATAAAATGGTTTATACCATTTTTATAATTATGAGAAAAGAAAAGGAAATTGTGTTAAAATAGAACAATTTATAAAGTACTCTTTACAGTTGCTTCTAGATTCCGGGACAAGACAGGTATTTCAAAATACCTGCCTTACTCCATCCGGATCCCTAGCCGACTGTAGTATCCTTCCTATATGTGAGCCTAGAACACTTCTAGGAAATTTTAAAGAAAGTGAAAAAGTTTTTCAGTATATAGTTAGCTGAATATCAAGAGTTGCATATAACTCTCTTATTGAGCCGTGGTTTGCTCACTCCCTCTTTTAAACATTTCAGATTTTGATAATTGTGAGATCTGGTAATTATGGATCACGGCTGCGCATTTGTGGACAATATGACAGCTTGATTGATATATGAGGTACGATCATTTATTTTCTGTATTTAGACTTATCTACAGTACTACTTTCTTGTAATTAATATAGGGGATGCAATTGATATTTTTAAATTTTATATTTAATAGTTAAATGAATATGAAAAGTAAAGTATCTCAGATAGCCCAATCGAAAGAAATGTATTGAAATACGTGAAAAATGTGGTCAGGGGCTGTGACATAAGTTAAATAGTATGACAAACATATAATTTGTGCTAAAAACAAACAAACTAAGATAATGATGCAACAACAATAAAAAGTAAGAGTACCAAAATATATACAGCACAATGGTTTAGACAATTTAACAAAGAGGTAAGAAAATTTAGTTAAGAATGCTTTGTTCATGTTATTAATCAAGTATAAGGATTTAAACTCATCTATAAGCATTTTTATTTTAAGAATAACTAATTAAACTATGGGTTTGTATATGATGCACTGACAGTGTATAGTTTCTATGCACTGTCAATGCACCAGAGGTTGACACCTCATTAATAGGCCCTTAAAAGCAAATATAAATAATTTTTTTTAATTTGCTCATAAGGGCCTATTGATGAGGTGTCAAATTCTAGTGCATTGACAGTGTATAGAAACTATACACTGTCAGTGCATCATATATAAATCCTTAAACTATTTATATTTACTCCAAAGTAAAATATGTAAAGTAAAAGTATTTTATTCCTTCAAAAGTTAGAGGTAAAAAAACATTCATATAATAATTTTCATTCGAAAGCAAAATATATACAAGTAGAAGAAGCAAATATATATAAAAATATAAAGCAATAGCATAAAACAATAATAGAAGACTGGATTAAAAAGAGTTAAAAGGCCATGTAAAAAATATGTTGATAACTTAACTAAAAAAATGTTGTTGAGAAAAAAAATTAAAGGACTTAACTAAACAAAAAAGTCGTTGAGGGAAAGAAAAACATGCGTCGAGTATTGGTAAAAGAGGAGACAAAAATATAATATAATATAGATGTTAAATTAAAAAGGAGGATTTTTTTTTAATGCAGTCAACATCTCATTTTCTGTTGTTCAAGACAACTTAAAATATTGGAAATAACAAAAACGTGTTAAGTTTTATATATATATATATATATATATATATATATATATATATATATATTAATTTAATAAAAAAATCTCGATGATATTTTCCACTCTAATACGGAAGCAGAAGTCAAACATTACCATTAAACCATTATTGTATTTTTATAATTAATGTATAGCGTACCCTTTATCCAAAATTTCTTGTTTGGACAAAAATCAAAATATATATTATGAGTTTATATTTGCTGTAGTGATCCAGTAATATATAGCATCTATGCTTTATCAATTAATTAGAGAGTTTAAGCTCATTAATGAATAAAACTAAAAAAATGTGTAAACCTTTCAAAATAAAAATCAATAATTTTTCACTTAAAGAGTTGATTCAGTGGTGTAAGATCCAATAGAGTTTTTGAGAAAGGACGATTTATAATAAGAAGTCTCGTATTCGAATCCTTACCAGTTCAATTTTTTTTTTTTCAGATAGCACTAGCCATGAAACATGAGTAAAGATTAATCTCATTTATCCAATCAATGTGGTACAAGACTAGGGTTGATTAACAATATATGGTTGCTATATGATGCCAATACATCGAATGTAAATCGATATATTTATATTTGATACATTGACAATATATGGCAATATACATTATCAATCAATTATAGATGCTACCACATTAATAAGTAAAATTAAAATAAAATGTAGATCCTTACAAATAAATACAATAAAACCCCTCTAAATTAATTTTCTTTAAATTAATAATAATTTTATTTTAAAACATAAAATAAAATTTTTGTCTCAACTCTTAATAAATTAATAATTTGATTAAAAATATAAAACATATTATATAATATTCAAGAACTAAAAAAACATTTCAAGATATTAATTTGAAAAATATTATCATGTTTGATATTTATTTTTCAAGAACTATGAAAGTATTAAATATATTACATAAGATATATTTGCAAGCAATTTTTTAAAGAGTTTATCAACTAAAATGAGATTTTAAGAAAATTAAATACTATTAGAGTTATTGGATGAGATTAAGGAATGTGAAAATAAAATAGACACATTTTCTAAAATAAAATAACAATTTATAAGTTAAACATTTTAAATTGATATTTGATAATGAATCCTAAGAGTATTAATGTAGAAGGATTCTACTATATCAATAATATTTTTAGGTTTTAATATTAATTTCTATGGATTTGCGCAATTTTAGTTTTACCTATTAATAAAGTGACACTTTGTAATTGATTGACAATATATAATGTAGTGGTTATGCACTTATTTTTTAAGGATTTATATCTTTTTTAGCTTTGCTCATTAATGGTACTACAATTTATGGTTAATTGATAGTTTAAAAGTATTATACACAATCAATGTATTAAATATATTTTGATATTTATTTTAAAGACCTGCATTTTTTTTGTTTTATTTATTAATGAGGTAATGTTAAAGAAGAAAATTTATAATTAAACTTCTTAATTTATATTTATTAAAACATTTTACTTGATAGATTAATTGTGTTAAAAAAATTACTAACATGATTTTTCTAATCAATCATAAATTATCACGTGTAAAAAATTGTCAAATCATGATATACAACTACCACTTTAGCAAACAATCAAGGTTTAACCAATCTATTCCCCACTTTTTTTTGTATCTCCTATAAACAAAAAAAAATTTGACCAATCTATTCTACTTTCTCATAGGATGGATTAAGTTTAAGAGTTGATTTCCCCTTATTATATTTCTTCATTTGACCATTGTTTAGTTTGAACCTTCTTCTCATTGTATTACGTTAGTGTTCTATTCTACTAGTTTTTTTTCACTGTTATCTGTTATTTCTTTTTCTTTCTTTTTTTTTGGAGTTCCAACACTTATTGCTATCATTATTGTTTTTTTTATTATATATATATATATATATATATATATATATGAATTTAATTACAAAATGCCTAATTAAATGACTACCTCAGGTGTCAGGTAGTACAGATGCTACTCGCGCAGGATTGATACAAATTGTGGTAAGAAAAATTGTGCATTTTTTTTTATTGTTGTTTCATCTTCTTTATTTCTGGCTTCATGCAAGTATTGTCTCATTCTCAGCAAGTTCTCCAGCTTTGTATCGAGTAGTGACTATATGCTTCATTTGCTTATCTAAGCATTTTGTAATTATTAATATATATTTTCGACTTTGAGATACAAATATTATTATATAATTTTCATCTTACAAATCAAACTAAAGCTAAATGAAAAATACCATATATAATGTTACGTAGGAGAGTTTTCACCAATCTGATTGTAACGATCGGAAAAAAAATAGGTAAGACAATATATACTATACAGTGTAAGCATCTATATATGGAAAGCTGTGATTAATAAGTATGCCATATATAGCATTAGTTTTCTCTTATTCAATTTCTCCCTTAATTTGGATATTAATTGAAGTACAAGATGAGGGGATAAAGTTGTATGGTGAAAAATCACTGCTATGGCTGCTGCAACATTTTTATAGACTTTTATTAACAGTTCTTTGCTATTTTATCTCATCTTCCATGCCTAAACTGTAGGTTCAGTTTCCTCCTTGTTTCATGAAATAGTTTTTTCAAAGACATTAAAAATTAGTTACAAACTAATTAGAAGTGTGAAGATCTTCAATTGCTTTCAACTTTATATGATACTGAGCAACCAATGATTTGATGCATCTTGTGGAGTAGTTATGATCTTCCTTAGATTTTCTTTTTAATAACATGATTAGGATATGGTTTCTCTCTTTCATGCACACACAAAAAGATTAATCTGCCATAGCTGGAAATAAAAATCAGTTTTACAGTAAAGGAGAGAAAATCAACAGGGATTAGTTAATGTCTGATGATACTCTGATCCCTTTGATGTTTACTCGCTATGTTTCTCGGCCCTGATTTGTCAATAAAGTTCTCCACAAAACCGAAGTAGGAATCAGCCCAAGATTTTCTAACCGATATGATAAGCAAAGGCACCAGAATCCCAGCAGCAAATCCCGATCCAACACTCAAGTAAAACCACTAATCAATGATTCCTTCACCGCTTCCACCTTAGTCAGAATCATCACTTTCGCACTTAAGGATCAGTGGAGCTCCACAAAGGCCTGGATTTCCATCAAAAGATGATGCATCAAAAGTCCTCAATTGGCCCACATTGTTGATGGCTCCTGAGAAATTATTGTTGGATAGATTCAAATAAGCCAAAAATGATGGTAAAGCCAGCCCTGATGGGATTGCACCAAAGAGATTATTTCTGGAAAGGTCAAGAGATGATAATTGATGCAAATCAGAGATATTTCCAAGGATCTCACCAGTGTTATGATTTATTGATAGATTCAAAACAATCAGTGACAATTTGTTAATGCTTCGGGAAAGTCTCCATCTAACTCATTTCCAGAGAGATCAATGACGGTGACAAGGAAAAGAGTCTTGGTAAACTTTTGACTTTGGCTTTTTAGATTGAAAATCAAGCTTTCTTCATAGAGATCTTCTATTCACACCCAACAAAATACTGAACACATTCTATTTTTATAGAAAATTACATAAATATCCTTTGGCACACTCTATTGTTTTCAGCCCCAAAAAAAAAAACGAAAAAAGCTCCCGGAAGTGGATTTTCGAGAGCTTTATTATGCTCCCGGAAGTCCACTTCCGGGAGCATCATAAGTCTCTCTGAAGTGGACTTCCGAGAGCATACCAAAGCTTTCGGAAATCCACTTCTGGAGGTTTTTTTTTTTAATTTTTTTGACTGTCGCAGCAGCATGTTGCTAGCTGCATGCTTGCTGCCGCAGCACATGCTGCCTGGGCAGCATTCAAGTGCTGCCAGGCAGCATGTTCCAGCAAAAAAAAAACGAAAAAAGCTCCCGGAAGTGGATTTCTGGGAGCTTTATTATGCTCTCGGAAGTCCACTTCCGGGAGCATAATAAGTCTATTTGAAGTGGACTTCCGAGAGCATACCAAAGCTCTCGGAAATCCACTTTTGGAGCTTTTTTTCTTTAATTTTTTGGCTGCCGCAGCAGCATGTTGTTGGCTGCAGGCTTGCTGCTGCAGCACATGCTGCCTGGGCAGCATTCAAGTGCTGCCAGGCAGCGTAGCTCACCGGAAAAAAATTTCAAGCAAAAATTAGGGTGTGTAATAAGGATAAAATTAGAAAATATTAATATATAGGGTTTGTCTAGTAATATTTAGGGTGTGAATAGAAAAACCCTTCTTCATAATATAGGCCTCTGTACTTCCCATAGAGTAGGTGCTGTACTTCCCATAGAGTGGGTACTGGATTGGGGTTTGCTCATTTGTCATTGCTTTAAGATCACCAAGGCTGGTTGAAAGAATTGCAGCAGCTTATTAGTTTGAAAATCGTCAAAATTACAAGAAGCTCAGCTATATATAGAGTTCATGAGCTGAAGCTTCTAGTGTAAGCTAAAGAAACTAATAGACTAATAGCTTTATACAAGAAATGACAGCTCAGCAAGAAAAATAACTAATTATGCCAACTAAGCAACTAAATGCCAACTAAGCAATTATACATCGAGCGAGACTAACTCTATTAACCTCCCTCAAGTTGGAGTGTACAGATTATGAAATGCAAAACGAGCCACCAGAGGTGGAAAAACTGATGGAGGATGAGACTTGGTGAAAAGATAAGCTAACTAAGAAGAGGAGGTAACATGAAATAATTGGAGCACTCCAACTTGAATCTTTTCACGATCTAGATGATAATCAAGCTCAATGTGTTTAGTACATTCATGAAAAACAGGACTCTTTGCAATGGCAATAGCTGATTGATTATCACAATAAAACAAGGCGGAGTAAAGTGGGAAATCTGCAGATCACGTAAGAAATATAAAAGGCATTGTATTTCACAGGCCAAAGAAGCAAGAGCCTGGTATTCTGCTTCTGAAGAAGATCGAGACACAGTCGATTGTTTCTTGGATCGCCAAGAAACTAAGGCATTACTAAGGAAAACACAGTATCCAGTCATTGAACGTCTGGTGTCAGGGCATGTAGCCCAGTCAGAATCACTAAAGCCTTTAAGAACCAGGACTTGGAAGGAAAAAATAATCCTTGTCCAGGTGAAGACTTAATATATCGAAGTACTCAATGAAGCATCCTGAGATGAAGATCAGTGGGCTTCTCCATGAATTGAGAAAGATAATGAATGGAAAATGAAATATTAGGCCTGGTTGTAGTCAAGAACATCAGTTTACCAAGCAGTTGCCTATACTAAAGAGGTTCAGACAAAGTTTCGCCAGAATCTTTAGTAAGTTTGGCTGAAGCAATCATAGGTGTAGGAGCAGGCTTACAAGTAAGAAAACCAGAATCTTGGAGCAATTCTAAAGCATATTTACGCTGTGAAAGATTACTACCAAAGGAGGATCGAGCCATTTCAAGCCCCAAGAAGTATTTTAAGATGCCAAGGTCCTTGATCTTGAAGGTGACATCAAGAAAACTCTTAACTTCCTGAATAAGAGAAAGATCATTGCTGGCTAGAACAATGTCATCCACATAGACTAAAAGAGCAATGAAGGAGTTGGCAGAATTCTTAACAAAGAGGCTAGAATCTGAAGTAGCCTGCTGGAAACCCTGTCCAAGAAGAGTAGTGGTGAATTTGGAGTATCATTGCCTGCTACCTTACTTCAAACCATAAAGAGACTTGTACAAACTTAGCCTAATTTAGCTTGAGTGTAACCAGGGGGAAGTTGCATATAGACCTCTTCATATAAATCCTCATGTAAAAATGCATTATTGATGTCAAGTTGATGACGATGCCAACCCTTAGCAGCTGAAACAGCAAGCAAAGTCCGAATGGTGGTCATTTTAGCCACAGGAGAGAAAGTTTCAACATAATCAAGACCATGTTGTTGAGTGTATCCCTTAGCAACAAGTCTTGCTTTGAACCTCTCGACACTGCCATCTACCTTATGTTTAATTTTGTAAAACCATTTACACCCAATGCCATCCTTGGAAGGAGGTAAATCAACAATCTGCCAAGTATTGTTATCCTCGAAGGCTTTTAATTCATCCTACATAGCTTGATGCCAACAGGCATGTTTAACAACCTGATCATAAGTCTTAGGCTCAACAGTACTTGCAATGCTTATAGAGAAAGCTTTGTGAGAAAGTGAACACATATCATAGGAAAGTACAGTAGATAAAGGATGGTATATAAAGGGATCTGCATTAGTAAGATGAGCAGAGGAAGAGCCATCAGATGCAGCCAAAGCACAATGGTAGTCTTGTAGGTAAGTATGTGTAATTCTAACTCTTTGAGACCTTCTAATAGGAGGAACAATAGAATCTGAAGTATGATTCAAAGGAGGACTTGAGGCTATAGTAGAAGGACTAGAAATACAAATATGTGGATTAGGAGCAGAAATGTCAGATACTTGATCAGGAGAAAAAGGAGATATAAGGTCAATATCTAGAGATGAAGTAGGAGTAGTAAGAGGTAACACTAAATGCTGTTGGAATATATCAGTATTTGGGATAGAGGGTAGAGATTAGTCTTGTGAAAATGGAAAAATATGTTCATAAAATACAACATCTCGAGAAATGAAGACAGAACCAGTAGCTAGATTGTAAAGTTTATAGCCTTTCTTCCTTGTAGGATATCCTAAAAAGACATATTTGTCGGCTCTGGGTTCAAACTTGGTTCTTCCATGAGATAGTGTAGAAGCATAACAAAGTGACCCGAAAACTTTTAAGGAAGACAAATCTGGCAGAGAACCAAATAGAATTTTATATGGATTGTGATTTTGTGAAACAGGTGTTGGTAACCTAATAATAAGGAAGACTGCATGAGTAACACAATCTCCACAAAATGGATAGGGTAAAGAGGCTTGAAACTTTAATGCTTTGGCCACATTTAAGATATGTTGGTGTTTTCTTTCCACAATGCTATTTTGTTGTGGTGTTTGAATATAAGAAGTTTGGTGAATCAAGCTTTTAGTAGAATAAAAAACTGGCATGTTAAACTCTTGGCCATTGTTTGTCCTAATGATCTTGACTTTGGTTGTAAACTGAGTTTCAATGAGGGTACATAAGTGTTAAACCAAGGTTCTTGTCTGAGACTTGAATTTCATAAGATGCAGCCATGTATACCTACTATGGTTATCG
Source organism: Heritiera littoralis (assembly GCA_031772115.1). NCBI lineage: Eukaryota > Viridiplantae > Streptophyta > Magnoliopsida > Malvales > Malvaceae > Heritiera > Heritiera littoralis. The sequence goes on along the minus strand of JAPDPK010000136.1, from coordinate 964,738 downwards.
ACTATGGTAAGAAAATAGTGATCACCATACAAAGAAGGTATAGGATAAGGACCCCATATATCTATGTGAAGAAGATCAAAACATTTATCAGTTTTAGAAGTGCTAAGAGGAAAAGGAATTCGTTTCTGTTTAGCTAAATGGCAGACATCACAAGGAAAAGGATTATGCACTTGATTTGAAGAATTAAGTGAATGTAAAAGTTTATTTCTATTATGAGATAGGTGACCTAAACAATAATGCCAAATATTGGTCAATACATTCTGAGAAACAGAACATGTAGTAGGTATGTGTAAATCTGAATGTGCAATAGGTAAGGATTGATTAAGGAAATAAAGACTGCCAACTTGTTTAGCTAATCCAATCATCTTCAAACTTTGAACATCCTGAATAATGCAAACATTAGGGTAAAAGGTAAGTATACAGTTAGTAGATTTGGTAAGTTTGCTTACTGAGATCAAATTGAAGGAAGAACTAGGAACAAGTAACACATCATTTAAAACAAGGCTAGAGGAAATCTTAACCGTACCAATATAAGAAACAGGTGCATGGTTACCATTAGGCAATTTGACAAAGGTCTTAGCAGAAGGTGTAAAAGAATCAAAATAATCAAGAGAACATATAATGTGATCTAAAGCACCTGTGTCTAAGACATATTTAACAGGAGTGGAAATACAACTATAAGCACAAGTCAAGATACCTGTGCGGACTTAGATCAATCACTGCATTGACATGAACTGCTGGAGAGGCTACTCCAGATGATTGAACCAAAGAGAGCAGTTTCTGATATTGATCATCAATAAATGATCGTGGAATGCTACTGTCAACTGAAACAATAGACTAAGGAAACTGAGCAGTGACATCATGAGATTTAGAAGCATCAACACAATTAGCTTGCACAGATTTGTTTCTTGGCTTATAATCAGGTGGAAATCCATGCTTTTTGAAGCATTTGTCCATTGTATGGCCTGTGTAACCACAATATGAATAGAGTGACCTCCTATTATTTGCTACAAATTTCTTGAAACCTTCTGAATTTGAACCAATCAAACCCTTCTCTATAGATCCTTTAATTGCTAAAACATTAGTTTCCAGCTATTGAGAACTGAGCAAGGCATTAAACTGCCTCTCTTGTTGAATAACAAGCGAGAAAGCCTTGTTGATGGAAGGCAGTGGATCTATTAACAGGATTTGCGTTCTGACAGTAGCAAAAGAGTCATTTAGGCCTTTGAGAAATCTAATGACGTAATCATTAGATTGATAGGTTTTTGCAATGTTCACAGGTCCACAATTGCTATATGAAGGAACAGGCCTGTAAGTAGCTCATCCCAAAGAACCTTTAGCTTAGTAAAATAGTCAATCAAGGACAAGGAATTTTGTTGAAATGTGTAAATTTCTTCCTGAAGTTCCGAAATCTGAAGAGCATTGCACTGAGAGAATCGATCTCTCAGATTGTTCCATACATCTTTGACATTGTCGATCCACAAAATACTTTGTGCGATAGATGGTGCAACAGAATGGAAAATCTAGGAAAGAACTAAAGTATTGCACCTCTGCCTAGCTGGAAATAGTGGATCGTCTTTGTCTGGAGGTGAAATTTCACCAGTAACAAATTACAATTTGTTCTTTGAAAGCAACGTCATTCGCATCGCTTGTGACCAAGGATGGTAATTGGAGCCCGTGAGAATCGTTGAGACAAGAACTAGTGCAGGACTTTCATTCGCATGAACAAAATATGGGCTAGCTTCATCAAACTTTGCTGATGTACTTGACTTTGCCATGGAAAAAGTAATGAACAGTGTTTAGATGAATAGAAAATCGGACAAAAATCAGAAAAAATTTATCTACTTTGATACCATGAAAGAATTGCAGTAGCTTATTATTTTAAAAATCGTCAAAATTACAAGGAGAAGCTCAGCTATTTATAGAGTTGATGAGCTAAAGCTTCTAGTGTAAGCTAAAGAAACTAACAGACTAACAACTATATACAAGAAGAAATGACAGTTCAGCAAGAAAAATAACTAACTATGCCAACTAAGCAGCGATACATCGAGTGACACCAACTCTATTATCAAGGCTGGTTGGAATGCTACCCATTAGATTGTTTTCTATAAGGTCCAGGATTTGCAGTGAACTCAAATTGGACAACAATGAGGGGATTTCACCTAAAAAAGCATTTGATCTTAAACTAAAAATTCTGAGAGCTGGAAAGCCATCTCCGATCCACCGAAGAATGTTGCCTGATAAGCTGTTATTTCCAAGATCTAAGGTTTCTAAACTTGATAAATTCCTAAAAGATGCAGGGATGGTTCCTGTGAGGCTTTGTTGTTTAGGTGCAAAGACTGAAGTTGTAGTAACTGACCTGAAGGATCAGGAATTACACCTGAGAGATTGTTGTTTCCAAGGTCTAGAACCTTTAAGTAAGAACACTTCCCAATGCTTGAAGGAATGCTTCCAGCTAATTTGTTCCGTGAATGATCAATGACTTCAAGAGAGAGCATTCCTCCAATGGAGTTTGGGATTCCTCTTGTTAATCAGTTACTTGAAAGAGAGAGATATAACAAGTTTGGCATGGATTCACTCATATCTTGTGGGATAGGACCAGAGAATTGATTGTTGGAAATCTAGCAACTCAATCTCTATAGTTGGAAGAGGAATAGGTCCTTCAGAAAGGTTTGAGTTGAAATCAACATCTACAAAGGGAGCAACATTTAAAGGATTTGGTAACTGACCTTGTAACTGATTGAAAGAAACATTCAATTGTAAATGTATTGATAGGATCATTACAATTGTTCATATTCCCAACTCTAATTCACCCTTATTTCCATTATATATATATATGCATGTATGTATGTATGCATGTATGTATGTATGATCAATCTCCTTCAGCTTTTCTAAGCTTTTTTTTTAAGAATAATTGTCACAATTATTCTTTATCAAATAAGAAAATTCATTTCTTTGTTTTTTCAACAATGAGAAATTCACTTCATTCTCCTAAAATAGTAGTACTACAATATTAAAATTTATACACTATTAGTACTGTTTACAAAGGGTGCACTTGTATTCAATTGCACCCACACTGAATGTCCGCAATGCAATGTAGTGAGCCATTTTCCTCTTGTTGGGCCTTTTTTTTCCACTGAATCCTCATGAGTTCAGTGGAAAAAACAACCATGGATTCCTTTTTTTTCTTTTTCCAATCTTTCCTCTCTCTCTCCATATATATATATATATATATATGTATGTATGTATGTATGTATGTATGTATTGTAAGGATAATCTTTTTACAATTTATAATAGCTGATTTTATTTTAATATTTTTCAAATAAATTTGTTATAATAAATAATAATAATAATTTATTTAATTATATAATAAAATAATTAATAAATAAATAGTTTAAAATAATAAATACATAAATAAATAATTTTATTATCAAAAAAATCATATGTAAATGAACAAATCGTAATTAATTAATTAAAATAATTAATTACATTAAAATAAAGTAAATAAATATTAATAATTTTTATTTTGAGACGTGTAAATGTAGTTTTATTTTTCAAATAAAATTATATTATTTGTTAACAAAATTATTATTTGATAAATATAATTTTAGTAGCTTTTAATTATTTATTAATTTTTATAAATATTAAATATATGCTATAAATTTTATTTGATAAAAATTTTAATCTAATATACTTAATAATTATTTTATCTTTTCGTTACATTTCACCTTATCATCACGGTTGCCTTTGCATTCAAATACATATTCAACCGTTAATTTTAGTCTCACTACTACCACAATAACTACAATTCCTTGTACTGTCACACACAACACTCTTACACGTGGCACGTGTTGCCTAGGGAGACTTTCCGCTGCACAAGAACTTTTTCGGGAGATGCATGCTTATGGGCAAGTTCCAGATTAAGTGACCTATGCAGTTTTGTTGGATGGCTTATGCACACATGGTGAAATTGAAAAGGCACTGAAACTATTTCAGGCAATGCAGGACAGTGGGTTGGAACCTTGTATTTTCCATTATAATATCCTAATTCATCGCATGTGCAAAGCTGGACGTATTAAAGTTGCTATGCAATTATTTTGTGGACCCTCTATGACAGGCTTAGTCCCTGATGATTGCACATATACTATAACGATAAACGGATTCTGTAAAGAGGGATTGCCTGAAGAAGCATATCAATTGTTTAGGATTATGGAAGATAATGATTGTTTTCGTAGTAGCTGTTGTTATAATGTGATGATCCAGGGGTTTCTACAAAATAAGGATACCTCAAAGCCAATACAACTTCTTAAGAAAGTGGTGGGGAAGGGCTTTTCTGCATATGCATGCACTACTACCTTATTTGTGGATCTATTACCTTGTGATGGGTAAGATCAATTACGTTGAAATCTTTAATGGATCATGTGAAGATTGTCATGTTGATGTTGCAATTGTGAGTTGACTTCTTCATAATCAATTATACTATAAATATTCAAGTATTTGATAACTACAATGAGTGTTTCTGTCCCTTTTTTTAGCATTAAGGATGAAAGAAAGATTCTACTTCAAGTCCCACATTTCCCTAATAAACATTTTGAGAGATTTCTCTCAGCGTGTCTCCATTTTCCTTTTCCAGGTTCTATCTATCTTTCATTATTGCTTGATTTGCCCTTGCCATATAACTCCCTACTATTTTAGTTCCTCCACTAATTTAATGTATGGCCTCTCACATATATTAAGTCTGGTGTTTTATTCTACTTGCTTTTGTTTTCTCTCTGTTCTCTGTTATTTCTTTTTCTTTATTTTTTGGGAGTTCCAACACTTATGGCTTTCAATATATTTTTTTTTCAGAATATATATATATATATATCTATATCTATACATATATATTTTTATCTCTTCTCTATTTGCTTGACACTTGTCCATTTGTTTTTTTTTGCTCTCAACAATTTTTTTTTCTACTTTGGTCCTTTTGTTTTTTTTCTCAACAATTTTTTAGTTAAATCCTTAACATTATTGTGTATTCTAGATTTATTGTATTATATTTAATTGCTGCAATACTTTCTCAAAAGGTAACTTTAATCTATATGTAACAATAGTGATATTATTTCTACTTTTACTTCTTTTATTATTTCATGTTTATATTGAACCAAAATTTCAATAAGGTTTTGTAACAAATTAACGATCATGATTGTTCAAATCTTGAGTATTTTAATTTTTAACTTTTTATTTGTATGCACTGAGTTTGAACAAAAAATTGTAAAAAAAGAAAAATTTCCCATAACGAAGCACGAAGCAATTTTCTAGTATATATATATATATATTTATAATTACAAAATGCCTAATCAAATGACTACCTCAGGTGGTACAGGTGCTAGTCGTGCAGGATTTAGCTTATGGGTGCAAATTGTAGTGAGACAGATTTTTGACTTCAGTAAAACTAGGTTTTAGGCCTAGGTGACTGTAATAATGCTACTAACTTTTTCCTGTTTCTTCTCACTCTTCCTTTTCAAATTTCAACTAGTCCATTAGGATGGCAGTCTGACGAAGTATGATATTAGAAGCATGTTCAACTTTGAGAAATGAATTTTCTCTATTGCATTTCAAGAAATTCAGTTTGTCCCTTTTATTCCTAATAAATTCATAAAGGAGCTGTGGTTGCTCTGGCAAGATAAGATATGTTAGACCTTTTGATATGCTAGGACAGGCAAGTGAGGTAGAACGAGCAGCTAATGTGCTATACGGAAGTCAAAGTGACATTTGGATACTCATCCCTAAAATAACAATAGATTACGGATTTCGTTCTTGGTGGTGTTGATGCATGTGCTCTGGCTCAGCTTCTTGCTGGTGAGTTAATAGTTTATTTATCCATTTCATAATAAAATGGTACGATTATGGAAGGGATTTTTAATGTTGGAATTTGTGAACTTTCATTTTATATATGCCTGGTCAATGGACCATTAACTGGATTATTTTGGTCACAGTTTCTCAGAAAAATGGATTCTTTATCATTTTTTTTATTGCATTGAACGAGCAGTTTGATTTTCAGATTTGAACCAGGCTGCTTAAAGAAGAAGATAAGTCCAGTTTTTTTTTTCTTTTGTACCTTCATTTTTCAGATTGGTTTTGAATTTTTCTGATGCAAAGTTTGGACAGGTTTCTAAAGTCTTGAGTGCAATTATTTTATTTATTCTTGTTTCATCTTCTTTATTCCTGGCTTCTTGCAAGTTTTATTTCATTCTTAGCAAGTTCTCCAGCTTTGTATTGAGCAATGACTACATGCTTCATTTGCATATATAAGCATTTTGTAATTATTAACATATATTTTCGACTTTGAGATACAAATGTTATTAAATAATTTTCATCTTACAAATCAAACTAAAGCTAAATCTCATGAAGTTTACTTTCTTTTCTTCAAACCACTAGTACCTTTTACATTGTGAGATAGCATAAAAAGATAAGATTTGTGACATATAGGTAGCTCTGTTCAAGGGCAATTCAATCTCAACTCATCTAACAAAGCTTTCAGATCAGAGTAAGATCCACCTTCTTCCACAGCCTTCCTAGCCATGTTTTTCAATTCCTTAGCTCGATTTCTCATTTCATCAGCTTCTTCACCTACCATCACTCGAATAACTGCCCTTTCTATATCTTCCATGGTTACTTTAAATTTCGAAGTACAAACATCTGTCCATCTAAACCACTCTTTGGCTCCAACACCCACCCCAATTTTCAGAATATCTGTAACCAGCTTTTCATTGCAAAACTGTTCTGCGCTTTGTGGCCAAGTAACCATAGGCACCCCAGCAGTCATAGTCTCAATCGTTGAGTTCCATCCACAGTGAGTCATGAACCATCCTACAGCTCCATGATCAAGAATTAGAACCTGGGGTGCCCATCCTCTTATTATCAAACCCATCCGTTCCATCCTCTCTTCAAATCCTTCTGGCAGCCAATCTTCTTTGTGTTCTTCATTTACCTTACAACCCAAATGAAATCCTGTCCTGATGCTTCAAGGCCCTTGGCTATCTCATTTAGCTGTGAAGCTGAAGTCCTTAATATGCTTCCAAAGCATATGTAGAGAACTGAGTTGAGTTTCTTTGAGTCTAACCATCTTAAGCAATCGTGTTTGTTAATGGAGGCAGCATTTCCTCTTTCGGCTTTAACTTTGTTGTTCTCGTTGCAGAGTGAAACAGGACCAACGTGCCATGTCTTCCTTCCCATGACTTTGGAATAGAGTTCCGAGTAAGCTGGTTCCAGCTCACGAAAACTATTCACAAGGACTCCATAGCTTCTCAACTCTGTTTCGTTTGCTTCATTCACCATCCTTCCCCGCTCAGTTTCCTCTGTTTCTTTAATATAATCGGGCAGCTGCAATCTTGTCATCTTTATTTGGTGCGGAAGGCCAGGCACATCAAAAAGTTCAGATTCAGATGCTACGTTCTTGAAGGGTTAATGGCGAATTAAGCTATGAATGACACAGTTAGCAAAGCAGTTTGTTCCATGAAAAACCAGCCTTGGAATCCCAAACATTTTAGCAATATCAGTAGCCCATGAAAATATCCGGTCAGCCACAAGGCAATCAGGGAGGAGATCTTGAAGCAGCTGTTGAAGTGGTTGTTGGAAAAGGTTGACAGCCTTGAAATACTTTGAAGACATTTCATGGGAAGTGATGGAACTCGCATTCTCGCATCCTTCAGGCAAGCCTACCTCACCTGCGGGAAATTTTATTTCCTGAATACTAGTGTCAAAGTCCATTTCCCTTTCTCTTTGAATTACATCGGCAAAGAGAAGAGCATTAAGGGGCGTAGTGACAATAGTCACCTTTACTCCATGCCTAGCAAACAGTCTAGCCATGTCCACCAAATGGATCAAGTGGCCATGGGCAAGTAGTGGGAAGAAAAGGAGATGAAGCTGACGTGAACTGGAGGCCATTAGATTACGAGGTGGAAGGAAAGAAAAAGAGCTAAAGTAATTGGCAAATAATTTAGGGGTCATTTAATATCATTTTTGTTTCTTGTTTATTGTTTTTAGTTTTTTTGGAAACAAAAACAGAAACATGTTTGGCAACATGTTTCCGTTTTCAAAAAACAAAAACGAAAACAAAAATTTTCAAAATGATTGGAAATAAGAAATTCTTGTTTCCATTGTTTTCGGAAACATATTTTCATTTCTGTTACTGTTCATAAGTAAGTGAATAGAGTTTATATATTAATATAATATTAATATTTTTATAATAAAAATATAAATAAATGAAATAATTTTTTAAATAAAATAATATTAAAATTTAATATAAAATATTAATTAATATTTTAAAATTAATATATTTATTTTAATATAGAAAAGTTGAAAACGTAAAAAGCAATTAAATATAAATTACATTGAAATATAATATTATAATATTATTTAATTTAAATTTTTATAATAATTTATTAAATATATTATACATTTTAAATAATATCATTTATTATAATTTTGATATCTTAATAATTAATTTATTATCTAATATAATTAATTTTTATTTTACTAAATAATATTATTATTTAATATTATATTCTATCTTAAATTTAAAATATATCACTACTACTATTAAATAATTTAATATTATTAAATAAGTAAATACTTAACATTAAATGATATTATTTATGTTAAATATAATATATTTTAATAACTATACAATTTAGTATAAATTAAATAGTTAAATATTTTATTTAATAATGTAATATTATTAATACAATTAAATAAAAAACTTATTACTAAATATAATTTATGATTATTAAAATTAAATTAAATAATAGTATTTTATTTAATATTATATTTAATTATAATATTATTTAAAATTATATTAAATTTTTATATGATTAAATGAAAATATTTAATATTAGTATTAAATAATATAAAATAATGTTATTTTATATTATCTACATATTATTATTTAATAAATATATTATTTTTTATTTAACTTTTAAAATTTTATTTTGTGAATTGAATTATTATATCTGAATCAGTGTAAATATTTGTTTTTAAAACGTAACAATATTAAATAAACATGTTTCTGCTTTCAGAAAATTAAAAACAAAACAAAAACAGAATTTTCAAAAACGGGAAATTTGTTGATAGTTGACATGGTAAATTATTGTTTCTATGTTAAATTGGTGTGCATGGTTGGACTGCAAGCATACTTAATTACAATCCTGGATTATATATGTGAGAAGGACGGGCAGAGTTCAATTAAAATCATGTGCATGCATAGCTAAGAAGAAAAGTTCTGTTAGGAATCTTTTTGTCAATACAATGCTTGCCAATGTGGTCTCAGAAGAAATCCCATAGTATATAAGCTTGCCCACCTTTTTTTCGAACCCATTATCTACATCTTCGACTTCAATTCTCATGATGGTTGCCAACTTCTTTCGATACCCACTTTTCTTATTTCTTTTATAAACTTTGTCAGATTTGAAACATTCCAGGCAAAGCATGATTGGATATTCTTCGTGGTTGGTACCATGTTAACTTCATTAAAGACAAAGCACTTACATAGCAGGTCCCAAAATTGAATCATAGCTCTAACTAGCTTTTTGTCTGCGTTGACTGAGAGAAGTAACATCAAATCTCCATACTTTGCTTGAAATGCTTCACATCTCTTCCTTCTCCGTTGTTTTCAAAAGCTAACAAGTTCGGGAACATTATTTTGCTTCAGGTCAAGATGTATCTTCTTGGGAAGGATAGACACATAATCTTCAGGCAAACAATCACCCTTTTTCTGTTAGGTCTCTTCTGACTCCTTTTTAAAATAGCACATGAAATAGGCTCTTGCTTCTCTATGAAAGTAACTAATCCTTATACCTGTGACAATGGTTGCGGGACAAAGGAATCTTTTAGTTAGTTTTATATTTTTTTTATAAAATTGTACATTATTTGTCATTTTATATTATCATCACATTTTTAAATAATTGTGGTTCCTTTATGTGTCTTGATAAGGTAATCTCTACACTAGCATGACTTTAGGTCTCTTAGGCCTTTGCATGCATGGTTTGGATAAGTAGGCTAAAGGTTCTCAAATTGTTCCTCACTAGTCCATAAGACTAATAAGGTACTCCAATCCTAACCCAAAGGCTACAAGCGGAAAGGATTCAATTTGAGTGGAAGTATTTCACTAGCCCATGCAGAGGTTACCACCTTAAGAGAGCAATAGGTACTTTACTTCCTCCTAAAAAGGACAAAACCTAATAGAAGGCTTATACATGTATATGCAAGTGAGTGTGTGAAAGGAACTATTACTTTGATTATTGATTTATTTTTGTGAAAATTTTTGGACAATTAACAAGCACTAAACTAAACCTTGATTGTTATCTTTTGCCACTTTATTAAAGACATAAGTTAATATATGCATATTTTTTAAAAATTACTCTTTTTTGTCGAATTTTATGTCTATCCCATCTTTCATTGCTTAAATGTTTGAAAATTACATTTTTTTTGGAATATCTAATGCTTTTACTCTGTTGCCATTCTAAAATAATATTTAATACTTCTTTCTTTTACTTTTCAATATTTCATTTTTATTAAAAATATTTGTTCAATTTTCCTCTCATTTTTTATACTTCCTTATGAACAAACAAAAAAATGTTCTCTGTTAGGAATCTTTCATCAAGAAAATATTATTAGGAATAAAACTTGCAACTTCAACTCCATGTTAAGTGTTTTGTTTATATTTCTCTCATATCATTTGTAAATTAGTAGTAGTAATTTGTTTTACTTGGCTTCCAAGGATTACTCCATCAACAATTCAACGTCATCTATATTCTTATTACTTTCATCTTCAGGATTCAAACACTTTTCACTCCTAGCTGAAACTCGTTTTTTCTGTTTTCGGGTTTTAACTTTGCACAAGAGTAGAGCAAGGTGCACTACTTTGTATCTCTTTCCTATTAAGGCCCATAACATTTTGCTTATGGCTAGTAGAGGTGACAAACAAGCCGATCCATGCGAGTTCAATTTGAGTTATTTTTGGATTCAAGTTATTACGGGTTTCGGTTATTTTGGATTCGGATAATTTCAATTTTATTTTTTTTCGTGTTTTGTTTTTTCAGATTCAGATTTTTTCGAGTTCAGATGCTTTCGGATTTTGGTATTTTTTGGTTTAGTTTGATTTCGAGTTCGGTTCGGTTCTAATTGAGAGAGTTTAGCGGGATTAGTTGAATTATTTTGAAATTTTATAAGTTATACATATTTTTTATAATTTTGAATATAATAATTAATTTAATTTTTTACATAATTAATAAAAATATAATATAAATGTTAAAATAAAGTGAAAATCTAATAAGAATTTATATAAATATAAATATAAATATAAATATAAATATAAATTTTTAAATTTAATTTTTTATTACTTGACAATGATTATTTATTTTTCTAATTTCTTGCCATATTCATATTTGTTATAAAAATATATAATTATATATTAATAATTATATAAAAATTTATTTTTTAAGTGAGGAAAAAATATATTTTTTAACCGAGACTTGTGTTAACATAAAAGTTGCTTGTGTTAGACTTGAGTTTCAATGATTTATTAGGTCCCCCTCCTCACAAAATTGTAGAGTAGACAGAAAAATCAGGCCTTGTTCTTCTAGGCCTCTCTCATAATCAGTTTTCTAGTAAAATTCCATTAATGATCACCGAATTGAATGTTGGGAAAAATATCCTAAAGCCTAACTACACCCATTTAATAACCCAAACCCTAACTATTCTATCGGTATTTATAATTCTTTGAGATACATTATAAATCAAGCCTAACACATAATTTATAAGGGAATAACCCTTATAACATTTTTTATACTTTTGATGTGGGATTCAAGCAAACCCCAACACTGAAAAGCTTACAAGCATTATTTCTTTCTCATAATCTCCATACAGGAGCTATTCTAGCAAGGATTGGAAATTTGACTTATCTCCAAGTAATTGATCTGTCACACAACTCTTTATCAGGTTCAATTGCATTAGATATTGTTGGGTGTTTTCAAATACTTCCATTGATACTCAATAAAAACAATCTTTTTAGTGAAATTCAACTTGAGCTTGATGCATTGGATAACTTGAAGATATTGGATGTAAGCCACAACAAAAATTCGAGCGAAATCCCACTAACCTTGGTAGGGTTAAAATCACTAAAGTTTGTTGATTTTAGTTCCAACAACCTCTTTGTAACATTGAATGATGCAATAACCAAATAGTTAAACCTCAAGTATCTATCCCTAGCTCAGAACAAATTTAGTGGGAATCTACCTAGCTAGCTATTCACTTTTGAAGCAATCTAGATGATTGATTTCTCTGGAAACAAATTCTTAGGCTTCACACCAGGCAGTAACTTCAATATTAGCTTCCACATGAACAATGGAAATAGTGATAGAGCGCCTAAAGAGCCATTTACTGCAATGCAAAATGCTGAGATAAAATTTTCTATCATGGTCATTAATAGTGGTGAATTAACCTTTAACTACAAGGTGTCTTCAACATTTGGAATTGACTTATAGGATAATTTGTTACAAGGTAAGATACTAGATGTTCTCTTCGAAGTAGGAGGATTGGAATATCTAAATTTATCCTATAACTTTCTAGATGGTCAGCTTCCTAGGTTGGAGAAAATGTGGAACTTAAAGGGCCTTGGATTTGTCACATAATTTGTTATCTGGCCAAGTCCCTGGAAATATCTCTACCCTTAAAAATCTAATACTCTTGAATTTATCATACAACAGTTTTTCTGGATCTATTCTAGTAAACCAGGGATATCGGAGATTCCCAGGAGCATTTGCTGGTAATTCAAATTTGTATGTGGAGTCTTCTGGTGAGGAACGTGACAGAGAAAGTCTCCTTGTTGTGCCTAAGAGGGAAGACATTTGAAGAAGTTGAGGGACGAATATTGGTTTGGGTGTTCTATGTAAGTGCTTTTGTCAGTTTCTATTTTGGTGTTTTGGCTCTCTTCTGTTCAGCACGCGCAAGAAGTTACATCCTTCGGATAAAAGTTTAATGCATTGAATGCTTTCTTCTATACATTTACGTTTCTTTGCTTTAAGGGGGCAATTCTCCTACTGAGATTAAACTAATGCTCAACACATTAGAAGATGTGGAATCTTAAAGAACTTCTCTTTTATATGCTAATATTTAATCTAATTGTTCTATATAAGACAACTTTTAGCTATTAAGACTGTATAACTTGATGTCAATGATATTCTAATTTCAATCATGAACTTGTTCAACTGCAATCTTTTGTGAGTAAACAAAAGCATATGCTTTTATCATCCTAAGAATAAAGAAGCTAAATGGTTTTGATTTATTCAATATCTCATGGTCTTACAGTAAAATTGATATTTTGCAAGTTCAAGAAATAGTCAAACCTTATAGTGTCAAGCTACTTCTTTTAAAAGATTTCATTATGTAAATTGACCAGCATATCACGAGAATCATGATTGAATGATTGTTTCATTCGTCTCAATGAGTTATTACTAATCTAGTGTTTATATACAGAGGTTTGTTACAAAAGAAACTAACGCTGAGCTGGAAAAGAAACTAACTCTCAGCTGAGCTGATTAACAGACTTCAACAAATGTCTATGCACCAAAAACTAACTACTTAACAAACTATAAATAATCTATTCAGCTTCTTCTTTGCTACTGGAACCTTCTTCAGTGGAAATTTGCTGAGTTAGAAAGTCTGCAATCCCCTACTTGTTGCTGCTAGTGCTCTTGTTATGTGATGGTTGTTGTGATACCCCCCAGCAAGCTAGAGAGTACAAGTTTTGTACTCCCAGCTTGAGCAAACATTCATGAAAGTTGCTGGGATGAGTGACCTTAGTGAAGATATTTGCGAGCTGATGAGCACATTGAATTGGATGCAAATGAATAAGGCTAATTTGAAGTTTATCCCTCATAATATGGCAGTCTATATCAATATGCTTTATTCGTTCATGAAAAATAGGATTCTTAGCAATGTGGACAGCAAATTGATTATCACAGAATAAAAGTGTTGGAGAAGGATGTGCAATATGAAGATCATGTAAGAGATAAAACAGCCATTGGAGCTCACAAGTAGCAGTAGCCAAGGCACGGTATTTAGCTTCTAAGGAAGAATGAGACACTGTTGATTGCTTCTTAGACTTGCAATATATCAAGGAAGAACCAAGAAATATACAATTTCCTATCACTGACTTTCGAGAATCAAGGCAAGAACCGTAATTTGAATAAGAAAACGCCTAAAGCTTGAGATCTGAAGAAGATGGAAAGAAAATACCTTGACCTGGAGTAGCTTTAATATACCTATATACCATGTGAGCAACTCGAAGTTGATTTTCTGTTGGCTGAGCAAGAAATTGAGAGAGCTACTGAGTTGCTTATGTAATATCTGGTCTAGTTGTAGTCAAATAAAGAACCTACCCAATTAATCGCCTATAAGAAGTTACATCAACCAAAGGTGCACTATCATCATGATGAAGCTTAGTAGATGGCAATATAGGTGTACTGACAGGCTTATAGTTGAGAAAACCAGCTTCAGAGAGAATGTTAATAGAATATTTGCATTGTGAGACATTGATTCCAGTAGAGGATCTTGCTATCTCTAACCCAAAAAATACTTAAAGGACCTAAATCTTTGATCCTAAAAAGATCATGAAGCACATCCTTGATAGCCTTAATTTGGCTAAAATCATTTCTAACCAAAATTACATCATCAACATAAACAAGCAAGGCTGTGATATGTTTGGTGAATAAGGAAGGATCAGAAGTAGCCTGAGTATATCCTTGCTGTAAAAGAGCTGTTATGAGTTTAGCGTTCCATTGTTTACTGGATTGTTTAAGGCCATAAAGAGATTTGAGCAACCTACATACTTGATTAGGCTTAGTAGTAGTAGGACTAGGGGGTACTTGCATGTATACTTCTTAAATCAACTCACCATGAAGAAAAACATTATTTATGTCTAGTTACTCAAGATGCCAATGCTTAGCTGTTGATAAAGCCAGGAGCATTCCAATTGTAGTCATTTTTGCAACATGGGAAAAAGTATCTAAGTAGTCAATGTCTTCTTGCTAAATATACCCCTTTGCCACTAACCTTGCTTTATATCTTTCAAGTGTACCATCAGCTCTTAGTTTAACCTTGTACACCCATTTGTAGCCTATGGCATGCTTACCAGGAGGAAGATCAGTAAGTTCCTAAGTCTTGTTATCCTGTAAAGCCTGAATTTCTACTTTCATTGCATCCCTGCAGCAAGCATGCTTAATAGCTTGTTTATAAGTTTGAGGCTCAGAGATAGAATCAAGGGAAAGAGAGAAAATCTTATGAGGGTGAGTAAAGTTGGGGAAGGAAAGTACCTGAGATAATAAATGAGTGAGGATTCCCTCACAAGAGATTATTGATTCTGTCCTAGAAGTTCATAAGCATAATTTTGCAAGCAAGAATGAGGGTGCCTATTCCTAGTAGATTGCCTTTATAAAACAGAATTATTATTTGTGTTAGTGGATATTGGTGAAGTTGATGAAATAGAAGAAGTATCAACAATAGTAGTATGAGTGTTAATAGATGCTGGTGAAGATGATAAGTCAGAACCAAAATGTGTAGGTGGGGAGACAGAAGAAGAAGCATCAAAATTAATGGTACGAGTGTGCATAGGTATATCAAAATCAGTATCAATGGATTGGTGATTAGGTAGAATTAAGGGTTGGTTAGTTGAGGTATGAAATGGAAACTCAGTTTCATAGAAGACAACATTTCAAGAACAGAAAATATCATGAGAATGAAGATCATACACCTTGTAACCTTTGATCCCATTAGTAGAACAAAGAAAGATGCATTTCCTAGCTTTAGGTTCAAATATATTTCTATGGATGGGAAGAGTGGAAGCAAAGCAAAGACAACCAAAAACTCTGAGATTGCGAAATTTAGGAGGTGTATTAAAAAAAATCTCAAATGGTGTTTTGTTGTTGAGAACTGGTAAAGGTACCCTATTTGAATATATTTTTTATATAATTTTAAAAGTGCATTTTCTCTCAATGATTTAATATATTTAAGATTTGATGATTTTTGTGAAGATCAAATTCTAATTAACAAAAAAAAAATCTCCATGGACATTTATTACCACAATAAGGGAAAGGAAGGGATGTATTGTTACATTATAAGTGGGTTCTTTGTACTACCCAAACCAATTAAGTAGGGTTAGGGTAGTTAGTAATAGGATTTGGGTAGGGTTTAGGTAGTAATTTTACTACCTGTCACAAGTTTGAATAATGTTTGGGTAGTGATATTAAGATATCTTACTACTCCAACCTGATTACGAATAATAGCTTTTAAATGTTAATATACGCATTTTTTATTTATAAAATATTTATTGTTCATATAATACTTTATTAAATTAATTCATTAAGTATTTTAATTATGATTTTGGCTTAATAGTCAAATAGACTCTCAACATTTTTCATAAAATGAATATAAGCCCACAACGTTTTATTTTTAACTTAAATATCAATAACTTAAAGGGTTGGCTCAGTAGTGTAAGATCTCGTTGAATTTTTTGAGTGAGGATGATTCATATTGAGAAGTCTCGTGTTCGAAACCTCACAAGGTCAAATTCCTTTATGCTAGCACCAGTCACGAAGTGCGTTAGAGATTAATTTCATATTCAATATGGTATAACACTAAGGTTGATTAACAATATATGGTTGCTATACAATGCCAATACATAAAATATAAATCCATGAGTTTATATTTAATGCATTGATAGTATATAGCAATATACATTATTGATAGATTATAGATACCACTACATTAATGAGTAAAATTGAAATAAAATGTAGATCCTTACAACTAAATGCAATAGAACCCCTCTAAATTAATTTTTTTTAAATTAATAATAATTTTATTTTAAATCTTAATATAAAAATTTAATCTCGACTCTCATATAAATTAATAATTTGATTAAAATATAAAACATATTATAAAATATTCAAGAACTAAAATTTATTTCAAGATATTAATTTGAAAAATGTTATCATATTTGATATTTTTTATTTCAAGAACTATAAAAGTATTAAATATATTACATAATATATATTTGCAAGCAGAGTTTTAAAGAGTTTATCAACAAAAATGAGATTTTAAGAAAATTAAATACTATTAGAGTTATTGGATGAGATTAAGAAATGTGAAAATAAAACAGACACATTTTTTAAAACAAAATACCAAATTACAGGTTAAACAATTTAAATTAATATTTGATAGTGAATTCCAAGATTATTAATTTAGAGGGATTCTACTATATCAATAATATTTTTAGGTTTTAACATTAATTTTTTGGATTTGCACAATTTTTAGTTTTGCTCATTAATAAGATGGCACTTTGTAGTTGATTAACAATATATAGTGTATAGTAGTTATACACTATCAATTAGTACTGTTATTTATTTTTAAGGATCTACATCTCTTTTTTAGCTTTACACATTAACGATATGACAGTTTCTGGTTAATTTATAGTATAAAACTATTATACATTTTTAATGTATCAAATATATTTTGATATTTATTTTTAAAGACATGCATTTTTTTTAGTTTTATTTTTTAATTAGGTGATGTTAAAGAATAAAATTTATAATTAAACTTCTTAATTTATATTTCTTAAAGCATTTTACTTAATAGATTAATTGTTTTAAAAAGATTACTAACATGATTTTTATGATCAACCATAAATTTTCATGTGTAAAAATTTGTCAAATCATGATATATAATTACTAGATTAGAATACAACCAAGGTTTGAACAATCTATTCTATTTTTTCATAAGACGAATTAAGTTTAAGAGTTGATTTTCCCTTCCTCATTATATTTCTTAATTTGACCATTGCTTAGTTTGAGCCTTCTTCTCATTGTATTACGTTAGTGTTCTATTCTACTATTTTCTTTTCACTGTTCTCCGTTATTACTTTTTCTTTATTTCTTTGGAGTTCTAACACTTATTGCTCTCATTAATCATTATTTTTTTTCTTTTCGATTATATATGTGTGTGTGTATATATATAATTACAAAATGCCTAATTAAATGGCTACTGTAGGTGTCAGGTGGTATAGGTGCTACTCATGCAGGATTTGACTTAATGGGTACAAATTGTGGTGAGATAGAGATTTGGCCTCAGTAAAAGGAGGTGCTAGGCCTAGGTGACTCTTATAATGCTATTGCTGTTTCTTTTCACTCTTCCTTTTCAAGTCCATTAAGTATGATATTAGAAACATGTTCAACTTTAAGAAATTAATTTTCTCTGTTGCATTTCAAGAAATTCAGAATGCTTCCTTTTATTCCTAAAACTTTCATAAAGGAGCTATGGTATATTAGACGTTTTGATATGTTGTCACCTGATCTGTGTACTTTATGATTTTTTTTTACTATGGCCATAAGTCTTATTATTATTTCCTGTTGGGAAACTGAAACTGCATGATTCTATCAGGTATTGCCTGGTCTCCACTGTATTGTTTAAGGTATTGATTTTTGAGTGTTTACTAAATATGTTTATATATTGATTTTCGTACTGTCACTAGAAATGCTTACTGTACCGTTTAAGAAGTATTTATTGAACTGTTCTATCAAAGTGATTGCTATACTGTTTACTGGAAACTATTTATCGTATGGTTTTTTAAGTGTCTACTGAACTACTTGATTGAATAATTTTCCAATAAATTCCCTATAGTCAGAATTAAAGACTAGGACAAGTGAGATTCTTTAAAGCATCCTTCTATACTCAGTCTTGTTATCTAACTGATTATAGTATCTTTTCTGATAGTGTGTCCAAATATTGTATTATTAATGATTCTGAGTGTAAGAGCGTGTTTTAAGATACACTCATATAGATATGCATAGTATCAGCTTTTTTATATATTTCTTATTGGGCATAAGCTCACTCCTTTATTTTCGTTTTAGATTACTTGTAGTAATTTTTGCACAGAACTATTTTGTTTAAATTATCATATATAGGATGTAATCTGAACTGTAGTGTACTGAATGTAAATTTGAGGAATTTCATATATATATATATATACATATATGAACTTGAAGTCGAAATTTTATGGTTCATATCTTAAAGAATGAATCGGTTGAATAAATATGGAATATAAATAGTTGATGAATAATAGATCTGAGAGAGGACACAACAGATAGCCCAATGGACTATAATTAAAAAAGAATAAGTTAGTTCTGATTTTCGGTAATCGGATTGTGATAGAGGTACCAAAGACCAAGTTCCATTCTTCAACAAGGCAATACATTCATCGAGAACAACAGCTTTCCACTTTGGATATTGAAAAGCTTGAGATACAATAACTGGTCCTATGTTATCAAGATCAGTAAGGTATACCTTTGGTTTGAAGATACCACTCCTCGACCTGGTTCTCATTGTGTGCTGATTAGTAAAAAAAGAAGGTGGTGGTCCTAATATAGAGTTATTTTCATTATTTTGGATAGAAGAAGAATTGGAAGAAGAAGAGGAAGTGGACTCATTGGAAGCTTGTGGAGAAGAGATATTTGGAGATGAAGTTTATTGTGTATTATCTGAGGAAGGAATAGAATAAGGTAAAGAAAATGGAAAAGTATTATTTGAAGTTACTATTGAAGGTGGAGGTAAAGAAAATAGAGTTTTTGGAAAATGATTCTGAGAACAATTCAGTATAAGAAAAGCTATGTTCATAAAAAATGATATGTCTAAAGATGGAAAGATGTTCATTTTGGTCAAGACACATATAACCTTTATGATTTGGACTATAGCCTAAAAAGATACAAGGAGAAGATCTATAATCCATTTTATGAGAATGAAAAGGTCTAAGGTAGGGAAAACAGAAGCAACCAAAAGTTTTATCAAATGTATAGTCTGGTGTTACCTTGTAAAGTGCTTCAAAAGGTGTCCTTGAATGTAGAGCTATACTAGGAAACCTATTAATAAGGTATACTGCAATTAAGAAGGCTTGAGACTAGAATTTAAAAGGTAAATAGGCTTGAGAAAGTAAGGTTAGTCCTGTTTCAACTATATGCCTATATTTTTTTCTACTATGTTGTTTTGTTAGGATGTATGAGGGCAAGAGTGCCTAAAAATAATACCTTCTGAATTAAGAAAAGAAGTGAAACTTTGATACTCACCCCTAGTCTGTTTGCAAGATTTTAATTAAGGGAGAAATTGGTTTTCAGTCATTTTCTTAAAGCGAATGAAAAACTGTAAGGCTTCACTTTAGATTGAAGAAAGCAAATCCATGTATGTCTAGTATAAGCATCCACAAATGAGATATAATACCTAAAACCATTACCAGATAGATAAAGAGCAGGGCCCCATATATCAGATTCAATAAGAATATTGGGTGGATTGTATAAAGTTGTAGAGGAAGAGAAAGGAAGTTTGTGACTCTTTGCATATTGATAGTAAGAACAAATGAATGCTTTATTGATTTTGTGTGAAACATTACAAGATTCTAAAACTTTAGAAAACATTTGAAAGATTAAGATGTCCTAATCTATTATGCCAGAGAGTAGAAGTGTTTATTGTTGAAGCAGGAGCTTCTAATATGTGTGGTGGAGTTGAGACTTCAGAGATTAGGATTGCTTTCTGGTTATTTAAGATAGCTGTAGTAGGCTTATCTAGTGACAGGTTGAACTTCTACAAGCCCTTATCAAGTATCCCTTTGAGAAGTACTTCCGTGGTAGTTGAATCCTTCACAAAACAAAGGTTAGAGTGAAATTAAAAAAAAGACAAAATTATCTTTATAGAATTGGGAAACTAAGAGTAAGTTTTAGTTATATTAGGGACATGTAAGATATTATTTAATTAAAGAACTTGGATTGAGAATGAACATGAGAATGACTTATATCAGTAATATCAAGACCAGCACCATTCCCCATCTAGACCTTACCAGCACCATGATGGCTAGACCCAATGTTGAGGTTCTCCAAGGTATTGTAGATATGGTTTGTGGCCCCTAAATCCAAATACGATGAAGAGTCTGCAACAGAGGTAGGAGTTGCTATGAAGGCCTTTGCTGAATGTGTTTGCTATAGAAATGAGTTGGTATTCTGGAAAGATCTTGGAGTATGAGGAGAGTCAGCAGAACCAGAGAATCTTGAAGTGTGACATGATTCACCAGGGTCAAGATTGAAGAATTTATCAAAGCGATGGTAACACCTATAAACTGTCTATCCAGTTTTGCCACAAAGTGGGCATTAGGGCTTGGATCCAACAAAGCCTCTACCTTTGAATCGACACGGCCCATGAAATTTCTTCCACTAGTATAGGCTCCAGAATTATCAAAGGAAAACTTCTTCTGTTGTGTAGCTAGATGAGCAAATGGTATAACAGTTTCAATGAAGGAAGAGTTCTGTAAGTTTCTTAATTCAGTGGTAAATAATAAAGCTGAGAAGCCTAGGTGACTGTTATAATGCTACTAACTTTTTTCTATTTCTTTTCACTCTTCCTTTTCAAGTCCATTAGGATGGCAGTCTGAAGAAGTATGATATTAGAAACATGTTCAACTTTGAGAAATTATTTTTCTCTATTGCATTTCAAGAATTTCAGTATGCCCCTTTTATTCCTAATAAATTCATAAAGGAGTTGTGGTTGCTCTGGCAAAATAAGATATGTTAGACCTTCTGATATGTTAGGACAAGCATGTGAGGTAGAATGAGTAGCTAATGTGCTATATGGAAGTCAAAGTGACATTTGGAAACTCATCCCTAAACTAACAATAGATTATGGATTTTGTTCTTGGTGGTGTTGATGCATGTGCTTTGGTTCAGCTTCTTGCTGGTGAGTTAAGATTTTATTTATCCACTGCATAATAAAATGGGATATATATTACGATTATGGAAGGGATTTTTAATGTTGGATACTGTGAATTTTCATTTATATGCCTGGTCAATGGGCCATCACTGGATTATTTTGGTCACAATATCTTAGAAATTCTATATCATTTTTTATTGCATTGAATGAGCAGTATGATTTTCAGATTTGAACCAGGTTGCTTAAAGAAGATGATAAAGCTAGTTTTTATGATTTTCAGATTTGAACCAGGTTGCTTAAAGAAGATGATAAAGCTAGTTTTTGTTTTTTTTTTCTTTTGTACCTTCATTTTTCATATTGGTTTTGAATTTTTGTGATGCAAAT
This sequence comes from Heritiera littoralis, assembly GCA_031772115.1. NCBI lineage: Eukaryota > Viridiplantae > Streptophyta > Magnoliopsida > Malvales > Malvaceae > Heritiera > Heritiera littoralis. The sequence goes on along the minus strand of JAPDPK010000136.1, from coordinate 942,574 downwards.
TTTGAACAGGTTTCTAAAGTCTTGAGTGCAATTTTTTTATTGTTGTTTCATCGTCTTTATTCCTGGCTTCCTGCAAGTGTTATTTCATTCTTAGCAAGTTCTCTAGCTTTGTATTGAGCAATGGCTATATGCTTCATTTGCTTATATAAGCATTTTGTAGTTATTAATATATATTTTCGACTTTGAGATACAAATATTATTAAATAATTTTCATCTTACAAATCAAACTAAAGCTAAATCTCATATAGTTTACTTTCTTTTCTTCAAACCAATAGTACCTTGTACATAGTGAGATAGCATGAAAAGAAAAGATTTGTGACATATAGGTAGCTCTGTTCAAGGGCAGTTCAATCTCAACTCATCTAACAGAGCATTCAGATCAGAGGAAGAAGATCCACCTTCTTCCACAGCCTTCCTAGCCATATTTTTCAATTCCTTAGCCCGATTTCTCATTTCATCAGCTTCTTCACCTACCATCACCCGAATAACTGCCCTTTCTATATCTTCCATGTCTACTTTAAATTTCGAAGTACTAACATCTGTCCATTTACACCACTCTTTGGCTCCAATTTTCAGAATATCTGTAACCAGCTTTTCATTGTAAAACTGTTCTGCGCTTTGTGGCCAAGTAACCATAGGCACCTCTGCAGTTATACCCTCTATTGTTGAGTTCCATCCACAGTGAGTCATGAATCCTCCAACAGCTCGATGATCAAGAATTAGAACCTGGGGTGCCCATCCTCTTACTATCAAACCCTTCCCTTCCATCCTCTCTTCAAATCCTTGTGGCAGCCAATCTTCATTGTCTTCATTGTTTACGTTCCTTACAACCCAAATGAAATCTTGTCCTGAAGCTTCAAGGCCCTTGGCTATCTCATTTAGCTGTGAAGCTGAAGTCCTTAATATGCTTCCAAAGCATATGTAGAGAACTGAGTTGAGTTTCTTTGAGTCTAACCATCTTAAGCAATCGTGTTTGTTAATGGAGGCTGCATTTCCTCTTTCGGCTTTATCTTTGTTGTTCTTGTTGCAGAGTGAAACAGGACCAACGTGCCATGCCTTCCTTCCCAGGACTTTGGAATAGTGTTCTGAGTAAGCTGGTTCAAGCTCACGAAAACTATTCACAAGGACTCCATGGCTTCTCAACTCTGCTTCGTTTGCTTCGTTCTTCAACCTTCTCCGCTCAGATTCCTCTGTTTCTTTAATATAATCCGGCAGCTGCAATCTTGTCATCTTTATTTGGTGCGGAAGGCCAGGCACATCAAAAAGTTCAGATTCAGAAGCTACGTTCTTGAAGGGTTCATGGCGAATTAAGCTATGGATGACACAATGAGAAAAGCAGTTTGTCCCATGAAAAACCAGCCTTGGAATCCCAAACATGCTGGCAATATCTGTAGCCCATGGAAACATCCAGCCAGCCACAAGGCAATCAGGGCGGAGGTCTTGAAGCAACTGTTGAAGTGGCTGTCGAAGAAGGTTTACGGCCTCGTGAAACTTTGAAGCCATTTCATGTGAAGTTAGGGAACTCACATTCTCGCATCCTTCAGGCAAGCCTACCTCAGCTGCGGGAAATTTTATTTCCTGAGTGCCAATGTCAAAGCCCATTTCCTTCTCGCGACGGTTTCAATATTTTCTCAATTAAAATGTCACTATTATAATAGTAATTGTGACGATTTAAGATTTGTCATTAAAGACTCGTCACTAATAAAGTACACAAATTGGTGCCAATTGATTTTTGGCTGGAATTTATATACTAGTGACGAAATATAAAGTGGTCACTATTTTTTATCTTTATTGTGCAACAAATTTATTAGTCACTAAATAATTTATTTTTTGTTGCGAAATTTTGGTTACAATTGAACATAACAAATTAATGTCGATTACATATCGTCACAATAATAAATTTACAATTGTGACAAATCAAAATCGTAACTATTGTAAAAATTAATGACTTCAACTACTTAGTCACTATTTACATTGACCAATTTAATAAATTATTTTTTATTACAATAATAATTTGTATATCAATAATTTTGGTTTTTTTTATTGGTTAGTTCTATTTGTATATCAATAACAGCTTTATTTTTCTTTGATTAGTTCTTTCGTTTGTGTGCAACTAACATTTTAATTTTTCCGTTTATTGTGTAGTAAAATGGTTCGTTCCAAAGCTTCTTCAAAGAAGCAGCAAAAGAAAGGCATAGATTTCAAAGTAATTTCCATAAGTAATCCTTAGTTTCTTTTTTTTCCCCTTTATTACTAATTTCTATTTTTTAATACTTTTTGTTTGATTTTTTTCGCAGAAAATTAAGAGAAAGCTTGGCCTGAAATTGCCTTTGCCAAAATAGTAAATTGGAATTTATATGAAAATAACAAATTATTTCATGAAAAAGATACTAAAATTTGTAACAAGTAAAAGAAAATACTAAAAAAATTGGGTCACAACAGGTTGGATGCAGTTGGTAAATCATACATTCCCTTTAAAGATGAGGAAATAAACGAACTAGTTATATAGGTATTTGCTTATGCTAGGGAAACTAACTAAAAAACTCCCTATAATAAAAATTATTTTAAAGCGGCAAATTGACTACCAACAATTCAATAGGCGGAAACCAAATTTTTAGATAAACTCTACAAATAAAAGGAAACAAAAAGAAAATCAAAATAAAATAGATCAACCTAACCTAATATTCTATTCTGTTATCAAAGTATCAAGAAGCACCGCTCTTCAACTTTACAGAGGTAATTTTTTTTTGTTAAAATTTTGGTTCAGTACGAATACTAGATAATTTGTTATGAAATCCTAATATATGATTTACTTGTATTTTGACATTTTATATTGCAAAACCTCACACGATTGAAGTAAAATATTTTTCAATTACATATTTATTCATGCTTAATTAAAAAAAATTACCTGCAAGGCGAGAATGCTCAAGCTTACGATATAAGGCATAGTAGATTGTTGGCTTTTGGGTTTAGATTGAGTCGTTTCTTGTTGTTCTTTGAATTTTTGATAGGATTAATGCCTGTGTTTAGCAGTACACCGAGAAGGTAAATTGTTTTCAGATTGAGATTGAGGCAATTTCATTCTATGGGAAATTTGGCCTTCTGTCTTAAGAGAAACAAAGAAAATGTTTTTTGTTTTCCATGAAATGTTTACCAATCTGGGTAGGAAAATGTTTTTTGTTTTCCATGAAATGTTTACTAATCTGGGTATAGCACCTGGGTATTTTTGGTGTACTGAAAAAACACAGGTAAAGGGGTCGATGATGAGAGCATTTTGGGTTTATTAGACTATTCTGGTTGGTTTAGTGAAAAAATACAGCATTGAGAAGGTAAAGGGGTCAACAATGGGAGGCGTTTTGGGTTTATAACCGAGCAGGTAAAATGGGTTATTCATAGGCATTTTCGTTTTTCTTAGGCATTTTTATTAAGCTCATTAACACACATGCTTTGTATTTTCTCAAGTGTCAGAAAGAGATAGTAAAAGTATTAAATGGTAAAGATTTTAGTGGCCTGGTGACCAAACCGAGGTGAAAAGAGTTTAAATTATTAAATTATGGAATTATTTATATTCAATTCCCATTATGTGGTATATATGATGTATATTGTATTGCCAATGGTATATGATTTGTATTGAATTGCTTTATTTTTTTATTTTTTAAGCTTTTTTTAATTTTTAAGCTTTAAAAAAAAATTCAATTTTTATGATTTTTTATATCATTTAGCATTATTTAATTTGAATGTGATTTGGCATTTTAATTTATATTTTAAATAGTTTCAAGTATAAAATGGTAAATATTTCACGACGCAAGTCTTCAGTGAATTCAAGAGATATGCAATAAAATCCACCTCATATTCAAGATGAGTCTCAGTCTGTCGATGTGCCTAATCAACAATCGAATGCTTTACTTGAAAATTCAAATAATGAGATAAATACAAGTGGACAAGTTATTGCTTCTACAGGGAATGTCATTTCGAAAAATATATTTAGTAGTGCTTTTAATTAGGTGAGTGAAAAATTAATGCATATGATATTTGTTTTTAATTGTATTTTTTTAATAGGGAATGTAACTTCTTAAAAAAAAGGACGGGGACCAACTAAAAATACAAAGCTCGCCAAAAAGAAGACCAAAGTTAAAACGCTTGATATCCACTTTCTTCCTCCGTACCATAAGGTATTTATTTTTTTATTTCAGAAAGATAAAGATTCTGAAGAATGGTCAGATGCTGTGCAAGTTTGGAAGGCAACACAAATGAGATCTAATGGAACTTGGTCTATCCTAGATGGAGAAGAAATAATGGTATAGAAATTATTTAAAATTTTGTTTTTCATTTGATATTCATTTACTTTTAAAAAATTAATTATTATTTTAACTATGTAGAACAAGCTTCAAGAAGAGGGTGAGAAAAATCAAGAAAGGATCTCATTTGCACCCATACCACTAGTAGCGCATTTTTCTCTTGTTTTGGGAACAAAGTCAAATTACTTACGTGGAATAGGTGTTGGAGGGATTATATCTAGCTCTCAAGAAAAAAGTCACATTATTGTAGAAGCTAAGGCTACAAGGAAATGTGCAGAGGAAGAGGTTGAAAGGCTTACTGAAATCACAAAGAAACAAGAGGAGACCAACACACAACTGCAAAAGGATATGGAAGCTCAATGTGAAGAACTTGTGGCTCAAGGGAAGGCTATTGAATTTCCACTTGGATAATTTTATATTTAGTCTTGGACAACTTTTATCTTTGAAGTAATTATTTATATTTTGATGGAAATGTATTAGTACATTGATAATTGTATTTGGATGTTACTTTGGAAAATTGTCAGATTTTAGAAATTAAGAGCATATTATATATTTTCGTATGTTATTTACTTTTAAATTATTATTATTATTATTATTATTATTATTTATTCAAAAAAATAAATGAAGTGACCATTTTTTGTGTCACTATTATCATATTCAATTTTGAAACAGTTTTTTAGTGACTATATTTTGTAACTAAAACTGTCAACTAATTGTGACAATGTCATTATATAGTCACTAATGATTTTTCTTTGTATAAATTGATAAATTTTGTTGTGACAATAGCTAATTTATTAGTGATGATAGTTATTGTAAGAAATTCTTTTAATATTTATGACAAAATTTATGAGTCACTATTTTAGTGAATACTAGTGAAGAAATAATCAAAACTATAAAACATAGCACTAGTGACAATAATTTTTATAACAATTGTAAATATTTTTAGAGACAATATTGTCGTCACAAGAAAGTAATTAACAGTGACGGCTTTCTTTGTTACTATTTTAACTTTTTTTGTGTCGAAATATTTGTCACAATAGACTTGAGCTATTGTGACGATATTTTTTTGTCACAAATACCAATATTTTTAATGACAAAAAATTTGTCACAAAAGAAATATGTTATTGTGACGAAATACTAAAAATTGTCACTAAAGAAATAGTAATGCTGTTTTTTGTGACGACAGGTGACGAATTGAAAATTTGTTATTAAAAATGATTAGTGACGAAATTTTATGCTTTTAGTGACCAAAATTTTCTCCACTAAAAACCATATATCTTGTAGTGAGCTGACGTGGATTGGAGGCCATCTAGCTTTTCTTATAGTATTACGATTACAAGATGGAAGGAAAGAAAGAGAGGTAAAGTAATTGGCAGATAATTAAGAATTTGAGCTTGTTATTTATATACAAATTAAGCAAAGGATGATGAACAGAGTTATTCGAAGAAGACAGAGGTGGTTGACGCACAAGAAATTTGTTGACATGGTAAATTATTTTTTGTATGCTTGCACTGCAAGTATACGTAATTACTATCCTGGATTACACGTGAAAAGGACGGGCAGAGTTGAATTAAAATCATGCGCATGCATAGCTAAGAAGAAAAGTTCTGCTAGGATCCATTTTGTCAATATGATACTTTTAGAAAATTGAAATAGAACTCCCAACAACTTCTTCAAGTCCATATTCGATGTTTTTATTATATTTTATTATTAGAAAATTAGTAGTAATTTATTTTACTTGGTTGGCAGAGAAATCTCCCCCACTTGGGGAAGTTACTTTGACTCAGAGTTAGTATTTAACTTTTAAATCATTATTTGGTTTGATTTCTTGGAAAAAGAAGATTTGATCCTTGAATTTGATTTCTTTGAACAAAGGATAACAATTAACAACCACCAAGCTAAATCTTTATCGTTATCTTTTGTTATTAAAAGAATAAGTTAATATATGCATATATTTTTTAAGATTACTGATTTTTTGTTGAATTTGTTTTACTTGGCTTCCAAGGATTTCTTAGTCAACAATTCAACATCATCTGTCTCCTTATTATTTTATCTTTAGGCTTCAGACACTTGTCACTCGAAGTCAAAACTCGTTTCGCTATCTTTGGGTTTTAAGAGCAGAGCAAGGTGCACAGCTTTGTATCTCTTTCCTATTGAGGCCCATAACATTTTGCTTATGGTTATTAGAGGTTTTAAACGAGCTGGTTCGCGTAGGTTCGATTTGAGTTGTTTTCAAATTCTAGTTATTTCAAGTTTTAATTATTTTGAATTCGGGTCATTTTGATTTAAAGTTTTTTTCAGGTTCGATATTTTTGGATTTAGATTTTTTTTTTGTTTAAGATACTCTTGGGTTCGGTTATTTTTAGGTTTTGTCCGATTTCGATTTCGGTTTGGTTCTAATTGGGCAGGATTAGTAGGCTTAGTCAAATTATTTTAAAATTTTATAAGTTATAAATATTTTTTTATAATTTTGAATGTAATAATTAAATTAATATTTTATATAATTAGTAAAAATATAATAGAAATGTTAAATTAAAATAAAATTTTAATAAATATTTGTATAAATATATAATTTTGCATTTAATTTTTTATTACTTGACAATGATTATTTTTTTAATTTCCTGCGATATTCATATTTGTTATAAAATATATAATTATATATATTAATAACTATATAAAAAATTTATTTTTTAAGCGAGCAAAATATATATATTTAGTAAAACTAAAGGAAGTGAAAATCCAAAAGTATTACTTATACAAATAAATAACTAATAAATTATAAATAAATCATACTAAACAATGAAACATTTATATAAATGGCTTTATACTTTTAACAATAACTTATTGGGCCATTGTATTTTTAGATCAAAATTGGCCTATTCGAATTTGGACACATAGTCCAATAATTTTTTTTTACCAATAATTTTTTTTTACTTTGTTTTATTAGCTTTTTTTAATAATTATATTATATTTTAATAAAATTTTAAATATTAAAGAATTTTTCTCACATTTATTTTTTTTTATAAATACTAACATAATTAGTAATTAAATTAAATCAAACCTATAACTAGTTAACTAATTGTTTAATTATAATTTTGAATAAAACTATAGTATACAATAATTGGTCAATTAATTACCTCAATTTTATATTTATTTTGTTTTTAGTTTGTATATAAATCATAATATACCTCAATTATTACATTAAATATAATCATACTCGCACACACTAATTAATCAAATATTTCATTAAAAATTTAGAATGTTGAATTAAAAAAGTTATATACACCAACTGACATTATATTAATAAACAATAATATTTGATATAATCATATTATAAATAATTATACACCAATTGAGTATTAATTTTTTCATTTTCACATAAACATAATAACATTAAATATACACCAACTAATCGAATGTTTAATTAAAATGTTAAATAATAAATATTACTAAATTAATTAATATAAAACTATTAGTAAATTACACTTTAATTTACTATTAGAAATATTATTTTTATCCACACTTTAATTCTATAATTAATAGATAATAAATTAATAATTTTTAATAAATAATTAATTCTATCAAAATAATACTTACACACTCAGAGATTACATAATTTATTCTTAAAAGATTATTATAATATAATATATAAATAATTTCTATAAGATACCAAATTAGAATCTTATTAGTATAATAAATAATTAATTACCAATAGCTTGACTTAGTCATGTATTTTATTAAAATTACTGCTTATACGATAATATTACTATAATATATTTTTAAATTACACTTTACTATTAGAAATAATTATTTTTATCCACGCCATAATTTTATAATTAATAGAAAATAAAAAAAATTATTTTTAATAAATAATTAATTTTATCAAAATAATATTTACACACTAAGAGATTATATAATTTATTCTTAAAAGATTATTATAATATCAAATGTAAATCATTAATATAAGATACCAAATTTGAATGTTGGAATGACTTGTTGATCTTGATGTATTGTGTTCTTACTTCTTAGGAATGTGAAAACTTTTGTTCATATATTTTTATTTTATTATATTTTGTTTGGACATTACACTTGTATTGTTTAATTTAATTCTTAACCTTTTTTAATCTTAAAAACCTAAAATTTTAATTTTAAGATTAGGTTTTTATTTTCAAGTAAATTTAATATTTTTCTATACTTGAAACTTAAAAAAAAAAATAGCTTAAATTTAATTTTCTTAAAAATGTTCTTAATGTATTGCACAAAATAGCAAGTTCAAAGTTTCAAACAAATATTGAAATTATATAATATTTTTTATATATTTGATTTATTATTTTATTAAAATTAAAATTTTATTATGAAATAAAAATAATAAAATATTATAAATTTTTATAATAAAATCAAATGTTAAATTAATAATATATTTATTATTATAAATACAATAAGTATAATATTGGAGATTATTTAATATTCATATATCATACTATTTTAAATTAATTTTATTTAATAATTGAATTAAAAAGATTCAATATCCATTTTGTTGATAATACATAATTGATATAATTATATAATAAATAATAATCGTTTTCAAAATTTTAAACTTTTTAATTAAAAAATTGTATCAATTATTTATTTATTTTTAAATAATAATCATATAATTATAATTTGAGTTTTTTTTTTAGTTATAAATTCGGTTTTTTATGGGTTTAGGATTAGATCAGCCTCAATTTCGAATCATATTAGATTTGTGTTGTGTCAGGTTCAAGTTTTTTTTGGATTCGATTTTTTTTATTTCAGACTTATTTGGATATGGGACATTAACTTTTTTTGATTAATTTGAATTGGTTCGAATTTGGTTTCAGATGGATTCAAATGTATTTTAGGGCTCAAGCCAAATTTTGCCACCTTTGATGGTTGTGGATGCATAGAGCAAAGCCCAATAAAGGAACCCTAAAAAGAATAAACAATAGTGATTTGATGCTCACTTAACTTTAATTCCCATTTTAAATGGAAAAAAAAGAGAATGTTTGCGTAATTATTCCCCATTGGAACGCTCTCACATACCTCCACCTAGCTCTAGTTGCAAAATGTTTTCCACTTCCTCTTGTTAGTAACTCTTTATAACTACATTATTCAATGTTCTATTTGTTTAATGTTCCCTTTACTTCCATCGAAGAAGAACAAGGTTTCCAAATTTTCATCTCTGTAAAAATCCCTCTTTACCTCTCTTTCCTTCCCACTTTGCCCTTCCTTTATTCTTGAGTTTTAGCTCATGGCTTGAAACATTTAGCTTGGTTTGGAGTAAAATAAGAAATGGGTTTAATGTCTTAGCTTATGTAAATGTAAATAGTTTATAGTTTAGTTTCAGTGTTTGTGTTTGGTTCAATCATGGAATTGAAATGGGGTGTTCCTACTTTCCACCTATGGAAACCCTCAAAATTACTTACACTGCCACTCTTGCTCTTGCTCTTACTCATACTACCTCTATGGCTTTTTAGCTGATCTCACTGTTTTGATATTGACCTATAGGATAAAGCCTCATTGCTATTATTCATGTCATCAATTCAAGACCTTGACCGGAGCTTAGCAACCTAGTTTGGGTCAAACTACACCAATTGGACTAGTATTTCTTGTGAAAACTAGAATGGTCAGGTTGTTTCTGTCAACCTGGCTAATATGAATTTGTCTGGTAAAGTGCACCCTGGTTTATGTGAACTGCCATTTCTTGAATACTTGAAATTGTCTGAGAATAACTTTAGTGGCACATTTGCAACATGTTTTGGTTTATTTGGTAGTCTTAAGACTCTTGATCTTAGTCATAATAGCTTTGGTGGGGTTCTACCATATGATAATATTAGAATTAGTCAATTGAGGGAACTTATATTGAATGGCAATTGAGAATTGGGTGGCCTTTTGCCATGGTGGATTAGTAACTTTTTGAGCAATTTGGAAAAACTTGATTTAGGTTTGATTTCATTTCATGGGAAGATGGCTGGCAGCTTGTTTTACTCGAAGTCTTTGAGGCACTTGGATTATCACGTTTTGATTCCTGAAAATCGATGCTGACTTTTTCCATTTTCACATGATTGGTTGGGTTGTGCTCAATGTCCTCACTCTAATATTAAGCTAAAAACTTCCTTAGCTAACTCGAAATTTAATCGTTCAATTCTGTCCCAGTATGCCACATTACAATACGCATTTGTTTTTCTATACAAATGCCTAATAATAGAACTATGTTTGACACTCAAACTTCTTTAATTTACTATTTACATCCCTTTACATACTAAAGTACTGTACAATAAATGTCTGAATATATTACCTACAAAGTACAATATCAAACCCTAGTAGGCACCTAATTAGAACCTTCTCTTAACAATCAACTATTGCTATAAATAAATTTGTGAGGTAGAAGGGGGTGAGCTTTCACCAAGTAGGAAATATATATATAAAAGAATCGACACTATGCATACCTATATACATATGTCAAAAATATATATCATAAATATGCAGCCAGTATTAAAATAGAATGACAAAACTCTACCGGAAGAGATACTATAATCGGTTAGGAGTACCAGGCTGAGAATGGAAGGATGCTTTAGAGCACCTCACTTGTCCTGGTTCCTAAATCCAATTATAGGGAATTTATTAGAAAACATTTGATTTCATGTCGAATAAACACATGTTAAACAATTTTTAGTAATTCCGTCAGAATATCCTTCATATAATAAACTAAGCGGAAAGTTGTTTAAGAATCACCCAATAATTGGTTTAGAAAACTGTTCAGATTTCATCCATGTAAACGGTTTGGAAATCGTCAGTAACTCACTCAAACACTCTTCAGGAATGGTTTAAAATTCACATCTTCCGAAAACGGTTTCTTAAATCAATCAAAGATCACATCCAGAAAGCTATTTAGAAATCATACATTCAGAAAGCTATTCAAAAATTATATATATTCAAAAAACTATTTAGAAATCACATGTTTAAAGCATAATTCAAGAATCAGTCAGAAAATCACGAACTTAAAAAATCTTCCAGAAGATTGATTAGAAATTCCTTGTTTAGAAAACTGTTCAAAAATCGATCACACAGAGAACTGTTCAGAAATAGTTGAAAGATCAGTTCAATAAATATTCAGTAAATAGTTGGTGAATCTGTTTAATAAACAATTCAAATAGTTAGTAAACATTTCCGTAATTCTTCAGTAAAACAGTTCAATGATAATTTTAGTAGCAAATTAGAAGTCAGTCAATAAATAGTATAATAACCCTTTTCCTAACATTTCGATTATAGAGTAGACTACGAATTATCAGAGAAGGAATTCTTGCATTTCAAAATCAGAGTTATAACATTGAAACTTTCATCTGGTCATTTCAAAGTTGTACAATGCAAAAGTCTTAAATCAATCAAAATCATGTAGATTTTAGATGTTCAACTGGCATTCAGATAATCTTAAACTAGTTAGAAAACATACAGATTTTCAAAGTTTAAATAACACTCGTACTAGTCGTATCAAACCATTTTCAGATTTTAGAATTCAAATATCAAAGGTTTAGAAATCATACAAAAATCCAGATAAATCATAATCATTGCAAAATTCAAAACTCAAATATGAAAGCTTCAGAAATCATATGGATTCAAATAAATCCAAAACAGTGGAGACATGGCAACACCCAATAGAATCATACGGGTTCAGTATTTAGTAATAATAAGACATTTGGCCATAGTCATAGTGGTGTCCTTAGTATGCACTGATCAGGTAACATCTGGGACATTGATGACTAGATCAAGGTCAATCGGTAAACAATAATCAGTAATAGTGCATGATTACCCGAGGGCAACTATGCGAAGCCACAATCTCAAAATATCTACCTGATTCCCCTAAAAACCATAAAATAATTCCTGGGAGTGCTTGAATCTATGTTAGCTAGGGATTTACCACCTCAAGAATTTTGTTTCCAAAAACATAAAGCAAGAACACAGTTATTGTATAAACATTCAGGAATCAAGTTTCATTTCAAAATCATGTTCAAAAATCAATACATATCATTAAATCAAATTTAGAATATTTCACAAATTTCAATAAAGCATATGATAGAATATATTTCACTTTTAACGATGAGTAATCAAAATATATTTTCGGTCAGAAAGTAGAAACATCTAGTAAAATAGAGTCAAATAATGCAAAAATATTTAATACATTAGCTTCTGTTAGATAAATAAAACTTTCGGTAAAACTCCTTTAGGTTAGTTCACCATATTCAAGACATTTACTTCAGTTAGGCAATTAGGATTTTCATTAAAACAGAGTCAGTCAATTTAAATATGTATTTCAATCAATCATTCAAAACTTTAGTTGATAGATTTCGTAAATCAATTTAGAATCGATGTCAGAAATCAATTCAGAAATTTCTGTCTTCAGATAGTTCATAAAGTAGTCAAATCCAAAATCATTATAGCTAAAGTACAAAAATTCACCAAATATTCTCTGTTCAATAAACAAGGTTCAAAATATCTTATTTATGTATAACAGTGATATGAAAACATAAGTGCATCCTAAGAATGGGGAGAATTAATATCCCTTTAGAAACTAAATTACAAATTTTGCATGCATTTAAGGCCTTTGGATGTTCTTAACTTAAACCATATTTTCTTTTTCATTCTAATTTTCAAAATGATACCAAATAATGATTTAAGAGGACTAGGCTCGTTTTAGAAAACTTCAGTAGCATAATGGCACTACTTATCTTAACCACCTGCACGAAACACAATCATAATCCACAATTCCAGTTTAACAATTTTAACCAAATAATGAAATCCAATCTCATAAAATCCATTTTCATCATCCCACATGTAATATAGTATCCCTACGTCTCTTACATATATTCCTTATCGCTCAATTTTCGTCGAATAACTCAATAGCACCAATGTTCGCGCCTCACTTCTGAGCTGCAAATCACCACATAAATACAGTCAATTCTTCCCACTTTAATTATAAAGAGTATTTGACTCTTCGAGACCTAATACATTATCTATTACAGTCTTAAATCCAATCTACTTCATACCGGGGTCAACATTACAACTACCATTAAATCACCTTTGTTTTCGGTTTTGACTGCGCTAGCAATCTTGTATTATTTTGTACAATATTCTAAGACTCAAAGCACATTGAATTGAACACTCTTTCAGTGTCCTTTTCACCTTGGTCGAATGGAATTCTCTCTCCTACACATCTCGTTTCAACAATTTAAAGCTACAAACATGTTCTACGTAATCTCTACATTAATTCTACATCATTTTCATATTGAGAAGCATCATGTTTATACATGAGAGATGTTGGCCAAAACCCTAAGGAAGAATTCTCATGGTTTCAATTCCATCTACGCTTAAATGCATGTTTAACACCTTAAACACACAGCTTAAAACCATTAAATCATGAAAATTTCAAGATTTCTCTCACATTTCTTCTTGACTAGATCTAGTGGGGGCTATTTCACCTTGATTTTGGCCACTTTAGGACTTAATGTTGGTGTCAAAAGATAAAGCACTAAAAACTGGGTAGGGTTGGTGAAGACAATATTCGGTTTTGGAGTGTTTAGGCTAAGGTTTTATGGACTTTCTCGGTGTGGAATTCTTGCCTAAAGTTAGTTAGGAATTATAGGGATTTTGTTAGTTCATTTTTGGTATTCTATAATAAAGAGAATCTGGTATTATGTTCCAGATCTCTCCCTTATTTTCTTTCCTTATTTAGTCCTAGTATTGTGGCAGACATATTGCAGCGACTCCCTATATGTATTACATTATGTTACTGAATAAGATTGAGCCTTTCTGTCAGAAATTTTCATGGTATCAAGAGCCAACCTCTGAAAACCTAATTTTCCCATGACAAAATATGGCATGGCTATTGAAAGACAAAGCTCAACATTCGAAGTGACCTCCAATCCAGAATCTGCACCAGCAACAAGCAATCATGGAGGAACTGAAAACACTTCCATTCTCATAACAGGTCACAAACTCAACGGGCATAATTACCTTCAATGGTCTCAATCGGTTATGATGTTCATCTATGGGAAAGGCAAGGATGATTATCGCACAGGCCAAGTCACTATTCCAGATAAGAACGATCCCAAATTCAAGGTTTTGGGAGACTGAGAATCACATGGTAATGTCGTGGCTGATTAATTCAATGAACAACGACATAGGAGAAAATTTTCTCCTCTATGGGACTGCAAAGGAAATCTGGGATGCTGCAAGAGAGACATACTCTAGCTCTGAAAACACTGCAGAACTGTTCGAGATAGAAGCAATTTTGCATGATCTACGTCAGAGAGATCTAACAGTCACTCAGTACTTCAACACTCTCACTCGTCATTGGCAACATCTTGACATGTTTGAAGTTCATGCTTGGAAGTGCTTTGAAGATATAGCCTTATACAGAAAAATTGTGGAGTAGAAACGGACATTCAAATTTCTTCTTGGCCTCAACAAAGACTTAGATGAAGTCAGAGGAAGAGTGATGGGAACCAAGCCTCTTCCAAGTATTAGAGAGGCATTTTCAGAAGTTCGTCATGAGGAAAGCAGGAAGAAGGTGATGATGGGATCCAACAGCTCTATCCCAACACTAGAAGGATTTGCCCTTGTTACTCGAGGAACCCAATCCAACTCCAATAGCGACAATGGACAGAGAAAAGGAAGGCCTTGGTGTGACCATTGTCGTAAACCAGGTCATCTTACAGAAAATTACTGGAAAATCCATGGCACACCAACTGATTGGAAGGCTTCAAGACCAGCAAGTGACTGAGGAAGCCGTGCCAACATTGCTGCTACCATAGATGACAATCCTTCTGCTTCAAAGGCAAGTCCTTTCACTAAGGAACAACTTGAGATTTTGCAGAAACTATTCAGCCAGAACATAACTAAAAAAAGTACCTTTATTTCTGGAACTGGCATGTTAGCACAAAAAGGTAATTTTTCAAAAGCCCTTATAGTCAATAAACAACACTCAAGTCCATGGATTATTGACTCAAAAGCGTCAGATCACATGATGGGAGATGCAAACCTAATTCATAAGTATAGCCGGTGTAAAAAAATTACACAATCTGAATAGTTGATGGATCTATATCTAGAGTTAAGGGAACTGGCTCAATCAGAATTATGAAGGACCTAATTCTAAACTCTGTTCCTCATGTTCCTAATTTGGACTGTAATTTACTCTCAATCAATAAATTAACTTGTGATCTCAATTGTGTGACTAAATTTTTTCGAACTTGTGTGAATTTTAGGATTTGGACTCGGGGAGGAAGATTGGCAGTGCTGAGATGTGTTCTGGACTCTATCTTCTCAAAGACCATACTCCTCTAAGAAGACAAGCTCAAAATGCAAGTTGTGTGTCCTTTAAGAGTGAGTTAGTTTCAAATTCTCGTGTCAATAAAGATAGTGAGCTTATGTTATGGCATTTTCGCCTTGGTCATCCAAATTTCATATATCTTGAAAAACTATTTCCTTCTTTGTTTATCAATAAAAGTCCTAAGTCTTTCAGTTGTGAGATCTACCAATTATCTAAACATACCCGTAGCAACTATCCAAGTCTTTCATATAAACCATCTCAACCATTTGCCATGATTCACAGTGATGTGTGGGGACCCTCAAGGGTAAAAAATATAACAAGAACACGATGGTTTGTGTCATTTGTTGATGATCACACTAGATTGACCTGGATATTCTTGATGAAAGAAAAATCTGAGGTCAGTCAAATTTTTTAGAATTTCAACTCTATGATACAAACTCAATTCCAAACCAAGATCCAAGTTTTAAAAACTGACAATGCCAAAGAATACTTTAACTCTGTCCTTGGTAATTACCTCTTGAGTCAAGGCATAGTCCACTTAAGTTCCTGCATTGACACACCCCAACAAAATGGAGTTGCAGAAAGAAAAAACAGACATTTGCTAGAAGTAGCCCGATCTCTTATGTTCTCCACACACATCCCAAAACACTTCTGGGGAGAGGTAGTCCTTACAGCTGCATATTTTATCAATAGAATGCCATCTAGAACCCTCAAATTCCTAACTCCTTGCCAAGTTCTCATTCAGACGTTTCCACACACCAAAATAATCTCTACATTAAATCCTAAAATCTTCGGGTGCACAGCATTTGTTCATATTCATCAGCAGCATCGTAGCAAATTGGATCCTAAATCCATCAAATGTGTTTTCCTTGGGTATTCCTCAAACCAAAAAAAGGCTATAAGTGTTACTCTCCTATCACCAAGAAAGTATACAACTCAATGGATGTAACATTCTTCGAGCATCAATCCTATTATCCCAAACCTGCAATTAAGGGGGAGAAAGTGAGTGAATATCAGCTTTAAGATACTCTCTATGGGAGTGAATCTCAGCTTCAACCCGAGGATCCTTCACCATCATATCAACCACCTATCTCCTAACCAGTTGCCATTAAAAACCCAATCCTTGATCAAACCAAGAGTCAATCTCCTACGAGCCAAACTCAAGACCTTGATCAAACTAAGAGTCATCCTCCTATAAACACATTTCAAACCCCTATCCAAAATCAGTCCAAGTCTCCACAAATTGCAAGTAAAGAGTTTCGTGTCTATGCTAGGAGGACAAGGCCCGAGAGAAAGATAGAGCACTCAATACCTCTCACACAAGACCAAGATTCTGAACCTAATCTAGATCCTGCTCAAAGTCACTCAGGTAAGGAAACTTCTAGTCCTGAAAATATTGTACCTATCAGTGATGATTTGAATATGCTGATTGCACTAAGAAAGGGTGTCAGATCATGCACCAATCATCCCATTTGCAAATTTGTTTCATATGAAAGGTTGTCACCATCCTACTAGACATTTGTTTCTGCCTTTGACAGTGTGCAGATACCTCATTCTATTCAGGAGGCTTTTGAGAATCCAGAGTGGAGAAAGGCGGTTAATGAAGAAATTAGAGCCTTGGAGAACAATGGTACATGGATTATCTCAAATCTTCCTTCTGGAAAGAAACCAGTTGGCTGTAAGTGGATTTTCACTATTAAACATAAAGCTGATGGAAATATTGAGAGATTAAAAGCTCGTCTTGTTGCTAAGGGCTTTACTTAGTCTTATGGCATAGATTACCAAGAAACATTTGCCCCAGTGGCCAAACTCAACACTATTAGAGTTTTGGTCTCTCTTACAGCTAACAAAGATTGGCCATTGCATCAACTGGATGTCAAAAATGCATTCTTAAATGGTGATCTGGAAGAAGAAGTGTATATGGAGATACCATCGAGATTGGAAACTGCTTCTAACCACAATAAGGTGTGTAAGCTTAGGAAATCTCTGTACAGACTAAAGCAATCTCCTCGTGCATGGTTTGGTAGGTTTGCAAAGTCAGCGGTGAGATACGGATACACACAGTGTCAGGTAGATCACACATTGTTCGTAAAGTCCTCCTCAAAAAGGAAAGTTGCAATACTGATAGTGTACGTTGATGACATCATCCTAACGGGTGACTATGAGGAAGAAATATTAAGAATGAAGAAACTCTTAGCCCAGGAATTTGAAATCAAAGACCTTGGCTATCTCAAGTATTTTCTTGGCATGGAGGTGGCACGATCTAAGAAAGGTATATTTGTCTCTCAACGTAAGTGTGTTTTGGATTTACTAAAGGAGACAGGTATGTTGGGATGTAAGCCTGCGGACACTCTAATGGATTCAACTAAGAAGATTGGGACTGAACAAAATCGTGCTCCAGTCAACCAAGGGAAATATCAAAGACTTGTGGGACGTCTCATCTACCTCTCACACACTCGACCTGACATTGGTTTCTTTGTTAGTGTTGTAAGTCAGTTTATGAACAACCCAACAGAAGAGCATATGGAAGCAGTGAATAGAATTTTAAGGTATCTTAAGATGACACCAGGAAGAAGACTGTTATACAAAAAGAATGACAATAGGGAGATTGAAGTCTTCTCAGATGCTGACTGGGCAGGAGATGTTTCAGACAGACGATCCACATCTGGGTATTGTTCCTATGTATGGGGAAATCTTGTGACTTGGCGAAGCAAAAAACAGCCTGTAGTCTTAAGAAGCAGTGCAGAAGCAAAATTTAAAGCACTAGCTCTTGGTATTTGTGGAGGAATGTGGATACAAAAATTACTTAGTGAGCTAGGAGTTGCTAATGAGAAGCCTATCAAGATATTCTGTGACAATCAAGTAGCCATAAGCATTGCAAAGAACCCTGTGCATCATGACCGAACAAAACACATTGAGATAGATCGACACTTCATCTCAAAGAAGATAGAGAACTCAATTGTGCAACTTATCTACACACCTACAAGGTCCCAAACTGCAGACATTCTCACTAAGGCCCTTCCAAGAACTAACTTTGAAGAACTGAGTCACAAGCTGTGTATGTACAACATTTACAACCCAGCTTGAGGGGGAGTGTGGAATTCTTGCCTAAAGTTAGTTAGAAATTATAGGGATTTTGTTAGTTTATTTTTGGTATTCTGTAATAAAGAGAATCTGGTGTTATGTACCAGATCTCTCCTTTATTTCCTTTCCTTATTTAGTCCTAGTATTGTGGCAGACATATTGCAACCACTCCCTATATGTATTACGTTATGTTACCGAATAAGATTGAGCCTTTCTGTCAGAAATTTTCACTTTGTTAATGGAGGAATATGAGAGAAAGAGAATGGACAGCAACATGGAGAAGATGACCAAAAAATATCAATTTAATTAACATCTTATTAGGCAAATTACTATAATACCCTTAAAATATTAAACTATGACCATTTTACCCTTAATGATTTGACTTCGTTGAAAACAATTAGTCTAATTTTTAAAATATTTCATTAGTCATAAAATACATCTACTTAACATTTTTTATGGTTGGATGAGCTTTTGTTGTGGTTTGATTGATCATTTGGGTAAAATTACCATACCCCTAATCGTCAAATCAGGTAGTTTTCTACTTTTTTCATGTGATTCAGTTGGCCTATTTACATGGCATAGGACTTCTTCACATGAGGATTATCTTACATTTGTCAGTTGGTCAAAAGCCAACTTCATTTTACTGTTATTTACGAAAGTTCTGTCGACCTATAGATGAAACCGTCATTTTGGAAATTGTTTCATGCTCTTCAAAATATGCTCAAATGAGGTGATTTTGAGATGCAGATTCTTGCTATATCCATATTTTATCTCAAATATCATTACTCTAGGGTCTCACTTCGATCAGGACAGTGAAAGTCTTGGTGGGGCCCATACCTGGTACTTTCCTGATTCTTATCGAATGGACTTTTTATTAAGAAATTTTAGCGATCAGCTTTCACTTTCTGATTTCTACGCTCTTTAACTTTTGGTTCTCGCATAGATCTTGGAGTCAATTATTTATCAGGCAATATTCTTGAGTTTTATCAATCGTTAGAGTTTCTCAATCTTGCTTCAAATAAGTTATTTGGTACTTTGCCTTGTTTTTCTACTTTTACACAGAGTCTAACTATTCTGACATTGGCTAACAATTCGCTTATGGGAGGAATACGTACTTGTATTGCCTCACTAAAAGTTTTAGCACATCTTAATCTATCATTTAATCATCTAAGTTACGGTATATCACCGAGACTTGTGTTTATTGAAAATTTGCTTGTGTTAGACTTGAGTTTTAATGATTTATCAGGTCCTCCTTTTGGTAAAATTGCAAAGGGAATTCTGGACCACTCTCATAATCAGTTTTCTGGTAAAATTCCATTGATTATCACAGAGTTGTAAAGCTTGCAAGCATTGTTTCTTTCTCATAATCTCCTTACAGGAGCTATTCTTGCAAGGATTGGAAATTTGATTTATCCCCAAGTAATTGATCTGTCACACAACTCTTTATCAGGTTCAATTCCATTAGATATTGTTGGGTATTTTTAGTTACTTGCATTGATTCTCAATAACAACAATCTTTCTGATGAAATTCAACTTGAGTTTGATTCTTGGACATATTGAAGATATTAGATGTAAGCGACAACAAAATTTTTGGTGAAATTCCACTAACCTTGGCAGGGTAAAAATCACTAGAGATTGTTGATTTTAGTTCCAACAACCTTTCTGGAACACTGAATGATGCAATAACCAAATGATCAAACCTCAAGTATCTATCCCTAGTTCAAAACAAATTTAGTGAGAATTTACCTAGCTGGCTATTCAATTTTGAAGCAATCTAGATGATTGATTTCTCTGGAATGTACTTCTCAGGCTTCATACCAAATGATAACTACAATATTAGCTTCCACAATAACAATGGAATAGTGATAGAGCACCTAAAGAGCTATTTATTGCAATGCGAAATGCTGAGATAAAAATTTTTGTCGTGGTCATTAATAGTAGTAAATTAACCATCAACTACAAAGTGTCTTCAACATTTGGAATTAATTTTTTGGATAATCTATTACGGGGTAAGATTCTAGATGTTCTTTTTGAAGTAGGAGGATTGGAATATCTAAATTTATCCTATAACTTTCTAGATGGTTAGCTTCTTAGGTTGGAGAAAATGTGGAACTTAAGGGCCTTGGATTTGTCATATAATTTGTTATCTGACCAAGTCCCTAGAAATATCTCTACCCTTAAAAATTTGATACTTTTGAATTTATCATATAACAATTTTTCTAGATTTGTTCCTATAAACAAAGGATATCGGAGATTCCTAGGAGCATTTGCTAGCAATTCGAATTTGTGTGTGGAGTCCTCTGGTGAGGAATGTGACAATATGAGAACCACAATTTTCCTATGAATTCCTTAAGTTAAAAGAGTTAGAAAAAAAAAAGGAGAAAGTAAATTGTTAAGATTCCTAAATAGTGGGACTGTTGGAGTAATTGGACACAGACCCACACAGGATTCATTATCAACCAAAATGGTCCCAAAAGAGTAGATTGATTATGTTCAAAGTTTAAACTATCCATAATGTGAAATTATCTCTGATGGAGTTCAATTGAAGTATCAAAGAAAATTCATAGTTAATCTTATGCCTTGTCGGTATAGTAGGAAATAGTGAGGTGGGCCCCACAGGATTTTCTTTGATTCGGATGGGGATGGAAGTTGTAAATTATTAATTTTGAGATCGAAATACATAACTAGTAAGAAGACCACTTTTTAAAATTCCTTCATTTGAGCATATCTAGGTCTGTGTACAACAAATTCGAAAATAATGGAAGTGTCCATTAGGTGAGAAAACTTTTATGCATAATGGTCAATCTAGTTTGACTTTTGACCCATATATTGTCATAAATGAAACTCTCGTGTGATGAAGTCTTACATGATTTCAACCCATGGATTGAATCACGCAAAAATGCTAAAAACAACATGAATGAGCCTTCGTTTAAGGTTATTTTGGTAATTTCACTTAAGTGACCAGTCAAACCCCATTGAAAGTCAATCTTTTCACCAGAATATGATAAATAAGTATTATTTGCATAAAAATAAAATAATTATGAATATTATTTAATAATATTATATATGTTGGGATATGAATGGGAATTATTGAAATTATAAAGGGGTATTTTGGTAAATTTCCATATTGGATATTTTAACTCATGAAATGATGAGGATGGCGTGAAGATATGGGGTGAAAATCAGCCACATTAATTGGTTTAATAATTAATTAATATTGTGTACACATAAGCCATGTAAATAAACTATTAAGTAAGGTTATAAAGGGAATTTGATCACCAACTTTTTCATATATTATTTTAATATAACAATTGAAATTTTAACATCATCATTAGCCTAAAATCGTGGATAACCAAAAAAGAAGCCATGGTAATGGCGTGAGAAAGAAAAAGAAAGAGAGAAAGGAAAACACCACCAAAACCACTATGGATCTATTCGATCCTTAAAGATTTATTGTGGCTGTCTCTCTCATGCACCATACACCTTCAAACCAAACATAGGATTGGACAATTGATTGGTGAAAAGGCTCTTAAAAAATTCTGCCATTGTGAAGGTAAGAGAGAGAAAATTCATATTTTGATTTTGCTTAATATATGTTTTTATGATTGTTGAGCATGTGTAGAGTGTCAAAATGAAACAAAACCATGCTTAAGAGGGTTTATGAATTTTGCCACTTAGGTTTTGTTAATGAATGTTTTATGGCTGCATGCAAAAATGAAGTAGGAATGATGTAGAGAATGAGAGAAAGGTGACTGTGGTGTTAAATTGTCAAAATGAAGAGTGTAGGACATAATTGTGAATTCAGACAATGAAGGGGAGAGTGAAACCGTGCCTCCCTCAATGGCAAACAGGTATTAGAATACTGCATTAATGATAATAAGATTGTTGGTGAAGTCAAATTTCAAAAAGGAAGCATTTTGACTGTAGTTGCAATTATAGACATCGGAAGGAAGTAGATTGGTTTTGCTATTTATTAGGAAATGTGAAAGGTCTTTAATAGTATTACATTTTTTGTAAAAAGAGTATGGACAATTAATTGCATTTAAACTGTTTTCTACAGCTCCTAAGTTGGCTTGAGTGGAATTGGAAAGTAGGCAAATAAATGCTTGCCTACTAGTTGGTGCTACATATTGGACTGTTCAAGTGCATTGACACTGTATTGGTAAAGGACATATATAGAAGACATAGGTTGGTATCATGATTGCATCTCGAATGAATTTGGTTTTATCAAAAATTGAAGAAAGTTAATTGTTTAAAGTTTTGGATAATTGAATTATGTTTCTGTTTGAATGAGATTGTAAACATGAGTTTGAATTGTCAATAGTTTTGATTTGATTGAGTTTTTAAGATCAAGACATTATAACTGTTAAAAGTCAACTAGTTGTGGTTATAGGTATGAATTATATTGCGGTTTTGGGCTGAATCGAATATATCAATTGTGTTAGACTTGCAGGAGGGTTTTTAAACACAATACCGTTATGTTGCTAAAATTTTGAAAATGACTTTAAACATAAAAGAATTGCTTTAGAAAGGATTTGTTAATTTGAAAGAGAGTATTGGAATGATAGATTTTATAGTGATTTTAAAAGTATCTGTTTGAAGGTATCGATTTGGTTTTATCGCAACATTTATATTGATTTTGGAAAGTGAAGGACTAAGATAGTCTAACTGTTATCAAATTAAAGGAAATGTTTTTAGAACTATTTTATGATTCTGGAAAGGTAAATGATTGAACTTTTAAGAATTGTATCGAAAGTGCTAAATTTGAAAGTTAAAGAAACAGTATAGAAATGAAACGAAATGATAGTATGTAGGCATGCATCTAGTCATGCAAAACTGCACTGTTCATATGCATAGTCATTGTTTTGAAGGTTTTCAATTGTTTTACGTACTGGCTTTGAAGTGTATTGTTAACGTTTAAACGATTTGAATGAATGCATAGTTTTGACTGTATTGATGTTTGAACAAATATGAAATGTTTCAATTTATAGTAATGATAATTGTTTTATATCGAATGAATTGTTTTATAAAGGATTGATTATTGTAAATGTTTTAAAACATGGTATTCTACGGTTTGAGAATTATACTGTGGGAGCCACCTTTAGAGTCCTAAGGGATCTACAGACTACATGAGTTCCTTAAGACCATGACAGTCACCTCTAGAATCCTAAGAGAACCAAGTGCTACATAGTGTACCTTACCATTAGAATTCATGAATGGCAAATGAAACTTGGTTCCCAAATTATTTAAATGTTCTAAATGTATTTCATACAATGTTTTTAAAATATAATATTTAATGTTTAAAGGGATCGAGTAAATGTTTTAAGATGTGGGACCTTCCTTTAGTTGCCTCTTGGTAATCATGCTGTAATGAATGAATGAATGTAATGTAATGTTTGCTGTTGTCGTTGAGTAAGTTTACAAACATCTCTGTATCCCTTGCTCTATGGTACTATGGGGTGTAATGTTTGCTGTTGGCCTTAAGTCAGTCTTCAGCAGTCTGCATGATGTCACTGGCTCGTGACACTGGATGGACACTACTGTGACTATGGCAATATGTCATAATATTATTTCCCACTTGGGAACCTTAAACCGCATGATTTCTATAAGGAGGTTACTAGTCTCCATGTTTTATGTTTTTAAATGAAATGTTATCGATTTGAATGATTATTGTCTAATGAATGGTGTCGTACAATTTTATCAATTGCAATGGAAACTGTTATCAGATTCCTTATCATTTGATTGTTATTGATTTGAAAGTCTGATTTTGAAATAAAATGTTTGTAAGATGCATTGTCATGGTTTTGAAAGTAATGAACTGTATTGTTATAGTTTAAAAAGTAATAAAATGTATTGTTATGGTTTTAAGAGTAACAAACTGCATTGCTATGGTTTTGAAAGCAATGAATTACATTTACATTGAAAGTGAAAAGCATGAATTCAATCGTCTATAAGTTTCATTAGGACACTTATAGTCAGACCTAGGGACTAGGACAAGTGAAGTGCTCTAAAGCATCCTTCTGTACTCAACCTGATATCCTTAACCTATTATAGTATCTATTCCTTCCAAGTTTACACCTGATGTTATCAATTGTCATGAATCATCGTAGAAACATGTATAGGATATTTGCATATAGTTAGCATGATATCCTTTCTTTTATATGTGTTTCTTACTAGGCTTAAAGCTTACCCCTTTACTCATCCTTACAGATTTTTATTAGTATACACGATTACTGCTACTTCAAGGTTAATTGAAGTGAACTATTAGAAACCTAGCACATCGAGTAAAAAGGTATACAATAATTGCATGCTTTTGTATTCAGACAGTATGTGCACAGCTAATGCATTCATAGTTTGGGATGTAAATCGTATAGTATAGTGTAAAAGAATGTCGAAGGATCTAGTATGATGTATTCTAATTAAGTTGATATTTATAAAATTATATGTCGAGGTATTTTGGTTTACACTCCGATGTTAAGTTTGATATTCATTGTTAAATGATTTTATGGCATAGAGATTGATGGCAAATGAAAGTAATAGAATAAACTTATACTAACACCGAATGCAAACCAAATAACAATGAATGTGAATGGAAATGATTGTATTGAAAAAGTAAAGTTAAAAGAAAAAGTCAGTCCTAAATTTTGGTCGTGACAGACAGAGAAAGTCTCCCTACTATGCATGGGAAGACATTTGAAGAAGTTAAGGAGTTAAGGGAGCAATATTGGTTTGGGTGTTCTGTGTAAGTGCTTTTGTCAATTTCTATTTTGGTGTTTTAGCTCTCTTCTGTTTCATGCACGTAAGGAGTTACATCCTCCAGACAAATGTTTAATGCATTGAAAGCTTTCTTCTATACATTTACACTTTTCTACTTTAGGGGGGTAGTTTTCCTACTGAGATTAAACTAATGCTCAACACATTAGAAGGTATGGCATCTCAAAGAACTTCTCTTTATATGCTAATATTTAATCTAATTGTTCTATATATGACAGCTTCTAGCTATTAAGATTGGATGACTTGATGTCAATGATATTCTAATTTCAATCATGAACTTGTTCAACTGCAATCTATTGTGAGTAAATAAAAAGCATTTGCTTTTATCGTCTTAGGAATAGAGAAACTAAATGGCTTTGACTTATTCAATATCTCATGATATCTCAAGGTCTTACAGTAAAATTGATATTTTGCAAATTCAACAAATAGTCAAACCTTATAGTTTCAAGCTGCTTCTTTTAAAAGATTTCAGTGCCCAAATCGACCAGCACTCCATGTCACAGTCCATATATATAGTATTTCACATTTTTTCACACAAATAGTAATGGTTGGGCTGTTTGCGATGCCTTTATTTACCACTTCATTAAACAATAAACACTTTATAACAGTAATTTATTTTAATTTACATAAGCACGAATATTTACATATCAGTTTTCATTTATCGTTTACATCCCTTGTTCATAATTACAACATAGTAGTATTGTAAAATAAGTTGAACATATAAAGAAAATGATTATACCTCCAGGATCCACACTATGCTGCCTCGGAGTGTAAAATCCGAATTTTATTATACTGTATGTCATATGTGTACATTATTGATAGTGAAATTAAAGAATAAACGAATGTGAATTTTCACTTTTCAATTTAAGTGATGATTTATTTTATGGTGTATGTGAGGTAGAATAAACATCAAAAATTTTAAGAATGTAAATTAAATTGTTGGGATTTAATTTTGATAAAAGGTGTGAAAGCATTAAATGAAGGTATAAAAGAGATTAATGGCTAGAGGACAAAATGAAGAAAAGAATGTGAAGATAGCCAATCAACATTGGCTGGAAGTGAGTTGGCGTGGAGAAGAGAAGAAAAGAAAATAGAAAAGTCAAGGAAAGGGGTGGCAGTGGACTTCTCGCCACTTCTCTTTTCCTGACAAACCCAGCTAGACAATAAATGGCAAGAGGGATTAGTCAAAAAACGGGATTTCAGTAAAGATTTTACACCATTCCTTTTCGCTGCAGTTTCTTCAGTTTTAATGCATGAAATGATGAAGAAAACAGGATAAGGAAACAGGTGGTTGGTTTTAACAAGATTTACTTGGCTATATAAGAAGAGTTCATGAGGAAAAGTCGATGGAAGCAACTTCATCTTCCTCAAAAAAAAATCATTCTCGCCCATTCTGTTGTCATTGCAAGTTCACCATTAGTCCTTCCTCTATTTCCATAAGTGAGCCATGAAACTCATCCTTAGTTAGTTAAACATTTATCCAGTGTGTGAAGAACTGAGGAATAAGCAAAGTAAAGCTGATTGAGGCAAGAAAACATTCTGTTTATGGAAGAGCAACTGGGTTAAGGTGAGTTTCATACTTTCCATGGTTCTCTTGATATTCCATACTAGATTCTATGTTTTATAACGTGATAAACATAGATATAGCCTGGTTGTAGTTAAATATTGTGAGAATATATAAGAAATCAGATGGAAATGATTAAGAAATACAATAAGCGAGCAAGGAGTATTTGCCCAAAGGGTGAGGCGAGTATAATGCAGTACATGACTAGGCGAGAACATGTTCGCCAATAGTTATGGGATAATCAGAATGATAGGTAGATGGGCGAGGACCGATGTTCGCCAAACGGCGAGAAGGGTGACCATAGAGATCGCCCATGTGAAATGTTAATGATCGCCAATGAGGCAAGTAGGAGATAAAGAGGTCGCCAAGCGTGTCCAATTCATGGGCGAGCCCATTTATGAATGAAAAGCCACGAATGGCGAACTGAAATGATAAGCATGGCGAGTTGAACTCCCATGTTGGGCGAACTCCCATGAATAAGCCGCTAATGAAGGGCGAGCTCAGTTGGGCGAGCTGTTATCTCGCCAAAGTGGTTTAAAAGAGTTTTAGAAAAATTGTTAGAAAAGAAAATATTAATGGAATTAATATTTTACCTTGCAGTCGGGAAGTGAGATTGATACGGCGAGTGGAAAGCAAGGCTACATCAGACGAGGTAAGGAAGTCGTATGTGAGTAGAATGCATGTCCTGTGGAGTAAAAATGTTAAGAAAATAATAGAAATTGTATTGTTTTTTGACATGCATTTGTTTGATTAAGTGTTTTGATTTTGGGCGAGCTACAGGCCGCCATATGCTGTTTGATGGGCGAACTGGTTAGGGCGGGCGAGCCAAACCTTTTATTAAGTAAAGAACTTTTTATGAGAAACTGGGCGAGTGCCCTTGTTTTTAAAGAGAAATCCGGGTAAGCCAAAGTTGGGCGAACCCTTTTTAATGTTGTATGGGCGGGCGACCCTTGTTTTAAATATAAGGCGGGTGAACCGTTATCAACGAGCCATACTTTTGTTTTGAAAAGCTAAGTGACGGGCGAATACTAATTCACCGTCTTGTCGAGTTAGTCAGGGGCGAGCTGTGAAGGGCGAGCTGACTCTGGCGAACAGTTTTAAAGTGTAATTTCTTTTACGAAAAATAAGACGTTTTAATATTTTGAAAATAGAAATATGAAACCTTTTTGGGGTGAGTTGACCGTTGGGCGAGTTGACCAATGGCGAGATAACTATGGGCGAGCTAGCCATGGGCGAGCCAGTTTAACCCGTACCTTTCTCACACGGAAAATGTTGAAGTTACGGGCTGTTTTATTGTTTTATAAGACCTTTTGGAAATCAAATCATTTTGTGGAAATGATACATAAGATATAACTTGATTTTGAGACATTAGGCCTTAAGTTCATGCATTATTAATCATACACTTTGCGTGACCCATCTAGGGCGATGGCTCGGGTCAAATAGACCAACGAGTGCACCCTAGGGCGTCACAGGACTGATGGACCCACCAAGTCATCAGCGGTCTCGAGGTCACTTGGCAAGTGGACCCGAGGACCACCTATAGATTATGGCCATAATTCTAGTTGAGATAGCCGTGAGGGGCGATGGCCTACGGGTGCACCCTAAAATCGGATGACTTATGTTCCATGCATGATTGAAATTAATGCCTAGTCTCAATTACATAATTTCTGCTTATCGAAAGGATCTATTGAATCCTGTTTAATGTTATTACATTTATAATTTTCCTAATGGGTTTGATCGTTAGGAAAATTAAGCGGTTTTGAAATGATAGTCTTTATAAAGCAGCATACACCTTCCTTACTGAGCACGTTGTCACTCACTCCTTATTTTCCACTCCACAGATTGTTGAGATAGGACAAAGAGAATTACCTTCCCAAGATTTGATATCGAAGGTATGTTGTATTCTTTTATATATTCAGTTTATGGTACAGTACTACTTTAAATAGGAGGGAATGTATAAACATTTGTAAGTGAACAAATTAATAATTCATAACTTTATATGATTTACAAGGAATAAGAGAATAAAATCTTATTAGAGTATTGAGAGTTGATTAAGCATCACTGACAGCCCAACCGGTAGTAAGTGTAAGTTATAAGTGAGTAACATGTTATATAGTGGAATTGGGATGTTACAGATTTAATGGTATCAGAGCAAGGTTGGTCGGATGTTTAGTGACACTTAAAGTAAATAGTATACATTTCCTGTAGTACTGTATAATCTGAATATATAATTGATATATTAATGATAAGTGGTAAACGATTTCTGTGGTACAGATATGAGTGGAAGAAGGAGGATGCGCTCAGTGAGAGGTATAGGCCGAGGTAGGGCGGCACAGACCCTGGAACCACAGACACCGGAATCTGCCTTAAGACCTCCACGTCCTATACAGTTAGAGAGCATTGATAATCGTGTAACTCAAGTGGAGAGGTTAATAGCAGATTTTATGGCTATGTACCAGGCGGATAGAGCCGCAGATAGGGCAGAGAAGGAGAGAGCCACAGCTCCCGCAGCCCCAGTAGAGGCGCCAGTACCGCCACAGCCGGCACCAGTTGTGCCTGAGCCTCAGCCTATTCCACCACCGGCACCTCAGCCACCAGTAGTCCCACCACAGCCATTGATTCAACCGCCTCAAAATACGGAGTCTTATTGTAATGTGGCATTGTTGAACTCATTTAAGAAGTTGGATCCACCTAAGTTTAAAGGTATTAGGGATCCATTGGTGGCAGAGCAGTGGGTGATTGAGATCGACAGATTACTTCAGATTATGAGATGTTCAGAGACAGAGAAGGTAGGCCTAGCAGTGTTCTAGTTGGCAGATGATGCGAGACATTGGTGGAAGGCCACTCAGACGGTATTATTTGCTCAGCATCAGGATCTGTCCTGGGATATGTTTGTGGAAGCTTTTAGGAGGCAGTATATCCCTGACACTGCTCAGGAAAAATTATAGCAGGAATTCATGGGTTTAGTACAGGGTAGCATGTCAGTGGACGAGTATGAGGCCAAATTTACTACATTGAGCCGTTTTGATCCACAGACTAGTACGAATACCCGATATAAGATTTCGAGGTTTAGAGCTGGGTTAAGGCCATCCATTAGAATAAAGCTAGCCCCATTTGTTATGCAGACTTATGATGAGATAGTTCAACGGGCTCAGCTGTGTGAGAGAGATTATGAGCAGTTCTAGCTCGATTTCAGTAGTAAGAGTAAAGGCAAAGCAAAGGGAAAGACTAAGAGGTTCATGGAGGACAGACCGGGTAGAGAGCAGTTTAAGAAGACTAGATCTACGGGCATACAGATTTCAGAGGGCAGATTTGATAGACCAGCAGTTTCGACTCCTGCTAGTGGCCCCACCACCACTCATAGAAGTGTTGCGCCCTTATGTAGACATTGTAGAAGGTTGCATGGATCACGCCCTTGTCCTTTAATGTCTGGGGTATGTTTTAGATGTGGACAGACGGGGCACTTTATCAAGAATTGCCCGATGCTTAGAGAGTCAACTGCTTCTACTAGACCTCCTGCATTAGCTCAGATAGTGGCCCCGGCAGCTGAGAGTGAACCAGAGAAAGCGACACCCTCACAGCCTAGGCGGGCGATAGCCGTAGAGAAGGGTAAGAAGGTTGTGACTCAAGGTCGGGTGTACGCATTAGATCAGGAGATTGCCGACGCCTCTATCGATGTGATTAAAGGTAAGGTTTATCTTTTTGATATTCCCGTAATTGCCTTAATTGATCCGGGTTTTACTCATTCATTCTTATCGCCTGCATATGCCAACAGGACCCCAGTAGAGCCGGAGTTGTTAGAGTATATTTTGCAAGTGAAAACTCCTTTTAATGATTTCCAGAGGACGGATATTATATATAGGAATTGTAAATTGACTATAGGAGAGAAGGTTGTGGCAGCTAACCTAATTTTGTTGGATATATATGATTTTGATATCATTTTAGGTATGGATTGGTTAGCTGCAAACCATGTTAGTTTGGATTGTAATACTAAGTTTATTACCTTCTCTCATCCCGAAAAGTACATTGTAAAGTTATTGTAAAGTAATAAAAAGTATGTATATTTATGAAATGATATGTGTACTGAAATTGTGGTTGTGTATGAATGTGTATGAAGGATATATTGCTAGTGTGGAGGATGTAGAGAGGAAGCATCCAAAGATCCAAGAGATTCCTGTAGTTAAGGACTTCTCGGATGTATTTCCAGAGGAATTACCAGGGTTACCACCGGATCGAGAGACGGAGTTTATGATCGAGTTGGTACCCGGTACGGAGCCGATTTCTAGACCTCCATATACGATGGCATTGACAGAGTTAGATGAGCTTAAGAAGCAGCTCCAAGAGTTATTAGATAAGGGATTTATACGTCCCAGTGTGTCACCGTGGGGAGCCCTAGTACTATTCATTCGGAAGAAGGATGGTAGTCTCCGGTTGTGTATAGATTATCGGATGTTGAATCGGGCTACTGTTAAGAATAAGTATCCATTACCTCTAATTGATGATCTGTTTGATCAGCTTAAGGGTGCACAGGTGTTTTCCAAGATAAACCTACAATCAGGCTATCACCAGTTGAAAATTAAAGAGTCGGATGTGCATAAGACAACTTTTCGGACTCGCTATGGCCACTATGAGTTCCTAGTGATGCCTTTTGGGTTGACAAATGCCCCTGCAGCTTTTATGAGTTTGATGAACGAGGTATTTCATCCATTTTTGGATAAGTTTGTCATAGTATTTATAGATGACATTCTGATTTATTCTAAGTCTCTAGAGGAGCACGAGCAGCATTTGCAGATTGTTCTACAGACCCTCAGAGAGTGGAAATTGTATGCTAAGCTTAGTAAATGCGAGTTCTAGCTTGACCATATAATATTTCTCGGGCATGTAGTGTCGCGGGACGGGGTATCAGTTGATCCGTCCAAGATAGAGGCCATTGTTCAGTGGGAGAGGCCTAACACGGTTACCGAGATACGGAGTTTCTTAGGTCTTGCCGGATATTATCGCAGGTTTGTGGAGGGATTTTCTAGACTTGCTGCTCCATTGACATGACTCACACGTAAGGATGTAAAGTTTGATTGGAATGATGCGTGTGAGCGTAGTTTTGGTGAGCTTAAGAGGAGATTGACTAGTGCTCCCGTATTAGCCCTTCCTAGCGGATCAGGTGGATTTATGGTGTATACCGATGCATCCGCTCAAGGTTTAGGGTGTGTGCTCATGCAGCATGGTCGGGTTATAGCCTATGGTTCTCGACAGTTGAAGGATCATGAGAGGAATTACCCGACACATGACTTGGAGTTAGCCGCGGTAGTGTTTGCACTGAAGATATGGCGACATTACTTGTACGGGGAGAAATTTCAGATATATACAGACCGTAAGAGTCTGAAATATATATTCTCCCAGCGAGAGTTGAATTTGAGGCAGAGACGGTGGATGGAATTGTTAAAAGATTATGATTGTGAGATTTCGTATCACCCAGGTAAAGCTAATGTGGTAGCGGATGCACTGAGCCGTAAGCATGTTGGCATGGTATCGTACATGATGATCAGGGAGCATGAGTTGATAGAGCAATTCTCTAACCTCAGTTTGACAGTTGTTTCCTCTAACCAGTATGGGTTTACAGCTAGTTTTCGTATAGAGCCGGATTTGATGGACCGAATCAGGGAAGATCAGAGGAGGGATGATTATTGTATTGGGATTGCCAGTCAGATTCAGATGGGAGTTACATCAGATTTTGAGATTGGCACAGATGGGATACTGAGGTTCAGAGGTCGGATATGTGTTCCCGATGATCGACAGCTTAGAGATTTGATTTTATCAGAGGCCCATACCTCTAGATACACGTTACATCCGGGTAGTACTAAGATGTACCAGAATCTCCGGAGAGTGTATTGGTGGCCTAAGATGAAGAAAGACATCGTTGAGTTTGTTGCTAGATGTCTAACATGCCAACAAATTAAGATTGAGCATCAGAAGCCGGCGGGTATGCTTCGACCATTATCGATTCCTATGTGGAAATGGGAGCATGTTACTATGGATTTTATTATGGGATTACCACGGACCCGGAAGGGGTATGATGCTATTTGGGTGATAGTCGACAGATTAACTAAGTCTGCTCATTTCTTAGCCATGAAATCTACAGATTCAATTAGTGCCTTGGCCGAGTTGTATGTTAGGGAGATAGTGAAGTTACATGGTGTTCCAGTGAGTATCACCTCTGATAGGGACTCTCGCTTCACCTCTCATTTTTGGGAGAGATTTCAGGAGGCTATGGGATCCCAGTTGAGTTTTAGCACCGCTTTTCATCCACAGACTGATGGACAGTCCGAGCGTACTATACAGACGCTCGAGGATATGTTGAGAGCGTGTGCATTGGATTTTAGAGGCTCATGGGACGATCACTTACCCCTGGCAGAGTTTGCTTATAATAATAGTTTTCATACGAGTATCGGCATGGCACCGTATGAGGCTTTGTATGGCTGACGATGCAGATCCCCGATAGCATGGGAAGAAGTTGGAGACCGTAAACTGTTAACTCCCGATTTGGTCGAGCAGGCTTCTCGTGATGTACGGATGATCTGTGAGAGGCTCAGAACGGCTCAGAGTCGGCAGAAGAGTTATGCAGATACTAGACGCCGACCATTGGACTTTGTAGCGGGTGATTATGTGTTTTTAAAGATTTCACCGTCCAGGGGTATAATGAGATTCAGGAAGAGAGGAAAGTTGAGTCCTCGATACATTGGGCCTTATGAGATTTTAGATCGCATAGGAGATGTGGCATATCGGTTAGCACTACCACCAGAGTTGTCAGGAGTGCATAACGTGTTCCATGTCTCGATGTTGAGAAAGTACCATCCAGATCCTTCTCACGTGATTCGACACGAGCCATTGGAGATCAGAGAAGATATGAGTTACGTCGAGAAACCGGTACGGATTCTGGATAGGAAGGACAAGGTGTTGCGATCTAAGACGATTCCTTTGGTTAAAGTGCTCTAGCAGTATCATAACGAGGAGGAGGCTACTTGGGAGTTAGAGAGCCTTATGCATGAGAAGTATCCAGAGCTTTTTCAGTGATAGGTCTGAGTTAAATTTGGAGGACCAAATTTCTTAAGGTAGGGAGAAATGTAAAATCCGAATTTTATTATACTGTATGCCATATGTGTACATTATTGATAGTGAAATTAAAGAATAAACGAATGTGAATTTTCACTTTTCAATTTAAGTGATGATTTATTTTATGGTGTATGTGAGGTAGAATAAACATCAAAAATTTTAAGAATGTAAATTAAATTGTTGGGATTTAATTTTGATAAAAGGTGTGAAAGCATTAACTGAAGGTATAAAAGAGATTAATGGCTAGAGGACAAAATGAAGAAAAGAATGTGAAGATAGCCAATCAACATTGGCTGGAAGTGAGTAGGCGTGGAGAAGAGAAGAAAAGAAAATAGAAAAGTCAAGGAAAAGGGCGGCAGTGGACTTCTCGCCGCTTCTCTTTTCCTGACAAACCCAGCTAGACAATAAATGGCAAGAGAGATTAGTCAAAAAACGGGATTTCAGTAAAGATTTTACACCGTTCCTTTTCGCTGCAGTTTCTTCAGTTTTAATGCATGAAATGATGAAGAAAACAGGATAAGGAAACAGGTGGTTGGTTTTAACAAGATTTACTTGGCTATATAAGAAGAGTTCATGAGGAAAAATCGATGGAAGCAACTTCATCTTCCTCAAAAAAAATCATTCTCGCCCATTCTGTTGTCATTGCAAGTTCACCATTAGTCCTTCCTCTATTTCCATAAGTGAGCTATGAAACTCATCCTTAGTTAGTTAAACATTTATCCAGTGTGTGAAGAACCGAGGAATAAGCAAAGTAAAGCTGATTGAGGCAAGAAAACATTCTGTTTATGGAAGAGCAACTGGGTTAAGGTGAGTTTCATACTTTCCATGGTTCTCTTGATATTCCATACTAGATTCTATGTTTTATAACATGATAAACATAGATATAGCCTGGTTGTAGTTAAATATTGTGAGAATATATAAGAAATCAGATGGAAATGATTAAGAAATACAATAGGCGAGCAAGGAGTATTTGCCCAAAGGGTGAGGCGAGTACAATGCAGTACATGACTAGGCGAGAACATGTTCGCCAATAGTTATGGGATAATCAGAATGATAGGTAGATGGGCGAGGACCGATGTTTGCCAAACGACGAGAAGGGTGACCATAGAGATCGCCCATGTGAAATGTTAATGATCGCCAATGAGGCAAGTAGGAGATAAAGAGGTCGCCAAGCGTGTGCAATTCATGGGCGAGCCCCTTTATGAATGAAAAGCCACGAATGGCGAACTGAAATGATAAGCATGGCGAGTTGAACTCCCATGTTGGGCGAACTCCCATGAATAAGCCGCTAATGAAGGGCGAGCTCAGTTGGGCGAGCTGTTATCTCGCCAAAGTGGTTGAAAAGAGTTTTAGAAAAATTGTTAGAAAAGAAAATATTAATGGAATTAATATTTTACCTTGCAGTCGGGAAGTGAGATTGATACGGCGAGTGGAAAGCAAGGCTACATCAGACGAGGTAAGGAAGTAGTATGTGAGTAGAATGCATGTCCTGTGGAGTAAAAATGTTAAGAAAATAATAAAAATTATATTGTTTTCTGACATGCATTTCTTTGATTAAGTGTTTTGATTTTGGGCAAGCTACAGGCCGCCATATGCTGTTTGATGGGCGAACTGGTTAGGGCGGGCGAGCCAAACCTTTTCTTAAGTAAAGAACTTTTTATGAGAAACTGGGCGAGTGCCCTTGTTTTTAAAGAGAAATCCGGGTAAACCAAAGTTGGGCGAACCCTTTTTAATGTTGTATGGGCGGGCGACCCTTGCTTTAAATATAAGGCAGGCGAACCGTAAATCCTTGGATAGTAAATCACGCAATTACTGAAAATAATCTTTGGATATGAAAAATAAAGAGTGAGCAAACTATGGCTCAGTAAAGGAATTGTATGCAGAAGTTGATACGATGAAATCTATATGTTACAAAATAATTCATTTTCCTATAGCACACTAGGGACAGTAAAGGATAGATACTATAGTCGGCTAGGGACCCAGATGGAGTATGGAAGGTATTTTGGAATACCTATCTTGTCCAGAAACCTAGAAGCGACTATAGGAGTAGTTATTTATTTTGATATGAAATCACATTTAGTAGAATTTCAAATAAATAAGTAATTAGAAAAATGGCATATAAAACCATTTTAAATAAAATACTTCAATAAGTATTCATAAATTCACTTTGATCATCTATCATTCACTTCAGTCAAATTCAATAAATAATAATGTCGGTAACAGTATAATGATAAATATGATTGGCAGTTCAGTAAATAGTAAACACTTAAATATTAGTAACACTTCAGTGAAACAGTACAGTAAACAATATCAGTGGAAGAGACTAGGCAACACCCAAAATATATCATGCTTAATCCCCGTAAGGAACAGTAACAGTAAATATATCATACATAAAATAGCTTGCATTAAAACATATTATATGTGAATGCATGTATGCATCCGTAAAAGCTCCTCTATGCATATTGCACTGCTACTAAGTGTAGTCTAAGACAGACCATGCCCATTTATACTTAACTTACGCAGACACAATAACAAGTTCATATAATAGCATCGAAACTAGAGTTTTTCATGTCACTCAACAAACGAGTTTGGTTGGCCATGACACACAACACAGAAAATAATATTTCAATTCTAGCCCGGTTGACGACATTTCGCCTCTTAGTTTATAAGCTAGCTTGATTATTAAGGAAATTTAAATGCTTCCTACGAAATGGTACTAGTAAAGCTTACTTAACCCACTTACATTAAGCCTTAGTATCATTCCTTCTCAAGCTTCCAAGTCCGTATTCAAGCTTTCACTCCAATCCACATCACTACAACCATTTCATTACCATCATAATCACGTACTCATATTTTACTTAATTCTATGCTACAAGAAAACATACCTTAAAATCACAATTAAATCAAGTTCACTTCTACACCATAAACATCAGCTTATCTTTATCATGCAAATGACATTTATCTATATATACATATATTTATGTTCTTATATATGTATATACATATAGACATTTAACTTTAAACTGAGAATTATGCCACTTACCCTTTAAAACATCTTTGCAAGCCCTTGTAATTCAACTTGCGTTGTTGTCTCTCTCACCAACAACACCTAATTGTCAAAATTCCAATAATAAATTAATTTCTCTTAACCACTTCACCTTTTTAGCCTCGGAAAAGCCTCAGAAATTGACACTAAACTCAGTTTCAAATCATACCTCTGTTTACTTCATTCTTTCTCTATTTCTTAGTCGCACTCTCGGTTCCCTTATTTCTTTCAATTTGTTTTTTTTTTGTTTTTATTTTTCAGAGGACGAAAGCTTTTGTTTCTTTCTTTCTCAAATTGGCAATTGCTCCCACGATAGTGGGGGCAGTTGCTGCGCTGATTGGCTTCCTTAATAATTATTTATTATATATTTTTTTGTAATAATAGATATTTGATATTCCCATATATATTAATTTAAATATATATTTACTTGATATCTATATATTTTCCTTATTTATTTTATATATACACATATATATATATATATTATTCATATACTCATGTGTATATTGCATTTAATTTAATATATTTGTATTCTTTATTTAATTAAATGAATATATATATATATGTATTTATTTATTCTTTTAATTATCTATTCACGAGTAATACATGCACTTAGGTTTCATAAATGCATTTATATAATTTATTAATTTATTTCACAAATGTACAAAATAATAATTTATTTTCTTTATTGAATTAATATATATCTCGAACTTATTTATATAATTTTAAATTATACATATTAATAATTTATTATTAAATGTACTACACTCAAATCTTCAGTTTCATTACTTACGATAATGAATGTTCAGAATACATCTCATTACTTAGCTTATTTAATTCCTTCATTTATTTACAAACTAGGTACAAAAAATTTGCGGTCTTCACATTCTCTCCACCTTAGGAAATTTGGTCCTCTAAATTTTTCATGTCCAACTGAAAAAGAGGTGAGGGTAGGTCTTTTTCATTAGACTCTCCAGTTCCCATGTGGCTTCCTTTAAAGAGTGATGCTGCTAGAGTACTTTAATTTAAGGGATTGTCTAAGATCTCAATATCTTATCTTTTCTGTCGAAGATCCGAATAGATCTCTCAACAAAGCTCAAAGCCTCACCGATCTCTAACAGTTCATGCCTAATGACATGGGAGGGGTCCGGATGATACTTCCTTATCATAGACACATGGAAGACGTTATGCACACTTGATAGCTTTAGTGGTAGCACTAGTCAGTATGCCATGTCACCAATCTTCTCAAGTATCTCGAACGAAACGATATACCATGGGCTTAGTTTCCCTTTCTTACCAAATTTTATTGTACCCTTAGATGAAGAGATCTTCAAAAATACTTTGTCCCCAACTTGAAAGTCTAACGGTCTCCTCTGACTATTGGCATAGCTCTTTTGTCTACTTTGGGCTATCCTCAATTTATCACACATTAGTCTGACCTCTTGCAAAGCTTTCTCCATTAATTTTGGAGTAAGTATCTTTCTTTTACCAACCTTTTCTCAGCTAATAGGGGATCTACACCTACATCCATGCAATGCCTCATATGGTGCCATCCCAATACTTGAATGAAAGTTGTTATACGCAAATTCAGCTAATGCCAAATGATCATCCCATGAGTCTTGAAAATCCATGACATATGCCCTCAACATATCCTCAAGGGTTTGAATTGTTCTCTTTGACTACCTAACGGTTTGAGGATATAAGGTTGTGCTAAAATTCAGTTTAATTCCCAAGGCATCCTGGAAGTGTTCCTAGAAACGGTTAGTAAACCGAGAATCTCTATCCGAAACTATGCTTACTAGGACCCCATGTGGTCTCACTATTTCTCTCACATTCATATTTGCTAAGGTACAATATGAATCGGTAACTTTCATAGCTAGGAAGTGGGCAGACTTCATCAATTTGTCAACTATCACCCATATTACATCATGAGTCCTACGAGTTCTTAAAAGCCCCATGATAAAATCCATAGTCACATGTTCCCATTTTCATATAGGTATGGATAAAGGCTTCAATAAGCTTGCTAGTCTCTGGTGTTCAATCTTAGCCTTTTGGCACACTAAGTATTTGTATACAAAGGTCGCTATATCCTTCTCATACCAGCTCACCAATACATCTTGCGTAAGTTCTGATACATCTTTGTATTACTTGGATGCATCATGTATTTGGAGTTGTGTGTCTTGTCTATAATCTGTCTTTTCAGGACATCACTATCCGGAATACAAATCCTGCCTTTATATCTCAACAACCCATCATATCTGAACTCAAAGTCTAAGTTTTAATCCGATTGTATCTTACTAGCAATCTCTACAAGTCTAGGATCCTTTCTCTAAGCTTGTCTGATTTGATAAATAATGTTAGGCTTTATCCTCAAGCTAGCCTCAAACACTCACCTTTAGGCTCTAGGTTCAGATTCAATTATGAAAATCTCATCAAATCCCACTCTTTGACCATTATGTAGTTAACCAAACCAATACTCTTCCTACTTAATGCATCGGCTACTCGATTTGCTTTACCCGGATGGTAGAGAATCTTGCAGTCATGTCATTTAATAGCTCCATCCACCGTCTCTGTCTCATGTTCAGCTCTTTATGATTTGTGTAAATCTAAAACCTTTCACCATATAGATGATGGCACCAAATCTTTAGCGCAAGCACTACCACTGCTAATTCCAAGTCACATATAGGGTAGTTTATCTCATGGTCCATCAACTGTCTCTAACCATAGACCACTACTTGTCC
This sequence comes from Heritiera littoralis, assembly GCA_031772115.1. Lineage (NCBI taxonomy): Eukaryota > Viridiplantae > Streptophyta > Magnoliopsida > Malvales > Malvaceae > Heritiera > Heritiera littoralis. The sequence continues at coordinate 902,616 of JAPDPK010000136.1, read as the reverse complement.
ATTTTGCATTAATACACAGCTTAGACCTCATAGAGAGGCATCACTATACACTGCAAATCCCCCGAATCCACTTGGAATTGTCAGAACTGGAGCTGTAGTTAATCGCTGCTTCAATTCTAGAAAACTATGCTCACACACATCACTCCACTTGTTATACACATTAATCTCAAAATTCAACTATCCAATCAATCCTCAACTCAAATGTATATAATTTGTTCACATATTATAACCGTACCCTTCAAAATAAGACGATCTTATGTGTCTTAACTCACCAATTGTAACTTTCACATCCCTTTGTCATGTCTAAAGAGTCTAAAAATTCTTTTCAAGATTAGCTTTCTATAACCAATCATGTTTATTCTCGACTCTATGAAGGAAAAGTTAAAAGAGACTTTTAGTTTTTCAAATTTCACATGTTTTTGATTCCCATGATTCAATACCATATATTTTAAATCGTTGAGCTTTCAAAATCCTTGTAATTGAAATTGTACAATTTCAAGGGCCCATATAGTTTTTAGACCAATTACTTCTCAATCCTCATGGTTTTCAAGGTCATATAATTTTCCAAGTATATGGACTTCTAAAAAATACTTTTCCAAAATACATATGATCCAATACACTTTTCTAGTTCGGAGGAAGATCAGGTATTAATTCCTCTTTAGGCCATATCAATAAAGTCTACTTCCTGCAACCCATAAAGGGCAAGTCTAAACTACTATTGGCCTAATCCAATATGTCAAATCAAATAATCCATTAACACAACTCATTAAGAATGGCTAATCCCTTAAAAATCAGAATTCTATAATCTGATATCATAATTTCAAATTTCAATAGTCTTTAAAATTAAGCAGAGATCATGCTTTTAATCAAATCATATACTTTTGTACCAACCATTTCATTGGCGTAAAGCTTCAAATTTGGATATCTTTATAAAACAAAACTGTTGAATTAAGTTTAACACACAACTCAAGTTCTAGACCATCGTGTGACTTGTCTTAGGCCAAAATATGCAAGGTCATTCCACTATCATTTTTATCAAACACAACTTCATTCATCATTCATGAGTATTGACAAGTATATTATATCAATCTCCAAACTAAATAGGCCATTGTGCTTTTTTTGATATCACTTCAATACATTCAAAACAGAACAAATAAGCACTTAGAACTTTATTACTTTTCAAATCATTTCACATACAGAATAGGTAGGGAGAAGGCTATAATTTACCTATGGCAGTCTTTACTAGTACGATGGGTGACTTACTAACCCCTACCCAAAATGACTTCACTATCGTACAAGTGCAGCAATGTCAACTTTGCTACTAGGTCCTTATCTCCCAGGTTCATTTATACTGACGATTCACACACTTGTTCATTTGAAATTCCTCGAAAGGAATGCTAGTATGCAACAGATAACCTAAAGGCTCTAGCCTATAAGCAGCCTACTAGTAACCGTAGATGAGATAAATAATTAAGTTGAACCTAGTGCAGTAGCTTGATTAGCCACTAACTACTACAGTAGGGCAATCATTATCTCATTTTTTTTTCCTAGCCATCCTTGCCTCCCTACTATTTGGATGGAGAGAGGTCGGATGTGGTAGCGACGCAAGTGACAAGAGTGATATGATTGGAACTGAAATCAGTATACTATGAGCCGATCTTTTGGGCTTACTTCTACGCCCAATCACCTCATTTTCAAACTAAATTAGAAGAGAAACCTATACCAAGAGCAGATCAATCTTAGTATAAGTTGATAACGGTAAGTTACTGTCACAGTTTGTGACCCTATTTTTCATCCTTTTCTATACATCTTATTTGGTTGGGTTGTCTACGATACTTTACTTTTCTTTACATATAAACAATTTCATATAAAATTTCAATATGAATTATATCCCCTATCTTAATTCATAAGGAAGTAGTACTGTAAATAAGTCTAAATATAGAAAATAAATGATCGTACCTCATGTAATAACTCAAGCTGTTGCATCGTCCCCAAATGCACAGTCGAAATCCTTTATATGTCAGACTCTCCGTCCTCGAAAATCTGAAATGTTAAAATTAAGGGGTGAGCAAACCGCGGCTCAGTAAGAGAGTTATATGCAACACTTGATATTCAGCTATTTATATGCTGAAAATACTTTTTCATTTTTCCTATAAGGGCTCTAGGCTCACATGTAGGAAGGATAATACAGTCGGCTAGGGATCTGAATGGAGTAAGGTAGGTATTTTGAAATACATGTCTTGTCCCGGATCCTAAAAGCAATTGTAGAGAGTAATAAATTTCTTGTCGTTTGAAATTTAAATCCTTTTCCTTTTTATTCCATATCATTTTTGTATTCTTTTCAAAATAATGATTTTATGAAATAAAGCATTTAAATAAAGTAACTAATATTCATATATTCTTTGAAAAGAATATTAGTTAAATCATCATTATTCTCATTTAAACTTATTTCATATTTTACTGTACAATCATAATTAGTACAGTACTTTAAATAGCAAAATATCATAATTAGTACAGTACTTTAAATAGCAAAATAAGCTATTAATTCCTTTTTGTATAACATATATATCATTTAAATCTAATATTCAATTTATTAAAATAAGAATATTAGATTTATTTTCCTCCTTTTTCCTTTTTGAAAACATATTACATATTCATATCACATATTATATGAAAATCATTTCGTAGTACTAAAAATAGTACCGAAATGAGCATTTTATAAAAATGCTATAAATCATTTCATTTTCTTCTCATATCATATAAAACATATTCCTTTTACATGTCACATATCATATAAACATTTTCATTTCACATATTGCATATCATATATGGAGACAGTGGCAACCACCGAGTCATATCATGTTATAATACCCGAAGGTATAAAATAATCAAGTCAGATCTATGGTCATAGTCTATAAGTGTCCTCGGCGGATCACTGATTAGGTGTCGGCCGGGACTACATATCAAAATATCACATGTTATGTGTTACATATCACATATCGACATGATAGAGGGGCCAACTAGTCTCAAAACTGTGTTTTCCATAATAAATATACTTTTACAGAATTTATAAAAATATATAATTTCATAATTTAAAACCATAAAGGTTATAAAAACATTAGTGAATATTTAAGAAATATTTATAAAAATATTCATAAAAATATTCACTTTATTTTTTTTCATTTTTCATCTCGTATTTCGTGTAATTTAGCTCTCAAGAGAATTTTCGGTGATTTCATTATCACCATTCTCGAAAACATGAATATTTTAAAATTCAATCTCATTATATTCATGTATTATGAAAAATAATAATTTTTTCATTTTTCGTGATTTAATATAGTATTTCGTAAGATAAAATCATTTAATATGATTTTACGTACTTTTCTAAAAATTTTCGACAGCATAACGGCTGCCGATTGACTAGCCTCCTACACGGAAAATACAGTTTATAATTCCAGCCAATACATCATCACACTTTTTCAACCAATCAATCATCACAAAATTTTCATAAAATATTTAATAATTAAAAACATGCAGATTGAATATCCTTACAGTGCTGCACATGCCTCCCTTACTTTTTTCCGGGTCGGTGACTTCCTCGTTATCGGTCGCGCCGTACTCCATCTCTTCCGATTCTATCCTTTCGTTCGCCGAGAATAATTTCTGGAATTAATTTCTACATTTAGAAAATTTTCACAATTATTTAATAATTAATAATAATAATAAATTATTAATTAATTCTTTTCTACCTCTTTTCTTCTTCATTTTTCTTCTTCTTTTTCTTCTCTTTTCTTTTTCTTTTTCTTTTTCTGTTTCTGTTTCTGTTTCTTTTTTTCTTTTCTTTTTCTTTTTCCCCTTTCCCTTTTTTGGTCTGAACCGGTTTGGACCGGTTCGGTACTCACCGGTAGGTTCAGCCTCCAACGGCCGATCCTTCACTGGTTCAGCCCTTCCTCGGCTAGCGGAGAAGGCCGCGAGACTGGATTTGCCCTCTGTTTCTCCAGATCGATGGCAATGGCGGCGGATTTGGCGGCAGAAGGTTCGACCTCCTTCTTCTCTTTTTCTCCCTCTTTTTCGTCATTTCCTTCACCGTTGGCACTCCCTTCCTCCAGATTGGATCTCACCGGAGCCTCACAAAGCGACGGTGACACGCGGATCGGCCAGCGTCACCTCCTTTCCTTTTCCTTTTCTCCTCTCCTTTCCTCTTCGGTTTCCGTTCGTTTCTCTTCTTTTCGTCACCGGCTTCCTCCTTTCACTTCGCCAGCATCATCTCCTCCCTTCCTCTCTCTTCTCATCACCGACGGCAGCAGCCGGTGCTACCGTCGGCTTCTCCATTTGGGAAGGGGTCGGCCCTTCCCTCTGTTTTCTCCAACAGAAAACAAAACAGGACCCGACCCCGTTTATTATTATTATTATTTTTTAATTATAATTATTATATATAATTATATTTATAATTATATATAATTATATTATTAATAATATATATTTTATTTTAACAATATATATATTCACACTTTAATTAAATTTAATATATATTTCATATATATGTATTTATATACATAATTGTATATAAAATATATACACATGTATTTATTTAATATAAAATAGTATATATATCATTTTTTAATATATACTATATTTCATATATATACATATGTATTTATATAAAAAACATAAAAAAATATATTTATATAATCTAATTATATAAATATATAATATACGCATTTTTATTTTCTTTAATTTGGATTTCTTAATATCCAAATATAATTATACACATTTTCATTTATTATTTAATTTGGATTTTCATTTATCCAAATTAAATTTCCTCTATCTCATCATTTCATCAACTTTCGAATTTCTAAATATTTCAATCTCTTAAATAAATTCATTTATTTTCTTTAACTTATTTATTTGTTTTAATATTAAATTTACAATTATTTAATATTAATTTTAGAAAATTAGCGGTTATCACAGTCACATGCAGATATTACACAGTAGATGGGATGTAATACTAATAACGATCTCTATGACATTGACATATATTAGACAAACCTTGCTCTGATACCATTTAATCTGTCACAACCCAAAGACTGTGATGTGTACTTATCACTTTCACTGTATTACAGTTTACTAGTTTTACGAACTATTTTTTTCACTTTAAGGTTTGTATTCGGTGTCAGTGTCACGTCTAAATTAATTTCGCATTTCATAATCCGCCTTAAATTTTTTTGGTCAACATTTAAATTGTTAACTTCTAAGGCAAATTCAACTTAACTCCTCGATGATTTAATTCAAGTTTAAACTAGCAAAAGAAAAAGATTGAAAACTCTCCCTTATATATGATCAATTTTCCCCAGTAATTAACTTGCAAAATAATGGCCATTCCCAACAACATATTTCAATTCCACAATCCACAATTTATATCACCATTTACTACACCTATTTCCAAAAATCATCAGAAAAATATATATGGCATTTCACAAAGCTCATATTTGTAGTACATTAATCATTTCCCGAATCGCACTCGATAATCATATTAATCTATAATAATCTAGAGCGATCCTAAGTTATATCCCAAAATATTTTCATTAAACATGTACTGTGTACCCTATAATGTCCATACATGATAACTAACATCCATATAAGATCCATACACCTCAAAATGGCAAAAGTAGCACTCGAAGGACTAGACAAGTATCACTAATAAATACTGTCTCTGAGGTTCATACTAAAACTCCGAGTGTGGAGTCTAGCTCGTAAGATCTGCAAGGATTTTAGAAAGGTGTGAGCAAAACCACAGCTCAGTAAGTAGTTTAAGTAAACAAATACTAAGCTTATGTTGGTCTATATGTACATGTATTCATGATAGCAAATAAGGTGACATATATGCATGACCTTGCATTCAGTACACTGAATGTATCTACATGGTTTCTCACTCAAGGCTAAGACTGTGCGAGGTATTAAGCAGCAAGATATCTTAAGTACCTCACTTCCTCGAGTCTCAATACGATACCTGAATGTACAACCACTTGACTTGATGCCATAATGTCACTAAAATATTCAACACTACAAGGTTCCATATACTTAAAGTTGAAAACTGAATTCTAATACATTTATTTCGAAACGGATAATCATACAAAAATTTAAAATCAATAAAACTTGATGTGAAACCTCAAGTACTGAAACAGTTACTGACCTCAAATAGATTTTGGATGCACTTACTTCAAACCAGAGAATAATACTGAAAACTGACAATCAATTACTGTAGGCACGAAGCCTTAAGGTACTGAAAACTGATACAAATATCAAAAGAGGTTTCTAATACGTTTAATTCAAACAGATAGTCATACAAAAAACTGATAATCAATCAAATTAGGCGTGAAGCCTTAAAATACTGAAAGTGAATACTGATAGAGTTTAGGCATGAATCCCTGATAACTGATACTGATACTGATGTCCATCCTAGCTAGTGATGGAGTAGGTGTTGCAAGTAACACAATATCTATGGCCATAGATTATACTCCAATCTCGTTGATCAGTCGAGAGCTGGAACTTGTTTGCTGATTTTCCAGACAAGCCTGATAATGCTTAGAGCTCAAGGCTCATAAGGTGCAGATATTGATACTAATACTGAAGGTCTAAAGCACAAAGCTCAATAGAGGGGTAATAGAACCTAGAGCAAGGCTCAATAGGCTCAAGTGACCCAAAGGTCAATGGATCTACCTACACTCGAAAAACATATCAGAAAATAGTTTTCTTGGGTAGCTCTTTACTTCTATAGATTTGAAAATACTGACAAAGAAACATTTTCGAGCCTTAAATATACAAAATTTTCAATTTATTTCAAAGTCAACTCAAACAAAAAATTTTTAAGCTAAACAATATGCAAGTCATTATAAAAAAAAAAAAACTCATGCATAAAACAACTTGCATTAAAATATATTATATGTGAATGCATGTATGCATCCATAAAAGCTCCTCCATGTGTATTGCACTGCTACTAAGTGTAGTCTAATACGGACCATGCACATATGTACTTAACTTACGCAAACAAAATAACAAGTTCATATAATAGCATCGAAACTAGAGTTTTTCATGTCACTCAACAAACGAGTTTGGCTGGCCACAACACATAACATAGAAAATAATATTTCAATTCCAGCCTAAGCATTTTCAGATTCACAATTCAAACTTTTCTTTACATCTTACCTTAGTAGCCCGATCAACGACATTTCGCCTCTTAGTTCATAAGCTAGCTTGATTATTAAGGAAATTTAAATGCTTCCTACGAAATGGTACTAGTAAAGCTTACTTAACTCACTTACATCAAGCCTTAGTATCATTCCTCCTCAAGCTTCCAAGTTTGTATTCAAGCTTTCACTCCAATCCACGTCACTACAATCATTTCATTGCCATCACAATCATGTACTTATATTTTACTTAATTTTATGCTACAAGAAAACATACCTTAAAATCACAATTAAATCAAGTTCACTTCTACACCATAAACATCAACTTATCTTCATCATGCGAACAACATTTATCTATATAGACACATATATGTTCTTATATATGTATATACATATAAACATTTAACTTTAAACTGAGAATTATGTCACTTATATATATATGTATATATTTATACATATATATATAGTCTTAATATATATGCAAATATGTATATTAGTAGATTATATTAGAAATTCATGTCCAAAGGGATCTTACCCTCTCGGCTCCGCCTTTAGGTAGCTATGTTTGCTGAGGGCCAACTTCATTGCAACCCCTTTGGCCAATGATGGAAGGCCAGTAGTCGATGGTTTCTGCTTTATTCCTATTGAGGGCAAGAAACCCCACCAAATGCTGTTCCACCCGAGAAGACAGCACCTTAACTCCCTTGCTTTCACGTTTTCTTGTTGCTTTATTCCTCTCCACTCTCGATTTCACTCAAGTGCATTAGTTTCTTTGCCGCCTGCCTTCCCACGTTTTTTTTTTTCAACTTCCTTTAGATTTTACCTTAAACACAGCCAAAACAAATGCCACCTTAAACTCCCAAAGATCCAGCACCCTTACTCCCTCGATTGACTTCCAAATTAGCCCTGTTTTGAGCCTTAATACTTAGGCCCAAAGTAGCTTCAACACAACCTTTAGAAACACTCTTAACACTACCCTGTTTCCACGTCATTTTCAACATCCCAAATAGCTTACAACACCAACCAAAATGGCCTTTAAACACCAGCAATTCTCTCGGCCACTCTTTCAGTTCTTCTTTGTTTTGGCGCCTTGAATTAGATTCATTTTGATCCCCTTTCAGTGCGCTTTTCAACTCAAAACAGAAGCAAGGCGTCCTGCTCCAAACAGTAGTCGAGGCCCTTAACTCAGCCTCGTATCATGCTGCTCCCAACTTCTTTTTTTTTCTTGGTGGACACTTCTTTCTTTTCTTCTTTGTTCCTTTCTTCCTCGTCTAAAAACAGCTGTCTTTGCTCCACACTTCAGCATTCTATCTCATGCCCTTTCCTAGCCAAGAATCACCAAGACAGAAACTTGTAAATCCCTTGTTTCAGATCCGATTCTCGGCACCACTGAACAACTTTTAGATCGGGTCGGTTCAGCCCTAAAAATCATGTTCTTCAGCTCTAAAACACCTCACGAACAGCACCATTTTTTTCAGCCTTCAAACGCAGTTCAATTAGCAGCTAAACACCCCTTTTTATCCTTGGAAAAGCCTCAGAAATCGACACTAAACTCAGCTTCAAATCATGCCTCTGTTTACTTCATTCTTTCTCTATTTCTTAGTTGCACTCTCGGTTCCCTTATTTCTTTCAATTCGTTTCTTCTTTTTTTTCTTTTTTTTTGTTTTTATTTTTCAGAGGATGAAAGCCTCTGTTTCCTTCTTTCTCAAACTGGCAACTGTTCCCACGTTAGTGGGGGCAATTGCAACGTGGGAACAGTTGCTGCGCTGATTGGCTTAATAATAATTATTTATTATATATATATATATATTTTTGTAATAATAGATATTTGATATTCCCATAAATATTAATTTAAATATATATTTACTTGATATCTATATATTTTCCTTATTTATTTATATATATACACACATATATATTATTCATATACTCGTGTATATTGCATTGAATTTAATATATTTGTATTCTTTATTTAATTAAATGAATATATATTTATTTATTTTTTTAATTATCTATTCATGAGTAATACGTGCACTTAGGTTTCGTAAATGCATTTATATAATTTATTAATTTATTTCACAAATGTAAAAAATAGTAATTTATTTTCTTTGTTGAATTAATATATATCTCGAACTTATTTATATAATTTTAAATTATACATATTAATAATTTATTATTAAATGCATTACACTCAAATCTTTTGTTTCATTACTTACAATAATGAAAGTTCAAAATACATCTCATTACTTAGCTTATTTAATTCCTTCATTTATTTATAAACTAGGTACGAAAAATTTGCGATATTCACAGGATCAATATCAATAGCTTCATACAGTAACAATACAGTAAACACGTGAGCATGATACTGGGCTTATCAGTCTCAAAACAATAATATCACCTTTTTGGAAATCCATAACATAATTAAAATCTTCAGTCAGTCCATAAATGGAGCTTTGTAATATAGTGAATATTATAATGAAAATAATTTATAAAGTATTCACTTTTCAACACTTCACTTTATAAGTCACTTATCACATTGTAAAACACTTAAGAGAAATTTTCAGTAGCTTTACTTTCATTAAATTCGATAAAACAAAATTTTAAAAAATATTTTTCAATATATTCATATTTTATGAAAAATATTGAATATTTAATTTTCAAGGCTAGGAATCCACTCAACAATGCACTAAAATATTTCATGACATTTTTAGAAAATTTCCATGAAATTTCAACCGCATAACGACTGCTAATACACTAGCTTCCTCGCACTTTAAACACAGTATAATACCAACCAAAAGCCACAGTTTTCACAGTTTTCAAGGCAATTCACTTCCAAAATATTCTCATAAAATTATTTGCATTGACACCATGCATCCAAAATATCCCTACAGTCTACATACGCATCCTTTATTTGTCTGACTATCCGACTTCCTCGATAGCACCACATGTAATCTGATACTCTCGAGCTGCAAATAAATTCACCAAAAATATTAGCTCACTTAGCACTTATTTTTAAGCTACTTTTCATACTTAATTGCAGCCACATTGTACATTGCAATATTTATGCAGTATATTTTCTACCGTTAGTGAAACTTAACTTCTTCGTTTTAAGTCAGATTTTAAATCTAATCGCATCGGTGGACACCTCATAATTTCTACAGTCTAATGGCACCCTAAAATCATCAAAATGCAACACCAAACCATCTCCCCTTCATCTGGTTGAATTCTTCCTCTTGCCAAATTTAGTATTTTTCAACAAATTAAGCTTACATTCTTACTTATCCATGCTCATTCTTTAATTTGGCATCAATTTCATGCATGAAACATCATTTTCCCATGCAATCCCAAGCATGGTTGAAACCCCCATTCATGGTACATTTTGATTTAGCAAGATTTAATTAAAACTAATGCTTATATCATGCTTAGGATGTTCAAATACATTAAAGTCTACCATTAAAATTTAAAGGAACTAAATGCATGAGAAACCCATGCCTTGGCCAAAACTAAGGGTGCTTCTTTCCTCTTGATGTCATCACTTTCACACTAAGATTTTAGTGTAGGCTTGTAGAGAATTGGAAATTAGGGGGAGTTGTAGAAGAAATTTTGTTGATTTAGTGAGGTTTGATTAGTGTTTAAGAGGGGTTTTCTTCTTCACATTTTTTGGCTATGGTGGACGTGATGTAGTTTGGGAGGGATGATGAATAGTTGTGATAACCGAGAATTTTTCCATTTTTGGTATTAAATTACTTGGGAATTTAATTTTATGCAAATAAATAAGGTGAAAGAAAATAAATAAATTTATTTACAAGATGGAAAAATTATTTAAATTCCCGAATTTGATGAAGTTGAGGAAATTATTTTGAATGATTTTTCGGATATTAAGAGATCCAAATATTAAAGAGGTGAAAATGAGTATATTTATATTGGAGGATAAGAAATCCAAAATTTATGAATAAAAATGTGTATATATATTGTAAATACAATATATATATATTGTATTAGTATAATTATATAACCAAATATAATTATATTATAACAAAAAAAAAAGAAAACAGAAAAAAAAGGAATCGGGATAACCCGATTCCCTCTATTTTCCTTCTCCTTTGTTTAACAGAGGAGAAGCCGGTCAACACTGGCGGCGAGGAAGGAGAACGGAAAGAGAGACGACGCCGGCGACGTGAAAGGAAGTAACAGTCGGCGACGAAAAACAGAAACGGGAGAGGTGGAACCGAAGCGAAAAAAAGAAAAGAGCCACGGCGGTGTCGGTCGATCCGGGCACCCCCACGAGACCGGCGGAGACCAGGGGAAGGTGAGAGGAGCCACCGGCGGAGAGGAAATCGGTGGAGGAAGGAGAAAAGAGGAAGGGAAGAGGCCAAAACCCAAGCCTCCAGATCCGGCGCCGTCGCCGGTGATGGGGAGAAACTAAGGCTAGATCCAACGTCCCCGCAACCGTGGCTAGCTATGGGAGGTCCAAACCGGCGGTGATGCCGACGGGAAGAGGCTGAACCGGCCAAGCAAAGACTGAACCGGTCCAACCCGACCCTACCTAACCCGGTTCAAAAAAGAAAAGAAAAGAAAAAAAAAGAAAGGAGAAAAGAGAAAGAAGAAAAAGAAAGAAAAGAAAAAGAAAAAGAAAGGAAAAAGAAAGAGAAGAAAAAGAAAGAGAAGAAAAAGAAAGAAAAGAAAAAGAAAAAGAAAGGAAAAAGAAAGAGAAGAAAAAGAAAGAAAAGAAACAGAAGAAAAAGGAAGAAAGGAAAGAGAAGGAGAAGAAAGAAGAAAGAGAAGAAAAGGAAGGAAAGAAAAGAAAAGAATTGGTAAGGAAAAACAATAAATTGATTGATATTTATTGAATAAGTTTATTAATATATATTTATGTAAGTGCAATTGGTGTTGTTGAAATTGTAGCACAACGGAAATGACACGAATGGTGGAGTTCAGCAAGGCTCGAAAGTCGGAAAAATGCATTAAGCTTTGGTGAATAGGTAAGATACTTTTATAAAGCATTAGTAGCATTATATTGTATATGGGATTATGATTTTTATATGATGCATTGATGGAATGATTTTTAATGGAATTGTGATTTTTTAATATGATGCATTGATTGAATTGATGTTAAAAATGCTAAAAGGACCCAGAACTGATGGTAGGGGTCTTAGTAAGAGATAAAGAAAATGTGAGAATCAACGGCTGTAGTTATAAACTGTGTTTTCCTTGCAGGAGGTTTAGTAAAAAATTAAGTCGTTATGCTGCCAAAATTTTTAGGAAAATGTTTGAGGAAAAAGATTAAGTTTCTCACATAAATGGAATCTTGGAAATAATTATTGAAAATAAACATTTAAAGGACTTTATGGTATTACCGGAAAAGTTGATATTGAAATCGATGAGAAGATAAATCGTTGAGCACGATGACGTGATGAATTATATGGTTTAAACCTTATAGAGTCGATAAATCAAGTCATCTTAATATCATAAATGGTATCAAGTTGAGATTTAGGTGGAATTATTTATTAGACGGATCACGGATAAAAGTGATGATAATTATATGATATAACTTGAAAGAGAAGATCGCAGTTGAAATTTCAATGGTCGAGCGATGAAATTGTGAAACTATTAATGGAGTAATGATTCTAGAATTTATCGAATCGATCTCTTGATTTTATATGGTTCCGAATGTGATAATATAGACAATTCAAGAGGTCGATGCTGAGACGATTTCACCGTATTACATTGTATTACTGATTATACGTGAGATGATAAACAGACCTACACTAGTGATATGGGTCTTAGTATCAATGTTGTGGTACACAATGGATGGCTATGATGTTGAGTCATAACGAACATATGATTTGAGTACACATAACTTTATTGATATTGAGGTTGAATTACGACACAATCCGATCATTTATAGATTCAAATAAATGAATGATGAAAATATATGAATATATGGTTTTGCTTATAACCATAGAATAGGCCTTGAATAATAAGATTAATAATCGCATAAGTTCGATATTAAATTATACAGGCCATATGAAAAAAAAAATTGATATTGTGATCTAGCTTTGTGATAGTGAATGAAATTGAACCTCATGTCGGAAATTATGTACATGCGTCAATAGGTCAAACCATAATTGGATTTGATAAGTGACTATTGATCAGGTGGTTCTGTTATCTTCAATATCGACTCTGGAGTAGATATTGGATGACGATATTGGAAATTACATAATTTTCGTATCTTGATGGTTACACGGAAACATGATATCTAAATGCTCCTAGAAACTAAGAGGATTCATACTAATGATGTGGTCCTAATATTGATGATGAGATGTATAAATGATTATTATAGTCGATGACGATTGAGAAAGGATATTGAATATCGAATGGTTTGAATACCAAGTGATTTGATTACCGAATGAATTGAATACTGAACTATTTGAATACCCAATGAATCGAATATTAAATGAGTTGAATACGGATATACTGATTTGACAAAGAGGAAGTTTCGAAGTCGAATAATTGATGGTGATAAAAATTGAATGAATTACGTCACTGTATTAGATGAAATATGATTTATATCGATATTTGAAAATAGTATCGAATTTACCTATTAGGTATGATCTGATTGAAATTAAAAGGATGGAAATGAGAGAATTGAATTATAGTGAACATTATAATTAAATGACATATTTGATGAAAATGATAGTTCACTATTGAACTCGTGATTTAAATTGCATTGCATTTAAAAATGCCTTGTTACAACTTGAAACATTTTAATAATGTTTATATGAATACTATAAAGTATTGATTTGTTTTGAAAGGAAAGTATATGGTAGATTTATATATATGTATTATATATAAAAATTCCTTAAATGATGATATCATATGCTTTACATGAATTTGACAAGAAAAGATAAAGATTTAAATGTTTTATGAGACTGTAGGCACCCTAAAAGAATTAAATTCAATAAAGCATAGTGGAAACCGCTTAATTGGAGCTTTGCTTATTAGGCAGATATGCTTGTCCGACAATAGTCGTGGATAGGTCTTAGTCACGCCTGATCAGTGGGGCTAAGAGAGATGAGGTCTATGGCCATAGATAGCGCCCTAGTTGGTTTCCAAGGGACGATGACATGATTTTCACTGCTAGCTACAGTGATTTAAGTCTTTATTGACAGAGATGATAGGGATCTAGCCTAGTCTCTAACCGATATGATATGAAGTCTAGAGTATGATTTGATTGATATGAACTCTAGACTTGACATGATTTATATAGTAAATGAAACATGTTTGAAAAGAGAGATATTTTGAAACTGTACATGTTTTAAACATGTTTTAAAAGTACATGATATATGATTTCGACACCTATGTGATTTGTATTTGATTTTGTGTCGAACATGAAATGATATGCGGTCTAGAGTATAGATTGATTTGATATGAACTCTAGACCTGATATGACTTACAGTATATGAAAAATGTTTTGACTTAACATGATATGAAAAGAGAAATGTGCACGTTTTGATTTGAAATGATATGAAAAGACATGTTTTGAATTGACATTATATGAAAAGAAAAATGTGCACGTTTTGATTTGAAATGATATGAAAAGACATGTTTTGAATTAACATGATATGAAAAATGAAAAAACATGTTTTGAATTGACATGATATAAAAAGAGAATTATGCATGTTTTCAACCTTAAATATGAAATGAATTGAAAATTCATATGTTGAGCATGTTCTAAAGTAAATATGATATGATTTGAAATGATAGCGGTTCAAGAGTGAAATTACATAAGATACCTACTAAATCATGACATAATAGGATGCTTTTTACATAAGATATGCCATGACCTTATATGGTGCAAAAACATGAAGAGTATATGAGGAGTATCACGACTTGGTGGTAACAATATTTTATCTGCATGATGTCATGATATGATATGATATGATATGATACATGAATATAGAATATGCACGAAGAGAATTATGACTTTGTACCACCGTGATTATAATCCTCCATATGGAAAGTGATAAGAGATGATAGAATACAGGAGTACGATTATGAAACATAAAGTGATTTGATACGATATTTCAATTGGACATGATGTACTCCGAGATTGAGGAAAGTATAGACTAATAGTATATGACATTTAAATTGGACACGACATATTGTTGTGCGATGCACTATAGTATAAGGATGAGAAGACTGAAAAAGTGATTATGATGATTTATTTAAAAGTATAAGTGATAGACAGATGACAAGAAATGAGATAATGAGATGTTATCGATGAGAAATGATTAATTGTAATTGCAAACTTGCAAGTTTTAAGCATTGCGGTTTAAGACAGTATAATCCTACTCTTGCATTTATATTAGTATCTTACTGAGCCGTGGTTTTGCTCACCCCACTAAATTTCATATCTTTCAGACTATTGAAGTTAACATCTACCATGCGAGCTGCTAAGTGGGCATCAGAGACGGTATCTAAGCTTGGTACTGGCCACCATTCTTCGAATCCGCTTCATTGCCTCGAGGTATACGTTCTTTGTAAATCTCTTGTTTACATGTACATACTTTAATTAATATACAGTATGTATTTTATTCAACGAGTCGGGATGTAACTTAGAAGTGTGATAAATTATTGTATAGAGGATCAATGAAAGTAGAGTAGTAACTACACTGACACCGAATACAAACCTTAAAATGAAAATGAAAAATTTAGTCCATAAATTTGTAGACTAAGAAAAGTATAAGTATTAAGTGAAAGTCGTGGCCTTCGAATCATGAAAATAGTGGCCGGCAATCATTCAAAGAATTATAAAGAATTCTCTAGAAAGGGGAAAAATAACCAAATGCCTTTGGTTATGAAATTTTCGGACAATTTTGCTCTTAAGCTTTTGGATTGCATCACCACTATATAATTGCACTCCAAAATTTTAGATTGCATCACCAAATACTCTTATTGGATGTATTTTGATGAGTCATGGTGGTTTCGTCAATGTACGGTACATCGATTATGTGAAATTACAAAATTACCCTTAGTAGACTGCCGGCAAAATTCTCCGATTTAACTACAAATTCGATAAATCTATTGACACTATCTTAAACTCCTTTTCATATAGAATATCATGGTATTTTTGCTTCATCCCAATTCATTTTAGTTTGGGCACAATTTACGAGAATACCCTTAAGATGTAACTGTCATTTTTTAATTTGTTTTCCACACTTCCCAAAAATAATAAAAATAAGGGATTTTTGATCTCAAAATTTTCACAATATAATTATTACACTTTCCGTACATTGTTTTCCTCAGTCATACATACATCTGGGCACTATATATCAAGTGGGGCACACATCGCTTTTTACTTATAATTTACAAAATATATTTAAAAAAATTAATAATTACATATTTACACATGTACAGTATAAAATAAACAGTCCTCACACTCCAACATATAGTATACTTAGTAAACTTGTGACTCCTTAACAATCTTGACTATTTTTGTATAGATTTACAGAAAACATGATTGGTTTGTACTTGTTGTTAAGTAATATTATTCTATTGGGTGAGATTAGTATAGTTTCATAATCAAATTAGGCTTCTTTACATGAGATCGCTTTGTTTCCAACTGAATGCTTAAGGATGCTTAATAAGATTTCCACAATTTTCACCAAACTTGATTAGATAATTATTTTTATATTTATCGTCGGAATGAATGAAATCTAAAGCCAATATTTACCGTTAGAATGAATGAAATATAAAGCCAAATAATCACCAAAGATAATAGTATTCGGAAAGAAAGAATACCGAAACAAGTTGTGGATGGTCACGGTGCAATCTTATTGTGCTATGTCGTCTAATTTTTTTTTTTTTTTTACTATGGCGACAGCTATTTCATTTTCAAGGTTGGAGTTCCTATCCAAATGTCTTAAAGAAAATATTTTCGTGATGGAGCCTACAACCCTTAATTCATGCATTGGGGCTAATAATCAACTTGTGTTTTTTTAATACAGTGAGTATCTTAAATTTTATTTGAATTTTTTTATATAATTTTAAAAGTGCATTTTCTCTCAATGATTTAATATATTTAAGATTTGATGATTTTTATGAAAATCAAATTCTAATTAACAAAAAAAACCTCTATGGACACCTATTACCACAATAAGGGAAAAGAAGGAATGTAAATGGTTACATTATAAATGGGTACTTTGTGCTACCCAACCCGATTAAATAGGGTTAGGGTAGTTAATAATTAGGTTCGGATAAGGTTCAAGTAGTAATTTTATTACCCGTCACAAGTTTGGGTAATGTTTGGGTAGTGATATTAAGATATCTTACTACTCGAACTCGATTACAAATAATAATATTTAAATATTATTATATGCATTTTTATTTACAAAATATTTATTGTTTATATAATACTTAATTAAATTCATTAAGTATTTTAATTATGATTTTGGCTTAATATCCAAATATAAGGACTCAATGTTTTATTTTTAACTTAAAGAGTTAGCTCAGTGGTGTAAAGTCCCACTAAGTTTTTGAGTGAAGATGTTACATAGTGGAAAGTCTTATATTTGAATCCTTACCGGGTCAAATTCCTTTCAGCTAACACCAATCACAAAGCGTGAGTAGAGATTAATTTCATATCTAATGTGGTACAACACTAAGGTTGATTAACAATATATGGTTGTTATATGATGCCAATACATCGAGTGTAAATCCATGAGTTTATATTTGATGCATTGATAGTATATAGTAATATATATTATTGCTCAATTACAGATGCCACTGCATTAATGAGTAAAATTAAAATAAAATGTAGATCCTTACAACTAAATACAATAGAACCCCTCTAAATTAATTTTTTTAAAAAAATTAATAATAATTTTATTTTAAAACTTAATATAAAATTTTTATGTGGACTCTCGTATAAATTAATAATTTGATTAAAATATAAAACATATTATCTAATATTCAAGAATTAAAAAATATTTCAAGATATTAATTTGAAAAATATTATCATGTTTGATATTTTTATTTCAAGAAATATAAAAGTATTAAATATATTACATAAGATATATTTGCAAGCAGATTTTTAAAGAGTTTATCAACTAAAATGAGATTTTAAGAAAATTAAATACTATTAGACTTATTGGATGAGATTAAGGAATGTGAAAATAAAACAGACATATTTTTTAAAACAAAATAACAATTTACAAGTTAAACATTTAAAATTTTTTTTGGTGGAAAAAGGAAATTTCAATAAATTAAAAACAAAGTCATCCCCTTGGCGTACAACAAGAGGGCACTGAGTGTCCCAGATTAACATCCCTAGGGTACACCGTTCCTATAGTAACCATAATTTATGATAAAGAAAACGTTGTAGGTGGGTCTTCAAAAAGTCTAAAGCTAGCGTTCTCCTTGGCTCCCATGTGTGCCAATTGAACTGCCACTGAGTTAGCTTCTCTGAACTTGTGAGTGATCCTAACATCATTGAGTTGTCCCAGGAAGAACCTGCGGTCATCAACCAAAACACAATAAGGATGAGATTGAGGAACACCCAAAGTGACAAACCTTAATACAGTTGTGGAGTCCACTTCAACTTCAAGGTGGTACATATCTTTGGAGACTGCAAAATGAAGGCCATCTCTCAATCCCCAGAACTCAGCACACATAGCAGTAGTAAAACCCACATGTCTAGCATAACCACAGAGCCATTTTCCATTAAGTTAAACATTTTAAATTGGTATTTGATAATGTATCCCAAGAGTATTAAGTTAGAGGGATTCTACTGTATCAATAATATATTTAGGTTTTAACATTAATTTTTATGGATTTACATAGTTTTTAGTTTTGCTTGTTAATAAGGTAGCACTTTGTAGTTGATTGACATCATAGTGTACAGTGATTATATACTATCAATTAGTGTTGATATTTATTTTTAAGGATTTACATCTTTTTTAGCTTTGCTCATTAATGACATGACAGTTTATGATTAATTGATAGTATAAAAGTATTATACAATGTTAATGTATCAAATATATTTTGATATTTATTTTTAAAGACTTGTATTTTAAGTTAGTTTTATTTATTAATTAGGTGATGTTAAAGAATAAAATTTATAATTAAACTTCTTAATTTATATTTCTTAAAGCATTTTACTTGATAGATTAATTGCGTTAAAAAGATTACTAACATGATTTTTCTGATCAACCCTAAATTATCACGTCTAAAAATTTGTCAAATCATGATATACAATTACCACATTAGCAAACAATCAAGGTTTGACTAATATATTCAATTTTTTCATAAGAAGGATTAAGTTTAAGAGTTGATTTTCCCCTCCAAATTATATTTCTTAATTTGACCATTGCTTAGTTTGAACCTTCTTCTCATTGTATAACGTTAGTGTTCTATTCTACTAGTTTTTATTTTCACTGCTCTCTGTTCTTTCTTTTTCTTAATTTTTTTGGAGTTCCAACACGTATTGCTCTCATTACTCATTATTGGTTTTTTTTTTCGATTTTTTATATATATATATATATATATATATATATATATATATAAATAAAATTACAAAATCCCTAATTAATTGACCACCTCAGGTGTCAGGTGGTATAAGTGCTAGTGGTGCAGGATTTGACTTAATGGGTACAAATTCTGGTGAGGCAGAGATTTGGCCTTAGTAAATGGAGGTTTTAGGCCTAGGTGACTCTTATAATGCTACTAACTTCTACTGTTTCTTTTCACTCTTCCTTTTCAAGCCCATTAAGTATGATATCAGGAACATGTTCAACTTTAAGAAATTAATTTTCTCCGTTGCATTTCAAGAAATTCAGAAAGCTTCCTTTTATTCCTAAAAATTTCATAAAGGAGCTGTTGTATATTAGACCTTTTGATATGCTAGGACAGGCATGTGAGGTAGAACGAGTAGCTAATGTGCTATACAGAAGCAAAGTGACATTTGGAAACGCATCCCTAAAATAACAATAGATTATGGATTTTGTTCTTGGTGGTGTTGATGCATGTGCTCTGGCTCAGCTTCTTGCTGGTGTGTTGAGATTTTATTTATCCATTGCATAATAAAATGGGATATATATTACGATTATGGAAGGGATTTTTAATGTTGGATAGTGTGAATTTTCATTTATATGCCTGGTCAGTGGACCATTAACTGGATTGTTTTGGTCACAGTATCTTAGAAAAATGGATTCTTTATCATTTTTTATTGCATTGAATGGGCAGTTTGATTTTCAGATTCGAGCCAGGCTGCTTAAAGAAGAAGATAAACCCAGTTTTTGTTTTTTTTCTTTTGTACCTTCATTTTTCAGATTGGTTTTGAATTTTTCTGATGCAAATTTTGGACAGGTTTCTAAAGTCATGAGTGCAGTTTTTTTGTTCTTGTTTCATCTTCTCTATTCCTGGCTTCTTGCGAGTGTTATTTCATTCTTAGCAAGTTCTTCAGCTTTGTATTGAGCATTGACAACATGTTTCATTTGCTTATATGAGCATTTTGTAATTATTAATATATATTTTCGACTTTGACATACAAATATTATTAGATAATTTTCATCTTACAAATCAAACTAAAGCTAAATCTCATAAAGTTTACTACTTTCTTTTCTTCAACCAGTAGTACTTTTACATAGTGAGATAGCATAAAAAGAAAAGATTTGTGACATATAGGTAGCTCTGTTCAAGGGCAGTTCAATCTCAACTCATCTAACAAAGCATTCAGATCAGAGTAAGAAGATCCACCTTCTTCCACAGCCTTCCGAGCCATGTTTTTCAATTCCTTAGCTCGATTTCTCATTTCATCAGCTTCTTCACCTACCATCACCCGAACAACTGCCCTTTCTATATCTTCCATGGTTACTTTAAATTTCGAAGTACTAACATCTGTCCATCTACACCACTCTTTGGCTCCAACACCTACTCCAATTTTCAGAATATCTGTAACCAGCTTTTCATTGCAAAACTGTTCTGCGCTTTGTGGCCAAGTAACCATAGGCACCCCAGCAGTTATACTCTCTATTGTAGAGTTCCATCCACAGTGAGTCATGAATCCTCCTACAGCTCCATGATCAAGAATTAGAACCTGGGGTGCCCATCCTCTTACTATCAAACCCTTCCCTTCCATCCTCCCTTCAAATCCTTCTGGCAGCCAATCCTCTTTGTGTTCTTCATTTACGTTCCTTACAACCCAAATGAAATCTTGTCCTGATGCTTCAAGGCCCTTGGCTATCTCATTTAGCTGCGAAGCTGAAGTCCTTAATATGCTTCCAAAGCATATGTAGAGGACTGAGTTGGGTTTCTTCGAGTCTAACCATCTTAAGCAATCGTGTTTGTTAATGGAGGCTGCATTTCCTCTTTCGGCTTTAACTTTGTTGTTCTTGTTGCAGAGTGAAACAGGACCAACGTGCCATGTCTTCCTTCCCATGACTTTGGAATAGTGTTCCGAGTAAGCTGGTTCCAGCTCGCGAAAACTATTCATAAGGACTCCATAGCTTCTCAACTCTGTTTCGTTTGCTTCATTCAGTATCCTTCGCTCAGTTTCCTCTGTGTCTTTAATATAATCGGGCAGCTGCAATCTTGTCATCTTTATTTGGTGCGGAAGGCCAGGCACATCGAAAAGTTCAGATTCAGATGGTACCTTCTTGAAGGGTTCATGGCGAATTAAGCTATGAATGACACAACTAGCAAAGCAGTTTTTTCCATGAAAAACCAGCCTTGGAATCCCAAACATGCTAGCAATATGAGTAGCCCATGAAAACCTCCGGTCAGCCACAAGGCAATCAGGGCGGAGATCTTGAAGCAGCTGTTGAAGTGGTTGTTGGAAAAGGTTGACAGCCTTGAGAAACTTTGAAGACATTTCATGGGAAGTGATGGAACTCGCATTCTCGCATCCTTCAGGCAAGCCTACCTCAGCTGCGGGAAATTTTATTTCCTGAATACTAATGTCAAAGCCCATTTCCTTTTCTCTTTGAATTACATCGGCAAAGAGAGAAGCATTAAGGGGCGTAGTGACAATAGTCACCTTCACTCCATGCCTCGCAAACAGTCTAGCCATGTCCACCATAGGGATCAAGTGGCCAGGGACAAGTAGTGGGAAGAAAAGAAGGTGAAGCTGCCGTGAATTGGAGGCCATTAGATTACGAGGAGGAAGGAAAGAAAGAGAGAGCTAAAGTAACTGGACAATAATTAAGAATTCGAGCATGTTATTTATATACAGATTAAGCAAAGGATGATGGACATAGCTGTTATTCTAAGAAGACAGGTACTTGAAGCACGGGATATATGTTGATAGTCAACATGGTAAATTATTGTTTCTATGTTGAATTGGTGTGCATGCTTGGACTGCAAGTATACTTGATTACTATCCTGGATTATATATGTGAAAACGACGGGCAGAGTTCAATTAAAATCATGTGCATGCATAGCTGAGAAGAAAAGTTCTGTTAGGAATCTTTTTGTCAATACAATACTATTATAAAATAGAAACAGAACTTCCAACAACTTCTTCAAGTCCATATTCGATGTTTTTATTATATTTTATTATTAGAAAATGAGTACTAATTTATTTTTCTTGGTTGGCACGGAAATCCCCTCAACTTGGGGAGGTTACTTTAACTCAGAGTTAGTATTTAACTTTTGAATCATTCCACTAAGGTGTTAGGATTATTGCTTTTAATTAAATTAAAGAGATGAGGATTTTTTTTTAAAATTCAAATTCAGTTGTGAGAAATATTTTGAGAGAAATTTTGAATGTAATGCGAGAGAATTTGCTTTTAAGATTATTTGAAAAAAATGAATTAAATTTATGCAAATTTACGATACTTATGGTCATATTGCCAAAATAATTATTATTTTTTTTAAAAAAATCTGATCACTTTAAATTAAAATCATTTCTTGAGTTCGAATTGATTTGATTTTCGCTCAATTTTTGGATTTAAGTTAAATGGATATATTGGTTTGATTCAAACTTACTAGCTTTAATCTTTTGCCATAAGAGGTACAATGGGATCTAATCCCTATTTCCTTCTCCCTTTCTTCTACAATAATTAAGAGATTGGAATGTCTCGGCTAAAATTGCAGATGCAACATTAATCTCGAAATCCAATCTCTCCACAAAATCGATAACCGAAATGTCAATATAGCCTAGAAACACCACCATTCTGTATATAGCCACATCCATCATGCCCATGCTCCAATCTTCCTCTAAATGCTTGCCAATGTGGTCTCGCAAGAAATCCCATAGTATATAATCTTGCCCACCTTTTTGTCGAACCCATTTGTCTACATCTTCGACTTCAACTCTCATGATGGTTGCCAACTTCTTTTGATACCCACTCTTCTTATTTCTTTTATAAACTGTCAGATTTGAAACATTCTGGGTGAAGCATGATTGAGTATTCTTCAATGGTTGGTACCATGTCAACTTCATTAGAGACAAAGGACCTACATGATGGGTCCCAAAATTGAACCATTGCTCTAACTACCTCCTTGTCTACGTTGACTGAGAGAAGTAACATCAAATATCCATACTTTGCTTAAAATGCTTTACGTCTCTCCCTTCTCCATTATTTTCAAAAGCTAACAAGTTTGAGAACATTATTCTACTTCAGGTCAAGATGTATCTTTTCGGGAAGGATAGACACATAATTTTCAAGCAAACAATCACCCTCTTTCTGTTGGGTCTCTTCTGACTCGTTTTTTAGAATGGCACATGAAATAGGCTCTAGCTTCTCCATGGAAGGAACTAATCCTTATATCTGTGACAATTGTTGAGGGACAAAGGAATCTTTTAGTTATTTTTTTTATAAAATTGTACATTATTTGTCATTTTATATTTATCATCACAATTTTTAATAATTGTGGTTCCTTTATGTGTCTTGATAAGGTAATCTCTACACTAGCACGACTTTAGCTTAGATTAGGTCTCTTAGGCCTTTACATGCATGGTTTGGATAAGTAGGCTAAAGGTTCTCTAATTGTTCCTCACTAGTCTATAGAACAAAGAAGGCACTCTGATCCTCACCCAACGGCTACAAGCGGAAATGATTCAATTTGAGTGAAAATATTTCACCAGCCTTTGCGAAAGTTACGACTTTACGAGAGCAATAAGTACTTTACTTTCTCTTAGAAAGGACAAAGCCCGGGTAGAAGGCTTATGCATGTACGTGCAAGTGAGTATGTGAAAGGAACCATTACTTTGATTTTTTTTTTGTGAAAATTTTTGGACAATTAACAATCACTAAACTAAACCTTGATTGTTATCTTTTGCCAATTTATTAAAGGCATAAGTTAATATATGCATTTTTTTAAAATTATTCTTCTTTTGTCGAATTTTATGTCCATCCCATCCTTTATTGCTTAAATGTTTGAAAATTACAATTTTTTTGAACATCTAATGCTTTTACTCTGTTGCCATTCTAAAATAATTTTTAATACTTCTTTCTTTTGCTTTTCAATATTTCATTTTTATTAAAAATATTTGTTCAATTTTCCTTTCATTTTTTATACCTCCTTATGAACAAACAAAAACATGTTCTCTGTTAGGAATCTTTTATCAAAAAAAATATTATTAGCAATAAAACTTGCAACTTCAACTTCACGTTGAGTGTTTTATTTATATTTCTCTCATATCATTTGTAAAGTAGTAGTAGTAGTAATTTGTTTTACTTGGCTTCCAAGGATTACTCCGTCAACAATTCAACATTATCTGTATTCTTATTACTTTTACCTTCAGGATTCAAACACTTGTCCCTCCAAGTCAAAACTCGCATCTCTGTTTTCAGGTTTTACCTTCGCACAAGAGTAGAGAAAGGTGCACTGCTTTGTATCTCTTTCCTATTAAGGCCCATAACATTTTGCTTATGGCTAGTGGAGTTGACAAACTAGTCGATTCACGCGGATTCGATTTGAATTATTTTCAGATTTAAGTTATTACGGGTTTTGGTTATTTAGGATTTGGGTCATTTTGGTTTCGAATCTTTTTTTTGTCTGTTTTTTAAGATTTGAATATTTTTGGGCTCAAACACTTTTAGGTTCTGGTATTTTCAGATTCAATCCGGTTTCGAGTTTGATTCAATTCTAACTGGAGGGTTTAGCGGGATTAGTTGAATTATTTTGAAAATTTATAAGTTATAATTTTTTTATAATTTTAAATGTAATAATTAACTTAATTTTTGACATAATTAATAAAAATATAATATAAATGTTAAATTAAAGTGAAAATTTAATAAGTATTTACATAAATATAAATTTTTACATTTAATTTTTTATTACTTGACAATGATTATTTATTTAATTTTCTGTAACATTCATATTTGTTATAAAATATATAATTTTATATTAATAATTATATAAAAATTTATTTTTTAAGCGAGAAAAAAAATATTTTTTAACAGAGGCTTGTGTTTACAGAAAAGTTGCTTGTGTTACTTAAGTTTCAATGATTTATCAGGTCCTCCTAGCAAAGTTGCAAAGGCGACAGAAAAATCAAGCCTTGTTCTTCTGGACCTCTCTCATAATCAGTTTTCTGGTAAAATTCCATTGATGATCACCGAGCTGAAAAGCTTGCAAGCATTGTTTCTTTCTCATTATCTCCTTACAAGAGCTATTCCAGCAAGGGTTGGAAATTTGACCTATCTCCAAGTAATTGATCTGTCACACAACTCTTAATTAGGTTCAATTCCATTAGATATTGTTGGGTGTTTTTAGTTACTTGCATTGATACTCAATAACAACAATCTTTCTGGTGGAATTCAACCTGAGCTTGATGCATTGGATAGCTTGAAGATATTGGATGTAAGCCACAACAAAAGTTCTAGTGAAATCCCACTAACCTTGGTAGGGTTAAAATCACTAAAGATTGTTGATTTTAGTTCCAAAAACCTCTCTGGAACACTGAATGATGCAATAAGCAAATGGTCAAACCTCAAGTATCTATCTCTAGCCCAAAACAAATTTAGTGGGAATTTACCCAGTTGGCTATTCCCCTTTGAAGCAATCTAGATGATTGATTTCTCTAGAAACAAATTCTCAGGCTCCATACCAGATGGTAACTTCAATATTAGCTTCCACAAGAACAATGGAAATAGTGATAGAACACCTAAAGAGCCATTTACTGCAATGCAAAATGCTGAGATAAAGATTTCTGTCATGGTCGTTGATAATAGTGAATTAACCTTGAACTACAAGGTGTCTTCAACATTTAGAACTGAGTTGTCGGATAATCTGTTACGAGGTAAGATTCCAGATGTTCTCTTCGAAGTAGACGGATTGGAATATCTAAATTTATCCTATAACTTTCTAGATAGTCAGCTTCTTAGGTTGGAGAAAATGCGGAACTTAAGGGCCTTGGATTTGTCACATAATTTGTTATCCGGCCAAGTCCTTGGAAATATCTCCACCCTTAAAAATCTGATACTCTTGAATTTATCATACAACAGTTTTTCTGGATCTGTTCCTGTAAACCAGGGATATTGGAGATTCTTGGGAGCATTTGTTGGTAATCTGAATTTGTGTGTGGAGTCCTCTGGTGAGGAATGTGACACAGAAAATCGCCCTGCTATGCCTGGGAAGACATTTGAAGAAGTTGAGGGACCTCCAGACAAAAGTTTAATGCATTGAATGCTTTCTTCTGTACATTTACATTTCTCTGCTTTAGGGGGGGCAATTTTCCTATTGAGATTAAACTAATGCTCAACACATTAGAAGGTATGGCATCTCAAAGAACTTCTCTTTATATGCTAATATTTAATCTAATTGTTCTATATATGACAGCTTCTAGCTATTGAGACTGGATGACTTGATGTCAATGACATTCTAATTTCAATCATAGACTTGTTCAATTGCAATCTTTTGTGAGTAAATAAAAAGCATCTGCTTTTATCATCCTAGGAATAGAGAAGCTAAATGGCTTTGACTTATCATAATCTTACAGTAAAATTGATATTTTGTAAATTAACAAGTAGTCAAACCTTATAGTTTCTAGCTGCTTCTTTTAAAAGATTTCAGTGCCCAAATCTACCACCACTCCAACAAATAGTATACTTAGTAAACCTATGGCTCCTTAACAATCTTGACTGTTTTTGTGCAGATTCACAGAAACATTGATTGGTTTGTATTTGTTGGTAAGTGATATTATTCTACTGGGTGAGATTAGTATAGATTTATAATCAAATTAGGCTTCTCTACTTAAGATCGTTTTGTTTCCGATTGAAAGCTAAAGGATACTTAATAAGATTTCTACAATTTTCACTAAACTTGATTGAATAATTCTTTTTATATTTATCGTCAGAATGAATGAAATCTAAAGCCAATAATTACCATCAGAATGAATGAAATCTAAAGCCAAATAATCACCAAAGATGATAGTATTCGGAAAGAAAGAATATCGAAACAAGTTGTGGATAGTCACGGTGCAATCTTATTGTGCTATGTCGTCTACAAATATTTTTTTTTACTATGATAGACAGCTATTTCATTTTCAAGGTTGGAATTCCTATCCAAATGTCCCAAAGAAAATATTTTCATGAGGAAGCATACAACCTTTAATTTATGCATTAGGGCTAATAATTAACTTGTGTTTTTTTTTAATACAGTCAGAGTATTCTTAAATTTTATTTGAATTTATTTTTTATATAATTTTAAAAGTGCATTTTCTATCAATGATTCAATATATTTAAGATTTGATGATTTTTATGAAAACAAATTCTAATTAACCAAAAAAAAAACTCTATGGACACTTATTACCACAATAAGGGAAAGGAAGGGATGTAAATGGTTATATTATAAATGAGTACTTTCTACTACTCAACTTGATTAAGTAAGGTTACGGTAGTTAGTAATCGGGTTCAGGTATTAATTTTACTAACTGTCACAAGTTTGGGTAATATTTGGATAGTGATATTAGGATATCTTATTACTTGCATCCAATTACAAATAATAGTTTTTAAATATTGTTATATGCATTTTTATTTATAAAATATTTGTTGTTTATATAATACTTAATTAAATTAATTCATTAAGTATTTTAATTATGATTTTGGCTTAATAGACCAAATATACCCTCAACCTTTTTCACAAAATGGATACAAGCCCTCAATATTTTATTTTTAACTTAAATAGCAATAATTTTTTACTTAAAAAGTTGGCTCAATGGTGTAAGGTCCAACTGAGTTTTTGAGTGAGGATGATTCATAGTGAAAAGTTCTGTATTCGAATACTCACTAGGTCTGTCACGACCCGTGACCACATTTTTACCCTTCTTATACACAACTTAACCGGTTGGGCTGTCTGCGATACTTCACTTGTACTGACTGTTAATAAATTTTACATAATATTGTTTATATTATACACATCCCCTATCGTAACAAATCAGATAAGTAGTACTGTTGACGTGTCTAAATACAGAGAATAAATAATCATACCTCAAATAATCAGTCGGTCTGACACATTGTTCTTCGTGTACAGCCAGGATCCACAATCCACTGATTTCACATTCATCAAAACTTGAGATGTTGAAAATTAAGGGGTGAGCAAAACCACGGCTCAGTAAGAGAATTATATGCCTCACTTGATACTCAGCTTCCTATATGCTGAAAATCTTTTTCATTTTTCCTATGGGCTCTAGGCTCGCACGTAGGAAAGATACTACAATCGGCTAGGAATCCGAATGGAGTAAGGTAGGTATTTTAGAATACCATACTTGTTACGGAACCTAGAAGCAACTGTAGAGAAAATTTTTTTCTTTTTGTTTTGAATTAATAAATCCTTTTCCTTTTTAATCTTTTATAATCTTTTTCATATTCCTTTCAAAATAATGCCTCTACGAAATAAAGCCTTTAAATAGAATAATTAATATCCGTATATTCCTTGAAAAGAATATTAGTTAAATCATCATCTTATTTCTTTAAAACTTATTTCATGTTTTAATGTACTCTCTTAATTAGTTCTGTCCGTTAAAAAGCAGAATAAGCTATTAAAATCTAATTCATTCTTTGACATTTGTCGAATTCACGAATCACACTCACTTACTTATCGTCATAATATCCTACGATTTTTCATACTAACATCGGAACACGTGTAGCACTTAGTTCCCGAAGGACTCTAGAGGTGGCTCCCACGGTTCAATCATCGAGTCTCTGTTCGGTATGGCCTGTACTGAAACATCGGAACACGTGTAGCACTTAGTTCCCGAAGGACTCTAGAGGTGGCTCCCACGGTTCAATCATCGAGTCTCTGCTCGGTATGGCCTGTACTGAAACATCGGAACACGTGTAGCACTTAGTTCCCGAAGGACTCTAGAGGTGGCTCCCACGGTTCAATCATCGAGTCTCTGCTCGGTATGGCCTGTACTGAAACATCGGAACACGTGTAGCACTTAGTTCCCGAAGGACTCTAGAGGTGGCTCCCACGGTTCAATCATCGAGTCTCTGCTCGGTATGGCCTTTTCCGTTTGACATATTCCATGTCATGTAAAATATTTCCCTTTTTAACATGTCACCTATCATTTATGGATTTTAATATAGACGTTAATCTTGTCGTACTATAAACCCTGGAGGGTAAAGGACTAAACCGGTCAAATCTATGACCAT
This sequence comes from Heritiera littoralis, assembly GCA_031772115.1. Lineage (NCBI taxonomy): Eukaryota > Viridiplantae > Streptophyta > Magnoliopsida > Malvales > Malvaceae > Heritiera > Heritiera littoralis. The sequence goes on along the minus strand of JAPDPK010000136.1, from coordinate 872,825 downwards.
AATCTATATTGTCCTCGGTGGATCACGGATCAGGTGTCGACCGGGACTAAACATGTCACATATCATGTATCAGCATGATAAGAATACCAACCAGTCTCAAAACCGTATTTTTCATCGGAAAATACACCTTATGGAATTTATACAATTATATAATTCCATGATTTAAAACCATAAGGGTTATAATCCTTTAGTGAATATTGATAAAAATATCCATAAAATATTTACTATATTTCACTTCATCTTTCGTCTCGTAATTCGTGTAATTTATATATTTCGAGAATTTTCGGTGATTTCATTATCACCATTCTCGAATACATGAATATTCTAAAGTTCCATCTCATTATATTCATATTTTATGAAATTTAGAAATTTCCTCATGTCTCGTGATTTACTATCGAAATTCGGAAATAAATCATTTAATATGATTTTATAAAGTTTTTCTAAAATTTTCGGCAGCATAACGGCTGCCGATTCACTAACCTCCTGCACGAAAAATACAGTTTAAAATCTTTCAGCCAGTACTTCTTCTCAAATTATTTTCAGCAATTCATGCATCATAATAATTTTCATAAAATAATTGCATGAAATATTTTAAATTAAATTATGCAGACTGAGTATCCTTACAGTGCTGCACATGCATCCCTTGCCTTTTTCCGGGTCGGCGACTTCCGCTTATCGATCGCGCCCGCGCTCCATTTCTCCCGATTCCTTATCTCGATTGCTGAAAATAATTTCTGGAATTAAAATTCTAATTTTTAGAATTTTTCATAATTTATTTAATTTTTTCTGAAATTAAATTCTCGGGAAATTTCTTACCGAATTTGTAAAATCCCGGGTTGTCGAATTTTCGGGAATTTTCCGAATTCCCAAAATTCTCCTTTTTCCTCTTTTTCTTCCTTTTTCTTCCTTTTTCCTCTTTTTCTTTTCTTTCTTCCTTTTCTTTTTCTTTTTTCTTTTTTTCTTTTTCTTTTTCCTTTTTCTTTTCTTTTTCTTTTCTTTTTTCTTCTTCCTTTCCCGGTCAAACCGGTTCAGACCGGTCCAGCTTCTTTCCTCGCCGGTTCTTCGCCGGCGGTCGGTTCTCCGACGGCTCGTTGGTCCCTCAACTGGCCGGCGTCGAGGCGAAGCTGCCGGTGGTCTCAGCTTGGCCTGGATCGGCGGCACGGCGGCGGATCCACTCGATTTTGCCTCGGCTTCTTCTCCTCTTCGCCTGCGTTCCTCCGCCGTCCATTGCGCGTTGGGTGACCTCCATCGTGTTCCTCTCCCTCCGGCGGTGCTTCGGTGGCAGTGGCGGCCACCGATTTGGTCGACATCGCCGTCGGCCATTTTCTTTTCTCTTCCGGCGTTTGCTTCTGTTTCCCGTTCGATTTTCCTCCGTTTCTTCACGCCGGCGTTGGCGTCGGCTTCCTCTTCCCTTGCCGGCGTCGACGCTTCTTTTCCTTCTCCTCCTTTCCTTCTCCGGCGGCAGTGGCCGGTGCCACTTCGGGAAGACAGAATCGGGAAACCGATTCTGTTGTGTTTTAGGTTAATTTTCTATTTTTGTTTGTTTTCTATTTCCCTTTTTAGTATATTTAGTATACTATATTTTATACACTTAATATAATAATATTTATATGTCATGTATTTATATTATATATTTAATACACATAATATTATTATTATCATATATGTATATAATATAGTATTATATATATTGCATATAAAATATATATTTTGCGTATTAAAATTATAGATCTAGCATAGATATATAAGTATATATTTATATACTTAAAATAATTAATCTTTACATATATATCTATATATATATATGTTATGATATAATATGTTTTGTATTTACAATATATATTTTTCAAACTTTAATGTAAATCAAATATAAACATTTCTCAAATATATATGTATATATATATACCTATATATACATAAAAGATTATACTTAAATACATATGTATTATGTAACTTCATGAACTAGTATATATATATATATATATATATATTCATATATACAAACATGTAATTATTAATATACTATATAGTATTTACATACATATGTATTTGTATAAAAACATGTGTAAATATATTTATATAATTTAATTATATAAATATATAATATACGCATTTTTATTTATAAATTTTGGATTTCCATTAATCCAATTTAAATTCCTCCTTTCCTTATTTTCCATAACTCCGATTTTATTTTTTTATTTCCATTTAATTTCCTTCACACGAATTTCCTTATTCATCACTTCCTCATTTCTCAGGATTTTCACCAATATCCGTTTCTTGCAAATTTTATTTATTTACCCTTATTTAATTTCTCTAATATTTATTTTCAATATTTCTAATTTCCAATAAATGGAAAATTTACGGTTATCACATCCTCCCCACCTTAAGAAATTCGGTCCTCCGAATTTAACTTAAGTCCAAAGGGGGTATACGCCGTATACTTATGACTTCTGACCTTTAGTTCATCCTCCAAGTAATACTGCCAGCACACTTTCAACATCAACAATACTTTAGACCACTACATGCTGTTTTTCATCATATATGTCTATACTCCCGTAAGTTCATTTCTCAAATAAAAAGTTATTCACTTTTACTCTTTTCATATAAGAGCCATACATAATATTTTAATATTACAGCTGATTTATGCTGTTCATCATCCATGCTTCTCACTTAGTGCCGAGTCGACATAATTTGGTACTATCATGTGCTCGTGTCAATCAATTATATGTAAGTGTCCCAGTAGCTTTCACATCTCGTGCACACGCTCTCTCAATATCATGGAGCGGTTACATCTCACGCTCATATATATAAATATATATATCAGTATGGAGCGGTGCTATCAATACACTTGGGATCTCAAAGCCTTTTGCTATCTCTCATTAGCATATGGCAACACAGAGACTCCCATCACATGTAAGGCTCACTGGAACTGTACATACACATTCACACCGTTTAACACTCATACTTCGACTAAGGCACTAGAGAATCTAGATGTCTGATAATGGAAAGTGATTCTATTTAGATCATCAGTCTTTAATCACTTCCATATCATTATTTCTCTTTTGGACTCTTTATTGTCCACAATATTCATTTTCACACTTATTCCATCAAGGCTACATATCATTGCAAATTTTACTGTTAATCATCTCTTACAGAAATAAATCATAAGACAATCATTTTCTCTCCATGTCTCTTTTCATGTAGTATGGTCATTACATCTGTTACTCTTATGGTATATTCAATATCATTTAAATTTTTGAATATACCTGAGAATATACTCTTTTCATAATTTAGATTCTGTGATTGAGTCCTCGAATTATCCATTTAAGCACCACATTATCTATACAATTTCACCATCTCTATCATTTTCGAGGTGGTTATGTGTACAATCATTTTACTGGCAGTAAACATATCAATTATCTTACTCCTTGGAGTATCATTACTTTCACTTATCAGTTCTGGCTTTGATTTTACATCTTGCCACAGTTATGTGATAACCAACACCCTTCGCTTTCAGTCTTAACTGCGGGAACTGTTTTATATTAATGTTCCCTTCTCGTCATGCAATTTATTTCCTTATCTCACTTTCATTTTCGTTTTCATATTTTTACTCTCATTCTTTTTTGTCGGTTTTCTCGATTGGTATGGTACTATACAGCTAAGATCTTTTAGAATCTTGCGTACCATCTTTTTCTTTACACTAGCCATCTGCCGACTTTAATTTCTTTAATTAGATCTCGTCTATAGAGCAGCCGGTCTCATCACTCTTTTATAGGCTGGCAGTAGTATTTAGCTAGACTCATTACTTTCGTATCTCAATCATTATCTTTATATCATAGACAGGTTCACTGTCATCCTGTCGTCTCAAAATCATATATTTTAAGAGGAGATACTGTCTAGCCAAATTTCTTAGTTGTTAATCTTAGCACAATCCCATAGCCTTTAAGAGTTTAAGGATCATATCACAATGTTGCTCATGTTCCATTTATACTTTAGACTCTATCAGTATTTCATCAATTTACTCATGTAAGGATGCCTCATTCTTTAGGCTTATCTACTTTACAAGGCAACTCATTACCCTTATAACTTCAATCGGAACTCGAAAAATTCACTTCGAGTTCAAATCATCATCTTATGGACACCAACCTTCAATCTTTTATCTAAGGACTCTTTATACAGCAGCTAGTCTTATTTACTCCTCACGTATCTCTAATCAGATCAATAAAGCGTCTATTTACACGTAGATTAATACTTGTTCTTCACCAGAACTTCATCAATGATAGAAATTTAATATATCCTTTTTGATTTGTCAACAACTCAACATCATTTGCATTTCTCTCATTTACACCTATACAGATAACTCCTTTATTCTCAATTTTTTTTTGTTTTTTTTTTTATCAGTATTTTCGTCATCCAAACCTCTACACGTGAATTTCATTATTCACACATTTTCAGAGTTATTTTCTTAAGCTTTTCAGATTCTTTCTACATCTTTCGATATAAGCTTAGAATTTAACTTCATATTCAAAATCAAATCAGTGTTATCTCGATTCCTCTAATTTATATAACTTTGGAAGTTTTATCGGAAATCAAATATGATACTTTCTTTAATCGTACCTTTCTTATCATCTTGTGACCATCGTTCTTTAACTTTTCATCTGATTATGCCTTTTACAAGGATTGCTCTTATAAGCTCCTTATACATCTCCGATTAAATCATATTTAAGGCATCACTTCCATATAATATTTATTTGTTCTTCATAAGAATTTTAGTGTATAACCAAAAATTTTAATACATCATTTAATTCATCCTCAAATCATATCATTTGTATTTCCTTTCTTTACATCGATACTTGTGAATTTCATCATCCGTAATATTTTCCAAAAATTATTTTCTTAAGCTTGTCGGATTTCTTCTATATTCTTCGATACAAGCTTAAGAATAAATTTCATATCCACGATCGAATTAACATTAACCTGATTTCTCAATCTATGTTACTCTGGAATTTATCGGGATTCTCAACCGACAGTTTCTTTAACCACACTTCTTTTATCATTTTGGACCTTCATCATTGTTTCCCATCATTTCACAGTGTAGTTTCAAGGCAGAGACATTCATATTCAAATCATTTTGATACATACTCTACCTTGATTTCATTACATAGTCATACTTTACAGCGTTACGAATCTCATTCTGGTAAGCTGTATCAAGTACAATGGTTATCAACACACTTTACAGCTACTCGTTTCAATTCAGTTATTCACTTTAAAACCATTTCCATTTACTGAATTCAGGCTTAGTTCCCTTGAGTATATTCTCCAAGAGGTTTGAACCTTGGCACCCCTTACGTACCTAGTTCCTTACACTCGTGTTACCGTTGGGATACTTATAAGGGCCTCGCCCGTTCATATCGACCATTGACGAGCATCCCCTAGGTGATCCTTTCGCCTCAGGTTTATCCTTACTAGTGAGTCGGCGATGAGATAGTTCGCCTATATCTCACGACACATGATCCACTACGGGTCGCCCATCATTGGGTCGCCCATCACAGTTCTGTCTCAAGGGTCCTGAAGAACTTAGGTTAGCGGTCATCTTCTTTTTATCACTTGACTGTTCTTATAATTATCCTCTAATTCACAGTACTCCAAACAGTACCTCATTCTGTAGCACATATTCCAAGATACGTCGGTTCTATGTACGATTATCTGTTTGATACCTCAAAGAAATGAAAACGTACAGAACCATAAGTAATCATACTAATATGTATTTCATTATCTGTACTTTTCACCTCATCAGTCAATTCTTGTAATCATTTCACTTTTGACAGTATTTAACGATCCCGTTCAATACACTCTTAATTTTTCGACCCTTTCAGTCAATAACCGGGCCAAACATTTGATGACATTCCACTACACTCTTTGGATCGCATCATATAAGGCCCCGGCTCGTTCGCCGTCTGCCTGTACACGTTTTATTGTGATGCCTCGGATTTGCCGGTCTCAAGCCGGAGGGGCCCGAGCCGCACCACTCATCCGTGCTGTCCGCTCTGGGTTCTAGAGGTGGCCCCCGTCACACAGACGTGTCACTTAGTCCCTCACGGATTGTTTTATTGTGAAGCACAGGATTTACCACTATGGCCCAAAGTCCACTCGTGGGGGGAGCCCTGGCCGCCTCACTCAACCATACTGTTATCCCCTATGGCCCACAGTCCACTCGGGGTTTTTCTTTCGCGTCCGTAATCTAAGTGTTAGTGGAATCAGTAATAGGGATCGTTAGATTCATATGACATCTTCTATGCCATTAATAATTCCATTACTATCAATGGATTCCAATTCAGCTCGGTTTTAACACTATTCCGCACATCGCCCAATATAGGGGCATTTTCGTCATTTCGACATTTATTTCTTTCTCCTCAATATACATTCAAATCAATGAACTGATCATCTATATGTTGATAGTATCCTTTCTGATACTTATAACAGCAAGTTAGATCTCATTCGATTTTCGACAGAGAAGTTCACTAAAATCCACAATGGGATTAATTTACTTGTAATTCAGCTTTATATCATTAATTTCTCTGTCAAATCGATCAATTCCAACTTCTGGTGATCTATTTTGACTCCCAGTAAAATTTTGGGGGTAGGGGTATTTTGGTCATTTTTGGATAAAAATTTCTCTCTCTTTAAATTACCCTCAATCGGTGATCTTAAAGTCTATTTAATGATGATATTTTATTCCCCTATTTTATACCATCACTTTCAGGTCTCAGTTCGGTTCGGACAGAAAAGTACTGGTGGGGCCCTCACCGAGTTCATTTCTGTTCCTTACCGAACAGGCCTTCATATAGATTAGAAGGATCACAAATTTTTCGGTAATTTCTGAGCCTATTTTCTTCTTTAACATTCTCAGTTTATACTTTCTCACTCCCTTTAAATCATTTTACCCCATTTACAATCATTTATTTTCTCTATTTATTCAGACGACACAGTACTACAGGGGATGTTTAACTCTTTTCTTTCCAAAGTATCCACAGACATCAGGCCAACCAATGCTCTGATACCATTAAATCTGTCACGACCCGTGACCACATTTTTACCCTTCTTATACACAACTTAACCGGTTGGGCTGTCTGCGATACTTCACTTGTACTGACTGTTAATAAATTTTACATAATATTGTTTATATTATACACATCCCCTATCGTAACAAATCAGATAAGTAGTACTGTTGACGTGTCTAAATACAGAGAATAAATAATCATACCTCAAATAATCAGTCGGTCTGACACATTGTTCTTCGTGTACAGCTAGGATCCACAATCCATTGATTTCACATTCATCAAAACCTGAGATGTTGAAAATTAAGGGGTGAGCAAAACCACGGCTCAGTAAGAGAATTATATGCCTCACTTGATACTCAGCTTCCTATATGCTGAAAATCTTTTTCATTTTTCCTATGGGCTCTAGGCTCGCATGTAGGAAAGATACTACAATCGGCTAGGAATCCGAATGGAGTAAGGTAGGTATTTTAGAACACCATACTTGTTACGGAACCTAGAAGCAACTGTAGAGAAAATTTTTTTCTTTTTGTTTTGAATTAATAAATCCTTTTCCTTTTTAATCTTTTATAATCTTTTTCATATTCCTTTCAAAATAATGTCTCTACGAAATAAAGCCTTTAAATAGAATAATTAATATCCGTATATTCCTTGAAAAGAATATTAGTTAAATCATCATCTTATTTCTTTAAAACTTATTTCATGTTTTAATGTACTCTCTTAATTAGTTCTGTCCGTTAAAAAGCAGAATAAGCTATTAAAATCTAATTCATTCTTTGACATTTGTCGAATTCACGAATCACACTCACTTACTTATCGTCATAATATCCTACGATTTCTCATACTAACATCGGAACACGTGTAGCACTTAGTTCCCGAAGGACTCTAGAGGTGGCTCCACGGTTCAATCATCGAGTCTCTGCTCGGTATGGCTGTACTGAAACATCGGAACACGTGTAGCACTTAGTTCCCGAAGGACTCTAGAGGTGGCTCCCACGGTTCAATCATCGAGTCTCTGCTCGGTATGGCCTGTACTGAAATATCGGAAAACGTGTAGCACTTAGTTCCCGAAGGACTCTAGAGGTGGCTCCCACGGTTCAATCATCGAGTCTCTGCTCGGTATGGCCTGTACTGAAATATCGGAACACGTGTAGCACTTAGTTCCCGAAGGACTCTAGAGGTGGCTCCCACGGTTCAATCATCGAGTCTCTGCTCGGTATGGCCTGTACTGAAACATCGGAACACGTGTAGCACTTAGTTCCCGAAGGACTCTAGAGGTGGCTCCCACGGTTCAATCATCGAGTCTCTGCTCGGTATGGCCTGTACTGAAATATCGGAACACGTGTAGCACTTAGTTCCCGAAGGACTCTAGAGGTGGCTCCCACGGTTCAATCATCGAGTCTCTGCTCGGTATGGCCTGTACTGAAACATCGGAACACGTGTAGCACTTAGTTCCTGAAGGACTCTAGAGGTGGCTCCTACGGTTCAATCATCGAGTCTCTGCTCGGTATGGCCTGTACTGAAACATCGGAACACGTGTAGCACTTAGTTCCCGAAGGACTCTAGAGGTGGCTCCCACGGTTCAATCATCGAGTCTCTGCTCGGTATGGCCTGTACTGAAACATCGGAACACGTGTAGCACTTAGTTCCCGAAGGACTCTAGAGGTGGCTCCCACGGTTCAATCATCGAGTCTCTGCTCGGTATGGCCTTTTCTGTTTGACATATTCCATGTCATGTAAAATATTTCCCTTTTTAACATGTCACCTATCATTTATGGATTTTAATATAGACGTTAATCTTGTCGTACTATAAACCCTGGAGGGTAAAGGACTAAACCGGTCAAATCTATGACCATAATCTATATTGTCCTCGGTGGATCACGGATCAGGTGTCGACCGGGACTAAACATGTCACATATCATGTATCAGCATGATAAGAATACCAACCAGTCTCAAAACCGTATTTTTCATCGGAAAATACACCTTATGGAATTTATACAATTATATAATTCCATGATTTAAAACCATAAGGGTTATAATCCTTTAGTGAATATTGATAAAAATATCCATAAAATATTTACTATATTTCACTTCATCTTTCGTCTCGTAATTCGTGTAATTTATCTATTTCGAAAATTTTCGGTGATTTCATTATCACCATTCTCGAATACATGAATATTCTAAAGTTCCATCTCATTATATTCATATTTTATGAAATTTAGAAATTTCCTCATGTCTCGTGATTTACTATCGAAATTCGGAAATAAATCATTTAATATGATTTTATAAAGTTTTTCTAAAATTTTCGGCAGCATAACGGCTGCCGATTCACTAACCTCCGCACAAAATACAGTTTAAAATCTTTCAGCCAGTACTTCTTCTCAAATTATTTTCAGCAATTCATGCATCATAATAATTTTCATAAAATAATTGCATGAAATATTTTAAATTAAATTATGCAGACTGAGTATCCTTACAGTGCTGCACATGCATCCCTTACCTTTTTCCGGGTCGGCGACTTCCGCTTATCGATCGCGCCCGCGCTCCATTTCTCCCGATTCCTTATCTCGATTGCTGAAAATAATTTCTGGAATTAAAATTCTAATTTTTAGAATTTTTCATAATTTATTTAATTTTTTCTGAAATTAAATTCTCGGGAAATTTCTTACCGAATTTGTAAAATCCCGGGTTGTCGAATTTTCGGGAATTTTTCGAATTCCCAAAATTCTCCTTTTTCCTCTTTTTCTTCCTTTTTCTTCCTTTTTCCTCTTTTTCTTTTCTTTCTTTCTTTTCTTTTTCTTTTTCTTTTTTTCTTTTTCTTTTTCCTTTTTCTTTTCTTTTTCTTTTCTTTTTTCTTCTTCCTTTCCCGGTCAAACCGGTTCAGACCGGTCCAGCTTCTTTCCTCGCCGGTTCTTCGCCGGCGGCCGGTTCTCCGGCAGCTCGTTGGTCCCTCAACTGGCCGGCGTCGAGGCGAAGCTGCCGGTGGTCTCAGCTTGGCCTGGATCGGCGGCACGGCGGCGGATCCACTCGATTTTGCCTCGGCTTCTTCTCCTCTTCGCCGGCGTTCCTCCGCCGTCCATTGCGCGTCGGGTGACCTCCATCGTGTTCCTCTCCCTCCGGCGGTGCTTCGGTGGCAGTGGCGGCCACCGATTTGGTCGACATCGCCGTCGGCCATTTTCTTTTCTCTTCCGGCGTTTGCTTCTGTTTCCCGTTCGATTTTCCTCCGTTTCTTCACGCCGGCGTTGGCGTCGGCTTCCTCTTCCCTTGCCGGCGTCGACGCTTCTTTTCCTTCTCCTCCTTTCCTTCTCCGGCGGCAGTGGCCGGTGCCACTTCGGGAAGACAGAATCGGGAAACCGATTCTGTTGTGTTTTAGGTTAATTTTCTATTTTTGTTTGTTTTCTATTTCCCTTTTTAGTATATTTAGTATACTATATTTTATACACTTAATATAATAATACTTATATGTCATGTATTTATATTATATATTTAATACACATAATATTATTATTATCATATATGTATATAATATAGTATTATATATATTGCATATAAAATATATATTTTGCGTATTAAAATTATAGATCTAGCATAGATATATAAGTATATATTTATATACTTAAAATAATTAATCTTTACATATATATCTATATATATATATATATGTTATGATATAATATGTTTTGTATTTACAATATATATTTTTCAAACTTTAATGTAAATCAAATATAAACATTTCTCAAATATATATGTATATATATATACCTATATATACATAAAAGATTATACTTAAATACATATGTATTATGTAACTTCATGAACTAGTATATATATATATTCATATATACAAACATGTAATTATTAATATACTATATAGTATTTACATACATATGTATTTGTATAAAAACATGTGTAAATATATTTATATAATTTATTATATAAATATATAATATACGCATTTTTATTTATAAATTTTGGATTTCCATTAATCCAATTTAAATTCCTCCTTTCCTTATTTTCCATAACTCCGATTTTATTTTTTTATTTCCATTTAATTTCCTTCACACGAATTTCCTTATTCATCACTTCCTCATTTCTCAGGATTTTCACCAATATCCGTTTCTTGCAAATTTTATTTATTTCCCCTTATTTAATTTCTCTAATATCTATTTTCAATATTTCTAATTTCCAATAAATGAAAAATTTACGGTTATCACAAGGTCAAATTTCTTTCGGCTAGCACCAATCACGAAGCGTGAGTAGAGATTAATTTCATATCTAATGTGATATAACACTAAGGTTGATTAACAATATATGGTTCTATATGATGCCAATACATCAAATGTAAATCCATGAGTTTATATTTTATGCATTGACAGTATATAGCAATATATATTATCGATTAATTATAGATGCCACCACATTAATGAGTAAAATTAAAATAAAATGTAGATCCTTACTACTAAATACAATAGAACCCCTCGAAATTAATTTTTTAAAATTAAAAATAATTTTATTTTAAAACCTAATATAAAATTTTAGTCTCGACTCTCATATAAATTAATAATTTGATTAAAATATAAAACATATTATATAATATTCAAGAACTAAAAAATATTTCAAGATATTAATTTGAAAAATATTATCATGTTTGATATTTTTTTTATTTCAAGAACTATAAAAGTATTAAATATATTACATAAGATATATTTGCAAGCAGATTTTTAAAGAGTTTTATCAACTAAAATGAGATTTTAAGAAAATTAAATACTATTAGAGTTATTGGAGATGAGATTAAGGAATGTGAAAATAAAACAGACACATTTTTAAAACAAAATAACAATTTACAAGTTAAACATTTTAAATTGATATTTGATAATGAATCCCAAGAGTATTAAGATAGAGGGATTCTACTGTATCAATAATATTTTGAGGTTTTAAAGATTAATTTTTATGGATTTGCACAATTTTTAGTTTTTTTCATTAATAATGTGGCACTTTATAGTTGATTGACAATATATAGTGTATAGTGGTTATACACTATCAATTAGTATTGATATTTATTTTTAAAGGTCTATATCTTTTTTAGCTTTACTCGTTAATGATATGACAGTTTATGGTTAATTGATAGAATAAAACTATTATATATTGTTAATGTATCAAATATATTTTGATATTTATTTTTAAAGACTTGCATTTTTTTAGTTTTATTTATCAATTATGTGATGTTAAAGAATAAAATTTATAATTAAACTTCTTAATTTACATTTCTTAAAGCATTTTACTTGATAGATTTACTACGTTGAAAAGATTACAAACCTGATTTTTCTGATCAACCATAAATTATCAAGTTTAAAAATTTGTCAAATCATGATATACAATTACCACATTAGCAAACAAGCAAGGTTTGACCAATCTATTCTTTATTTTCATAAGATGGATTAAGTTTAAGAGTTGATTTTCCCTTCCTCGTTATATTTCTTAATTTGACCATTGCTTAGTTTGAACATTCTTCTTATTGTATTATGTTATTGTTTTTTTCTTTTTTTTTCCTGGTCTCCGTTATTTCTTTTTCCTTATTTTTTGGGAGTTCCAACATTTATTGCTCACATTAGTCATTATTGGTTTTTTTTCGATTATATATATTTAATTACAAAATGCCTAATTAAATGACCACCTCAGTTGTCAAGTGGCAGGTGCTAGTCGTGCAGGATTTGGCTTAGTGGGTACAAATTGTGGTGAGACACAGATTTGGCCCGAGTAAAAGTAGGTCCTAGGCCTAGGTGACTCTTATAATGCTTGTAACTTCTACTGTTTCTTTTCACTCTTCCTTTTCAAGTCCATGAAGTATGATATTAGAAACATGTTCAACTTTCATAAACTAATTTTCTCCGTTGCATTTCAAGAAATTCAGAATGTTTACTTTTATGCCTAAAAATTTTTGTTGTTGCACAAAAATAACAATGATGAAAAGCTGACGTTGATTGTTTGTTTTTTTTTTTACACGTGGCATTGAAAGTGCTACAAAATGAGAGAAGTTAGAAAGATGCAATTAGTAATTTTTTGCGTAGGCATTTTAATGTTTAAATCAGCCAAAGGATTTTTCAAAATGTTGTAAGCAAAAAGTAAAATTTAGAGATTGAGATAATATCTGAAGTGTATTTATAGCCTAATAATTACTTTTACTACTATAGTAATTATTGAGGGGCAATTCCATCCTTTTGGTAAGACAGGAGAGTTTCCTCCATCACGATAGTGGTTGTGCCTAGCGGGTGGGTATCTCCCGGCACATGTGGACTTCCTTGAGTATGCGAGGGGTTGCTTCCCACAAAGAGGAAGAACTCTCCCGCCTTGCGGGAGAGTGTTTGCCGTTGGCAACAGGACTCCTTCCATGGTACGGGAGGATGTGCCCCGCAATGCGAAGGAGGGGGGCTCTCACTTACAAGAGGCAGCTCTAACACGTGGCCCAATTGCATTGAGCCACGTGGCATAATTGATGTCCCCTTTGGGCTTGATGGGCTTGATTTTAGATTGGGCTTTACCCATATCAATTTCATATATTAGACCTTTTGATATGCTAGGACAGGCATGTGAGGTAGAATGAGTAGCTAATGTGCCATACGGAAGTCAGAGTGACATTTGGAAACTCATCCCTAAAATAACAATAGATTATGGATTTTGTTCTTGGTGGTGTTGATGCATGTGCTCTGGCTTAGCTTCTTGCTGGTGAGTTAAGATTTTATTTATCCATTGCATAATTAAATGGGACATATGTTACGATTATGGAAGGGATTTTTAATGTTGGATTGTGTGAATTTTCATTTATATGCCCGGTCAATGGGCCTTTAACTGGATTAGTTTAGTCACAATATCTTAGAAAGATGGATTCTTTATCATTTTTTTTATTGCATTGAATGAGCTGTATCATCATCATTATCATCAGAGCCTTTATCCCAATAGATTGGGGTAGGCTATATGAACCAATATCTAAAATCACGTTAGATCGTCCATATGTATTCTCTGCCTCCATAGATTTCTATTTAAGACCATTTGCTCATCTAATTCTAAAACCTCCATGTCTTTCCAAACTACTTCCTTCTAAGTCTTTTTCGGTCTTCCTCTAGTCTTAACCCTTCTCTCAACATCCATAGCCTCTATTCTCCTAACTGGAGCATCTATAGGTCTACGTCTTACATGTCCAAACCAACGTAAACGATTTTCACACATTTTGTCTTCGATAGGTACTACGCCAATCATCTTACGAATATCATCATTTCTCATTCTATCCTTTCTTGTATATCCACATATCTACCGTAACATTCTCATTTCTGTTACACTCATCTTTTGTGTATGTAGCCTCTTAGTCGCCCAACATTCACTACCATATAACAATGTTGGTCTAACAAATGTCCTATAAAACTTGCCTTTCAACCATGTAGGAATTCCTTTATCGTACAACACACCTGTAGCACTTCTCCACTTACTCCATCCAGCCTGGATCCTATAGGTCACATCACCATCAATCTCTCCATCCATCTGTATTATTGATCCCAAGTATCGAAAATGATCCCACTTAGGTATCGCCACCCCATCTAACTTCACTACATCATGCTCTTCCAGTCGGTTAGAACTGAATTTACACTCCATGTATTCAGTCTTCACTCTGCTTAGTTTAAATCCTTTCGATTCCAATGTTTGTCTCCATAATTCCAACTTTTTATTGATCTCCGCTCTAGTTTCCGCACATAGGACAATATCATCTACAAACATCATACACCAAGGCACCTTATCCTGGATGGATTTTGTCAGTTCGTCCATAACTACCACAAACAAGAATGGACTCAACGCTGACCCTTGGTGTAATCCCACCGTGATAGGAAACTCACTTGTTTGCCCCCCACCTGTCCTCACATGTGTCCTTGCGCCTCTATACATGTCCTTAATTAGTTTAATATATTTCAAAGGAACTCTTTTCTTCATTAAGGACCACCAGAGTACCTCCCTAGGCACTTTATCATATGCTTTCTCCAAATCTATAAAGACCATATGAAAATCTTTACCCATTACTCGAAAGCGCTCCATAAGTTGTCTAAGCAAATATATTGCCTCCATAGTTGATCGACCCGGCATAAAACCAAATTGATTCTCCGATATCTCTACATTCTTTCTTAATCTCCGTTCTATCACTCTCTCCCATAGTTTCATCGTGTGACTCATCAATTTTATGCCTCGGTAGTTGGCGCAATTTTGAATATCTCCCTTGTTCTTATATAAAGGTACTAAGACACTCAATTTGAACCGGGCTGCTTAAAGAAGATAAACCCAGTTTTTGTTTTTTTTTTCTTTTGTACCTTCATTTTTCAGATTGGTTTTGAATTTTTCTGATGCAAATTTTGAACAGGTTTCTAAATTCTTTGAGTGCAATTTTTTTATTGTTGTTTCATCTTCTTTATTCCTGTCTTCTGCAAGTGTTATTTCATTCTTAGCAAGTTCTCCAGCCTTGTGTTAAGCAATGACTATATGCTTCATTTGCTTATATAAGCATTTTGTAATTATTAACATATATTTTCGACTTTAAGATACAAATATTATTAAATAATTTTCATCTTACAAATCAAACTAAAGCTAAATCTCATAAAGTTTCCTTTCTTTTCTTCAAATCACTAGTACCTTTTACATAGTGAGATAGCATGAAAAGAAAAGATTTGTGACGTATAGGTAGCTCTGTTCAAGGGCAGTTCAATCTCAACTCATCTAACAAAGCATTCAGATCAGAGTAAGAAGATCCACCTTCTTCCACAGCCTTCCAAGCCATGTTTTTCAATTCCTTAGCTCGATTTCTCATTTCATCAGCTTCTTCACCTACCATCACCCGAATAACTGCCCTTTCTATATCTTCCATGGTTACTTTAAATTTCGAAGTACTAACATCTGTCCATCTACACCACTCTTTGGCTCCAACACCCACTCCAATTTTCAGAATATCTGTAACCAGCTTTTCATTGCAAAACTGTTCTGCGCTTTGTGGCCAAGTAACCATAGGCACCCCAGCAGTTATACTCTCTATTGTTGAGTTCCATCCACAGTGAGTCATGAATCCTCCTACAGCTCCATGATCAAGAATTGGAACCTGGGGTGCCCATCCTCTTACTATCAAACCCTTCCCTTCCATCCTCCCTTCAAATCCTTCTGGCAGCCAATCTTCTTTGTGTTCTTCATTTACGTTCCCTACAACCCAAATGAAATCTTGGTCTGATGCTTCAAGGCCCTTGGCTATCTCATTTAGCTGTGAAGCTGAAGTCCTTAATATGCTTCCAAAGCATATGTAGAGAACTGAGTTGAGGTTCTTTGAGTCTAACCATCTTAAGCAATCGTGTTTGTTAATGGAGGCTGCATTTCCTCTGTCGGCTTTATCTTTGTTGTTCTTGTCGCAGAGTGAAACAGGACCAACGTGCCATGTCTTCCTTCCCATGACTTTGGAATAGTGTTCCGAGTAAGCTGGTTCCAGCTCACGAAAACTATTCACAAGGACTCCATAGCTTCTCAACTCTGTTTCCTTTGCTTCATTCACCATCCTTCTCCGCTCAGTTTCCTCTGTTTCTTTAATATAATCGGGCAGCTGCAATCTTGTCATCTTTATTTGGTGCTGAAGGCCAGGCACATCAAAAAGTTCAGATTCAGATGGTACGTTCTTGAAGGGTTCATGGCGGATTAAGCTATGAATGACACAATTAGCAAAGCAGTTTGTTCCATGAAAAACCAGCCTTGGAATCCCAAAAATGTTAGCAATATCAGTAGCCCATGAAAATATCCGATCAGCCACAAGGCAATCAGGGCGGAGATCTTGAAGCAGCTGTTGAAGTGGTTGTTGGAAAAGGTTGACAGCCTTGAGAAACTTTGAAGACGTTTCATGGGAAGTGATGGAACTAGCATTCTCGCATCCTTCGGGCGAGCCTACCTCAGCTGCGGGAAATTTTATTTCCTGAATACTAATGTCAAAGCCCACTTCCTTTTCTCTTTGAATTACATCGGCAAAGAGAAGAGCATTAAGGGGCGTAGTGACAATAGTCACCTTTACTCCATGCCTCGCAAATAGTCTAGCCATGTCCACCAGAGGGATCAAGTGGCCATGGGCAAGTAGTGGGAAGAAAAGGAGGTGAAGCTGACGTGAATTGGAGGCCATTATATTACGAGGTGGAAGGAAAGAAAGAGAGCTAAAGTAATTGGCAAACGATTAAGAATTCGAGCTTGTTCTTTATACACAGATTAAGCAAAGGATGATGAACAGAGCTGTTATTCAAAGAAGACAGGTAGTTGAAGCACGGGATATTTGTTGATAGTTGACATGGTAAATTATTGTTTCTATGTTGAATTGGTGTCCATGGTTGGACTGCGAGCATACTTAATTACTATCCTGGATTATATATGTGAAAAGGACGGGCAGAGTTCAATTAAAATCATGTGCATGCATAGATGAGAAGAAAAGTTCTGTTAGGAATCTTTTTGTCAATACAATGTTTGCCAATGTGGTCTCGCAAGAAATCCCATAGTGTATAAGCTTGCCCACCTTTTTGTCGAACACATTTGTCTACATCTTCCACTTCAACTCTCATGATGGTTGCCAACTTCTTTTGATGCCCACTTTTCTTATTTCTTTTTATAACTTTGTTAGATTTGAAACATTCCAGGCGAAGCATGATTGAATATTCTGCCATGGTTGAATATTCTTCAATGGTTGGTACCATGTCAACTTCATTAAAGACAAAGCACCTATGTAGCGGGTCTCAAAATTGAACCATAGCTCTAACTAGCTCCTTGTCTACGTTGACTGAGAGAAGTAACATCAAATCTTCATACTTTGCTTGAAATGCTTGACGTCTCTCCCTTCTCCATTGTTTCCAAAAGCTGACAAGTTAAAGAATATTATTCTGCTTCAGGTCAAGATGTATCTTCTCGGGAAGGATAGACACATAATTTTCAGGCAAACAATCACCCTCTTTCTGTTGGGTCTCTTTTGACTCCTTTTTTTAAAATAGCACATGAAATAGGCTCTCACTTCTCCATGAAAATAATTAATCCTTATACATTATTTGTTGTGGGACAAAGGAATTTTTTAGTTAGTTTTTTATTTTTTTTATAAAATTGTACATTATTTGTCATTTTATATTGTCATCACATTTTTTAATAAATGTGGTTCCTTTATGTGTCTTGATAAGATAATCTGTACACTAGCACGGCTTTAGGTCTCTTAGGCCTTTACATGCATGGTTTGGATAAGTAGGCTAAAGGTTCTCAAATTGTTCCTCACTAGTCTATAAGACTAATAAGGTACTCTGATCCTCACCCAAAGCCTACAAGCGAAAAGGATTAAATTTGAGTGGAAGTATTTAACAAGCCCATGCAGAGGTTACCACCTAACGAGAGCAATTGGTACTTTACTGCCTCCTAAAAAGTACAAAACCCAGTAGAAGGCTTATACATGCATATGCAAGTGAGTGTGTGAAAGGAACTATTACTTTGATTATTTTTTTTTGTGAAAATTTTTGGACAATTAACAATCACTAAACTAAACATTGATTGTTATCTTTTGCCACTTTATTAAAGGCATAAGTTAAAATATGCATATTTTTTTAAAATTACTCTTTTATTTGTCGAAATTTATGTCCATCCAATCTTTCATTGCTTAAATGTTTGAAAATTACAATTTTTTGGAATATCTAATGCTTTTACTCTATTGCCATTCTAAAATAATTTTTAATTCTTCTTTCTTTTATTTTTCAATATTTCATTTTTCTTAAAAATATTTGTTCAATTTTCCTTTCATTTTTTATACCTCCTTATGAACAAACAAAAAAATGTTCTCTATTTGGAATCATTTATTAAGAAAATATTATTAGGAATAAAACTTGCAACTTCAACTCCATGTTGAGTGTTTTTTTTTATATTTCTCTCATATCATTGGTAAATTAGTAGTTGTTTTGTTTTACTTGGCTTCAGAGGATTACTCTGTCAACAATTCAACATCATCTGTATTCTTATTACTTTCACCTTCAGGATTCAAACACTTTTCACTTCAAGTCGAAGCTTGTTTTTCTTTTTTCAGGTTTTAACTTTGCATAGGAGTAGAGCTAGGTGCACACTTTGTATCTCTTTCCTATTAAGGCCCAAACATTTTGCTTATGGCTAGTAGAGGTGACTAGTGAGGCGATCCACGCGAGTTCGATTCGAGTTGTTTTTGGATTCAAGTTATTGCGGGTTTTGGTTATTTCAGATTCAGATAATTTTGATTTCAGTTTTTTTTTCATGTTTTGCTTTTTCAGATTCGAATAATTTCGATTTCAGTTTTTTTCGTGTTTCGTTTTTTCGGATTCAGATTTTTTCGAGTTCAGATACTTTCGGGTTTCGGTATTTTCAAGTTCAGTCCGATTTCGAGTTCGATTTGATTCTAACTGAGAGAGTTTAGCGGATTTGTTGAATTATTTTAAAATTTTATAAGTTATATTTTTCTATAATTTTGAATGTAATAATCAATTTAATTTTTTACATAATTAATTAAAATATAATATAAATGTTAAATTAAAGTGAAAATCTAATAAGTATTTATATAAATATAAATATAAATATAAATATAAGTTTTGATATTTAATTTTTTATTACTTGACAATGATTATTTATTTTTTAATTTCCTGTCATATTCATATTTGTTATAAAATATATAATTATATACTAATAATTATATAAAAATTTATTTTTTAAGCAAGCAAAAAAATATATATTTTTTAACTGAGACTTGTGTTTACAGAAAAGTTGCTTGAGTCAGACTTGATTTTCAATGATTTATTAGGTCTTCCTCCTGGCGAAATTGCAAAGGCGATAGAGAAATCAAGCAGCCTTGTTCTTCTGGACCTCTCTCATAATCAGTTTTTTGGTAAAATTTCATTGATGATCACCGGGCTAAATGTTGGGAAAAATATCCCAAAGCCCAACTCCACCTTTTTTAATAGTCCAAACCTAATTATTTTATCAAGGTTTATAATTCTTTGAGATACATTACAAATCAAGCCTAACACATTATTTATAAGGGAATAACGCTTATACTTTTCTTATACTTTCGATATGGGATTGAAGGCAAACCCCAACACTGAAAAGCTTGTAAGCATTGTTTCCTTCTCATAATTTCCTTACAAGAGCTATTCCAGCAAGGATTGGAATTTGACTTATCTCCAAGTAATTGATCTGTAACATAACTCTTTATTAGGTTCAATTGCATTAGATATTGTTGGGTGTTTTCAGTTACTTGCATTGATACTCAATAACAACAATCTTTTTGTGAATTTCAACCTGAGCTTGATGCATTGGATAGCTTGAAGATATTGGATGTAAGCCACGACAAAAATTCAAGTGAAATCCCACTAACCTTGGTAGGGTTAAAATCACTAAAGATTGTTGATTTTAGTTCCAACAACCTCTCTCTAACACTGAATGATGCAATAACCAAATGGTCAAACCTCAAGCATCTATCCCTAGCTCAGAACAAATTTAGTGGCAATTTACCCTGCTGGCTATTCACTTTTGAAGCAATCCAGATGATTGATTTCTCTAGAAACAAATTCTCAGGTTTCATACCAGACGATAACTTCAATATTAGCTTCCACATGAACAGTGGAAATAGTGATAGAGCACCTGAAGAGCCATTTATTGCAATGCGAAATGCTGAGATAAAAATTTCTGTCATGATCATCGATAATAGTGAATTAGCCTTCAACTACAAGGTATCTTCAACATTTGGAATTGACTTGTCGGATAATCTATTACGGGGTAAGATACTAGATGTTTTCTTCGAAGTAAGAGGATTGGAATATCTAAATTTATCCTATAACTTTCTAGATGCTCAGCTTCCTAGGTTGGAGAAAATGTGGAACTTAAAGGCCTTGGATTTGTCATATAATTTGTTATCTGGCCAAGTCCCTAGAAATATCCCCACCCTTAAAAACCTGATACTCTTGAATTTATCATACAACAACTTTTTTGGATCTGTTCTAATAAACCAGGGATATTGGAGATTCCCAAGAGCATTTGCTGGTAATTCGAATTTGTGTGTGGAGTCCTCTAGTGAGGAATGTGACAGAGAAAGTCTCCCTACTGTGCCTGAAAGGGAAGACATTTGAAGAAGTTAAGGGACCAATATTGGTTTAGGTGTTCTGTGTAAGTGCTTTTGTCAAGTTCTATTTTGATGTTTTGGCTCTCTTCTATTCAACACGCGCAAGAAGTTATATCCTCCAGATAAAAGTTTAATGTATTGAATGCTTCCTTCTGTACATTTACATTTCTCTACTTTAGGGGGGCAATTTTCCTACTAAGATTAAACTAATGCTCAACACATTACAAGGTGTGGCATCTCAAAGAACTTCTCTTTATATGCTAGTATTTAATCTAATTGTTCTATATATGACAACTTCTAGCTTTTAAGACTGGATGACTTGATGTCAATGATATTCTAATTTCAATCATAAACTTATTCAACTGCAATCTTTTGTGAGTAAATAAAAAGCATCTACTTTTATCATCCTAGGAATAGAGAAGCTAAATGGTTTTGATTTATTCAATATCTCATGATATCTTTGGGTCTTACAATCAAAATGATATTTTGCAAATTCAACAAACAGTCAAACCTTATAGTTTCAAGCTACTTCTTTTAAAAGATTTCATTGCCCAAATCGACCAACATATCATGAGAATCATGATTGAGTGATTGTTTCATTTGTCTCAATGAGTCAGTACAAGTCCAGTGTTTATTAACAGAAGTTTGTTACAAAAGAAACTAACACTGAGTTAGAAAAGAAAGTAACTCTTAGTTGAGCTGATTAACAGACTTCAATAAACATCTATCCATTAAAAACTAACTACTTAACAAACTATAAATAATCTATTAAGTTTCTTCTTTGCTACTGGAACCTTCTTCAGTCAATATTTGCTGAGTTGGAAAGTCTACAATCCCCTGCTTGTTGATGCTAGTGCTCTTGTTATGTGATGGCTACTGTGACACCCCCTCTCTCGAGCAAGTTGGAGAGTACAAGTTTTATACTTCTAGCTTGAGTAAACATTCATGAAAGCTACTGGGATTGGTGAAGATATCTGCGAGCTGATGAGCAAATTGAATTGGAAGCTAATGAATGAGACCAGTTTGAAGTTTATCCCTCACAATATGGCAGTCTATATCAATATGCTTTGTCCTTTCATGAAAAACAGGATTCTTAGCAATGTGGACAGCAGATTGATTATCACAGAATAAAAGTGCTGGAGAAGGATGTGCAATCTAAAGATCATGTAAGAGATAAAACAGCCATTGGAGTTCACAAGTAGTAGTGGCCAAGGCATAGTATTCAGCTTCTAAGGAAGAACGAGACACTATTGATTGCTTCTTAGACTTCCAAGATATCAGGGAAGAACCAAGAAATATACAATATCCTATCACTGACTTTTGAGAATTAAGGCAAGAACCCCAATCCGAATCAGAAAATGCCTTGAGCTTGAGATCTGAAGAAGATGGAAAGAAAAGACCTTGACCTGGAGCAACTTTAATATACCTAAGTACCCTTTGAGCAGCTCGAAGTTGATTTTTTATTGGCTAAGCAAGAAATTGAGAGAGCTGCTAAGTTACGAATGTAATATCTGGTCTAGTTGTAGTCAAATAAAGAAGCTGCCCAATTAATCGCCTATAAGAAGTTACATCAACCAAAGGTACACTATCATCATGATGAAGCTTAGTAGATGGCAATATAGGTGCACTAACAGGCTTACAATTGAGAAAACCAGCTTCAGATAGAATGTCAACAACATATTTGCATTGTGAAGCATTGATTCTAGTAAAGGATCTTGCTATCTTTGAGCCCAAAAAATACTTAGAGGACCTAAACTTTGATCTTAAAAAGATCATGAAGCACATCCTTGACAGCTTTAATTTGGTTAAAATCTTTTCTAAGCCAAAATTACATCATCAACATAAACAAGTAAGGCTGTGAACGAAGAGTCAGTATGTTTGGAGAATAAGGAAGGATCAAAAGTAGCCTGAGTATATCCTTACTGTAAAAGAGCTACTGTGAGTTTAGCATTTCATTGTCTGCTCAATAATTTAAAGCCATAAAGAGATTTTAGCAACCTGCATACTTGATTAGGCTTAGTAGTAATAAGACCAGGGGGTACTTGCATGTATACTTCTTCAGTCAACTCACCATGAAGAAAAGCATTATTTATGTCTAGTTGCTTAAGATGCCAATGCTTAGATACTAATAAAGCAAGGAGCATTCTAATAGTAGTAACTTTTGCAACAGGGGAAAAAGTATCTAAGTAGTCAATGCCTTCTTGCTAAGTATACCCCTTTGCCACTAACCTTGCTTTTATATCTTTCAAGTGTACCATCAGCTCTTAGTTTAACCTTGTACACCCATTTACAGCCTATAGCATGCTTACTAGGAGAGAGATCAATAAGTTCCCAAGTCTTGTTATCCTGTAAAGCCTGAAGTTCTACTTTCATTGCATACCTCCAGCAAGCATGCTGAATAGCTTGTTTATAAGTTTGAGGCTCAGAGATAGAATCAAGGGTAAGAGAGAAAATCCTATGAGGGTGAGTAAAGTTGGAGAAGGAAAGTACTTGAGATAATGAATGAGGTGAAGATTCCCTTGCAAGAGATTATTAATTCTGTCCTGGAAGTTTATAGGCATAATTGTGCAAGTAAGAAGGAGGGAGCCCATTCCTAGTAGATTGCCTTAATGGAACAGAATTATTATTTGTGTTAGTGGATACTGGTGAAGTTGATGAAATAGAAGTATCAACAACAGTAGTACTAGTGTTAATAAATGCTGGTGAAAATGATATGTCAGAACTAGAATGTGTAGGTGAGGAGACAGAAGAAGAAGCATCAGAATTAATGGTATGAGTGTGCATAGGTATATCAAAATTAGTATCAATGGATTGGTGATTAGGTAGAATTAAGGGTTGGTTAGTTAAGGTATGAAATGGAAACTCAGTTTCATAAAAGACAACATTTCTAGAACAGAAAATATCATGAGAATGAAGATCATACAGGTTGTAACCTTTGATCCCATTAGCAAAACCAAGAAAGATGCATTTCCTAGCTCTAGGTTCAAATTTATTTCTATGAATGGGAAGAGTGGAAGCAAAGTGAAGACAACCAAAAAGTCTGAGATTGTGAAATTTAGGAGGTGTATTAAGAAGAATCTCAAATGGTGTTTTGTTGTTGAGAACTGGTGAGGGTACCGTATTTATCAAATATGTGGCATGAATAACACATTCTAACCAGAAACTAATAGGCAAGTTGGCTTGGAATCTTAATGATCTCACAACATTCAAAATATGTTGGTGTTTCCTTTCTACTTTGCTATTTTGTTGGAGTGTGGAGACACATGAAGTTTGATGAAGAATGCCTTTTGAGGCAAAGAAATCAAACATTCTAAACTCTTACCCCTGGCCACTCCTAATGCTTTTGATTATAGTATTAAACTGATTTTCAACAAAATTGTGGAACTGATATAAGATCTGTTAAGCTTTAGCCTTTAATTTCATTAAAAAGGTCCAGGTGCCTTTACTAAAGTCATCGACAATAGTAAGAAAGTATTGGTATCCTGTTATCAAAAGATATGGGTATCCACATGAATCAACTCAAAACAAGAACTACTAACACTATTACTAACAGGAAATGGTAACCTTTTCTGTTTTGCATAATGGCAAATATCATAAGTTGTTCCATCTTTGGTAACATGAATGGAATTATCTATACAATGTAAAAGTTTTATTCTAGAATTGGAAGCATGACCTAGTCTAAGTGCCAGATATTTGAAGGTGAAATAGAAATAAAATCACATGAAGGTGTATATGAAGATTGTATAGAGCAAACTAGCAAATATAAGACATGAACTTCTTTAGCAAAACCAATTGTCTTCTTGCTTGGAAGGTCCTAGATAAAACACACAGAAGAATGAAAGATTAAGGAACAAGAATTTTTAGAAGTTAACTTGCTTATTGAGATTAAATTGTATGAAAAAGCTAGAACATAAAAGACATTATGAAGAATGAATGAAGAAGAAAATTTAATTGTGCCAATAAATGTGACAGCTACTTTTTGATTATTAGGGAGTCGTACAAATAAATTTTCAATAGGTCTATAAGAAGAAAATTGAGTAACAGAACAGGCAACATGATCTGTTGCACCTGTATCCAGAATCCAAATAGTAGATGCAGGGGAAATACAACAAGAATGTTTACCTGCCATAGTGGATAAGAAAGGAGTATTGGTAGATATGGTGTTTACCACTGGTGATGAATTTTTGTGATCGAAGGATTGAATGAGTTGAAGTAACTTTGTATGCTAATCTAGAGTAAAAACAAACTTATCAGCAGCTTGCTGTGGATCTAAAGAAGTAGTACTAATATCAATAGAATTACAATTCTCAGAATCTTGTTGATCAATTCCTTCTACTTGATTAATAAGTGCTAGCCTTCTTTTAGACTTGAAACCTGGTGGATATTCATGTTTTTTAAAACATTTATCCACTGTGTGTCCATACATTCCACAATAAAAGCATTGAGGTTTGCCTTTTGAATTCGATCGTCCTTCCTTACTACTTTACTAAGGAAAGTTATTGAATCAGAAGGTTGTTGCATGAAACCACCATTAAACTGTCTTTTATGTTGAATCACTAATGCAAATACTTTGCTGATGGATGGAAAAGGCTCCATGAGCATGATCTACGACTTAACAATCCCAAAGCTATCATTCAATCCTCTTAAGAATCGAATAACATAGTCATATTTTTTATAGGCTCGAACAATAGGAAGAGCAGCACAAGAACATTTCGTTTGACAAGAACAAGAAGGAATGGGCCTTAGGTTCATGAGCTCATCCCATAAGATCTTAAGTTAGGTGAAATAATCTGTAATAAAGAGTGAGCCATGATGAAAACCATAGATTTCCTCTTAAAGTTCTGCAATCCTAAAAGATCTCTTTGAGCAAATCTGTCTTTGAGATCTTTCCGAACATCAGCAACATTATCAAACCAAATGACACATTAAGCTATAGAAGGACTCAAAGAATGTATAGGCCATGAGAGCACTATGCTATTACAACGCTCCTAGGTAGGATAAGTTGGCTTATCTATTGCTGGTGTAGGTATAGATCCATCAACGAACTTCAGTTTGTTTTTGGATGATAAACCCATTTTCATGGCATAAAACCAAGAGTGATAATTTGATCCATTGAGTGGAGGAGACACCAAGATCAATGAAGGATTTTCATTAGAGTGTAAGAAGTAAGGGCTAGAAGGATAATCTTTAAGGCGCAACAATTGTTGAGCCATGATAGTGACTTTTTAGCCAGCAAGAAAACAAGAAAAAAATACTGAGAAAGAAAAAGAAAAGAAAAATCCAAGGTTATGGATTCATGCTTTGATACCATATCACGACAATCATGATTGAATGATTGTTTCATTCTTCTCAATGAGTCAATACAAATACAGTGTTTATATACAAAAGTTTGTTACAAAAGAAACTAACGCTAAGCTGAAAAAGAAACTAATTCTCAACTGAGTTGATTAACAGACTTTAACAAAAGTCTATCCACTAAAAACAAATTACTTAACAAACTATAAATAATCTATTCAGCTTCTTCTTTGCTACTGGAACCTTCTTCAGTCGAAATTCACTAAGTTGGAAAGTCTGCAATCCCCTGCTTGTTGGTGCTAGTGCTCCTGTTATGTGATGACTGCTGTGATACAGCACTCCAACATATAGTATACTTAGTAAACTTGTGACTCCTTAACAATCTTGATTGTTTTTGTACAGGTTCACAGAAAACATTGATTGGTTTGTACTTGTTGTTAAGTGATATTATTCTATTGGGTTAGATTAGTATAGTTTTATAATCAAATTAGGCTTCTTTACTTAAAATCGTTTTGTTTTCGATTAATTGCTTAAGGATCCTTAATAAGATCTCCACAATTTTCACCAAACTTAATTGGATAATTCTTTTTATATTTATCGTTATAATGGATGAAATCTAAATCCCGTATTTACCATTAGAATGAGTGATATCTAAAGCCAAATAATCACCAAAGATAGTAATATTCGGAAAGAAAGAATACCAAAACAAGTTGTGGATGGTCATAGTGCAATCTTATTGTGCTATGTTGTCTATAATTTTTTTTTACTATGACAAATAGCTATTTCATTTTCAAGGATGGAATTCCTATTCAAATGTCCAAAGAAAAATTTTTCATGATGGAGCATACAACCTTTAATTTATGCATTGGGGCTAATGATCAACTTGTGTTTTTTTAATACAATCAGAATATTCTTAAATTTTATTTGAATTTATTTTTTATATAATTTTAAAAGTGCAGTTTCTCTCAATGATTTAATATGTTTAAGATTTGATGATTTTTGTGAAGATCAAATTCTAATTAATAAAAAAAATCTCCATGGACACTTATTACCACAATAAGGGAAAGGAAGGGATGTAATTGGTTACATTATAAATGGGTACTTTGTACTACCCAAACCAATTAAATAGAGTTAGGATAGTTAATAATAGGATTTGGGTAGGGTTTGAGTAGTAATTTTACTACTTGTCACAAGTTTGAATAATGTTTGGGTAGTGATGTTAGGCTATCTTATTATTTCAAGCTGATTACGAATAATAGATTTTAAATGTTATTATTCTCATTTTTTATTTATAAAATATTTATTGTTTATATAATACTTTATTAAATTGATTCATTAAGTATTTTAATTATCATTTTGGCTTAATAGCCAAATAGACTCATAACATTTTTCACAAAATGAATATAATACAACAACGTTTTATTTTTAACTTAAAATTCAATAACTTAAAGGGTTGACTCAGTGGTGTAAGATCTCGCTGAGTTTCTAAGTGAAGATGATCTATAGTGAGAAGTCTCGTATTCGATTCCTCACCACATCAAATTTCTTTCGGCTAGCACCAGTCATGAAGTGCGAGTAGAGATTAATTTCATATTCAATATGGTATAACACTAAGGTTGATTAACAATATATGGTTGCTATACGTTGCCAGTACATAAAATGTAAATCCATGAGTTTATATTTGATGCATTGACAGTATATAGCAATATACATTATTGATTGATTATAAATGCCACTACATTAATGAGTAGAATTAAAATAAAACGTAGATCCTTATAACTAAATGCAATATAACCCCTCTAAATTAATTTTTAAAATTAATGTTAATTTTATTTTAAATCTTAATATAAAAATTTTATCTCGACTCTCATATAAATTAATTAAAATATAAAACATATTATATAATATTCAAGAACTAAAATTTATTTCAAGATATTAATTTGAAAAATATTATCATGTTTGATATTTTTTATTTCAAGAACTATAAAAATATTAAATATATTACATAAGATATATTTGCAAGTAGAGTTTTAAAGAGTTTATCAACTAAAATGAGATTTTAAGAAAATTAAATACTATTAGAGTTATTGGATGAGATTAAGAAATGTGAAAAAATAGACACATATTTTTAAAACAAAATACCAAATTACAAGTTAAACATTTTAAATTGATGTTTGATAATGAATCCCAAAAGTATTAATTTAGAGGGATTCTACTATATCAATAATATTTTTAGGTTTTAACATTAATTTTTTATGGATTTTCACAATTTTTAGTTTTACTCATTAATAAGGTGGCATTTTGTAGTTGACTAACAATATATAGTGTATAGTGGTTATACACCATCAATTAGTGTTGATATTTATTTTTAAGGATCTACATCTTTTTTAGCTTTACTCATTAATGATATGACAGTTTATGGTTAATTTATAGTATAAAACTATTATACACTATTAATGTATCAAATATATTTTGATATTTATTTTTAAAGACCTGTATATTTTTAGTTTTATTTTTTAATTAGGTGATGTTAAAGAATAAAATTTATAATTAAACTTCTTAATTTATATTTCTTAAAGCATTTTACTTAATAGATTAATTGCGTTAAAAAGATTACTAACATGATTTTTTTGATCAACCATAAATTATCATGTGTAAAGATTTGTCAAATCATGATATACAATTACCAGATTAGGAAACAATCAAGGTTTGACCAATCTATTCTATTTTTTCATAAGACGAATTAAGTTTAAGGGTTGATTTTCCCTTCCTTATTATATTTCTTAATTTTACCATTGCTTAGTTTGAACCTTCTTCTCATTGTATTACGTTAGTGTTCTATTCTACTATTTTTTTTCACTGTTCTCCGTTATTACTTTTTCTTTATTTCTTTGGAGTTCCAACACTTATTGCTCTTATTAGTCATTATTGATTTTTCTTTTCAATTATATGTGTGTGTGTGTGTGTATAATTACAAAATGCCTAATTAAATGGCTACCTCAGGTGTTAGGTGGTATAGGTGCTAGTCGTGCAGGATTTGGCTTAATGGGTACAAATTGTGGTGAGATAGAGATTTGGCCTCAGTAAAAGGAGGTGCTAGGTCTAGGTGACTCTTATAATGCTACTATTGTTTCTTTTCACTCTTCCTTTTCAAGTCCATTAAGTATGATATTAGAAACATGTTCAACTTTAAGAAATTAATTTTCTCCATTGTATTTCAAGAAATTCAGAATGCTTCCTTTTATTCCTAAAAATTTCATAAAGGAGCTATGGTATATTAGATGTTTTGATATGTTGTCACCTGATCTGTGTACTCTATGATTTTTTTTACTATGGACATAAGTCTTATTAGTATTTCCTGTTGGGATACTGATATTGCATGATTCTATCGAGTATTGCCTGGTCTCCCCTATATTGTTTACTGTACTAATTTCTGAGTGTTTACTGAACATGTTTTATTAGAATGATTTCTGTACTGTTACTGGAAATGCTTACTGTATCGTTTAAGCAGTATTTATTAAACTATTTTATCAAAGTGATCGCTGTATTGTTTATTGGAAACTATTTACTGTACAGTTTTTTGAATGTCTACTGAACTACTTGATCGAATAATTTTCCAATAAATTCCCTATAGTCAGAATTAAAGACTTGGACAAGTGAGGTTCTTTAAAGCATCCTTTTGTACTCAGTCTTGTTATCTAACTGATTATAGTATATTTTGTGATAGTCTGCCCAAATACTATATTGTTAATGATTTTGAGTGTAAGAGCATGTTTTAAGATACATTCATATAGATATGCATAGTATCAGCTTTTTTATATATTTCTTACTAGGCATAAGCTCACCCCCTTATTTTCCTCCCAAATTACCTGTAGTAATTTCCTCCCAAACTCTGCCTGTGTGAGTTAACGCAGTCGGTCCCAAGCCCGAGTAAAAGAGGAGGGTGGCGGTTGGTTTGGACAACCAGCCTTAAAAACTAGTCCAATCTCATGAAATGAACCAATATCAGAACATCGTTGGGGCGTCCCCTACTCAGCGACGCGCTACATCGAAGCCCGGTGTAGTGAAAAGTGGGCAAGGGTTGCTAGGTCGTTGCCCGGAAGCGACACGCCACATCGACGCCTAGATGTGGTGTTAAATAGGCAAAGGTTCCCACACCACAATGAATGAGGGTGGGTAAAGAAGTTAGTCCATAACCATAAGCTTAGGTTAGGATCTTAGAATATAGGTACGCTTAGTGGTAAGTTAGTTGAGATTTGTAAGGTTATGAGTAGGATGAGGGTTAACATCTTGTGTCTTCAAGAGACCAAATGGGTTGGGGAAAAGATTAGAGAGATAGCACCTTGGCAATATAAGCTTTGGTACACAGGGAAAGATAGAGACCAAAATGGAGTAGGTATCATTATAGATAAAGAGTACCACAAGAATGTTGTACAGATTAAGAGACAAGGGGATGGGACTATTTTGGTTAAGCTAGTTTCAGGAGAAGAGGTGTTGAATGTCATTAGTGTGTATGCACCCCAGATAGGACTTGATGAGGTTAGTCAACGACATTTTGGGAGGATTTAGATAAGGTAGTACAAGAAGTACCTCTAGGAGAAAACCTTTTTATTGGTGGTGATCTTAATAGACATGTAGGTACAAGTAGAGAGGGTTTTGAGAGTGTACATGGGGGTTTTAGTTATGGTGTAAGAAACGAGGGTGGGGATGCTATCTTAGATTTTGCTTTATCTTATGACCTAATCCTAGCAAACACATTGTTTAAGAAGAGAGATTCTCATCTTATAACCTTTAGAAGTGGACCAAGAGCAAGTCAGATAGATTTCTTTTTAACTAGGAGTAGGGATAGACATAGATGTTTGGATTGTAAGGTTATCCCAGGTGAGAGTGTTACCACACAACATAGACTATTAGTTCTAGATATGAAGATAGATAGACGACATCGAAGGAACCAACAAAAAGGAATTGAAGGATTCGATGGTGGAAGCTAAAAGAAGATTGTCATACAACATGTAGAGATAGTTGGATTCAAAAAAAGGATTAGACAATAGAAGAGAGCCCAAATGTAATGTGGAATAAGATGGCAAAATGCATTCGGGAGGTGGGCAAAGAGACATTAGGAGTATCAAACGGAAGAGTGCCAA
Organism: Heritiera littoralis; assembly: GCA_031772115.1. Classification (NCBI taxonomy): domain Eukaryota; kingdom Viridiplantae; phylum Streptophyta; class Magnoliopsida; order Malvales; family Malvaceae; genus Heritiera; species Heritiera littoralis. Next base: position 841,170 of record JAPDPK010000136.1, on the reverse strand, counting down.
CTTGAAAGGACGCAACATGGTGGACTGCAGTAGTAAAAGATGTTATAAAGACTAAGCGAAAGCGTTACAAGGCTTTGAAGAAGAACAATACAGAAGAGAGTTTTACGAAATATAAGTTAGCAAAAGCTGTGGCAGAAGCTAAGATGAAGGTTGCGAAAGAGATTTACGACAAGTTGAACACAAAGGAGTGAGTTAAAAGGATATACAGATTGGCGCGAGCAAGAGAAAGGAGGAGTCGTGACCTAGGAGTCGTGAAATGTATTAAGGATGAGTGTTAAAGAACTCTTGTTAAAGATAATGACATTAAGGACATGTGGCGTGATTATTTTGACAAATTATTTAATGACAGACAAAATAAAGTTTTGGATAATATCTCGGTGCCTCTCAAGGATTTAAATCGGTGCTTTATGCGTAGAATCAAAGAGACAGAGGTAAAAGAGGCACTAAAGATGATGAAGAACGGAAAAACTGTTGGACCTGATGACATCCCAATTGAAGTTTGGAAATGCCTTAGAGATGTAGGAGTTAGGTGGTTGACAAATCTATTTAATAAGATTTGGCACACGAACAAAATGCCAGAGGAATGGAGGAAGAGTGTCTTGATACCTTTATATAATAACAAGGGAGATATTCAAAGTTGGCCAACTACCGAGGCATAAAATTGATGAGTCACATGATAAAACTATGGGAGAGAGTGATAGAACGGAGATTAAGAAAGAATGTAGAAATATCGAAGAATCAATTTGGTTTTATGTTGGGTCGATCAACTATGGAGGCAATATATTTGCTTAGACAACTTATGGAGTGCTTTCGAGAATGGGTAAAGATCTCCATATGGTCTTTATAGATTTGGAGAAAGCATATGATAAAGTGCCTAAGGAGGTACTATGGTGGTCCTTAATGAAGAAAAGAGTTCTTTTGAAATATATTAAACTAAGTAAGAACATGTATACAGATGCAAGGACACATGTGAGGACAGGTAGGGGGCAAACAAGTGAGTTTCCTATCATTGTGGGATTACACCAAGGTTCAGCATTGAGTCCATTCTTGTTTGCGGTAGTTATGGACGAACTGACAAAATTCATCCAAGATAAGGTGCCTTGGTGTATGATGTTTGCAGATGATATTGTCTTATGTGCGAAAACTAGAGCGGAGATCAATACAAAGTTGGAATTATGGAGACAAATTTTGGAATCAAAAGGATTTAAACTAAGCAGAGTGAAGACTGAATACATGGAGTGTAAATTCAATTCTAATTGAGTGGAAAAGCATGATGTAGTGAAGTTAGATGGGGTGGTGATACCTACGCGGGATCATTTTCGATACTTGGGATCAATAGTACAGATGGATGGAGAGATTGATGGTGATGTGACCTATAGGATCCAGCCAGGATGGAGTAAGTGGAGAAGTGCTATAGGTGTGTTGTGCGATAAAGGAATTCCTACATGGTTTAAAGGCAAGTTTTATAGGATAGTTGTTAGACCAACATTGTTATATGATAGTGAATGTTAGGCGACTAAGACTACATACACAAAAGATGAGTGTAACAGAAATGCGAATGTTACGGTGGATATGTGGATATACAAGAAAGGATAGAATGAGAAATGATGATATTCGCAAGATAGTTGGAGTGGTACCTATCGAAGACAAGATGTGTGAAAATCGTTTACGTTGGTTTGGACATGTAAGACATAGATCTGTAGATGCTCCAGTTAGGAGAATAGAGGCTATGGATGTTGAGAGAAAGGTTAAGACTAGAGGAAGATTGAAAAAGACTTGGAAGGAAGTAGTTTGGAAAGATATGAAGGTTTTAGAATTGGATGAGTAAATGGCCTTGAATAGGAATCTATGGAGGAGGAGAATACATATGGACGATCTAACGTGAATTCAGATATTAGTTCATATAGCCTATCCCAATCTTTTTGGATAAAGGCTCTGATGATGATGATTGTCGTAACGATTTCGTCCGGAAACTCGACCGTTCGACGATTTTGAAAACATTTAAAAACAAAGGGAGTCGCCACTAATCTTTTTTGACAAGGTGTGATTGGTCACATAAAAATGTTTATCTTTTTAACAAAACCTCAAAATTAATTAAGTTTATTAAAAAGACAAATTTTTGTCTGCGAAAACAAAAATCGGGTTCGGGAGTACGGTTATGTGTGAGGAAGATTAACACCCTCATAACGCCCGTTAGAAAATGGTACCATCCTAACCACATGGTATCCTTTAATTTTAATAAAATAGTCTTGGCTTAAGTTTAATTCATTTATTATATAAATAAAAAATAAAAAAAATTCATGCATTGCTAAAAAATTACTATTATATATGTTTTAAAAACTTTCATTATGAAAATCAATATGAACACCATTTATTGAAAAATTAAATCAAATATTCCAATACTCTGGTAACATTTGAAATAATTTTCCTCACCTAGAGATTTCTTAAGAATCACTACTTGTGAGTTCTATAGAATCTCATCTTCGGTGGGGCTCACGCTATTTTATAATTGATCGTGTACACATGTAGTATTGATAAAAACGTATGATGCATATGAAACTTAAAAGAAATTTTATTTATTTTGATTTTATTAATGAAACTCTTAATATTGAAAATTTTAGCTAAATATCCCAATACTCTGGTAACATTTAATTAATTCCTCTCACCTAGGGATCAGTTAAGAAATCACTACTTGTGAGTTTCATGACATCCCATCATCGAAAAATTTCATTTAATTAAATTTAAATTTATGCACCTGATGCAAGCATATAGTACATGATGCACATGAAATTATAAAAAGAACTTTATGTTTTGATTTTTATTAATGAAACTCTCAATATTGAAAAATTTAGCTAAATATTCCAATACTCTGGTAACATTTAGTTAATTCTTCTCACCTAGGGATCAGTCAAGAAATCACTACTTCTAAGTTTCATGACATCCTATCATCGGAAGAATTTCGTTTATTTTAAAATTAACTTTTATGCACATGATGCAAGCATTTAGTATATGATGTACATGTATTTCCATTTTTTTTATTTAACATACTTTAATTTTTTATTTTTTAAATATATATTTTTTTAACAATGAAATAAATTATATATTTTCATATTCTCAAATTACATTAACTAATATTTAATTTTGTGTTTTTGCTTTTTCTTCTTTAAAAAAAAACAAATTTTTAAAATATATTAGCTTACGACAATATATATAAAATTGAAAACAAAGTAATTAAAAAAATTAGTGGCATAATAAAATAAATAGAAAAAGGAAAGAATTATACCAAAATAATTTGGGTTTAAAACCCAAAAGTAAGAAAGCCCAACTATCAGCCCAAAGGAGTTCCACGGATTGGGCTTGGCTGGGCCGAAAGTGACACGGGCTGGTGCAAGTTGGACCGGGTATGACGCAGCACGGGTCGGGTTAGCTCGTCTGAGGTGCGCAGATCTTCCTCCTCCTTAGGGTCGGGTGCGCGGATCCCAGGTCGGATCCAGGTCCACGTGTGGGTTGCCTCCTTTCTTTTTTTTTTTCGGCTATAAAAACCACCTTTTTTTTAATTCATTTTCAACCCTTTTTTACCAAAAAAAACAGAGCCTCGTAAGGCTCTCTGCGGGCGATTTTCGACCACCGCCCGCCGTAGCCGCTATCGTCGGTGGTCCTCCCGAGACCTAAAAAACTCCTCTCATCTCCCTCTTTTTAGATCTGGCCTCCGTTTAACCTAAAAACTCCTCCAATCTCGTAGATCTAATTAGGTCGAAAGCCGCCTTACCCTTTTTCTCTTTTTTTTTGGTGTTTTGTTTTGTTTATTTCTGGTGGATGTTTGGCTGTTCTTGGCTAGAGTTTGTTGTGATTTTTCTTGCAGGTATTTGAAGATCGGTTTTGGGTTAGGTTTTGAGTTTTGGGAGTCTCAGTTTTGGGGTTTCATGATCTGGGTTAGGGGGTTTGTTGTGGTTTTGGTGATGGTGTTTAGGGGTTTCGTGGTGGTGTTGAATGGTTAAGGGCTGGTGGGCTTCAAGTAGTGGTGAGTGGTTTGGTGACAGTGGGGTTCCGGTGGTAGGATGGGTACTGGGAGGGTAGTTGTTTGGGTGGTTGTTTTTTGTAGATTTTCAGAGTCTCCGTTCTCTCTGCCCCCCCCCCCCCCCAGAAGAAGAAGAAAAATCCTTCTATTTGGGTCCTCTTAAACAGATTTTGGGACACCTTTTGCCTAGCATTACAGAATCAATCATAGGTTGTCTTCCGGTTGTCATAGGCACTGGTCAGGGATGGATTGATAGCATGGGGAAGCTAAATCTTTGGTGAAGCTCGAGATAAGGGATGGACTTGAGGCGCCGACGGCTAGGCAAATTTTGGCTTTAGCGTAGCCGGCAAAATGGCCATTAAATGTGACTGAAATAAGACAAATAATAATAATAATAATAATAATAATAATAATAATAATAATAATAATAATAATAATAATAATAATAATAATAATAATAATAATAATAATAATAATAATAATAATAACAGAAGAATAGAAAAAAATAATAATAATAGGACAAAATTAGGTGTCAACAGCTGCCCCTCTTTGCTCATTTCTGAGAATCAAGAATAGAGTATGAGCAAAGACATAAGACAACAATTTTGTCCGGTTTATGACCCACTTCTCTCCTTTTCTTCTCTCTTCTTCTTCTTTTTTTTGTTTGTTTGTTTTTTTTTTTGAAGTGCTCCTCTTGTAGCAGAAGCGATGAAACTTTGAATTTTTCTTTTTTCTCTTTTTTTCTTTTTTTGGAAGTGCTCCTCTTATAGCAGAGGCGATGAAACTTAAAATTTTTTTTCTGAAATATGCTCCTCTTGCAGCAGAGGCAATGAAACTTTAAATTTTTTCTGAAAGGTGCTCCTCTTGTAGCAGAGGCAATGAAACTTTAAAAATTTTCTTCTGAAATATGCTCCTCTTGCAGCAGAGGCAATGAAACTTTAAAATCTTTCTTGAAATGTGCTCCTCTTACAATAGAGGCGATGAAACTTTAAATTGAAAGATTGCACATTCAAAGATCTAGGAATTCGCATCTAGAAAATTTTGTTCTGGGAATTCACATCTGAATGTTGATTTCAGGAATTCACATCCAAATATTCATGTTAGATATTCGCATCTGAAATTTCACAGATTCTCACATGAAATTTTGAATTGGAGATTCACATCCAAAAGTTTGATTCGGAGATTCACATCTGAAAAGTTTGATTTAAACATTCACATCCAAAGGTTTGATTTGGAGATTCACATCCAAAAAGTTGAGATTTGGAGATTCGCATCCAAGAATCTAGGAATTCACTTCTAGAAAATTTTGTTTCAGGAAGTCACATCTGACTGTTGGTTTCGAGAATTCACCTCCGAATTTCTAGGAATTCACTTCCGAATTTCTAGGAATTCACTTCTAGAAAATTTGTTCGAGAACTCGCATCCGAAAATTTATCTCGGGAATTCGCATCCGATTATTTGTTTCGGGAATTCGCATCCGATTATTTGTTTCGAGAATTCACATCCGAATATTTGTTTCGGGAATTCACATCCGAAGATCTAGGAATTCACTTTTAGAAATTTTGTTCGGGAACTCGCATCCGAATGTTGGTTTTGGGAATTCGTGTCCGAAATTTAGAAAATTTCATCTAGAAATTTGTTCAGGAATTCACATCCGAAAATCTGTTTAATCTCATCTAAAACTCTGTTTGAAAAGCCTCAATCTTTGAAAGTAAATCTTACTTTAATAAATTCAAATTTAAAATTTAAACCCTCAAGAATTCTCTCTCTTTTTTTTTTTAACATAGACTTAAATCGGGAATTCAACTTTCAAGAATTTTGTCTCTTTCTTTCTTCTCTTTTTTTTTCTTTTTTTGAAAACATAGACTTAAATTAGAAATTCACTTCCGATAATTTAGAGATTCTCATCTAGAAACTTTTCTATTTCAAGAATTCACATTCGAATATTGTTTTCGGGAATTCGCATCCTAAAATCTAGGAATTCACTTATAGAAATTTGCTCGACAATCTAGGAATTCACTTCTAGAAATTTTTCCAACAATCTAGGAATTCACTTCTAGAAATTTGTTTCGGGAATTCACATCCGAATTTCTAGGAATTCACTTCTAGAAAATTTGTTTGGGAATTTGCATCCGAATGTTGGGTCCGGGAATTCACATCCGAAGATCTAGAAAATTTATCACATTTCAGCATTTTCTCTTTTTTAAAATTTTATTTTATTTCAATTTCTTATAAAATTCAAAGTTTATCATTTTAAAATCTTAATTCTTGCTTCAAAATCCTTGAAAATCATGCTTCCAAATTTTACTTAACTTAAAATTGAAAATTCTTCTACTCAAGGTTAAAAATTTTTATATTTATAGGCCACCTTTTTTTTTCCTTCCTAAAACTGATTTCACAATCTCAACTAGTTTTCCTTCATTCTTCACCCTCTAATCAACATTGGCATATTTCAATTGGAGACTTCGAGCACCAACACTCTTCGTTATTATTTCAATTATCATTTGCCCCATGTCATCCCTAAAATATTTGTAATGCATAAACTTTTATGAATATTACTACTCATTTATTTTTCATCATTTCAATTTCATAACAAATGCAATGTCATCACATTTTCTTGATTTGTTATTGGTATGCAATGGGATAAAAATTAAAGGAAGGGTATTTATGATGAAGGAAATAGGAATAGTTTTGTCAAAGAGCAAGGCGACTTGAAGGAAACAAAAGGCAACAATTTTCAAACAACAAATATTCAATCAATCTTGATAGAAAATTTGGGATTCTTTCTCTAACAAATCTATTTCCTTGATGTCCTTAATCTTTTTTAGTTAATTGTATGAAGATTAGCCCTTACTTGACAAAATGTTTCCACCATGACAATCTAAGGCAAAGATCTCTTCTCTACTTGCCAACTTGATCATCCATCCTTATTTGACTCGAATCGCCTTTTCCGGGTTTCAATTTGAGTCATTATTTTTCTTTTTCTTTTTTTAATCATTTTTCATTTCTAGTTTTTTGTCATTTTTCACTTTTTTATTTTTCATCATTTTTTATTCATCCTCAACATCCTCATTATGGTCCACTATCAAAGAATCACAATCTTCATGCAATTTCTTGGTCCAATGTATGGTCCTTCGACTCAAATTTTCACACTTGATCAAAATGGACTTTTAAGGTATGTAATGTAGGCTAAGGTGAGGGATTATGAAAGAAAGGACATAGCAGGCCCAAACTTTGTATTTTAAAAGGTTATAAACCAAAGGATCATTTTCTAATACATGACTCATTTAGACACTTTGCCCCATTCTTCACCCATTCTTTTTCATTCTAATTCCATTTCTTATTTTTCTCCTTTTTTTCACAAATAACTTTAAAATGTAAAGAGGTTTTCTTTTTTCATTTACCCCTTAAATGTAAAGGGATTTCAGGTGAACAAACCTTTTTTCTTTTTTTTTCTTCTCTCTTCTTTTTTTTTATTTTGCCCCCAATGTGGAGGGTGATCCTTGGTAGGTTTCTTAAAAAAAACAAAACAAACATACTAGGCTCAAAGAGGTTAGCAATGGACAATTTTCTTACAATGAAATGTAGGTGTAAGATGGCCATTCTTCCTTTCAAATGTGAAAACTCTTATCAAAGAATCATTTACTGAACAAACATCAACTTGTGGAACCATCTGTTACAAAATTGCATGTTAACTCCCACCTTTATCTACAAATCATATTTTCACTGTAATATTCATGCCAAGATTTTGGACAAGATTGTCAACATGAATAAAGATTTGGTAGAGTTCTAATCCCAAATTATTATCAACATCGATATCATATTTATCATTTAAAAAATAATAAAAATGAAGGAAATGTGGTGAGGTGTATAAAGAAGACAAACCCATATTTGAATCAAGGGAGAGAGAGAAATGTGATGAAAATGCATATGCTACTTCATTAAGATGATAAAAGATAACTGAAAGTCTATGCATGAAAAGCCATTAAAGTTAGGCCATAACTTTAACCAAAAACAACCTCATATCATCATGGATGACCCACCAAAAGGATCCTTTTTGCAGTTATACCCTGGCATGGTTGGACGAGAGATTAACATTCATTCATTCCTTTGTCTCAAGATTCAATAAACCCTTTCTGATCAAACTTTGCACCTTACGCTTAAAAGAAGGGTAGTTTTCTATCGAGTGACCCAAGTTTCCATTATGATAGTCACATCGGGCATCAGGATCGTACCATTATGGGTATGGAGGCTCCAAAGGCTTTAGTGGGATTGGGGTAACAAGTTGGTTCTCGACAAGGTATTGGAATACTTCAGTGTAGGACCAAGGGATTGGATCTGTTGGCTCTTATAGGCAATACCGAGAGGGGGGTGAATCAGTTTTTAACTAACTATAAGCTCGTTTTGCGATTTTCTAAATTCTCTAACCTATATTAATAATTTCTAAGTTCTCTAGGCTAGGCAAGCATGCAATCCAAGTTCAATGCAATAAACACAATATAATTGCAAGTAATTAAAGAGAGTAAGGAAAGAGAGATTTACACAATCGATTTATAGAGGTTCGGCAACCTTTCCTACGTCCTCTACCTTGAGACGCTCCCAAGGATTTTATCCAAATCCACTATCTTGAATTTGTGATTGCAATCCCTCTTTTCAAGGCTCAAGAGTAACCTCTCTCTTTTTCTAGGCTCAAGAGAAACCTCTCTCTTTTTCTTAGGCTAAAGAGTAACCTCCCTCTTTTTCAAGGCTTAAGAGAAACCTCCCCTTTTACAAGGAATGGTGGGTTACAAATAATGTAATCAAGAGAAGCCTCTAGGTACGCAAATGATTACAGAAATTAAGCACAATGAAAAGCCTATACAAAGTTTGTGCTAAGCAATACAAGAAATAGATGAATGATAGAAGATGAAGACTCTTTATCTCTTGAATTGATGTTGAGGCTTTGAGGAAGAAGAATAAGATGATGAAAGATGTTGCTTAGTTGATCCTCTTCCTTCCTTTAGCTTCTAAGCCTCTATTTATAGTCCCTTGGATGGTTTGTGGACGTTGGTTGGAGCCAAAAACGAAACTAGCCGTTGTGTCTCATAGAAACTAGCCGTTGGGGGCTTTCTGGTGCAAAGGGATCGATCCCTTTTGTCCAGAATCTTGATTCTGGGCTTCAGGGACCTTGGGAAGACTTTCTGCCAAAAAGGGATCGATCCTGCTACAGTGGGGATCGATCCTTTTCTTCTAGAGGGCATTTTTCCTGCACTTTTGGGTTAGAAATGATATGACCTTTGATCCTAATTCAACCCAAAACATTTATAAGCTTTAAGGGAGTTTTTCTTGACTTTCTCAGATAAAAACATGGTCTAACCATTCATCAAGTGTTTTTCTAAAATATTCAAAACATTTATAAAGTATTAAGACCAATAAGAATGTATCATTAAATGATGGTCTTAATGTTTGATATAAACACTTGAAATGTATTGAGAAAATCATGTGTGATAAGGCAAATTTACAATATGAATTAAAACATTAAAGCTTACTTAAGTTTTTGTCATTTCAAAATATGTATGGCAATTTAAAGCTAACAATCTCCCCCTTTTTGATATGACAAAACTTAATGTAAATTTGCTTTGAAAATTCTTTGAAAAAAATACTCCCCCTCAAATAAAGCAGGATTTTATAAAGCTCCCCCTTAATATAGGCATGGGTTTTGAAAATGAATTTTCCCTCATTATCTCTCCCCCTTAATATCTCTCCCCCTTAATATCTCTCCCTATATCTATCTCTCCCCCTTTTTGTCATAGCAAAAAGAAGGAAAAATAATAAAAAATATGCTCCCCCTAAAATCATGGCTATGTGAGAACAAATAAAAATGCTCCATCCAACAAGAAACATGTTAGTACATGGGACTTATAGCACAAATAAATAAGTCAATATTCTCAAAGAGTATGAAATATTTATGCAATGAATATGACTTATGATCCTATACCAATTGTTTATAAATAATTTTGATACCAATTGTTGATAAGTAATTTTGCAAGAAGGTTCCAATTGGTAAGAAGTTAAGCAAGCACCTAAGTATATCAATTGTTCTCTAAGGTCCAACTAAGGTGCATGACAATACATCATGATTATGAGCTAAAATTATATAACATATCATATGCATGTGCTCATACATCATTCTCAAGAAATATTGTGTCTAGAATTAAATCATATAGCAATTAACTTCAAATTCTAGCACACAGGAGTTTCATGCAAAAATATCCTAAGAGAATTCTTCTCTATTTGTCATTTCAATCTAAAGAGCACAAGAAGAATTGTCAATTTAAAGCTCATATCAATTGGCAATTTAGATTTGGCTTACCAATTAGTGAAAATATGGTTGCCAATGATACTAAGTGTTATTTCAATCTAAATACAAATTGTTACTAATGGTTGACTTAGGCATTTTGCATGAATCCAATATCTATGTGTAGTGTGTTCAAGAAAACAATCATTCTACATATGCAAGAACACAACACACACATCATCAACTATGCATATGGATCAATTAAGCATTAGCACACTATCATGAAGTATTAATCCATATTCATATCCACAAATTTGTACCTCATGGAAGATTCAAAAATCAAGATATTCAAGTAAACACAATTTCTTTTATGGTTTCAAGCACAAACATCCTATGCTCATTTTCCAATTCAAGTCCTTAACCAATTATGAGCAAGGAAAGATTCAAAATTACCATTTTAATCAATTAATAGCCATATCCCTAGTTGTTATCATCTTTTAATGTTCTAGAGGGTATATGCTATTTTAACTAAAATGGCTTCACCTAAGTGAATCAATATTATCAAGCTAAAGTATATTTTATCATTAAAATCCATAAACTATGAGTGAGGTAAAGCACTTAATATCATGAAATAACTATTCTCATCTCATAGGCATGATTATTGATTCAACTTAAGCAAACATGCATGTTCAATCATCAAAACAATCAAGATACAATGCATGTATATCAATAGTTGGTGTTGTCATTAAAGTCCAAGTTCTTTAATAATTTGGCCACCATTACCAATTGTTGAATTTACACTTGAGATTAATCCACTAGATGTATAATTATCATGAATCCTAGTGTGGAATAGATAAGTCAAGCTAAAAGACATAATCCTATAAGCATGCTTGACTAAGATGAACAAAAGGAATGAGAAATTTTCATTATGTACAAGTTCATCAAATTCTCAAATATATCCATAAATTCTTGAAATAATTCTCAAAATTATGGTTAAGCATTCATTGAAAGTATATTTCAAGATTATTTCAAGAGTTATGCAAATCATGAATGTTTGCAACAAGAAAAATGATTTTGCACTTGTGAGCTCAAGAAAAATGATATTGATTGTTGAAAGTGATACCATTTGTTGGAAATGATACAAATTGATGAATTTGAGGCATGATATTAATGAAAAATGATTTTTCATATTTTAAAGTTCATCAAAAAGAAGTTAAAACATTGAATTTTAAGTTGAGAAGAGAGAAAATATCAAAACAATGAAAAGTTCTTCTCAATTTCGATTGAAAACATGCAGGAGTGCCTTTTCTGGCCTGGGGGGATCGATCCTGCTACAGTGAGGATCGATCCCTCATATGTTCCTGCAGATTCTGCAGTTGTTTTGACAGAAAATTGGACTTGTGAGGTACCAAAACTCCGTTTTTGAGTAATTTAAGTCCAAGTAAAGGTTTAAACATTTGTAAAACATGATTTTGGACTTGTATGAATGAAAAACATGAATGAAAAACCATTTAACAAAAGATTTGGCAATTTTGGAAGAATTTTCACAATAAAATGCATTTTTGGCCTCAAAGGAGGTCATTTTGAGAGTTATGCATATTTTGACCAAACCAATGCATTGAATTACATAAATATGTCAAAACAAACTTGTTCACATAGATTTTGAGCATATATAACATTAATACATACATCTTGTGAACAACATGCCATGATTGTCAACATACAAGTTCTTCATTAATGCACATGACATAGCATTTTGCATATATGACATATTTGGCAATTTGAGGCAAGTAAATACATTATCAACACATAGAAAACTTGCTCAAACTACAGAAATCCAATAATCATTTCAAAATCGTAAATCATGCTTTTCATTCAATAATCTAATGCCTCATGAATCATCCATCAACCAGTCAACAATCATTTTTCATGCCTTTTGATCAATCATTCAACTCACAAAGATTATCAACCACATTTCTCATCTATGCACAAATAATCAAATAAAAGTTTTAAGGAGTAAAGAATTAAGCTTACAAAACTCCTTTGCTTGAGTATGCTTTGCCTTGAATTGTTAAGTCCACCTTGAGCTATCATTTGAAGAATTGTTGTGATTTGTCAAAGATGGATCCTCAAGCTTTTCCTTTTTCTCATTGGCACAAGCAATCTCCATAGAGGATGTGTTGAGCATTTAAACTCCATTGTTCCATTGTATTCCCATGCTCTAACACTCCTACAACAAACACATTCAAGCATGCTTTGGTACCCAAATTTTCTTGGGTCCATGAGAGTTAGTACAAATAATTTTTGATCCTTTTGGGATCCATTTCAAGCATAATTCATCATTATTTACAGCATGCTTAGACACCCATATTTTCTTAACTACTCTTCCTCTAAATGTGGTTTTTCTATAAGTGCATGCTTGTGAGGTGTGGCCTATCCTATTACATAGTGAGCATGTGAGGGATATATCATGCATAGTATTTTTGCTCACTAAGAAATTCCTAAGATGAGTTTCTTTATGTATTTGATTATATCCTAGCCCATCTTTGTCAAAGAAAGCTTTTTGGGTCTCTAACATATGATCTAGCTTTTGTTGACCCATATAAAACCTAGTAAATGAGTTATGCAAATTTGTATTCTTTTCATTCAACTCATTTATTTCTAAGTTAGCCTCTTCTAATTTCTTTTCAAATTCTAGCTTAGTATTAGTCAAGGCTTCATTTTCTATTTTTAATTTAGCAATGATTTTCTTATATTTGGAGTTCATGCATTGAAATTCATTTGCTAAATCATCAAAGGCATTTTGGATTTCACTAAAGGTATAATCATTATCTTCACTAGAACTACAACTACCTTCATCATCACTAATGGCCATAAAGCATGAATAGGCTACCTCTTCATCTACATTTTCCTCATCGGAGCTATCACTATCGCTCCATGCAGCCACAAATGCTTTCTTCTTAGGTTTCCTATCCTTTTCTCTCCTACTTGACTCCCCTCTTTGATGTCTCCTATTATTTTCTTTTTCTTTCATTCTCATGAACCTATTAAATCTTTTGGCAAACATTGCCATTTCTTTTTCTTCCTCATTTCCACTCTCATCACTATCATCTTCAATGACCTCATGAGTGGAAGACTTAAGTGCTACCCCTACTTTCTTTGAAGGCACTTCATTTCTCTTCAATTTCATCTCATATGTAAGTAGGGAGCCCATAAGCTCATCTAGAGACAAGGTATTTGGATCCTTAGACTCTTCTATTGCGGTTACCTTTGCCTCCCAAGATTTAGGCAAGCTATTCAAAATTTTCTTTACCATTTCAACATTGGAATAAGTCTTGCCTAGAGCCTTAAGTCCATTAATTATATCATTAAACCTAGTGAACATTTCGCTAATGGACTCATTTTCATTCATCCTAAATAGCTCATAATCATGTGTGAGCATTCCTACTTTGGTTTCTTTCACTTGATTGGTCCCTTCATGTGTGATGGCTAGTTTGTCCCATATTTGTTTAGCATTCTCACACAAGGAGACTCTATTATATTCATTGGGACCTAAAGCACAAAAGAGAGTGTGCATAGCCTTGGCATTCAATTGTGCCACTCTCATGTCATTTGTGTCCCACTCATCCTCACTCTTAGGAACATCTTTTCCATCTATTTTCTTCATGGGAATTCTAGGACCATTCACTATAATTCTCCACACTGCATAATCATTAGATTGTACAAATAGCATCATTCTAGTTTTCCAATATGAATAATTTTCACCATTGAAGAGTGGAGGTCTAACTAATGATTGTCCCTCTTCTCCTAAGGGTGTGCCTACATTCAAGTGAGCCATTTATGATCGTTTTGCTCGATAGAGGTTAGTCTAATTCAATCTCGAGCCCAATTTCTGATACCAATTGTTGGCTCTTATAGGCAATACCGAGAGGGGGGTGAATCGGTTTTTAACTAACTATAAGCTCGTTTTGCGATTCTTCTAAATTCTCTAACCTATATTAATAATTTCTAAGTTCTCTAGGCTAGGCAAGCATGCAATCCAAGTTCAATGCAATAAACACAATATAATTGCAAGTAATTAAAGAGAGTAAGGAAAGAGAGATTTACACAATCGATTTATAGAGGTTCGGCAACCTTGCCTACGTCCTCTACCTTGAGACGCTCCCAAGGATTTTCTCCAAATCCACTATCTTGAATTTGTGATTGCAATCCCTCTTTTCAAGGCTCAAGAGTAACCTCTCTCTTTTTCTAGGCTCAAGAGAAACCTCTCTCTTTTTCTTAGGCTAAAGAGTAACCTCCCTCTTTTTCAAGGCTTAAGAGAAACCTCCCCTTTTACAAGGAATGGTGGGTTACAAATAATGTAATCAAGAGAAGCCTCTAGGTACGCAAATGATTACAGAAATTAAGCACAATGAAAAGCCTATACAAAGTTTGTGCTAAGCAATACAAGAAATAGATGAATGATAGAAGATGAAGACTCTTTATCTCTTGAATTGATGTTGAGGCTTTGAGGAAGAAGAATAAGATGATGAAAGATGTTGCTTAGTTGATCCTCTTCCTTCCTTTAGCTTTTAAGCCTCTATTTATAGTCCCTTGGATGGTTTGTGGACGTTGGTTGGAGCCAAAAACGAAACTAGCCGTTGTGTCTCACAGAAACTAGCCGTTGGGGGCTTTCTGGTGCAAAGGGATCGATCCTGCTACAGTGGGGATCGATCCCTTTTGTCCAGAATCTTGATTCTGGGCTTCAGGGACCTTGGGAAGACTCTCTGCCAAAAAGGGATCGATCCTGTTACAGTGGGGATCGATCCTTTTCTTCTAGAGGGCATTTTTCCTGTACTTTTGGGTTAGAAATGATATGACCTTTGATCCTAATTCAACCCAAAACATTTATAAGCTTTAAGGGAGTTTTTCTTGACTTTCTCAGATAAAAACATGGTCTAACCATTCATCAAGTGTTTTTCTAAAATATTCAAAACATTTATAAAGTATTAAGACCAATAAGAATGTATCATTAAATGATGGTCTTAATGTTTGATATAAACACTTGAAATGTATTGAGAAAATCATGTGTGATAAGGCAAATTTACAATATGAATTAAAACATTAAAGCTTACTTAATTTTTTGTCATTTCAAAATATGTATGGCAATTTAAAGCTAACAGGATCAATGTTGGTCCTTCTCCGTTTGTTTCAAGATTCTCGTTGGTTGCTTTGGGTAGGCATGGGTGTTTGGAGACCCATTTGCCAACTAGACTGCGGGATTGGCTGATGAGTATTCAAGCTTGGAGAGATATTATTTGTGATGGGGTAATGGGTTTGGTACATTGGATAAGGATGATATAGAGCAAAGTATCACATATGTTGCCCTTCATAATTCATAGCATGAACATCTCCTTCACTACTCAATGTATCCCTTTTTTTTGCATTTATGGCATCATCTCCTACAATCTTGACACTCTTGATTGCATTATCTATACTTTCACTAGAGATCATCATATCTGCAAAATTCTTTGTGGCGTTTCGGACCATTATTTCATAAAACGGTGCTGAGAGTGTGTTGACAAACAAGATGGTGGTTTCTTTCTCTGTGAGGGGCGGTTGAACTTGGGCAGCTACATCCTTCCACCTTTGAGCGTATTCTCTTAAGCTCTCCTCATGTTTCTTCCTCATGCCTTGTAAGGATATGCAGTCTGGTGCCAAATCTTCAATGTGCTTGTATTGAGCGATAAATACTTAAGGCAATTCTTTCCACAAGCGTATATGGGCTCGATCTAGTTGGGTGTACCACTTGGCAGCTGATCCAGTAAGACTATCTTGAAAAATATGCATCAATAATTCATCATTTTGAGCATAGGTAGCCATTTTTCGACAATACATCTTGATATGAGTTGTCGGGCATTTGGTCCCATCATACTTTTCAAATTCTGGAACCTTGAACTTTGGTGGGATAACTACACCCGGTACCAAACAGAGCTCGCTCACATCCAGAGAACCATATAAATCCATCCCTTCGATAGCTTGTAACCTTTCTTCAAGGAGATCATACTTTGTCTGAGGCTTTAAATTCTCTTTCACTGTTGATACACTCATATTCAATTTCTCTTGTTCTTTAGGATCATCTGAATCATGGATAGAGATTGGGTCTGATGGCTTCCTCCTAGGGTTTGGAATGTCGTGCCCCAAAAATAACATATGCTTTGAAGTACAAACTTGGGGTGGAATGGGACTATGTAGATATGAACGTTCACCGTCTTGTGCCCACCTTTCTTGAGTAGTTGCTTCCCCTACTGGTTCCTTTCCTTTATTCATTTTGTTAGCTTTAAATTGCCATATATATTTTGAAATGACAAAAACTTAAGTAAGATTTAATGTTATAATTCATATTGTAAATTTGCCTTATCACACATGATTTTCTCAATCCATTTTCAAGTGATCATATCAAACATTAAGACCATGATTTAATTACATATTCTTATTGGTCTTAATACTTCATAAAATGTTTTGAATATTTTAGAAAATCACTTGATGAATTTTTTGACCATGTTTTCATCAAAGAAAGTCAAGAAAAACTCCCACAAAAATGTCAAAATGTTTTGGGTTGAATTAGGATCAAAGACCACATCATTTCTAACCCAAAAAGTGCAGGAAAAAGCTTTCTGGAGGCATGGGATCGATCCCCTAAGGGAAGGGATCGATCCCTTCAAGGCAGAATGATCCTCAAGCCCAAATTTAACATCCTAGAAGCTTGGGATCGATCCCCTATGGAAAGGGATCGATCCCTTTGC
Source organism: Heritiera littoralis (assembly GCA_031772115.1). NCBI lineage: Eukaryota > Viridiplantae > Streptophyta > Magnoliopsida > Malvales > Malvaceae > Heritiera > Heritiera littoralis. The sequence continues at coordinate 824,090 of JAPDPK010000136.1, read as the reverse complement.
CCGAAAATAGCTTGTAACGGCTAGTTTTTGTGAGACAACGGTCATATTCAAGTTTTGGCTCCACCCAACTGCTAGAATACATCCAAGGGACTATAAAAAGAGGCTTAGAAGCTAAAGAAAGAGAGTGGAACTGCTCAGAAATTCTATTCATCATCTTCTTCATTTTCCTCAAGCCTCAACAACAAATCAAGAGCTACAAAGTCTTCATCATCCATCATTCTCATATTCTTTGTATAGAATAGCACAAATCTTGTATAGGCTTTTTCCTTGTGCTTAAACATTGTAATCACTTGCCTATCTAAAGGCCCTTCTTTGATTACACAATTTGTAAACACACTCATTCCTTGTAAAAGGGTAGGTTTCTCTTTAGCCTAAGAAAAAGAGGGAGGTTACTCTTTAGCCTAAGAAAAAGAGGGAGGTTTCTCTTGAGCCTAGAAAAAGAGAGAGGTTTCTCTTTAGCCGAGAAAAAGAGGGACTGTAACAAATTCAAGGATAGTGAATTTGGGAAAATCCTTGGGAGCGTCTCAAGGTAGAGGACGTAGGCAAGGTTGCCGAACCTCTATAAATCGCTTGCGTACATTTCCCTATCCTTACTCTCTTTAGTTATTTGCAATTATATTTGAGTTTATTGTATTGAATTTATATTGTATAATTGCCTAGCTTAGAGAACTTAGAAAACACTCAAATAGGCTGGAGAATTTAAAAGAATCGAAAAACGAACCTAAGATTAGTGAATAACCGATTCACCCCCCTCTCCGTATAGCTTATAGAGCCAACAATTGGTATCAGAGCTTGGGCTCGAGATTGATTTAGAATAACCTCTATCGAGCAAAACGATCATAAATGGCTCACTTGAATATAGGCACACCCTTAGGAGAAGAGAGACACTCATTAGTTAGACCTCCACTCTTCAATGGTGAAAATTACTCTTATTGGAAAATTAGGATGATGTTATTTGTGCAATCCAATGATTATGAAGTGTGGAGAGTAATAGTTAATGGCCCTAGAATCCCAATAAAGAAAGTAGATGGAAAAGATGTCCCTAAGAGTGAAGATGAGTGGGACACCAATGACATGAGATTGGCACAATTGAATGCCAAGGCTATGCACACCCTCTTTTGTGCATTAGGTCCCAATAAGTATAATAGAGTATCCTTATGTGAGAATGCTAAACAAATATGGGATAAACTAGCCATCACACATGAAGGGACAAATCAAGTTAGAGAGACCAAAGTAAGAATGCTCACACATGATTATGAGCTATTTAGGATGAAAGAAAATGAGTCCATTAGCGAAATGTTCACTAGATTTAATGATATAATTAATGGACTTAAGGCTCTAGGCAAGGCTTATTTCAATGTTGAAATGGTAAAGAAAATTTTGAATAGCTTGCCTAAGTCATGGGAGGCAAAGGTAACCGCAATAGAAGAGTCTAAGGATCCAAATACCTTGTCTCTAGATGAGCTTATGGGCTTCCTACTTACATATGAAATGAAAATGAAAAGAAATGAAGTGCCTTCAAAGAAAGTAGGGGTAGCACTTAAGTCTTCCACTCATGAGGTCCTTGAAGATGATAGTGATGAGAGTGGAAATGAGGAAGAGAAGGAAATGGCAATGTTTGCCAAAAGATTTAATAGGTTCATGAGAATGAAAGAAAAAGAAAATAATAGAAGACATCAAAGAGGGGAGTCAAGTAGAAGAGAAAAGGACCCTTTAGTGTGTTATGAGTGTAATGAATCGGGTCATACTAAGTTAGATTGCCCCTTACTTAGGAAAGAAAAGGATAGGAAACCTAGGAAGAAAGCATTTGTGGCTGCATGGAGCGATAGTGATAGCTCCGATGAGGAAAACATAGATAATGAGGTAGCCTACTCATGCTTTATGGCTATTAGTGACGATGAGGCTAACTCTAGTTCTAGTGAAAATAATGATTTTACATTTGATGAGTTACAAAATGCTTTTAATGAATTAGCAAATGAATTTCAATGTATGAATTCTAAATATAAGAAAATCATTGCTAATTTGAAAATAAAAAAGGAAACCTTGACCAATGTTAAGCTAGAATTAGAGAAGAAACTAGAAGAGGCCAACTTAGAAATAAATGAGTTAAATAAAAAGAATACAAATTTGCATAACTCATTTACTAGGTTTTATATGGGTCAACAAAAGCTAGATCACATGCTTGAGACCCAAAGAGCTTTCTTTGATAAAGATGGGTTAGGTTATAATGCAATACAAAAAGAAACTCATCTAAAGAATTTCCTTGTGAGCAAAAATACTATGCATGATTTATCTCTTACATTCTCACTATGCAATAGATTAGGACACTATTCACAAGCATGCACATATAGAAAAACCACATTTAGAGGAAGAGTAATTAGAAAAATGTGGGTGCCAAAGCATGCTATGAATAATGATGAATTTAGCTTGAAATGGATCCCCAAAGGATCAACAATTATTTGCACTAACTCTCATGGACCCAAGAAAATTTGGGTACCAAAACATGCTTAAATTGTTTGTTGTAGGAGTGTTAGAGCATGAGAATACAAAGAAGCAATGGAGATCAAATTCTCTACACACCCCCCATGGAGATTGCTTATGCCAATGAGAAAGAGGAAGAGCTCGAAAATCCATCCTTGGCAAGGTCACAACAATCCTTCAAGAAAGGCCTAAAGTGGATTCAACAATTTAAGGCAAAGCATTCTCAAGCAAAGGAGTTTTGTAAGCTTAATTCCTTACTCCTTAAAACTATTATTTGATTATTTGTGCTTTGATGAGAAATTTGGTTAATGATTCTTGATGCATTGTGAGTTGAATGATTGAACAAAAAGGCATGACAATGATCTTTGAATGTTTGATGAATAGTACTTGATACATTGGATGAAAGGCATGATTTATGATTTTGAAATGATTATTGGATTTCTACATTTTGAGCAAGTTTTCTATGTGTTGATAATGTATTTACTTGCCTCAAATGATCAAATATGTCGTTTATATAAAATGTCATGTCATGAGCAAGAATGAAGAACTTGTATGTTTGAAATTATGGCATGTTGTTCACAAGATGTATGCTTTAATTATATATGTACTTAAAACCTATGTGAACAAGTTTGTTTTGACATATTTGTGGTATCCAATGCTTTGGTTTTGTCAAAATATGTTTAACTCTCAAAATGACCTCCTTTGAGGCCAAAAATGCATTTTATTGTGTAAATTCTTCCAAAATTGCAAAATCTTTTGTAAAATGGTTTTTCATTCATGTTTTTCATTCATACAAGTCCAAAATCATGTTTTACAAATGTTTAAACCATTACTTGGACTTAAAATACTCAAAAACGAAGTTTTGGCACCTCAAAGGTTGGATTTTCTGTCAAAAACTGCAGAAACAGGATGAGTGATCGATCCCTCAGCAAGCAGGATCGATCCCCCTTGAGCAAAATGCAGAAAAACTGCATTCTGGAACTAAGGGATCGATCCCCCTCTTATAGGGATCGATATCCCCAAGCCAAAATGGCCTTTCTGCACTTTTTCAACTGAATTTGAAAAGGATTTTTCATTTTTTTTGATATCTTCTTTCTTCTCAACTTAAAATCCAGTATTTTAACTTCTTTTTGATGATCTTTAAACTATGAAAATTCATTTTTCATTGATATCATGCCTCAGCTCCATCAACTTGTGTTATTTCCAACAAATGGTATCACTTTCAACAATTAATATCATTTTTCTTGTTGAAAACTTGCATAAATCTTGAAATAATCTTGAAATATACTTTCAATGAATGCTTAAACATAATTTTGAGAAATATTTCAAGAATTTATGGATATATTTGAGAATTTGATGAACTTGTGCATAATGAATATTCTTCATGTTTTTTTGTTCATCTTAGTCAAGCATGCTTATAGGATTATGTCTCTTAGCTTGACTTATCAATTCCACACTAGGTTTCATGATAATTATACATCTAGTGGATTGATTTCAAATGTAAACTCAACAATTGGTAATGGTCATTGGCCTATAATTTGTTATGGTAAATGGATCCTAAATGTTAAATGCATGAAACTTTATCATCCATGTACTTAAATTTTTCTTATGGCCAAATTATTAAAGAACTTGGGCTTTAATGACAACACCAACATTCAAAGATAAATGCAAACTTGAACAAATGTACCTTGATTAATATCCATGCATTTATTATTTGAATCTTTCCTTGCTCATAATTGGTTAAAGACTTGAATTGAAAAATGAGCATAGGATGTTTGTGCTTAAAACCATGGAAGAAAATGTGTTTGCTTGAATACTTTGATTTTATGAATCTTCCATATGGTATAACTTTGTGAATATGAATATGGATTAATACTTTATGATAGTATGCTTATGTTTAATTAATCCATATGCATATTTGATGATGTGTAATTGTGTTCTTGCATATTTAGAATGATTATTTTCTTGACATTAACACACTACATATAGATATTAGATTCATGCAAAATGCCTAAGTCAACCATTAGTAACAATTGGTATTTAGATTGAAATAACAATTAGTATCATTGGCAACCATATTTTCAATAATTGGTAAGCCAAATCTAAATTGCCAATTGGTATGAGCTTTAAATTGACAATTCTTCTCATGCTCTTTAGTTTGAAATGACAAATAGAGATGAATTCTCTTAGGATATTTTTGTATGAAACTCTTGTGTGCTAGAATTTGAAGTTAATTGCTATATATTTTGATTCTATGCACACTCTTGCTTGTACATGATTTATGAGCTCATGGATATGATATGTCATCTAATTTTAAGTCATAATCATGATGTCTTGCCATGCACCTTAGTTAGACTTAAGAGAACAATTGATGTACTTAGGTGCTTAATAGGATTGAAATGAGCAAGTCATAGACCTTAGTAGATATTTATACACAACTTGCTTCATTTCTTACCAATTGTGAGCTTCTTGCAAAATTATTTATAAACAATTGGTATAAGATCATAAGTCATGTTCTTTGCATGAATATTTCATACTCTTTATGAACAATTGACTTATTTATTTGTGCTATGAGTCCCATGTACTAACATGTTTCTTGTTGGATGGAGCATATTCTTTTATCTCTTCTCACATAGCCATGATTTTAGGGGGAGCATATTTTTTATTATTTTTCCTTCTTTTTACTACGACAAAAAGGGGGAGAGATAGATATTAAAAGGGAGAGATATTAAGGGGGAGAGATAATATGGGATAAATAGTTTGTTTCAAAACCCATGCTTATATTAAGGGGGAGCTTTATAAAATCCTGCTTTATTTTAGGGGGAATATTTTATCAAAGAATTTTCAAAGCAAATTTACATTAAGTTTTGTCATATCAAAAAGGGAGAGATTGTTAGCTTTAAATTGCCATATATATTTTGAAATGACAAAAACTTAAGTAAGATTTAATGTTATAATTCATATTGTAAATTTGCCTTATCACACATGATTTTCTCAATCCATTTTCAAGTGATCATATCAAACATTAAGACCATGATTTAATTACATATTCTTATTGGTCTTAATACTTCATAAAATGTTTTGAATATTTTAGAAAATCACTTGATGAATTTTTGGACCATGTTTTCATTAGAGAAAGTCAAGAAAAACTCACACAAAAATGCCAAAATGTTTTGGGTTGAATTAGGATCAAAGACCACATCATTTCTAACCCAAAAAGTGTAGGAAATAGCTTTCTGGAGGCATGGGATCGATCCCCTAAGGGAAGGGATCGATCCCTTCAAGGCAGAATGATCCTCCAGCCCAGATTTAACATCCTGGAAGCTTGGGATCGATCCCCTATGGAAAAGGATCGATCCCTTTGCCCGAAAATAGCCTGTAACGACTAGTTTTTGTGAGACAACGGTCATATTCAAGTTTTGGCTCCACCCAACGACTAAAATACATCCAAGGGACTATAAATAGAGGCTTAGAAGCTAAAGAAAGAGAGTGGAACTACTCAGAAATTCTATTCATCATCTTCTTCATTTTCCTCAAGCCTCAACAACAAATCAAGAGCTACAAAGTCTTCATCATCCATCATTCTCATATTCTTTGTATAGAATAGCACAAATCTTGTATAGGCTTTTTCCTTGTGCTTAAACATTGTAATCACTTGCCTATCTAGAGGCCCTTCTTTGATTACACAATTTGTAAACACACTTATTCCTTGTAAAAGGGGAGGTTTCTCTTTAGCCTAAGAAAAAGATGGAGGTTACTCTTTAGCCTAAGAAAAAAAGGGAGGTTTCTCTTGAGCCTAGAAAAAGAGAGAGGTTTCTCTTTAGCCTAGAAAAAGATGGAGTGTAACAAATTCAAGGATAGTGAATTTGGGAAAATCCTTAGGAGCGTATCAAGATAGAGGACGTAGGCAAGGTTGCCAAACCTCTATAAATCGCTTGCGTACATTTCCCTATCCTTACTCTCTTTAGTTATTTGCAATTATATTTGTGTTTATTGTATTGAATTTATATTGTATAATTGCCTAGCTTAGAGAACTTAGAAAACACTCAAATAGGCTAGAGAATTTAGAAAAATCGAAAAACGAACCTAAGATTAGTGAAAAACCGATTCACCCCCCCTCTCGGTATAGCCTATAGAGCCAACACATTTTAGTCATCATCTCCAGTATTACAGCCAATTGCCCTTTCATCTCCTCTTGCGCCTTTTCCATTTTCTCCATTTGGCTAGCCTGTCCTTCTTCCATGGTCTAAACTTATGAGAACCCCAAACTGCTTTGTAACCTTTGATGGTCAAAAGGCTTTAAACCTTATTACCACAATTTTCTAATTAGAAATTCATATTATTATCTTACCTTTGTCTAAAAAAAAAACTTTCTCTTATTTCTTTCAAAAATTTTTGGAACAAACAAATTTTTTTCTTTTTTTTTTTTGAAAAATGAAGAGTATTGGCATATTTACTGAAGTATAACAAGTGTACGATATGAATTTTATGAAAATCATATTATTTGTATATGTATAAAAATGATATGTATGACAAAAATCTATTCTTTTTATCTTGAAACATGAAATGGAACAATTTTTCTTCTTCTTTTTATTTTATTTTTTTATTTTATTTTGTTAATATGCATAACTTTCTTGATTTTACATGTTAGGTATTTAGGTCTTCACTTTAACCAAATCTTAGGGAGGAATAATTTCAATGAAAATAATCAATCAATAACACATGTACATAAATTTGATAAAAAAGACAATTGAAAGAATAAACAAATTCAAGCTTGTAAAAAACTTGGTCTAGTTTCTCAAAGATTTATCTACAAAATATGGTGCGACAATGTAAAATGCATACCAAAGATCAAATTTAACACATGTGCTTATTAACTTGAGAGATCAAGTCTGAAACAAGTAAGAGAAGTTGAAGAGTAACCTTGAGCCGTATCAAAATTGTTTCAAAAACTCTCTCTTCTCTTTTTTTTGTTTTAATTTTGGTGAGAAGGAACGTTTTTAACCATGAAATGCCATGTAAAATGTTCAAGACATGACACAATAACAAAGCATTGTTGAAAGACATATTCATACAAAATGCAATTTATGCAAAATGCAATTACAATGAAGATCAAATTCTATTTTATTTCACCTAACTTACATGATTCTAAAATGCACATGACATGATTATCAATATCTGTGGACACAATGATGACGAAATGAATTAAAATGATATGTGTCGCTAACATGCTTGAGAAAATGAATATTTGTATTCACAATATCTAGACACTAATCCTATTGTTGCTGAGTTCAACATGCAAGGAGGAAAGAAGAATAATAGAATCTTTAACTAAAACTAAACACTCTTCACATTTTTTGTAAATCTCTTTTTTTTTGCCAAAAATTCACATTTCCTACCAGATTCTTTTTTTAAAAAAAAAATTAATTTTATTCCAAATCAAATTATTCTTTAAATTCTTTACTAAATAAATTCAAGGACAATTTTTGTTGACATCTTTTTTTGTAATTTTTTTTTTGCAATGAGATAATCAAGAAGAAAAGAAAAACATTTTTTAAAACCCCTTTTTTTTAGCATTTTTAGACTCTCATTTAAAATTCCTATACAACCCCAAAAAAAAGAGAAAGATATTTTTTTATTTTTGCATATCAACTTATTCTTTGAAAATTCTATATATGAAAGTCAATTATTTATCTTCTTTTTTTTAATATTTATTTCGACTTCAAAAATAAAGAAAAAAAGAAAAATAATTTAATTTTTTTTATTCATTCTCTCATTTTATTCTAACTCTCTTTCCAAGAGAGTTTAATTAATTTCCTACTCAAACCCTTTTGCTTTTCTTTTTTATGCCTTTATCTTAAGGAATTTTTTCAAAAATAATAAAGAATAAAGAAATTTTTAATAAAAAAACTTAATTGAATGTCTTCTTATTATTTTTAGTGAAAGAGACAAAAATCTTATTTTCTCGACGATTTTTTTTAACAAATTATTTCATTTTTTTATTATAAAAAGAAAAGTTTATGTGTTTTTTTATCATTTCATATTTTTCTTTTAAAGAAAAAAATGAAAGAAATTAATTTTTTTTTGCTTTTATACATATAAAAACATCTTGTAATCAAAAATATATAAACCTCTTTTTATTCTTCTTGCTTTGGAGAACGCATTTTTATTAGTTCTAATTTTTATGAACCTATTTTCAAAAGAATAAAAAAATAAAAAAAAATTCCCCTTTTTTTTAAAAAAAAGGATGAAGAATTATTTGTATTTTTAAAAGAAAAATTACACATTTGTTCTATTGTTTTTATCACACATCTTTATTTTTAAAAAATAAGTGGATTTCTTTTTTTGACAAGATCTTTTCCAAAGAAGATATATATTTTTCCATTTTTATTTTACAAATTTTTTTTTAAAAGATCAAAGACTTAAATTATATACAATTCAAATCAAAATCGATTGTACCTTTATTATTAACATGAGAAAATGGGTTGAATAGTGTTCCCTGATGTGTCCTAATTTTGGGATAATCTCTACATAGTTTGGGCATGACTCTACTTAGGATTGGCTTCTTAGGGCCCTTTACATGCTGGGTTGGGACTTATAAAGATCTAAAGGTTCTTAAATTATATCTCACTGTCATCCACACTGGACTAGTAAGGAACAAATCTGAGTGGGAGTATTTCACTTGTCATTGCGGAGGTGATTACCTCACGAGAGCATAGCTACTTTACCCTCTCCTAAAGAGGAAGAACTCGGGTGTAGGGCTTATGCATGTGAATGCATTGATATATGCAACAGTAAATGAATATATTTTCTACTTTATTTATTCAACAACAATCTCATACATAAAGAATGTAATGAATCAAATGATCAAAATGATTGAAATGAAGTTTTTTTTATTATTATTTATTTTAAGTTCTACGTAGAATTTATTTTTATTATTATTTCTATTTTTATTTCATTTTTTTAAAAAAAAGGAAATTAAATTTAAATGCCAATCAAGACTATCAAATTAAAATTTAAGATACCATATGGTTATTCAATGGTTTGACCCTCTTAGCTTCCTCAGCGGAGTCGCCAAGCTGTCGTAACATTTTCGTCCGGAAACTCGACCGCTCGACGATTTTGAAAACATTTAAAAACAAAGGGAGTTGCCACCAATCTTTTTTGATAATGTGTGATTAGTTACCTAAAAATGTTTATCTTTTTAACAAAACCTTAAAATTAATTAAGTTTTATTAAAAAGACAAATTTTTTGTCTGTGAAAACAAAAATCGGGTTTGAGAGTACGGTTACGTGTGAGAAAGGATTAACACCCTCACAACGCTCGTTAGAAAATGGTACCATCCTAACCACATGGTATCCTTTAATTTTAATAAAATAGTCTTGGCTTAAGTTTAATTCATTTATTATACAAAAATAAAAAAAATCATGCATTTGCTAAAAAAATTACTATTATATATGTTTTAAAAAACTTCATTATGAAAATCAACATGAACACCATTTATTGAAAAATTAAATCAAATATCCAAATACTCTGGTAACATTTGAAATAATTTTCCTCACCTAGAGATTTCTTAAGAATCACTACTTAAGAGTTCTATAGAATCTCATCTTCGGTGGGGCTCACGCTATTTTATAATTGATCGTATACACATGTAGTATTAATAAAAACGTATGATGCATATGAAACTTAAAAGAAATTTTATTTATTTTGATTTTATTAATGAAACTCTTGATATTAAAAAATTTAGCTAAATATCCCAATACTCTGGTAACATTTTGTGAGAACCGAAATTTTTCCTAGCTAAATATGTATTCTTATGTAATTTAGTGACACAAAGAGATAATGTACTTATGAGATTTCAAGTATAAGATTATGGTACGTACTCATAGAAGTCAAGTATCCGAGATTAATGTGAAATATACGATAAAACGATATATGAAGTGCACACTAAATGAGTACGAAAGAAGTTATAATTCTATGATTGAAAAGGGTTACGTGTGCACGTAAGTCAAACTAAAAGCACGTAATGTGTATGCATGCAAACGTACATGCATGTATGTATACGTATAAACATACGCAAATAATAATAAGAAAATAAATTAATGTACATATATGCACATAAGTATAGATATATGTACATCCAAATAAATGTAAATGCATAAGGGTATAAAGGAAAATATACAAGTATATATTATTTAGGCTACAATTATAAAAACGGAAGAAATATATATGTGGGTTAGATATGTAATATATATATATATATATGAAAATAGATAAATAAATATATATTATAAGTATGTTGAGATTATATATATTATATATAATACATAAAGAAGGAGATATGTATATAGTATAACCTTTAATAAAAGCTATATATATATATATATATATATTAAAAGTTTTGAAATATAAATTGTTTATATTAAAAGTATATGTATTATATATTATATTATAAAAAAAATAGGTGTACCGGGATTGGGTGGGAAAAATCCCACCCAAAAATCCAAAGTGCTCTGCCACTCAAATCAATAGCAGCCTACACCTACAACTAAATAAAATAAGCTAAAAGAAAATGAAAGAAAAACTGAAAGAAAACTCAACCCTTTTTTCTGTTGCTTTCCTTCCCATTCCTCTGGACATTTTTTTTAAGCTTTCCTTGCCTTTCCATTTTGTCTCCTCTTCATCTCCATCGTGTTGCCACTGTTGGGCAAAGCCGAATAGAGCTAAGGAGAGCTACTGGAGGACATAAAGTCTTCGAAAAATAGTGATAACAACGTAGCAAAAAGAATGGGTTCAAGGCATCTGTTGGGATCGAACCAGACTTGAAGGAAAAGGGGGCTTCATTCGGTGCTATTCAGGCACAAAAAATTAAGGGTGTTCGGGTGCCTTCAAGTAGTGATACAAGGCTGAACAGAGAAGGCATTGGTGGTGGCTACAGCCGGTGTACCAGGAGCTATCCGGTGGCTGAACGTGGACAATTTATGGGAGCTGTGTTGAAACTGGAAAATGTGGCTTTGAAGGGGGGTTATAGGCTGCCACGAGATGGGAGAACAAGGCTGAGGGAGAAGCTTGAAATCTTGCCTGATCAGTGAATGTTTTAAGGACTGGAAGTAAGGTTTCGGTGGCTGTTTGAGTGCTAAGCCAGAACACAAAGAGGGGGCTGTTTCACGTGGTGAACAAGGGCTGCTGTGGGTGGTGTTCTACACCAAGCTACCGAAAATACAAAGGTGTAGCACGACGAGAGGACGATGGAAACAGTCTAACTAATCACGGGACACGCCGAAGCTACCTCGCACTAAGTAAGACGTTTATATAACGTAGAAGTAGGATTATCCTGTATAGGATTGAATCTTACAAAGGACTGATTTGAATACCTAGAAATTGAATATAACGAAATGAAAATTTAGGTATGATATTCGACTTGATAAAGCACCAAAGTGGTGAAATATTGACCGGAAGTGAATCGATATGGTATAAGCTCATAGACATCATGAGATGAAATGAAATGCATTCATGCAATTCACGAGCATGCCATTTTACAGTTTTTATTTCATTTCCTTGAACTTTATTGCAATTAAGCATGCCATATTTACAGTACATGAAATTCGAAATGATTTATTCCCATCATGTTTATAAGAATACCTTGGATACTTGAATGGCTTTGAAATGAATGAAATTATAGTTTTCACATATGTACGTATATATATATATATATGTAAATGATCTTAAGAAAAGTACTACGTACATTGAACTATTTTCATAAGAATGGTTGAATGCTTTATGAGACTATAGGCACCCTAAGAGAATTAAATTCAATAAAGCATAGTGGAAGCCGCCTAATTGGAGATTAATTGTTAGGCATAGATGCTTGTCCGACAATAGTCGTGGACAGGTTTCAGTCTCACCTGATCAGTGGGGCTGAGAGACATGAGGTCCACGGCCATAGATAGCGCCCTAGTGGTTTCCAGGGGACGATGATATGATTCTTCACTGCTAGCTACAGTGGACTAAGTCTTTATTGATAGAGAGATATGGATTTAGCCTAGTCTCAAATGATATGAAATGAAGTTTAGAGTATGCCTTTAAAATGAAAATGAACTCTAAACTCGATATTGATTTACAGCATATGAAATGTATTTCAAAAAGTATATGTGATATGAAATGTATTTCAAAAAGTATATGTGATATGAAATATGCTTCAAAAAGGATATGTGATATGAAATGTGCTTCAAAAAGCATATATGATATGAAATGTATTTCAAAAAGTATATATGATATGAAATGTATTTCAAAAAGTATATGTGATATGAAATATACTTCAAAAAGTATATGTGATATGGAATGTGCCTCAAAAATTATATGTGATATGAAATATACTTCAAAAAGTATATGTGATATGAAATGTGCTTCAAAAAGCATATGTGATATGAAATGTATTTCAAAAAGTATATGTGATATGAAATATGCTTCAATAAGTATATTTGACATGAAATGTAAAAGCTTGCATATTTCAAGCATGTCTTAAAAGAATACTGAAATGTATTGATATTCTTATGTTTTGAACTTGTTTAAAGGAACATGTATTATATGTTTTATGACTGTAACCACTTCATTCACGATTACATGTTCAAGATCATATTATGATTCCAAGACTTAGACATCTCATGATATGTTGAAGCATTGTTGGATTGAGTTTCAAAATATAACATGTAAATGTTGCATGATGAATAAGAAAATGATCAATAGTGAATCTACTCACATGACATCATGCATAGCATTAGAACAGTATAATTCTAACTCTGCACTTATATAAATGACTTACTGAGCCTTGCTCATTAAACGCTATTTAAATTTTTCAAATTGAGCAAGGAGTTGGGGGAGTATTTCGGAGCTTTCTAAATAGTCCCAACTCTCCAAGAAGATTTTTTGTGAACAATTGGGTATACACACTCTTCTTTTGTATCTATTATCAATTCAGGCTGTTTTTGATTCAGTACTTAGATGGGATGTAATCTGATATAGATAATAGCATCTAGACTAGTAAAGATGAAGTATAGAATTGTTGATTTGCATGAATATGGATATATGATTGAATAGCATGAACAAGTGACCAAGTAAGAAAAGATAAACCATAAGATAAAATGTTATGAATTGGACATGAACTCGGTCATAGTCATGCTAGAATATAATCAACTGCTATTCTGGGAAGCATGAGCTGGAAATTATTTGTAAATTTTATGAAGGAAATTAACCTGGGTAAAGTCATAAAAATAGGCGAGGGAGTTAACGTCCCGAAACAAAATTTACTACATTGCACTTAGACAAAACAGGAATAGGAAATCGAAAAATTTAGCCCTAATTTCTACACGTCCGTACAAGTAAGAGGTATCGTCGTGGCCTTCGAGTCGTGACAAATTTATTGGTATCAGAGCCGAGATTGTCTAGTGCATGTCAGTATAGATGAGTTAGAATAGTTTACATCCCATAGTACTGTCATTGTCTGATTGTTAAGTGCTCAGTAAGTGCAGAATACTGTTCTGAATGCATGTGTTTTTATATAAAAATTAAATGATAACAAAGTAAAGAAGACTACTAAGTGGTGGATGAATTGAAACCTCGATAAGTAACACAATAGCCTGTAAGGTATTGTGATGTACAGAAAAAAAAGAAGGGGGAAACTCTTCAAACCTGTCATTGGTAGAATTAAGACTAAATACGACATGCTATATACTATGAATCTTTTGTAAATGTTAGAGATTGTAAGGTATGTCGTGCAAGATAACAAATTGATGTGGAAGTTAAGATTGCGTGAAATAAGACACGCAAGACCATAATGTCTTGCTATTGATCTTGACCTAGTTTGATAGTTTCTAAAGTATAAGAAGATGAATGGTCATTAGATATGAACTTACGAGATACATCAAATTTGGTAAAGTTATTGAGTATTGAACTTTGAAATTTAAAAGGGATTGTAATCCGAGAATTTTATCTGAAATAAGTGATCTTATAATCTTAATGTTAGGTCTGTTTGGTAAGGCACTGAGAGGAACTCGGTGCAGGCCCCACCAGGACTTCTCTATCCGAATCGAACTAAGACCCTGAAATGATGATATTTGAATGAAAGGGGATATCATCAGTCAATAGATTGTAAGATCACCTGTTTAAAAGGTATCTTGAAGAGAGAGATTAAACTGAGAAATGATGAATATACCCCTATATTGAAATAATTCTCCCGAATTATAGATGACAAAATTGATTTGGAACCGATTGATGGTAATAAAGTAAATGATGGCAGTTTAAGGCTGTGTATCGATTATAGGCAGTTGAATCAAGTGACTATTAAGAACAAGTTTCCACTACTAAGGATTGATGATTTATTGGACCAGTTGAAGGGTGCTCAGATATTTTCCAAGATTGATTTGAGATCTGGGTACCATTAGTTGAGGACTTTATTGTTGATTGGACATAAGATGAAATGTTATGAATTGGACATGAACTCGGTCATAGTAATGCTAGAATATAATCAACTGCTATTCTGGGAAGCATGAGCTGGAAATTATTTGTAAATTTTATGCAGGAAATTAACCTGGGTAAAGTCATAAAAATAGGCGAGGGAGTTAACGTCCCAAAACAAAATTCATTACATTGCACTTAGACAAAATAGGTATAGGAAATCGAAAAATTTAGCCCTAATTTCTACGCGTCCGTACAAGTAAGAGGTACCGTCGCAACCTTCGGGTCGTGACACATTTAGTTAATTCCTCTTACCTAGGAATCAGTCAAGAAATCACTACTTGTGAGTTTCATGACATCCCATCATCGAAAAATTTCATTTAATTAAATTTAAATTTATGCACCTGATGCAAGCATATAGTACATGATGCACATGAAATTATAAAAAGAACTTTATATTTTGATTTTTATTAATGAAACTCTCAATATTGAAAAATTTAGCTAAATATCCCAATACTCTGGTAACATTTAGTTAATTCTTCTCACCTAGGGATCAGTCAAGAAATATTACTTGTGAGTTTCATGACATCCCATCATCGGAAGAATTTCATTTATTTCAAAATTAACTTTTATGCACATGATGCAAGCATTTAGTATATGATGTACATGGATTTCCATTTTTTTATTTAACATATTTTAATTTTTTATTTTTTAAATATATTTTTTTTAACAATGAAATAAATTCTATATTTTCATATTCTCAAATTATATTAACTAATATTTAATTTTGTGTTTTTGTTTTTTCTTCTTTTTTTAAAAATAATAAATTATTAAAATATATTCACTAACAACAATATATATAAAAATTGAAAACAAAGTAATTAAATAAATTAGTGGCATAATAAAAAAATAGAAAAAGGAAAGAATTATACCAAAATAATTTGGGTTTAAAACCCAAGAATAAGGAGGCCCAACTATCAGCCCAAAGGAGTTCCACGGATTGGGCTTGGCTGGGCCAGAAGCGACACGGGCTGGTGCAGGTTGGATCGGGTCGAACGCAGTACGGGTCAGGTCGGCTCATTTGAGGCGCGCGGGTCGCCTCCTTTCTTTTTTTTTTCGGCTATAAAAACCACCCTTTTTTTAAATTCATTTTCAACCCTTTTTTACCAAAACAAACAAAGCGTCGCAAGGCTCTCTACAGGCGATTTTCGGTCGCCGCCGCCCGCTGTCGTCACCGGTGGTCCTCCCGAGACCCAAAAAACTCCTCTCATCTCCCTCTTTTCAGATCTGGCCTCCTTTTAGCCCAAAAACTCCTCCAATCTCGTAGATCTGACTACGTCCAAAGCCTCTTTACCCTTTTTCTCTTTTTTTTTTTGGTGTTTTGTTTTGTTTATTTCTGGTGGATGTTTGGCTGTTCTTGGCTAGAGTTTGTTGTGATTTTTCTTGCATGTATTTGAAGATTGGCTTTGGGTTTAGGTTTTGAGTTTTGGGGGTCTCAGTTCTGGGGTTTCCAGATCTGGGTTAGGAGGTTTGTTATGGTTTTGGTGATGGTGTTTGGGTGTTTCGGTGGTAATGTTGAATGGTTGAGGGCTGGTGGGCTTCGGGTAGTGGTGAGTGGTTTGGTGACAGTGGGGTTTCAGTGGTAAGATGGGTACTGGGAGGGTAGTTGTTTGGGTGGTTATTTTTTGTAGATTTTCAGAGTCTCCGTTCTCTCTGCCCCCCTCCCCAGAAGAAGAAGAAAAATCCTTCTGTTTGGGTCCTCTTAAACAGATTTTGGGACACCTTTTGCCTAACATTACAGAATCAATCATAGGTTGTCTTCCGGTTGTCATAGGCACTGGTTAGGGATGGGATTGATAGCATAGGGAAGCTGAGTCTTTGGTGAGGCTCGAGACAAGGGAGGGACTGGAGGTGCCGGCAGCTAGGCAAAATTTGGCTTTAGCATAGCCAGCAAAATGGCCATTAAATGTGACTGAAATAAGACAAATAATAATAATAATAATAATAATAATAATAATAATAATAATAATAATAATAATAATAATAATAATAATAATAATAATAATAATAATAATAGAAGAACAGAAAAGAATAATAATAATAATAATAATAATAATAGGACAAAATTAAGTGTCAACAATGATGATGATGAATTTCTGTCTCTACATAGGAGAATTTTGATTACGGTAAAGCAGTTACTTGAGCACCATAAAGGTATATTGTTTTACCTTTATATGTTTGGACTACCTTTGTACAATACTATTTTGTATAAACTTTCATGTATGGGATGTAAACTGAACTGTAGTGTACTGAATGTAAATTTGAGGACTTTCATATATATATATATATATATATATATATATGAAATTGAAGTAGAAATTTTATGGTTCATATCTTAAAGAATGAATCGGTTGAATAAATATGGAATATAAATAGTTTACGAATAATAGATCTGAGAGAGGACACAACAGACAGCCCAACCGACTATAATTAAAAAGGAAAAAGTTAGTTCTGATTTTCGGTAATCGGATGGTGACAGAGGTACCAAAGATCAAGTTCCATTCTTTAACAAGGCAATACATTCATTGATAATAACAGCTTTCCACTTAGGATGTTGAAAAGCTTAAGATACAATATCTGGTTCTATGTTATCAAGATTAGAAAGGTACACCTTTGGTTTGAAGATACTAGTCCTAGACTTGGTTCTCATTAAGTACTGATTAGTAATAGAAGAAGGTGGTGGTCCTAATATAGAGGTATTTTCATTATTTTGGATAGAAGAAGAATTGGAAGAGGAAGAGGAAGAGGAACTAGACTCATTGGAAGCTTGTGGAGAAGAGATATTTGGAGATGAACTTTGTTGTGTATTATCTAAGGAAGGAATAGAATAACACAAAGAAGAAAGAAAATTATTATTTGACGTTACTATTAAAGGTGGAGGTAAAAAAACTAAAGTAGAGTTTTTGGAAAATGATTCTAGTAACAATTCAATATAAGGAAACCTATGTTCATAAAAAATGACATGTCTAGACATGAAAATATGTTCATTTTGGTCAAGACACATATAACCTTTATGATTTGGACTATAGCCTAAAAAGATACAAGGAGAAGATCTATAATCCATTTTATGAGAATGAAAAGGTTTTAAGAAATGTATAGTCTGGTGTTACCTTGTAAAGTGCTTCAAAAGGTGTCCTTGAATGTAGAGCTATACTAGGAAACCTATTAATAAGGTATACTGCAACTGAGAAGGATTGAGACCAGAATTTAAAAGGTAAATAGGCTTGAGAAAGTAAGGTTAGTCTTGTTTCAACTATATGCCTATGTTTTTTTTTTCCTACTATGCTGTTTTGTTGGGATGTATGAGGGCAAGAGTGCCTTAAAATAATACCTTCTGAATTAAGAAAAGAAGTGAAACTTCGATGTAGACACCATTTTTGTCCGGGTTTTTTTCAAATATTTTTAATTAATTAGTTTATATATATTTTTTATTTTAGATTTAGAAATTTTGATTTTGACTTTTTTTTTATTTTCGAAAAAAATATAAAAAAAAAGGAAAAGGAAATCAGAGTTAATTTTGATAGGATTAAAAGATGAAAAATTAATTTGGATTTGGTGGAAAGAAAAATCAGAATTAATATCGGATTTAATATCCGATTCTTGAAATATAAAATTTCCTAAAAAAAAGATTGATTCTTGATTTTTTTGAATTACCTAAAATAAAAGGAGAAAACTAGGGTTTTGAAAAAATATAAAGGAGGGACATAAAAGAGGAGAAAAAGGGGGAAAAGAAGACAAAAAAAAAACCTAGAGAAAACTTTAAAAAAACCCTAGGAAATAAACCTACTGAAAAAAAAACCTAGAAAACCTTGGAGAAGGGGACAGCCACTGTTCATCATCTTCTTCAACTCTGTCGCCCACACCAGCATCACTTTCCTTTCCTGTCATTCCTACACCCGTCCACAACGCCACCTCCCACACTGCCACGCTGGTCCTGCTTTCCTGTTGCCGCAGCCTGTTACTTGATCGACCTTATGCTCCGGTCCCTTGCACCTCAGCACTGCTCGAGTCCCCCTGTTCTGCAGTCTTTTTCCTAGTTACACTCTGCCACTGAATCTGGTTACTGTCGCCACTACTAGGAGGTGCGGTTGCTACTAATGCTGTGAAGCTGCCAGCTAATGCTGTGTTGTCTTGGCCTTGCCTGGCTATGGCGGTCCTTTGTTGCCGAGAGTCACTTCGCTATTGAAGCTACATTGTTGATGGCTGCTGGAAATATAGCTGTAACGTGGAACAGGAGATGAAAATAAGTAAGGTAGTAACGTGGGAAATCCAAGCAACTTCAACATGGCCAACAATCCAAGTCCATCGTCTGCTCTATCTTGTTACTTTGCATCAGCCTACTCAAAAATCAAGTCAGTGTAGTGTTTTCAAGCACGACAACTCAAGCAAAGTTTAGCTTTTCCATCCGTGAAGAACCTGATTTGCTGGAAAATTACTTCGTCAGTTTCTACCGCTGCTGTCTCCGTGCTCTGTTTGAAAGTTCACCACTGTTTCTTGCTTCTGTGTGACTCTGCTTTGTTGCAACATACTGCCTCGCTACATTGCTTCTCCATTTGCTGCCTCCGTCTCTCACAACTTTACTGGTATCCACGTGAAATCAAGAAACAATGCAAAAGGGGTCTTAATCAATATCCAGGTTTCTTTTCTTCCTTCATTTGTTTTATTAATTAATTAATTAATATTTAATTAACAAGTTAATTTAACCTAATAATTAATTGATATCTGTTAACAATGTTGTACTTTAATACATGATAATAAATAGTTTGATAAATTTTATAATTTTATAATAATTTAGAAACTAACGTTTAATTTGATAATTTAAAAATACAATTTATGTGATCATGTATAGTTTAATATATGGGTCTAAAGATTGATATGTGTTTTAATGATAATTTGCATGTTGATAAAGTCAAGAAGAATTTTAATTGATATAAATTTGCATGATTATTAAAGTGAGTAATTGATTTTGTACTGATTTGTATATTTGCATAATGTGATTTATTTGCTTGACAATGTTATGATAGGGAAATTTGATTTGCATGTCTAACTAGTATTTAATTAAATAGTATAATTTGGCATGATTAATTGATGCGCTTTAATATAGGATTATGATAGATGATTTATGATTTGGCATGATATTCATTTTATTAGATAGGAATTAGATAGAAAATAAAAATGATAAAAGAAATTTTGATAAGAAAGATAGAAGGATAAGGTTAAAAAGGATAGTTAAATAAAGACAATTAAAAAAATAAAAAAATAAATATGAACTATACCGATGATGATATTTTGAGAAAGTCAATTGAGACATCTTAAAAATGTCTAGGTGAGAAAATTCTTTCTTAAGTTGAGCCAAATTGATGGAATACTTTTGAAAGAATTTTCAATAAATTATAATCCATGTTTATTCTTAGTAAATTAAAATATGAATAAAATATAAATGAATGTAGATAAATAAATATAAATACATGATCATAAATTAGATGAAAAATTAAATAAATAAAATGAAATAGCTTAGATTGAAAATAATTAGTAATTAATAAGATTAGAGAATAATGAAATAAATATGAATTATACCTAGGATGAAATTTCAAGAAAGTCAATTGAGACTCCTTGGATATTTCTAGGTGAGATGATTCTTTCTTAAGTTGAGCCAAATTGATGGAATACTTTTGAAAGAATTTCAATAAAAGTATAATTCATGTTTATTAAATAAATATAAATAAATGAAATAAATAAAATAAAAATAACTTAGATCAAGATTAAGATTAAAGAAATTTAAATAAAATTAGATAAGTGAATAATAAATGAACTAGATAGCTTAGAATAAAAATTATAGGAAATAAAAAATATGAATTATACCGAGGATGAAATTCTAAGAAAGTCAATCGAGACTCCTTGGATATTTCTAGGTGAGAGGATTCTTCTTTAAGTTGAGCCAAATTGATGGGATACTTTTAGGAGAATTTCAATGAAATATAGTTCATATTTTAAGATCAAATAAATATAAATAAATAAAATGAACAAAATATAAATTAGATAAAGACTACGCTTGAATAAATATGAATAAAAATTGGATAAATAAACGAATAAATAAATAAATAAATATGACATGAAGACAAGAGTACAATAAAAATAAAATAAGAAATAAGTATGAATTATGCCGATGATGAAATTTCAAGAAAATCAATTGAGACTCCTTGAATTTTCTAGGTGAAAAGATTTCTTTTAAGCCGAGCCAAATTGATGGGACGCTTTTAAGAAAATTTTCAATAAACCATGATTCATATTTATTCTCTAAATAAATAAAGTAAATAAATAAAATATATAGATAAATATAATACGAAATAAGATATAGAAATTAATATGGAATAAATATTAGAACCAAATTTATATATATATATATATATAAAATAAGATTTTCATTTATCCGACGATGGAATTCAAGAAAGTCAATTGAGACTCCTTGAATATCTTGAGGTGAGGGGAATTTCTAAGGTTGGAGCCAAATTGATGGAAAAATCTTAGAAATTTTCCCAATACATAAGTATATCGAAATTAATATGAACTTAAAGCAAATTGTAAAGATAACCTAAAACTAGTTGGTACCATTTTAAGATGGGCGTTGTAGGGGTGCTAATCCTTCCTTACACGTAACCGTACTCCCGAACCCTAGTGTCTTTGAATGTAGATCAAGCCTCATCCTTAGTTTGAATAGGTGACCAATCACACCTAGGTTAGAATGGTTGGTGGCGACTCCATGTCTTTGTGTCTAGCTATTAGGTTTCCCCCGAAACTGGATACGTTATGACAGTTTGGCGACTCCACTGGGGACTTAAGAGAGTCAGGCCAATACTTAGTTTTAGGTTGTCTTAGAATTTGCTTAAGAGATCTTAGTAGAAAATAAACATTAAATAAAAACATTGTTCCTTCAACACACACTTCACGCACATTTGCATACATCAGCCCTCTTCCCGGGCTTTACCCTTTCTTAGGAGGGAGTAGAGTACTTACGCTCTCGTGAGGTAATACCTCCGCAATGGCTAGCGAAATACTCCCACTCAAATTGAACCTTTCCGTTTGTAGCCTATGATGGGCGAGGATGGGGTGCCTTACTAGTCCATGTGGACGACAGTGAGGAGCAATATGGGAACTTTTAGAAGGTTGAATTATCCAAAGCCCAGCATGTAATAAAACTTAAGAGGCCCAACTTTAGACAAAGCCTTGCCAACTTAATGTGTAGAAATAACCTATGGCTAGGACACACAAAGGAATATTCCTTTTCAAAAAAAATATAAAAAATAAATTAGGAGACAAAATGGTTCATTATGACGTGCATCTATTTGATTTTACAATGCATGACATGTCAATTTCAACATTGCACCTAGATATTTTTGGTCATACATAAATTGAGCATGCATCTCATGCATAGGTTTGTATGTGCACATCATGGCATCTTGACTTAGACTATGGTAATAAAGGTGAGAAGATAGCTCGGCCATCAAAATTGCCAGTCACCCACATGATACTTGTTTGAAAACAAGAATAATGGAGAATGAGCAATTGGCACGAATTGATGGAATCGAAAATGTGCAACAGGAGATTGTCAGGGCCCAAGAAGAGTCTAAGGAGCAAATGGCCAAGATGACGGAGATGATAATGAGCTTGGCAAAAGGGAAGGGAGTTGATGAAGACACTAACGTTAGAGTGGAACCCCAAATGGAGGACCCTCAAGCAAGAGAAGCTTAGGAGGGAAGCGATTGAACTAGGCTCTCATAAGGGGATGCATCGTATGTGTGATATGTTAGAGGAGAGACTAAGGGTTATCGAAAGGAGCATTATTTATGGAAACATTGATGTGGAGAAATTGAGTTTGGTTCCTGATTTGGTGCTACCCGCAAAATTCAAAGTCCCCAACTTTGACAAATATGATGGAACTAAATGCCCATTAGCCCATATTACAATGTTTTGTCGAAAAATGGCAGGGCATACTCTCAATGAAAAGTTGCTAATCCACTGTTTTCAAGATAGCCTTATTGGGTCCGTAGCAAGGTGGTATGTCCAATTAGATAGAAGACGCATCCATTCATGGAAGGATCTTGCGAGGGCCTTTATGGTTCAATATCAACATGCAAAGGATATGGCACCAGATCGATTATTGTTACAAAATATGGAAAAGAAGGCTACCGAGAGCTTTAGAGAATATGCTCAGAGATGGTGAGACATTGCCGCTCAGGTTCAGCCTCCCCTTACAGAGAAAGAGACGACAATTCTGTTTGTCAATACACTTAGGGCTCCATACTATGAGAGAATGATTGGTAATGTCGCCAAAAACTTTGCAGATTTGGTACTCTCGGGTGAGATGATTGAATATGCTATAAAAAGAGGGAAGATCGAATGGGCAAATACAATGAAAGGTGCAACATTCAATAACGAAAGTCAAGATGTTCAAGCTGTGACTAATGAAAAGCAGTATGAAAGTTATACCCCATATCACCCATACCCCATGCAAGAAACCCACCACTTTTGTCCACATCCTTATCAGTCAATTCCTCAAAATGGTTTTCAGCCTAACTTTCGTCCTCAATCACTCTCCTCCCTACCAAACAATCCAAGAAAGCAAAGAAACGGTGTAGAGAGATTGCCAATTCCAATTTCTGAACTATTGCCTTTGCTAATAAAGAACCAGTACTTGGTGCCTACGCCTTTGAAAACAGCTCCAAACCCAGCAGCAAGGAGTTATGAACCAAATAGCAAATGTGAATATCACATGGGGGCAATTAGGCATTCGACAGAAAAGTGCAGGCAATTGAAGGAAAAGGTTAAAGAACTCATCAGTAATGGTGCCTTGACTCAAGAGCTTATTGAACAATGGAAGTTTGCTTCTCCATAAGCCAAGTTTCCTATGTGTAATTTGTGGATGTTAAATGTTCTCAGGATTCTTGAAATTTTCATCAAGTTGTGTTGAAAGCTTTCCATAATTTTCTTTCCAAGTAGATGAAATAAAATAATTTTGAAAACATTGGTGATTGTTATTGATAATGAATAAACCCTGCCATTGCATTTCCAGTATACTTTCCAACTCAGTGAAAACTTGGAATCCCTAAAGACATACAAGCTTGAAATTCATTCATTTTTACTCACCATGGTGAACTTTTGAAGTCAATGATCTTCATAAAGGCAATGAGCAATGAAATAATTGATGAATTTACAAAACTTTTGAATTGTTTTGAAGGACCAATTCATGAAGCATTCTCTTAAGGACTTTGTATTTGGAAATTTGATAGATGTTAAGGCCAAGCTAAGAGTCCCAAACACATCAACCCAAAATTCTTTCTCATAACTTGAACTTTCTAACTCAAACCATCTTTTGCTATGTCTTAAGGCAAAATGATTAAAAGAACCAAGCTTTTGATAACCTCAACATCTTTTAATGACCATTCTTAATTTGATTGATATCCTTTTTCTTATTTTAAACCATGATAAGGAAAATTGTTGCATAAGGCCTTCATAAAGTTGAGTTGATACATTCTGGGCATGAGTTGTGAAAAAAAAGAAGTGAAGAAAAAAGGGAGTGAAAAAAAAAAACAAAAGAAGAAAAGAAAAGAAAAAATTGATTGTGAAACCATGCATGAGGGATATTCAAACAATTTCAAAAGCAAAATAAAATTTTCATCTTGAGGATTGGTTTTCAATAGAAGTGTCAATGTTTGATATGACAAATGGCCATCTTTCATATTCCTATCACTGAAATGAAATCATCCCTTTGTTACCCCTTTTGAGCTTATTGATTTCTTTTTAAATGAACCTTAACCAAGGATCACCCTCCACATTGGAGAGGCAAATGCATCAGAGGAGTTTTAGAAGTATTAGTGATTGGTCTTATGTCAAATGCAAGAAAATGATGCCCTTATTAAGGGGCAAATGTGAGAAGAAGGATAGGTGAAGATGGAAATCAATATGAAAAAAACAAGAAATTGAAAAAAAAATGAAAAAAGTAGATGTGAAAAAAAAAAGAAGAAATGAATGAGAATAAAATGTTGGAAAAGAAAAGAAAAAGTGCTTCGAAGAGTGGGAAGGACAGATGTTCACAATCGAAGAAATGATCCTTGGTTCGATAAACCTTGAAAACACTTATTTTGGGCCTATTTATCCATTCTTTGAAAACCCTAAACCTTGGCCTACGTTACGTGCTTAAAAGTCCATTTTGATCAAATAGAGATGCTTGTATTGAAAAACTTTTCTTTGAGAAACCATCATCGTTATTTTGTTTGGAATGAAATTTGAGTTCTCAAGTGCACGGTAGAATAATCAATAAAAAATAAAAAAAAAGGAAGAAAAAAAAGAGAATGAAGCTTTAGGGTGAAAACCCATGAAAGGGCAGTCTAGAGCAAATTTGAAACAACTCAAGGCCATCGTTTGTGATTGTGCTAAGGCAATAACAAGAAAGAAGAATAACCAGAGAGTGATGCTTTCAGACAGGACCCTTTGAAATCCAAAAAAATCATCACTTTGAAATTTTGACTCGAGAGTTGTATCTTTGGTTTCCTTACGCCAAAATTTGAGCCATCACAGCTAGGCTTGACATTTGTTAAAGTCCATATATCAGGAAATTAAGGGAATGCTAAAATGGATTGTGTTCTGTGAAAGTTACTTTTATAAAAAGAATTTTCATTTTCAAGGAATTTGTTTCATTTGTGAGCCAAAATGGAGAGACATTGATTAATAGAACCTTTCTTGATGACCAAACATCCTTGATGCACCAAATCAGTACATTTATTCAGCTAGACCAAGTTGTGACTCATTCTATTTGTTCTCAATAGTAATCACCAATTTTTAAGAGATTTAAATGTCAAATGTTTTTATCTTTGAAAATTATTATGTGGGGCAATTTTCTATTTTCAAAAAAGAAACTTGAAGGAGTGAAAAATGAGAGTTTTGTGATTTTTATGGGGGCAAGTTCTTGTTTTAAAAAACCAAGTGTGGTAATGGTGTTTTTAAGACTATTCTTGGGGCAAACTTTGGTTGTTACGAGAGCATGAATTTTCGTGAAGATATGAGAAGTGGTGAAGTGTTCTTGTGAATAGTTTGGGATGATTCTGTTTTTTTGATTTGGATAGATGAGTTTTAATTTGATAAGAATTGTGGGGCTAGAAGAACACTAAATGAATGATGATGAAGAGGCAATGGAAAGACTGAACGAGTGATGATTGCTAAATTTAAAGAAAGAAGAATTGTGGGGCAAGAAGAAGATTGAATGAATGATGGTGATGGGGCAAATGATTTTAGGATTGCTAAATTTGAAGAAAGAAGAATGATGAGGCAAAGAGAAGATTGAAGGATGACAAATTTTTGAAGAAAGGAATAAGATAGGCTGAGGATGTGACTTGGTAAGGCATTGTTTATCATTTGCATTGCATTCATGACATGCATGGCATTGCATTCATGACATGCATGGCATTGCATTCCATTACATGCATTTTGACACACAAAAAAAAAAGAGTTTGTTTGTTAAGACAATAAGATAAAAAAAAAAGGGTTTTGAAAGATTAGATGACTAAAAATTTGGAAAATTAAAGAGAAAAAAAAATCAGGGAATGCGAGAAGGATTAGGAATAAGATGAAAAAAAAAGGGGGAATGAAGTTTTGAAACAAAAATGTTAAAATTTTGAAAAGAAAAAGGAAATTAAAAAGGTATGGATATGATGGGACAATGAAAAAAAGATTAAAAGATGTGATGAGATGAGATGGAAAAATGTGATATTTAGATAGAAAATAACAAAAAGAAGAAACTGGAATGATAAGATGATTTAGAAGATAGAATTGAAATGATGAGATAAGATCAGAACCTCCGAGTACAATCTGTAAGACCTCCGGGCATGATTCATTAGAACCTCCGGGTGCAATCTATAAGACCTCCGGGCATGATTCATTAAAGCCTCCGGGTACAATCTGTAAGACCTCCGGGCATGATTCACTAAAACCTCCGGGTACAATCTGTAAGACCTCCGGGCATGATTCATTAAAACCTCCGGGTACAATCTTCAAAACCTCCGAGCACGATTCATTAAAACCTCTAGGTACAAGCTATAAGACCTCCGGGCATAATTGATCACTTTCAGATGAGAAAATTTAAAGTTTCATGGCCTTCCTAGTCGAAGGAGCATTTAAGAGATGAGAATTTAAAGTTTCAGGGCCTTCCTAGTCGAAGGAGCTTTTTTAAGAGGAAAAAATTTTTAAAGTTTCAGGGCCTTCCTAGTCGAAGGAGCATTTTAGAGATGAGAGAATTTAAAGTTTCAGGGCCTTCCTAGTCGAAGGAGCATTTAAGAGATGAGAATTTAAAGTTTCAGGGCCTTCCTAGTCGAAGGAGCATTTAAGAGATGAGAGAATTTTAAAGTTTCAGGGCCTTCCTAGTCGAAGGAGCATTTTAGAGATAAGAAATTTAAAGTTTCAGGGCCTTCCTAGTCGAAGGAGCTTTTTTTAAGAGGAGAAAATTTTTAAAGTTTCAGGGCCTTCCTAGTCAAAGGAGCATTTAAGAGATGAGAGAATTTTTAAAGTTTCAGGGCCTTCCTAGTCGAAGGAGCATTTTAGAAATAAGAAATTTAAAGTTTCAGGGCCTTCCTAGTCGAAGGAGCTTTTTTTAAGAGGAGAAAATTTTTAAAGTTTCAGGGCATTCCTAGTCGAAGGAGCATTTAAGAGATGAGAGAATTTTTAAGGTTTTAGGGCCTCCCTGGTCGGAGGAGCATTTTCATGATGAAAACCAATTTCTTTTAGAATAAGTAAATATCCACAAAAAAAAGGGGAAAAAAACAAAAAAATTGAAAAAAAGAAAAAAATAATAATAAAATGAATGCGGAAAAAATGGATGTCTATGTCTTTGCACAATTACTATTTCATAGCAAATGTACAAAGAGGGGCAACTGTAGACACCATTTTTGTTCGGGTTTTTTTCAAATATTTTTAATTAATTAGTTTATATATATTTTTTATTTTAGATTTAGAAATTTTGATTTTGACTTTTTTTTTATTTTCGAAAAAAATATAAAAAAAAGGAAAAGGAAATCAGAGTTAATTTTGATAGGATTAAAAGATGAAAAATTAATTTGGATTTGGTGGAAAGAAAAATCAGAATTAATATCGGATTTAATATCCGATTCTTGAAATATAAAATTTCCTAAAAAAAAGATTGATTCTTGATTTTTTTGAATTACCTAAAATAAAAGGAGAAAACTAGGGTTTTGAAAAAATATAAAGGAGGGACACAAAAGAGGAGAAAAAGGGGGAAAAGAAGACAAAAAAAAAACCTAGAGAAAACTCTAAAAAAACCCTAGGAAATAAACCTACTGAAAAAAAAAAACCTAGAAAACCTTGGAGAAGGGGACAGCCACTGTTCATCATCTTCTTCAACTCTGTCGCCCACACCAGCATCACTTTCCTTTCTTGTCATTCCTACACCCGTCCACAACGCCACCTCCCACGTTGCCACGCTGGTCCTGCTTTCCTGTTGCCGCAGCCTATTACTTGATCGACCTTATGCTCCGGTCCCTTGCACCTCAGCACTGCTCGAGTCCCCCTGTTCTGCAGTCTTTTTCCTAGTTACACTCTGCCACTGAATCTGGTTACTGTCGCCACTACTAGGAGGTGCGGTTGCTACTAATGCTGTGAAGCTGCCAGCTAATGCTGTGTTGTCTTGGCCTTGCCTGGCTATGGCGGTCCTTTGTTGCCGAGAGTCACTTCGCTATTGAAGCTACATTGTTGATGGCTGCTGGAAATATAGCTGTAACGTGGAACAGGAGATGAAAATAAGTAAGGTAGTAACGTGGGAAATCCAAGCAACTTCAACATGGCCAACAATCCAAGTCCATCGTCTGCTCTATCTTGTTACTTTGCATCAGCCTACTCAAAAATCAAGTCAGTGTAGTGTTTTCAAGCACGACAACTCAAGCAAAGTTTAGCTTTTCCATCCGTGAAGAACCTGATTTGCTGGAAAATTACTTCGTCAGTTTCTACCACTGCTGTCTCCGTGCTCTGTTTGAAAGTTCACCACTGTTTCTTGCTTCTGTGTGATTCTGCTTTGTTGCAACATACTGCCTCGCTACATTGCTTCTCCATTTGCTGCCTCCGTCTCTCACAACTTTACTGGTATCCACGTGAAATCAAGAAACAATGCAAAAGGGGTCTTAATCAATATCCAGGTTTCTTTTCTTCCTTCATTTGTTTTATTAATTAATTAATTAATATTTAATTAACAAGTTAATTTAACCTAATAATTAATTGATATCTGTTAACAATGTTGTACTTTAATACATGATAATAAATAGTTTGATAAATTTTATAATTTTATAATAATTTAGAAACTAACGTTTAATTTGATAATTTAAAAATACAATTTATGTGATCATGTATAGTTTAATATATGGGTCTAAAGATTGATATGTGTTTTAATGATAATTTGCATGTTGATA
This sequence comes from Heritiera littoralis, assembly GCA_031772115.1. NCBI lineage: Eukaryota > Viridiplantae > Streptophyta > Magnoliopsida > Malvales > Malvaceae > Heritiera > Heritiera littoralis. Next base: position 794,627 of record JAPDPK010000136.1, on the reverse strand, counting down.
AAGTCAAGAAGAATTTTAATTGATATAAATTTGCATGATTATTAAAGTGAGTAATTGATTTTGTACTGATTTGTATATTTGCATAATGTGATTTATTTGCTTGACAATGTTATGATAGGGAAATTTGATTTGCATGTCTAACTAGTATTTAATTAAATAGTATAATTTGGCATGATTAATTGATGCGCTTTAATATAGGATTATGATAGATGATTTATGATTTGGCATGATATTCATTTTATTAGATAGGAATTAGATAGAAAATAAAAATGATAAAAGAAATTTTGATAAGAAAGATAGAAGGATAAGGTTAAAAAGGATAGTTAAATAAAGACAATTAAAAAAATAAAAAAATAAATATGAACTATACCGATGATGATTTTTGAGAAAGTCAATTGAGACATCTTAAAAATGTCTAGGTGAGAAAATTCTTTCTTAAGTTGAGCCAAATTGATGGAATACTTTTGAAAGAATTTTCAATAAATTATAATCCATGTTTATTCTTAGTAAATTAAAATATGAATAAAATATAAATGAATGTAGATAAATAAATATAAATACATGATCATAAATTAGATGAAAAATTAAATAAATAAAATGAAATAGCTTAGATTGAAAATAATTAGTAATTAATAAGATTAGAGAATAATGAAATAATATGAATTATACCTAGGATGAAATTTCAAGAAAGTCAATTGAGACTCCTTGGATATTTCTAGGTGAGATGATTCTTTCTTAAGTTGAGCCAAATTGATGGAATACTTTTGAAAGAATTTCAATAAAAGTATAATTCATGTTTATTAAATAAATATAAATAAATGAAATAAATAAAATAAAAATAACTTAGATCAAGATTAAGATTAAAGAAATTTAAATAAAATTAGATAAGTGAATAATAAATGAACTAGATAGCTTAGAATAAAAATTATAGGAAATAAAAAATATGAATTATACCGAGGATGAAATTCTAAGAAAGTCAATCGAGACTCCTTGGATATTTCTAGGTGAGAGGATTCTTCTTTAAGTTGAGCCAAATTGATGGGATACTTTTAGGAGAATTTTCAATGAAATATAGTTCATATTTTAAGATCAAATAAATATAAATAAATAAAATGAACAAAATATAAATTAGATAAAGACTACGCTTGAATAAATATGAATAAAAATTGGATAAATAAACGAATAAATAAATAAATAAATATGACATGAAGACAAGAGTACAATAAAAATAAAATAAGAAATAAGTATGAATTATGCCGATGATGAAATTTCAAGAAAATCAATTGAGACTCCTTGAATTTTCTAGGTGAAAAGATTTCTTTTAAGCCGAGCCAAATTGATGGGACGCTTTTAAGAAAATTTTCAATAAACCATGATTCATATTTATTCTCTAAATAAATAAAGTAAATAAATAAAATATATAGATAAATATAATACGAAATAAGATATAGAAATTAATATGGAATAAATATTAGAACCAAATTTTTATATATATATATATATATATATATATAAAAAAGATTTTCATTTATCCGACGATGGAATTCAAGAAAGTCAATTGAGACTCCTTGAATATCTTGAGGTGAGGGGAATTTCTAAGGTTGGAGCCAAATTGATGGAAAAATCTTAGAAATTTTCCCAATACATAAGTATATCGAAATTAATATGAACTTAAAGCAAATTGTAAAGATAACCTAAAACTAGTTGGTACCATTTTAGGATGGGCGTTGTAGGGGTGCTAATCCTTCCTTACACGTAACCGTACTCCCGAACCCTAGTGTCTTTGAATGTAGATCAAGCCTCATCCTTAGTTTGAATAGGTGACCAATCACATCTAGGTTAGAATGGTTGGTGGCGACTCCATGTCTTTGTGTCTAGCTATTAGGTTTCCCCCGAAACTGGATACATTATGACATTCGATACTCACCCCCAATCTATTTGCAAGATTTTAATTAAGGGGGAAATTGGTTTTCAATTATTTTCTTAAAGTGAATGAAAGATCGCAAGGCTTCACTTTAGATTGAAGAAAGTAAATCCATGTATGTCTAGTATAAGCATCCACAAATGAGATATAATACATAAAACCATTACCAGATAGATAAAGAGTAGGGCCCCATATATCAGATTCAATAAGAGTAAAAGGTGAAGTGTATGAAGTAGTAGAGGAAGAGAAAGGAAGTTTCTGACTCTTTGCATATTGACAGTGAGAACAAATGAATGCTTTATTGATTTTGTGTGAAACATTACAAGATTCTAAAACTTTAGAAACATTTGAAGGATTAAGATGTCCTAATCTGCTATGCTAGAGAATATAAGTTTATTATTGAAGCAGGAGCTTTTGATATGTGTGATTGAGTTGAGACTTTAGAGATTAGGATTTCATTCTGGTTATTTGAGATAACTACAGTAGGCTTATCTAGTGACAGGTTGAACTTGTACAAGCCCTTATCAAGTATGCCCTTGAGAAGTACTTTCATGGTAGTTGAATCCCTCACAAAACAAAGGTTAGAGTGAAATTCAAAAAAGACAAAATTATCTTTACAGAATTGGAAAACTAAGAGTAAGTTAGTAAGTTTTAGTTATATGAGGGACATGTAAGATATTATTTAATTGAAGAACTTGGATTGAGAATGAACACGAGAATGACTAATACCAATAATATCAAGACCAGCACCATTCCCCATGTAGACCTTACCAGCACCATGATGGCTAGACCCAATGTTGAGGTTCTCCAAGGTATTGGTGATATGGTTTGTGGCCCCTAATTCCAAATACCATGAAGAGTCTGCAACAGAGCTAGGAGTTGCTATGAAGGCATCTAGTGAATGTGCTTGCTATGAAAATGAGTTGGTATTCTGGAAAGATCTTGGAGTATGAGGAAAGTCAGTAGAACCAGAGAATCTTGAAGTGTGACATGATTCACCAAGGTCAGGATTAAAGAATATATCAAAGGGATGGTAGCACCTATGCACTGTGTGTCCAGTTTTGCCACAAAGTTGGCATTGGGGCATGGATCTAGCGAAGCCTCTACCTCTTCCTTTTCAAGTCCATTAGGATGGCAGTCTGAAGAAGTATGATATTAGAAACATGTTCAACTTTAAGAAATTATTTTTCTCTATTGCATTTCAAGAAATTCAGTATGCCCCTTTTATTCCTAATAAATTCATAAAGGAGTTGTGGTTGCTCTGGCAAGATAAGATATGTTAGACCTTCTGATATGCTAGGACAAGCATGTGAGGTAGAACGAGTAGCTAATGTGCTATACGGAAGTCAAAGTGACATTTGGAAACTCATTCCTAAAATAACAATAGATTCTGGATTTTGTTCTTGGTGGCGTTGATGCATGTGCTCTGGCTCAGCTTCTTGCTGGTGAGTTAAGATTTTATTTATTCACTGCATAATAAATTGGGATATATATTACGATTATGGAAGGGGTTTTTAATGTTGGATAGTGTGAATTTTCAGTTATATGCCTGGTCAATGGGCCATCACTGGATTTTTTTGGTCGCAATATCTTAGAAAAATGGATTCTTTATCATTTTTTTATTGCATTGAATGAGCAGTATCATTTTCAGATTTGAACCAGGTTGCTTAAAGAAGATGATAAAACCACCAACAAGTGATTGGAAGAAGTGGAAGTGGATTTCTTTCCCAGGTGCTTGGACAGGGTTCGAATCCTGGAGTCCCCACTGTTGGGAGGGCTTTACCGTTTACCACTCTCGGCCCGAGCAGGTTAATCTCAGATCGTAAAACGGATGAAGATACATGTGCTTATACCAAAAAAAAAAAAAAGATGATAAAGCCAGTTTTTGTTTTTTTTTTCTTTTGTACCTTCATTTTTCAGATTGGTTTTGAATTTTTGTGATGCAAATTTTGAACAGGTTTCTAAAGTCTTGAGTGCAATTTTTTTATTGTTGTTTCATCTTCTTTATTCCTGGCTTCTTGCAAGTGTTATTTCATTCTCAGCAAGTTCTCTAGCTTTATATTGGGCAATGACTACATGCTTCATTTGCTTATACAAGAATTTTGTAATTATTAATATATATTTTCGACTTTGAGATAAAAATATTATTAAATAATTTTCATCTTACAAATCAAACTAAAGCTAAATCTCATAAAGTTTACTTTCTTTCCTTCAAACCAGTAGTACTTTTTACATAGTGAGATAGCATGAAAAGAAAAGATTTGTGACATATAGGTAGCTATGTTCAAAAGCAGTTCAATCTCAACTCATCGAACAGAGCATTCAGATCAGAATAAGAAGATCCACCTTCTTCCACGGCCTTCCTAGCCATGTTCTTCAATTCCCTAGCTCGATTTCTCATTTCATCAGCTTCTTCACCTACCATCACCCGAATAACTGCCCTTTCTATATCTTCCATGGTTACTTTAAATTTCGAAGTACTAACAGGTGTCCATCCTGACCACTCTTTGGCTCCAACACCCACTCCAATTTTCAGAATATCTGTAACCAGCTTTTCATTGAAAAACTGTTCTGCGCATTGTGGCCAAGTAACCATAGGCACACCAGCAGTTATACTCTCTATTGTTGAGTTCCATCCACAATGAGTCATGAATCCTCCTACAGCTTCATGATCAAGAATTAGAACCTGCGGTGCCCATCCTCTTACTATCAAACCCTTCCCTTCCATCCTCTCTTCAAATCCTTCCGGCAGCCAATCTTCTTTGTCTTCATATACGTTCCTTACAACCCAAATGAAATCTTGTCCTGAAGCTTCAAGGGCCTTGGCTATCTCATTTAGCTGTGAAGCTGAAGCCCTGAATATACTTCCAAATGATATGTAGAGAACTGAGTTGAGTTTCTTTGAGTCTAACCATCTTAAGCAATCGTGTTTGTTAATGGAGGCTGCATTTCCTCTCTCGGCTTTATCTTTATTGTTCTTGTTGCAGAGTGAAACAGGACCAACGTGCCATGCCTTCCTTCCCATGACTTTGGAATAGTGTTCCGAGTAAGCCGGTTCCAGCTCACGAAAACTATTCACAAGGACTCCATAGCTTCTCAACTCTGTTTCGTTTGCTTCATTCATAAACCTTCTCCGCTCAGATTCCTCTGTTTTTTTAATATAATCAGGCAGCTGCAATCTTGTCATCTTTATTTGGTGCGGAAGGCCAGGCACATCAAAAGTTTCAGATTCAGAAGCTACGTTCTTGAAGGGTTCATGGCGAATTAAGCTATGGATGACACAATGAGCAAAGCAGTTTGTTCCATGAAAAACCAGCCTTGGAATCCCAAACATGCCAGCAACATCTGTAGCCCATGGAAACATCCAGTCAGCCACAAGGCAATCCGGGCGGAGGTCTTGAAGCAGCTGTTGAAGTGGTTGTCGGAGAAGGTCTACGGCCTCGTGAAACTTTGAAGACATTTCATGTGAAGTTAGGGAACTCACATTCTCGCATCCTTCAGGCAAGCCTACCTCAGCTGCCGGAAATTTTATTTCCTGAATGCCAATGTCAAAGCCCATTTCCTTCTCACGTTGAATTACATTGGCAAAGAGAAGAGCATTAAGGGGCGTAGTGACGATAGTCACCTTTACTCCGTGCCTGGCAAACAGTCTAGCCATGTCCACCGTAGGAATCAGGTGGCCATGGGCAAGTTGTGGGAAGAAAACGAGGTGAAGCTGACGTGAATTGGAGGCCATCTAGCTTTTCTTATAGTATTACGATTACGAGATGGAAGGAAAGAAAGAGACGTAAAGTAATTGGCAATTAATTAAGAATTTGAGCTTGTTATTTATATACAAATTAAGCAAAGGATGATGAACAGAGTTGTTATTCGAAGGAGACAGAGGCGGTTGAAGCACGAGAAATTTGTTGATAGTTGACATGGTAAATTATTGTTTGTACGCTTGGACCGCAAGTATACTTAATTACTATCCTGGATTTTTACACGTGAAAAGGACGGGCAGAGTTCAATTAAAATCATGCGCATGCATAGCTGAGAAGAAAAGTTCTGTTAGGATTCATAATATTAGTTAAAAATAGAAATAGAACTTCCAACAACTTCTTCAAATCCATATTCGATGTTTTTATTATATTTTATTATTAGAAAATTAGTAGTAATTTATTTTACTTGGTTGGCACGGAAATCTCCTCAACTTGGGAGGTTACTTTAACTCAGAGTTTGGATTATTTATTTAACTTTTGAATCATTCAACTAAGGTGTTTGGATTATTGCTTTTAATCAAATTAAAGAGATGAGGGTTTTTTTTAATTTGAATTCAGTTGTGAGAAATATTTTGAGAGAAATTTTGAATGTGATATAAGAGAACGTGCTTTTGAGATTATTCGAAAAATATGAATTAAATTTATGAAATTTGAAATACTTATGGTCATATTGCCAAAATAATTATTATTTTAAAAAATTCTGATCACTTTAAATTAAAATCATTTTTGAGTTCGAATTGATTTGATTTTCGCTCTATTTTTGGATTTTAGCTAAGTGAATATTTTGGTTTGATTCAAACTTACTAGCTTTAATCTTTTGGCATAAAAAGTAGAATGAAAAAAGAAATTCGAGCCCTGAATTTAATTCATTTAAAGAAAGGATAATATATGCATAAAGCATAAGTCACTTTATTAAAGGCAAAAGTCAATATAAGCATTTTTTTAATATTACTCTTTTTTTTGTTGAATTTGTTTTACTTGGCTTCCAAGGATTTCTTAGTCAACAATTCAACATCATCTGTATTCTTATTACTTTTACCATTAGGATTTAGACACTTTCACTCTAAGTTAAAACTTGTTTCATTGATTTTGGGTTTTACCCTTGCACAAGAGTAGACCAAGGTGGGGTTTGTCTATAGTAAGATTGTAAAATATCAATCTTACTGTAAGATCATAAGATATCATGAGATATTCACTATCTCATGAGAAATTAAATAAATAATAAAACTTTAAAAAATAGGTAAATAATGGCTTAACAAGTTAACAGGTAAACTTTACTTTAATAAAATGTAATTCAAATTACATTTTTATCTATTCAAAATCAGCAAGTATTGTAAATTATATTTTTATTTATTCAGAAAAATATATTATAAATTATATTTTTATCCATTCAAAAGATAATAATATAAATATCAATTTTTTAAAAAATTATAAAAATATCAATTTTTTTAAAAATTATGTGACATATTAATATTAAATTTTATTGTTGTTACCTTATAGTATAAAAAAATAAGAGCGGTCAACTACCTTTTTATAATAATCAACTACATATGAATGTAATTACGTTTAAAATATATTTTTAATACAATCAATTGATTGTCTTTTTATAACAATCAACCGTTATGCAACTAATTATATCACAATCTGAAGGCTGAGATGTACACGTAACAATTACACTTATACTGTTTCCCAAATTTATGAATTAATTTTTTCTTTTCACTTTAAGGTTTGTATTCGATGTCAATGTCACCACTAAACAATTTCCACCTTTCTCAATCTGATTTAACTTTACTTGGTCATTTAAATGGTTAACTCCTAAGGTAAATCAACTTACTTCCTTAATATTTTAATTCAAGATTTAATCTAGCAAAAGAAAAAGATTGAAAACCTCCCCTTATACATATAAAATTATCCCTAATTAATTAACCTGCAAAATATATGTGAGATCCCCAATTTCCATGTATTCCTCCATGTATGTAAAGTATTCTAAGTTAATATGATTAAATGAATATGAAGATTGATGTGTAATTGAGGTATGAATAATGTATGCATGATGAATGGAATATAGAAGAAATAATAAAGTTGAATGTCAATAAGTCAAATGAAGCATGTTGATATCAGAAATTTAATTAAGGTATGAGAAAAGAAATAAAATCAGAAATTTTGATTTGTGATTTAATGAATGGCTGAGATGAGAAGGAGGAAAAGAGGAAATTAATGGGTCAAATGAGTCAAAGGGAGAAGTGCATGGCTGAGATTGATGATGGATAAGGAAGAATTTAATGCAAACATGCATAGTCATCACCCCATCATCTCATCACCAACATCAGCCCTTGCCAGCCCCATCCCTCTCGTGCCATCTCCAAGTTTCCAAGTTTTCCATTCCAAGCTCCTTGCTAAACCACCTTACTCCCTCACCAATTCACTAAGTTCATTTAACGAAAAATAATCATTGTCGTTAGACTAGGTGATATCCAAAGTTTGGTGGATTGATTTCAAGTATTGGAGGAGATCTCAACAATTGAAATTTTGATCTCTAGTGAAGGTAAGAGAAGAAGAGGATTCTTGCAATTTCGTTCATGATTTGGGGTTGTGTTGAGTTAGTATATTATATGTATGATGATAAGTTAGAGGTTTAAATTGATGTGATGATTTCAGGTTAAAGAAGTGGAAAAGCTAGGGTTACGCGCCAAGTGATTTCGCGTTTCCGAAGGAATCAAAGTAAGGAATTTATGTAACGGACGTAAGGCGGCTATGTCTGCATGTTTTATGATGTTTTTACATGTTTTGGAGAGAAGCACCAGTTGATTTTGTGCAGGAAAAGATGCATTTTCGGACTTGTCTCCTAGTACCAATTAGGTTAGGAGCAGCCGACTGCCTTAAGTAGCAGCCGACTGCCTAGAGACAACCAAAACGCCGTTTTCCGAAAACCGATGCAAACCAGTCGACTGCTATGTAAGCCAGTCGACTGCTATTTTCCCAGAAGCATTCTGTTTCAAACCAGTCGACTGCTATATGGACCAGTCGACTGCTATTTACCAAATTGCATTCTGTTTCAAAAACAGTTGACTGCTATATGGACCAGTCGACTGCTATTTCTTAAGAAGCATTCTGTTTGAAAACCAGTCGACTGCTATATGGACCAGTCGACTGCCCCCATGTATTTTCAAAGATGAAATTATCGAAATTTTAAATGAAATTAATTTCGATAAAAGGAATTATGAAGCAGCAGTCGACTGCCATATAAGACCAGTCGACTGCCATGTATGAAAAGATGTTTCAAAGCTTATTCAATGTAAACACAAAGGTGTTTTCTGAAAAGTATATTATAAATGTTTTGAGGCTATGGACTGCGTAATGATTATGCATTTCTGATGGCTGAGAGACTCTGATCAAGTCCTCAGTAATATGTATGTTAAGTGAGGAACCCTAGTCCGGTCCTCAAGACCATAAGTGACACCTGACTAGTGCTCACTAAGGTATTATTAAGGCAGGAGAGAATCCCTGACCTCTACATGGTATACCAATGTACTAATGCATGATTAGAGTCATATGAGTCATATGAATGGGAATGAACGGTTCATATGACGACTCAATCGCTTAAACATTGTACATAGTCTCCATCTATTTCAAAGTACAAGATGTATGTATGAAGAAGTATATGATGTATGTTTTAAAGTATGTATGAAGTATGATGTTTTAAAGAAAGAAGTATGATGCATGTTTTATTTGTATGCTATATTTTAACGGAAGCATACAAAGTATGATTGCCATGTCATTTGAAATAAATATGCATGGTTGCAAACGATGCATGAAAGATGTTTATAATGCATGCTTTATAATGCTTTATATGACATTATAGAGCCAAGTAGGAAAAATGCATATAGAGGCATAGCACGCTCTTTTACATACTTTGCTTACTGAGCGTAAACTCACCCTTTTATGACCATTTTTCCTACAGACTATCTGCAGTGAACCCCGCTCCGACTAGAGGAGCTTGTTTTTGAAGAATCAAGGTGTACCTTCTTGATACGCTTCCCGGTTAGCATAGAAGGTATACTCATATGTTCATGTATATAATAAATTGTAATTCAGCTACAGTACAGTACAAGTAGGAAATTGTGTATATAGGATATCGGGGATGTAAGATAAGATGATGTATGAGATCCTGTGGAAAATGGAATGATATGTATATATATCATTTTTATGTTTATGGTAATTGAGTAAAAATATTATAAGCTATTAAATAATTAGCTTAAGGATAAGAAGAGAATGACACTGCATGAACTAAATCTAAATAAAGAAGGAAAAAGATAAGTGATAAGATGAAGTGACGGGGACGTCACAATATATGTATATTTTCATCATCATATCTCAACTCTACAATCCACAGTTTATATTATCATACATTACACACATTCCCATAATCATTACAATCAACATATCCATATTTCACAAGATCTATATTTGGCATATAACAATAATATCTTAGATCGCACTTGATAATCATATTAGTTTATATAAAAATCTAGAGTAATCCTAAGTTACAACTTAAAATAATTTCAGTGACATGTACTGTGCACTTCATAATGTCCATACATGATAACCAACTTATATACAAGGTTTATATACCTCAAAAGTAACAAAAGCAATACTCGGAGGATTTAAACAAGTACACTAGTAGATACCGTCCTCGAGGCCTCGCACAAAAACTCCAAGGCGAAGTTTAACTCGTATGATCTGCAAAGCTGTTAGAAAAGGGTGAGCAAACCACGACTCAGTAAGTAGTTTAAGTAAATGCATGTTAGACTCGTGTCAATCTACATGCAAGTGTATGAAAAAATAGTAACTGAAATGATGTGTATGCATGGTATTATGTCATGATACCAGTTATTTAATATGAACTTTAATCAAAACACTTTCGCTATGCACTTTAATTTAAAACACTTTTACAATGTATTTTATTTAATTCACTTTCATTATGCACTGCGATTAAATCAAAACAGTATGCACTTCGATAAATCGATCATTATGCAATTTTATAAATCAATCAATTCACAAAACAATAATCAATAAACTTTAAGCATATAGCCTTGATTCACTGAAAACGATTTCAAAACCAATCACTTAATCACTTTAGATGTAAGCCCCAATTCACTAAAAATGATTTCAAATTGATCACTTATCACTTTAGGCATAAGCCTCAATTCATTGAAAACGATTTCAAATCGATCACTTTTCACTTTAGGCATAAGCCTTAAATTCACTGAAAAACAATATCAATATGATCATTTGTCACTTTTAGGAAAAAGCCTCAAATTACTAAAAACGATATCAAATAGATATCTAATAAAGTTTTGGCAAAGACCCCACTTACTAATATAGTTACAACATCCATCCTAGCTAGTAATGGAAGAGGTGTTGCATCGAGGAACTCATGTAGCACGTAGGTCCTTTAGGATTCTAGAGGTGGCTCCCACGGTCCAAAAGGTATCGTGTAGCACATAAGTCCCTTAGGATTCTAAAGGTGGCTCTTACAGTTTGAACGATATTCGTGCAGCATGTAGGTCATTTAGGATTCTATAGGTAGCTCTCTTGGTCCAAAAGGTATCCATGTAGCACATAGGTCCCTAAAGATTCTAGAGGTGGCTCCCATGGTACAATATCTATGGCCATAAAATACTCCAATCTTGCTGATTAATCAAGATCTGAAACCTGTCTATTGGTTTTCCAGACAAGTATGATTTGCCTAGAGTACTAGGCTCAATAGGCACATTGTGAGACCTCATATTTTGGATTATTGTTTAATTTTATTTATATAATTAAGAGTATTGAATATTCTATAATTAATAAATTGTTAACTATTTATTAGGTGTTAAAGAAAAATAGTAGGTAGGCCCCATTGAATTTCTAAAGTTTTAATAGAGGTGGAACTTGGAGGATTCGATATTCAGGGCCGAAAAATATGATGGTAAGAATTCTAGATTTAATCTCAATAATTTTTGATGCTTCAAAATACATGCAACAATATTTCAAGAAAAATGTGCAACAATTTAAGAAATGATTGTTTAGTACATGGGCCGTCGAAATTTTTGTTAATAACAATCGAACTAAATGGACTTTTGACCCACTGTCTGTGATAAATAATTCTACATGAAATATAGTTTTAGAACATGTAGACAGAAGGAATAAATGAGATGCAAAAACAGAAATTTATGCAATTTTACGGTTAGGGGTATTTTGGTAATTTCACCTAAATCAGTAAGCGAACCCTAACAAAAGCTTCACCAACCATTAGAGCAAGTTAAACAGAACTTTTTTATGATTAAATAAAATGTTTTGGAGATTAGATAGAATGTTTTCAACAAAGTCAAACTTTAAGGGCAAAATTGGAAAGTTTCTTTAAGTATAAGGGCAAAATGGTAAACTGGCTAATAAAATATCAATTTCCAATAGTTTCCTGGTTCATTTTTGGGCAGCAACCAGAATCATTCCAAACCTCCATTAAAGTGAGCTTGAAAGGAGAGAGAAAGCTTGAAAATTTCATTGAAAACTCACCGAAACCAAAAATTGTCTCAACCAAACTTGCTCTCCTTAGTCTCCTCTACAATTTGGTACCAATATCTCTTTCCAAAGTGGCCAAAATAAGGCTGTAGGCTCTCCCATAGAATTTGGTCAAGGTAAGATTCATGAGAATTTTGTATATTTTCATGGTTTTAAGCTTTAATCCCTTATGTTTAAGGTGTTTACATAGATATCTAGGCTTAAATCAAATTTAATCTCTGAGAATCATTCCTTAGAGGTTTCAGCAATGGCGTTTTATGAATAGGAGTGATGTAATTTTGATGTGGTGATGATGTAAAAATTATGTAGAAATTATATTAAGTATGAATTTAAACAAAATTGGAAAAATAAATCATGTTTCATGGATGAGCATATTCGGCCAACCTAAAGGGAGAAGGAAATTATGCTTATTTCAATGTAATTTATGTTCTAAAATAATGTGCGAATTATTCTGAAACTATAGGTGCGACTGGAATAAAAAACAAAGGTGTTTAGCATAAGTTAAGATTTTAGCACCGGTAGAATTTAAACTAAATTTAGAGCTACAACAGACAATCCATTAGCATTTAAATTATTAAAGTATTCTTTTAATTAAAGAATGATGAATTTACCAAGTTTAAATGGTAAATCTGCAGTCCCGAAGTCCGGAGGTGCTACCAGTGCAAGAGAGTCGGATATTGAAAAACTAAGAGGTAAGGGGTAAATAGTTGTATGAAGCGTAGGGATACTTCGTTGCATGATTTTGATAAAATTGTTTTTTGGTGAAATTGAAATTGATGTTTTGGATTGGAATTGGAATTTGGAAATTGTGGTTTTGAAGTTGTACTTTCATGCAAGGGGTTAGGTTAGAACGAACTGTTATGCTGCCGAAATTTTTCTAAGCTAACCTTCTTAAATTTATGAAATCCATGAAATTCATTTTTTGTTATGATATTTTGAAATGTAAGGAAAATAAATTTAGGTATCTGAATTTTAAATATATGAATATGGTTTAATAAATATTAAATCACAAATTCGGTAATTAAAAAATTTTTGTGATATTTTATCTATTTTCTGATGCTTGGATATTTTTACAGATTTTATGCAATTTAAATAAATAATTTTGAATATTAAATATTGATTTAAGATTATGTTGTGTATTTTTATGTCTGAATTTATTTATTTTATTAAATTAATTCTTATGAATGTGTTTATGGCATTATTTAAATAAATTTATCTCTGTAAACAGTTCTGAAGATATTTATTTAAATGTTTTGAGATTTTTGGCCCTGAACCTACCTGCGGGTACATGCATTTCCATTCCGTTCCGATCCTACTGACTCTAACCTAGTCTTTAACTCCCAAAAGTGTCACCTAACTAGTGTACACACTGTGGCCCCCTGACAATGGCCATATGTCTATTATAGTGCATGTGTTTATTACTTGTAGCCTAGTCTCCACTAAATTATACTGGGGTGGTAAATTCTTGGTTAACTTAAATCTAGGCACTCCCAGTTGATATATATTTTCGATTTTGATTTATCTATTTCTTATGTTCTATAATTTGACTAATATGTTTTGTAAAATTATTTATTTGAAATATCTATTTGAAACTAATATAAATGTGGTTTATAATATTTATGGAGTAATTTCTGATTTCCAAAATATACAAGTTCTATTTGTTGAAATATAGAATTTTATTTGAATTTGTGATTTAACTTTTGTAAAATTAAATTCCCTATAGTGGACTTAGATACCGGAATACGTAAGGTACTTCAAAGTATCCTCCCATACTCATCTGGTGTAATGTTTGGAATTAGAAAACTCTGAACCAAAATTTTCCTTTTGAAACATTATTTCACTTACTATCTTTTGGTTTGCATTCGATGTTAGTGTAAGCACACGCCAGATTTTTCTATCTCAATCAATGTGATAACCGCAAATTTCAACTCACAGCAAATATAAATCAATATAGTGATTTGAAGCAAATGGATTTTAGGGAATTTTTAGAGGAACTAAGAGAACTATAAAGTAATAAATTAAATGGAAATGTAATGAGGAAATTAATGAATTAATTTTTATGTATATATAACAAGTATACATGAAAACGTATACATGGAAAATAAATAGAATTGATGTGTAAAACATATTGTACATTAATTGAATAAGAAATGAGTATATTTAAATATATCTATATATATAGACACATACATATATCAAGTAAGTATATTTCATGTGCATGTATATTTATACGTGTGTAAACAAATAAATAAGGAAAATACAAGTATAAAATATATTGAAATATATATTTATATGAAGATTAAATGAAGATATGAACATATGTAGATGTCTGTGTGTATTATAGATAAATATATTAAACAAAATTAATTAGCTATTTATCAAGTATAAATTTTATATATATTTGATACATGCTATAAAAATGTATAATTACCAGAAAATATATATAATATAAATATTTATATATATTATTATAAAATTACTATATATATATATATATATATATATTAAAATAGTATACATGGGACAAGCTTCCTTTGGAAGCTTGCCCACGTTATTGTCTGCTCAGCAGACTAATTGTTTATTGAGCAGACCGAAAAAGTCTACTTCAGCAGACCAAAAAGTGTGCTGAAGCAGACCTAAACCCTTTTAAAAAATTAAAATACAAAAAAAAAATTTAGATGACATTTGCTTCAACGTGTTTGCTGAAGCAGCAAAAAAAAAGTGAAAAGAAAAAGAGAGAAATGAAAAGGAGAAACCGCCGGCGGTGAGAAGGAAAGAGAAGGGTTACCGCCGGCCACAGAAAGGGAAAAGCAAGGGAAGAGAAAAGAAAGAAACTAAAGGCAAAGAAAGAAGATCTGGCCAAGAGAGAGAAACCGGTAGGGGAGAGAAGAAAGAAGTTGTCGTGCCACTGCCTTGCTATCACCGCCGCCATCGCCAACCGATCTGGAGGGGAAGTGAAAAGAACGGCCACATCGCGACCCCAGCTGCTACTAGAGTGGTTGAACTAGCGGCGACAAGGGAAATAAAAGGGTGAATCGGCAAGGCATGGTTGAACCAGTCTGAATCGGTTCAACCAAAAAAAAAAAAAGAGAATAGACAGAATGGAAAAAGAAGAAGAAGAAGAGAAGGAATATGGAAAAATTGTGGTGTTGGACTAAGATTTTAGTGAAACCAATGGTAACGAAGAAATAGTGTAATTAGCCTTGAATTTGATAAAGATTATATAGAGTTTTAATTTAATTATATTAAGTGATTTTTGTAATATTTGATTTGTAGCAATGTTTTAATGCGATTGATCAAGAAGTTGGCTAAGATTGCACATAACACTAAGCTCGGAGTTGGTAAGATACTTTTATAACGTTGCGTTAGTATTATATTGTATAGATGAAAAATGGTGTTTACGTGATTATGATTGTGTGATATTGGGGTGTTCCACGAAGTTATTGGAACTTGAAATTTAATAGTTTTAATATTTATTGCATATTGAAATAAATAGGAAACAATGTTCCACGAAGTGTGGAGATCGTTAGTGTTTTAGGAAATGTTGTTTAAAGTTATATAGAAGATTAATGATTGTGACAGTGTTAGGATAAGTAAATATAGATAAATATAACTTGTGTGAACATATGTGATAATTGTGTGACTTTATTATCTAAGGGAACATAATAGTTCATGGGTGCATTTGACTTTGATACATCATGTTAAACTTTTAAGTTGAAGAAGATCATTACATGATAATTGTGTTGGCGTAACCATGACACTACGTGGATACGATTCAAGATAGATTGTAGGAGAAAGTGTTGAATTAAAAGCACTTGAGCTATTGTTATAGTGAAATGAATTACCTTGAAAATTTTGAGTTTTAGAATGATTTGGATTGGTTGAAAATTTTGAATTTCACCTGCAGGAGGTTCCGATTTCTTAAATGTTATGCTGTTGAATTTTAGATAAAATTGTCCTAGGTAAAAGCTACTGATTTCCTCGTAAATGGAGATTTAGAAAAAACGATTAAAATGATTTATTGAGAAAGATTTTAAAGTATATGGTTGAATTTGAATCTATGCTATAGAGACAACTGAGGCAAATATGAGACATTGGTATTAGCATAACGTTGGGAGTACATATATGTGAATGGGGATAATTGTCTCACGATGAAAATGGATATTATCCTGGGAGTCATAATTTCAATTTTTGGTCTAATAAGATGATTTTGAAATATGACTTACGGTATCTTGTAGAAATGAAATAGACAATAAAGGTTGTATAATTAGCAATATGGAATAAAAATGTATTTTTATTAAGTAAATTACTAATCATATGACATGGTGGTTGAAACTGTAGAAAATTGTTACGGTAATGTGTGACTCTGGATGATATTGAAATATAGATACTGGGTATTGATGTGGTAATGTAATTTTGGTAACAAATATGCGATATTAGTATTTTAGAGCATTATTGAAATTATATTTATATGCTTGTGAACTTATACGGAAATCATTATGATTTATGGACTGTGAGATAGATGTTGGAATTGGAAGTGAATTGAGACTTGAATTGGGTGGACAGTATTTGGATATAAAAAGATGTATTTACACAATATTGTAAGTGAGATGAGAGACCTATGATCTAGTAACATGTGGGTGTTATTGAAATACATCTAAATAAATATATACACAAATGCATTGTGAACTCTTAATGACTTGTGAGGGCATGATAGCCTTGTGGTGTTTGTGGTATAAGCTGATGTATAAATAATTTTGAAGAGTGATGGACTATATGTAAATGCATAATGATTAACAACTTACAATTGGACCAAGGTTACACGTGAATGAGGAATTAAGGTTACTACAGATATAGCTAAACCTATTTGCCTAAGCATGTACAATATCACATTGAATAAAGGTTGAACTATATCTTGGTGTACTCAAGTTCACTCATGCATAGCATATGACTTTTGAAAAACATGTATTGTTTTAAAAGAGAGAGTATTGTTTTTTTTAAAGTGAAATGCACCAAGTCTTTTAAATGAAAGTAAATGCCTGAAATGTCTAAGACAGCCACACTTACTATTGTTTTATGCTTTGACATTACGCATAATGCATACAAATTGAACATGCAATTTAATCGTTCATTGATTTGAGAAAATGACGCTGTTTGAAATGCTTTATCACGTGGCTTGTCTTAAAGGATTTGAAAAATGAAAGAAAAGAGAGATTTCAGTTTAGAGACAGGTACCCTATGGAAATTTCTATGTGGCATATGCCTTCGTAGCATAAAGTATATATACATCGAGTGGTTCTGCCTATGTGGCATGGAACCCTGTTTATGTATACATAATATGTACATGTTGCCTGATGGACTATTCCAGGCTGTCCAACAATAGTCATGGACACATTCCTTAGTTTCCAGCTGATCAGTGGGATTGGGACGATTTATGATCAGTGAACCCCTCAAGGGAAACTATCCCATTGATAGCTACAATGGGTTAGAGATGATATGATAATAGAATAGGGATCCATGCCTAGTCTCTCACTAAATGTTAAACGTTGTCTAGAGTATAATTTACTGTATGTGAACTCTAGACATGGTATGTTTTTACAGTATATTTGATATAACTGAGATTGAATATGATGTACACATGGTTTTATACCACATATGATATGACTTGAGATTACATATGCTTTAAAATGTGTTTTAAAGCATATGTTAAATGATTTTGAGCTACATGACTTTCGTACATGATTATGTCTTACATGAAACATGATTAGAAATGGATGTTTTATACAGTAAAAATTTTATACATTACATATTGAACCTTATCATGACAGTATATGTAGTATTGATGCATGATTTGCAGTGATACAAGGATACTTAGTATCATCAGGGTATGATTGAATAAATGTTAAAAGGATATTGACTTCTAAATGATACTGGGAGATACACTTGCAGGATTTTATGCATTGCATTAGGGAGGATATAGTCCTAATTCAATTATTATATTAGTATCTTACTAAGCCGTGGATTTGCTCACTCTCTTAATTTCATCTCTTTTCAGACTATTTGAATTAAAATCCACCATGAGAGCTTTTGAGTGGGCCTTTAGAGACGGTATCTAGGCTTGGTACTGGCCCTTGTCCTCCAAACCTACTTTGCTACTTTTAAGGTATACACTCTTTGTAAATCGCTTGTTTACATGTAAGACTTTAATTGATGCACAGTAGGTATTTTGTTCAATGAGTCGGGATGTAACTTAGGACCATGTTAAATTATTATATAAGTTCCTATAATCATCGAATGCTATTTAGGATGTGATTATGTTTGATTGATCGTATTTTTTGTGGAATATGTAAATGTAATTGAGATGATCTTAAGATTGTGTTTAGTACATGAGGATATGAATTGTGGATTGTGGATTTCTTGTAGGTAATTAATTGGAGAAAGTGATAAAATATAAAGGGGAGGTTTTTGACCCGTTTCTTTGTTAGTTTAATATTTAAGTGAAATGATTATAGTTCACCTAGATAGTTGAGTAAATACGCTCATAAATAAATATTTAAGTTGTCAAGACTAAAGTATAAAGAAAGGATCAATGAAATTAGTTTAGTGATTACACTGACACCGAATACAAACCTTAAATCGAAAAGGAAAAATTTAGTTCGTAAATTTGGGTAAATGGAATAAGTGTTAAGCAAGTGTACGTTACGGTCTTCGGGTCATGACAATCAATATATCACATCATCAAATTAATTAATGATTTAGATACCTCAGCATATTTACAATGTACTATTTATTCATAAAATTTTTACATTCCACTATAGTAGTTACATCATGTTCTGTAATTACATTTGCTGTGCAATTACATGTCTGAATATAAATGTAAATATGTACTTGATCATTTATTACTTATAAATTTCTAATACTTTCTTCAATAATCTGGGAAGCAGTGATAGACACGTACACTGAAAAGCTATCAGGGAGAAAGGAGTAAGGGGGTGAGCTTTGGGGAAAGTCCAGTAAGAAACATATATATAAATATGCTGAAACATTATAAAAAATATTTTAGAAAATATATCATAAACTATTTCAATATATAACTCATTTATAATCTATGTTTGAAAATACTGCAGTAAATAGTACTCGTTTTGTTATAATAAATAGTTCACTTTCCGTAAACAATTCAGATATAAACAGTAAAGAGTTTAGTAACAGTAAATAATTCAGTACTGGCAACAGCTCAGTAAAACAGTATAGTAAACAATAACAGCAGATGGAGACCAGGTAATACTCAAAACATCATGCTATAATCCCCGTAGGGAGCAATAGTAAGTATATGAGACGTATGGCCATAGTCCATAAATGTCTTTAGTCGTACACTAATCAGATGTCAACCGGGACGTTGAAGATAAGATCAATATCAATAGCTTCACACAATATTCACACAGTAACAGTATAGTAAGACATGGCATGATACGAGGCCTAACAATCTCAAAATAGTTCATAAACTGTGTAAATTTCATAAAGGAAATCACTTCACAACACATGTTTTAAGAAAAATATACATATCTAGTGCAGAAGTAAAAACTTATAAAATATTCACAATTCAGTTTTCACTTCTGAAAATATTCCATTTCACTTTAAGTATACTGCGTGAAACTAAAGATTTTATCTTTGAGAATTTTGAAATGAAAGATATGGGAGAGGCTTCTTATGTGATTGGAATAGGAATATTCTGAAAAAAATCAGAAGGAATACTAGGCCTATCTCAGAAAGCATATATCAACAAAATTCTCGAAAAGTTTAATATGAGCAAATGTTCACACGGGGTTGTTCCCATTCAGAAGGGTGATAAATTTAGTCTCATGCAGTGTCCAAAGAATGAATTGGAACGAAAGGAAATGGAATCAATTCCTTATGCCTCTGTTGTTGGAAGCTTAATGTACCTGTAGACTTGTACTAGACTGGATATAAGTTTTACAATCAGAAGGTTAGGCAGGTATCAAAGTAATCCTAGAATTGATCACTGGAAGGCTACAAAGAAAGTTTTGAGGTACCTGCAAGGAACAAAGAATTACATGCTCACATATAAGAGATCCGATCAACTGAAGGTAGTCGAAAACACGGATTCAGATTTTGCCGGATGTCTTAACAGCAGGAAGTCCACTATTGGTTATCTGTTTCTTTTAGCTGAAGGAGCAGTTTCATGGAAAAGTGCAAAACAGACTATCATTGCTTCATCCACAATAGAAGTAGAATTTGTGGCTTGCTTTGAAGCTAAAATTCATGCATTATGGATGCGGAACTTTATTTCAGGACTTAGGGTTGTCGACACCATTACCAAGCCACTGAAAATTTATTATGATAACTCTACAGCAGTATTCTTCTCCAAGAATGACAAATACTCTAGAGGTGCCAAACATATGGAATTGAAGTATTTTGCCGTTAAGGAGGAGGTTCAGAAACAAACTGTGTCCATTCAGCATATTAGTACTGATCTCATGATTGCTGACCCATTAACGAAGGGTTTACAACCCAAGTTATTTAAGGAACATGTTCTTAGAATGGGTCTTAATTGTAATGATGTTTTGTAGTGACACTTTGAGCTCAATGATATGTTTCTGACACTGTTATGTTTTCCTGTTCTATAATGCTATGTATACATTATTGTTTGATGTTGATAGGAAGAGACTTAACAAGTCATTATTGTGGACCATTATGAAATTATAGTATAATGATAATCTAAGGACCTAATATATTAAATTGTAGGTGTTGTAGTATATGGAAAGGAATGTTTTACAAATTAAAACATGACCGCCATAACTCATACCGAACAGTTTTTATATTATGGTATTATGATGGGAGATAATAAATTAACTTCCATTATAAAGATTTTAATTGAGCCAAGTAGGAGAATGTAAGATAAACCCACGTTTATAGTTGTGGCTCAATTAAAATCTAAAGGAAGTTATTTCTTAATAGGTCACTATCCCTAAACTTTAGGAACCACATCCACTCACATGATGGACATGATTGGGTGTGGTAGTTTTTTAATTAAATTAAAACAAGTTCTCTCTCTCTCTCAGAATGTACGGTGTTTTTCATCCACACTGTAAACGAAAGGGAACAGAGCAAGAGAGAGAAATTTGTTTTAGTACTACAGAGACTGCAACAATGGCTTCCTTTTCTTCTTCACTAACGCCTACAGCAGACAGAGGTATGCATAGAATCTTATATTGTGTAGAAAGCATGAGATATCTAATTTTAGAGATCCCGGATGTGTGTTTATATATACGATTAAATATAACACATAGCCCAATAAAGGAACCCAAAAAAAAGCATAAACAAAAGTGATCTGATGCTCACTTTACTTTAATTCCCATTTTAAATGGAATAAACAAGTGAATGTTTGCGTAATTATTCCCCATTGGAACATACTCACATACCTCCTACTAGCTCTAGCTGCAAAAATTCTTCCACTTCCTCTGGTAAGTCTCTCTTTCTAACTACATTATTCAATGTTCTGTTTGTTGAATGTTCGCTTAACTTCCATTGAAGAAGAACAAGGGTTCCATATTCTCATCTTTGTAAAACTCCCCATTTACCTCTCCTTCCCACTTTGCTCTTCCTTTACTCATAAATTTTAGTTCATGGCTTGAAACATTTAGCTTTGTTCGGAGCTTAATAAGAAATGGGTTTAATTTCTTAGCTTCTGGAACTGTAAGTAGTATAGTTTCAGTGTTTAAGTTTGGTTCAGTCATGGAATTGAAATAGGGTGTTCCTGCTTTTCGCCCCTGGAAACCCTCTAAATTACTTACACTGCCACTCTTGCTCTTGCTCATGCTACCTTTATGGCTTTTTAGCCCATCTCACTATTTTGATATTGACCGACATGACAAAGCCTCACTGTTATTATTCAAATCATCAGTTCAAGACCCTGGCCGGAGCATGGCAACCTAGTTTGGGTTAAACTAAACCAACTGGACCGGTATTTCTTGTGAAAATCAGACCGATTGGGTTGTTTCCGTCAACCTGGCTAATATGAATTTGTCTGGTAAAGTGCACCCTGGTTTATATGAACTGCCATTTCTTGAATACTGGAAATTGTCTAAGAATAACTTCAGTGGCACAATTCCAACATGTTTTGGTTCATTTGGTAGTCTTAAGACTTGATCTTAGTCACAATAGCTTTGTTTGGGTTCTCCCCGATGGTATCATGAGGCTTAGTCAATTAAGGGAACTTGTGTAGAGTGGAAACCGAGAACTCAGTGATGTTTTGCCATGGTGGATTGGTAACTTCTCGAGCAATTTGGAAAAACTTTGATTTGGGTTCGAATTCATTTCATGGAAAGATGTCTGATAGCTTGTTTTACTTGAAGTCTTTCAGGCACTTGGATCTTGGAGACAATTGTTTATCAGGCAATATTCATGAGTTTTATCAATCGTTGGTGTTTTCTAATCTTGCTTCAAACAAGTTATCTGGCACTTTGCCTTGTTTTTCTACTTCCACACCCAGTCTAACTGTTCTGACATTGGCTAACAATCCCTTGTGGGAGGAATACCTACTTGTATTGCCTCACTGGAAGTTTTGAAACATCTTAATCTATCATTTAATCATCTGAGTTATGGTATATCACCGAGACTTGTGTTTACAGAAAAGTCGCTTGTGTTAGACTTGACTTTCAATAATTTATCAGTTCCTCTACTTGGAAAAATGGTAGAGGCAACAGAAAAATCAATCCTTGTTCTTCTGGACCTCTCTCACAATCAGTTTTTTGGTAAAATCCCATTGAGGATCACCGAGCTGAAAAGCTTGCAAGCATTGTTTCTTTCTCATAATCTCCTTACAGGGGCTATTCCGGCAGGGATTGGAAATTTGACTTATCTTCAAGTAATTGATCTGTCACACAACTCTTTATCAGGTTCAATTCCATTAGATATTGTTGGGTGTTTTCAGTTACTTACATTGATGCTCAATAACAACAATCTTTCTAGTGAAATTTAACCTGAGCTTGATGCATTGGATAGCTTGAAGATATTGGATAGAAGCCACAACAAAATTTCTAGTGAAATCCCACCAACCTTGGCAGGGTTAAAATCACTAGAGATTGTTGATTTTAGTTCCAACAACCTCTCTGGAACACCAAATGATGCAATAACCAAATGGTCAAACCTCAAGTATCTATCCCTAGCTCAGAACAAATTTAGTGGAAATTTACTCGACTGGCTATTCACTTTTAAAGCAATCTAGATGATTGATTTCTCTGGAAACAAATTCTCAGGCTTCATACCAGATGGTAACTTCAATATTAGCTTCCACGATAACAATGGATATAATGATAGAGCACCTAAACAGACATTTATTGCAATGCCAAATGCTAAGATAAAAATTTTTGTCATGGTCATTGATAGTAGTGGATTAACCTTCAACTACAAGGTCTTCAACATTTGGAATTAACTTGTCGGATAATTTGTTACAGGTTAAGATTCTGGATGTTTTGTTCGAAGTAGGAGGATTGGAATATCTAAATTTATCTTATAACTTTCTAGATGGTCAGCTTCCTATGTTGAAGAAAATATGGAACTTAAGGGCCTCAGATTTGTCACATATTTTTTTATCCAGCCAGGTACCAGAAATGTCTTTGATGCAACGCATAAATCAAGGGGATTAAAAACCTATTTTAGGCGAACATATAAACCTTGATTGATTGGGTTTAATGTTGAGAATAATTTAGTATTTAATGTCTTTATTACAATTTCCTATTTTACCAATGTAATAAGCCTATAAATTGGCTATTGTCTTTCAATAAAGGACAGACTATTTTGATTTTGATATTGATAAAGCTTCTTTCTCTTAATCCTCTTCTCATCCTTTCTCTCTCATTTTCTTCAATCTACCTATCCTAACTTTCTTCTCCTACTTGTTTTCATCTCTTCATCTCGTATTCTACATCAAGTGGCATCAGAGCCATTAACGCTTCCTTTGACCAAAAAAAAACCCACGCTTCCCATACTGTCCTGCTACTCGACAACAAATAGCTTCTACGCTGTTTAGTCTTTTGACAATGAACTGCAGCTGGAGGCTCGACAAGGAATTGCATCCTTCGTGCCTAGTTGGTAATATTTCTGACCCTTTGAATATACAGTTGATTAATAAATTTAGTGAGGCTTACTACCACATATTGTACTTGGATCTGATTATTTAAACTTTTTGTTTGACTTCCTTTATTTGAACCTATACATTGTTTGAGTTTGCCAACTAGAAAGTGTGTCTTAGTTATCATTTGTGAGGTTTCTTTTTCAACCATTCAACTAAAAAAAAAATTTTTTTAACCCACCCTCATTGCATGATTATTAACTTGGTAATTTTTTCCTATTTTGATATTGGCAAAAATTTTAATTTTTATTGCTTAAGGTTTTTTTAGTTTTTTCTCAGCATCATTATCATTATCTTTTCCTCCACATCATGACTGTGAAAGAACATGAAACTTCCTTCACAAAACTTGAGCAAAGACAAAGTCAAACTGAAGAGAAAGTGAACAAAACCGAGGGAAAGGTTAGTCACCTAGAAACCCGACTTGACCAACTTTTCGCCACTATTAAACAATTTGCCAAATCTGTTAACCTCTTTCGAGATGACTTTTATGCAACTCGTAAGAATCCTAAAAAGCGAGTAGAAAGGGAAATTAGTAGTGAACCAAACAATGGTCAATGTTCTGTTATGACTCTCGGTCTTAGAAACAATAGGAACACCCAAGCTGGTTTGTTGCCTACACCACCTAGGACACATCCTACAGCCAATCACCCGCCTATTGTCGATGAGGAAGTTTTTTCTAAGGAAGAGTATTTACAGCATCCACCACGTGTTAGACATGCCCAAAGAGCCAAAGGGAGCTATCATAAGCCAAATCCTCAATATCCCTTGGATCGCCCTAGGTATTGTGATAATGATGAGCTTGATATGTCTAGGAAGGTTAAGGTAGATGCCCCTGAGTTTGATGGTAGACTAGATCTCGGTGTTTTTATGGATTGGTTGTACAATATGGAAGATTATTTTGAGTGGTACCAAATGAACGATGCTCAACGCATTCATTTCACCAAAATGAAGTTGGTAGGATCTGCCAAGCGTTATTGGCAAAATGTTCAACACAGCAATGATCGTCTCAGGAGTCCCCCTATTCTTCTTTGGGTCGAGATGCGAGAACAGTTGAAAGAAAAGTATTTACCACCTTACTATAGGGATCAATTGTTAGACCAACTACTAAACCATAGGCAAGGAACCTCTCATGTCAATCAATACATTGCCAAATTTGAGGAGTTGTTATTGAAGAGTGACATCAACGAAGAACCCAGGCTCACAGTCTCTAGGTTTGTTAATGGGTTAAGAGCTGATATTAAGAGGGAGGTCATTGTGCAATCACCCGATTCCTTAGAGGATGCATATCATAAGGCCTTAGAATTTAAAAAGTACCTCTAATATACTCCACCTAGGCGTACTCTTGTTCCTTTTCATATTTCTAGGGTTAATACTGGAACCCAACCTAGCCCTCTTAGGACCAACACAGTTTCAAACTCTGTTGCCTCTACTTATAACAAGGGTAAAGAGACTACCACCTCAAGTGTTTCTCGTCCCTTGATAAAGTGCCATCATTGTCATACTAAAGGACATATAACT
Organism: Heritiera littoralis; assembly: GCA_031772115.1. Taxonomy (NCBI): domain Eukaryota; kingdom Viridiplantae; phylum Streptophyta; class Magnoliopsida; order Malvales; family Malvaceae; genus Heritiera; species Heritiera littoralis. The sequence goes on along the minus strand of JAPDPK010000136.1, from coordinate 768,709 downwards.
TCTCGATGCCCACATCGAACTTTAGCCTTAGAGCATGTTAATGAGACTACACTTGAGGATGATACTGACATTATTGCTATCACCCCTATTGTGAATCCTGATTGTGATGATGACTCATTTAAGGCCTTTGTAGATGATTCTTTTGCAGACCCTAGTCACCTCTCCGTTGTAATGAGATGCATCTTGCCCACACTTGCCTCACCTGATGCTTGGAAGCGCATTAGTATCTTTCATACCTATGTTCCTCTAAAGGACAAAGCCTACAAGACTGTCATTAATGGCGGTAGCACCATGAATGTGATTTCTAGCATTGCCCTTACAAGGTTCAACCTTAAGCCTGAACCCCATCCCAATCCTTTTAGAGTTGCTTCGGTAGATTAAACTTCCCTACCCATCAAAGAACGCTGTCTAGTACTTCTTAGGATGGGACCTTACTTGAGGAACTCTATTGTGATGTCTTACCTATGGATGTTGCACACGTCTTACTCGATCTTCCTTGGTTATATGATCATGATGTTAAGCATTTTGGCCGAGACAACACCTACACATTCACCTATGGTAAGAAGACCATTTTGCTACAACCGGCCCAACCTACCTCTAAGAAAAAATCTGTGTCTTCCACTATCGCTGACACTAGCAAGAATAGACTTCAGATTTTGTCTTGTAAGCAATTTGAGAATATAGGAATTGAGATTGGTCTAGTTTTTGCTCTTGTCAATAAGGATAGCTTCCGCTTTCCCTTAGATACCAACATAGACCATATCTCTAGTGTCTCTCCACTTCTAGATGAGTTTAAGGACGGCATGCCTGATGAACTCTCAAATGAGTTACCACCGATGAGAGATATCCAACACGCCATTAACCTAGTCCCAGGCTCCCAATTGCCTAATCTCCCACATTATAGAATGAATCCAACCGAGCGAGGTGAATTGAATAAGCAAATATATGGTCTTTTACAAAAGGGATTTATTCGTAATAGTCTTAGTCCATGTGCAGTTCCTGTTTTATTAACCCCAAAAAAGGATGGATCATGGCGGATGTGTGTGGATAGTAGAGCCATTAACAAGATCACTGTTAAATACAGGTTTCCTATCCCTAGGTTATAAGATATGTTGGATGAATTAGCTAGTGCTCAAGTGTTTTCAAAGATAGATCTACGAAGTGGATATCACCATATTAGGATTCGACCTGGAGATGAGTGGAAAAACTGCCTTCAAAACTCAAGATGGGTTGTATGAGTGGTTAGTAATGCCATTTGGTTTGTCTAACGCACCGAGCACTTTTATGAGAGTCATGACCCATGTTCTCTGCCCCTTCATAAGTAAGTTCCTTGTTGTCTACTTTGATGACATATTGATTTACAGTAAGTCTAAGGAACAGCACCTAGACCATCTTCGTCAAGTCCTATCAGCACTTAGAAAGGCAAAGTTGTATGCCAATATTAAAAAGTGTGCCTTTTTGCAAAGCCAGGTACTATTTTTAGGGCACATTGTGTCTTCCCAAGGAATTTCTGCTGACCTTGATAAGGTTAAATCTATTAGAGAATGACCTGAGCCTAGGACTTTAACAAAAGCTCGTAGTTTTCATAGTTTAGCCTTCTTCTATAGACGATTCATTAGAGGGTTTAGCACCATCACTGCTGCTATCACTGAGTGCACGAAAAAAGGAGAGTTTAAATGGACCCTTGATGCTCATAAGGCATTCCTTGAAATTAAGGAAAGGATAACCACTGCCCCGCTTTTGAGACACCCTAATCTATCCAAAGTATTTGAAGTTGCTTGAGATGCATCCGGTGTAGGTATAGGTGGGATTCTTAGCCAAGATGGCCACCCTGTTGCTTATTTCAGTGAGAAACTTAACGAAGCCAAGTAGAAGTACTCCACTTATGACAAAGAATTTTATGCAGTGGTCCAGTCCCTTCGTCACTGGCGATATTACTTGTTGCCAAAAGAATTTGTTCTTTACTCTGACCACCAAGCCCTTCGCTACCTAAGCTCCCAACGAAAATTAAGTGGTAGACATGCTAAATGGGTTGAGTTTCTTCAAGATTTTACCTTTGTACTTAAGCACTGTGCTGGAACTGACAATAAGGTTGTTGATGCTGTTAGTCGAATTTCTCTCGTTCTCCATTCTATGACTACTCATGTCACTGGCTTTGAGCGTCTTCGGGATGAATTCCTACCATGTCTTGATTTCGGCCTCATTTATAAAGACCTATTAGAAACCCCTAGTCAAGAACATGTTGGTTTCCTCATTCGAGATGGCTGCCTTTTTCGAGGTACTAAACTGTGTATTCCACGAACTTCTCTTCTAGACTTTTTAGTGTGGGAATTACATGCAGGGGGGCTAGCTGGACATTTTGGTAGGGATAAAACCATTACTTTGGTAGAGGATCGTTTTTACTGGCCTTCTTTGAAGAAGGATGTTGCCCGAATAGTTTCCCAGTGTCGCACCTGTCAGTTAGGAAAGGCAAAGAAGTAAAACACTGGATTGTACACTCCACTCCTTGTCCCACATACTCCTTGGCGTGACCTTAGTATGGATTTTGTCCTAGGGTTACCAAAGACTGTTAGCAAACATGATTCCATCTTTGTGGTGGTTGATCGATTTTCTAAGATGGCCCATTTTATCCCATGTTCTAGGACCACAGATGCGTCACATGTTGCTAAGATGTTCTTTAAAGATATTGTGAGATTACATGGCTTACCTTTAACCATAGTGTCTGATCGGGATGTCAAGTTTGTTAGTTACTTTTGGAAGACACTTTGGAAATTGTTTGGCACCACACTGAAGTTCTCTTCTGCTTTTCACCCACAGACCGATGGTCAAACAGAGGTTGTTAACCATAGTTTAGGTGATTTACTTCGCTGTCTAGTGGGGGAAAAACCTGGTATTGGGGATGTCATTTTGCCCTTTGCTGAATTTGCTTATAACAACTATGTCAATCGTTCTACAGGTAAAAGCCCTTTTGAGATTGTTTATGGCCTTTTTCCAAAACAACCTATTAACCTCATTCCTTTGCCCATAGATTATTGCCCTTCTGACTTCTCCCAAGCCTTTGCTGACCATATCCACAATTTACATGCTGAGATTAGGCGAAAAGTTGCTTTAAGTAATGAAAATTATAAACTTTCTACTGATGCACATCGTAGGCATAAGGAATTCCAAGTTGGTGATTATGTCATGGCTCGCATTACTCTTGAGCGTTACCCAAAGAATTCTGTAAAAAAACTTCATGCCCGCTCTATGGGCCCTTTTGCCATTACTCGTCGGATTGGATCTAATGCATATGTGCTTGATTTGCCTCCTAATTTATATATCAATCCAATATTTAATGTGGCAAATTTATTTGCTTATAGAGGCACCTTCGAGCCTCCAGTTTTGCCTTCCTCTATGTCTACAGGTCCATCTTTCGTTGTTGCACTAAGTCTTCCTGTAGCCTCTTTTGGCCCTACCGATATAATTGTTGATGTTTTGGATGACGAACATGTAACTTCTTCCACTGGAGGAGTTCATAGGTTCTTAGTACGTTGGAAGGATTGTCCATCCACTGATGATACTTGGATCACCGAAGATGAGTTTCGCCAACTTGATCCTGACTTGTTGTAGTCTTATTTGCAGCATAACTCGACAGAGCTGAGTTCTTTTCACCCCGGGGAAAATGATGCAGCGCATAAATCAAGGGGATTGAAAACCTATTTTAGGCGAAAATATAAACCTTGATTGATTAGGTTTAATGCTGAGAATAATTTAGTATTTAATGTCTTTATTACAGTTTCCTATTTTACCAATGTAATAAGCCTATAAATTGGCTATTGTCTTTCAATAAAGGACAGACTATTCTGATTTTGATATTGATAAAGCTTCTTTCTCTTAATCCTCTTCTCATCCTTTCTCTCTCATTTTCTTCAATCTACCTATCCTAACTTTCTTCTCCTACTTGTTTTCATCTCTTCATCTCATATTCTACATCAGTCTCCATCCTTAAAAATCTGATACTCTTGGACTTATCATACAATAGTTTTTCTGGATCTGTTCCTGTAAACCAGGGATATTGGAGATTCCCAGGAGCATTTGCTGGTAATCCAAATTTGTGTGTGGAGTCCTCTGGTGAGGAATGTGACCGTGCTTTGCTTGGGAAGACATTTGAAGAAGTTGAGGGACCAATATTGGTTTGGGTGTTCTGTGTAAATGCTTTTGTTAGTTTCTATTTTGATGTTTTGGCTCTCTTCTGTTCAGTGCGCTCTAGGAGTTACATGCTCCAGGCAAAAGTTTAATGCATTGAATGCTTTCTTCTGTACATTTACATTTCTCTGCTTTAGGGGGGGTTATTTTCTTTCTGAGATTAAACTAATGCTCAACACATTAGAAGGTATGGCATCTCAAAGACTACTTCTCTTTATATGCTAATATTTAATCTACTTGTTCTATATATGACAGCTTCTAGCTATTAAGATTGGATGACTTGATGTCGATGATATGATCCTAATTTCAATCATGAACTTGTTCTACTGCAATCTTTTGTGAGTAAATAAAAAGTATCTGCATTTATCATCCTTGGAATAGAGAAACTAAATGGTTTTGATTTATTCGATATCTTACGATATTTCATAACCTTACAGTAAAATCGATATTTTACGACTTCATAGTAAACAAACCTTATAGTTTCAAGCTGCTTCTTTTAAAAAAGATTTCAGTGCCCAAGATGACCAGCATTCCAGCATATAGTATATTCATCAGGCTTGGCTTAGTAAACCTGTGACTCTTAAGAATCTTGACTGTTTTTGTACAGATTCACAAAAAACATTGATTGGATTGTACATGTTAAGTGATATTATTCTACATCGATGAGATTAGTATGGTTTTAGAATCAAATTAGGCTTCTCTGCTTAAGATCATTTTGTTTCAGGTTGAATGCTTTAAGGGTACATCATAAGATTTTCACAAATTTCACCACACTTGATGGGATAATTCTTTTATATTTACGGAATGAATGAAATCTAAAGCCAAATAATCACCAAAGGCAATAGTATTGGTAGAAAAAGAATACTGAAACAAGTTGTGCATGGTCATGGTGCAATCTTATTGTGCTATGTCGTCTGGGTAATTTTTACTATGATAGACAACTATTTCATTTTCAAGGTTCAAATTTCCTTCCAACTGTCCCATAATATTTTCGTGATGGAGCATACAACCCTTAATTTATGCGTTGAACTAATAATCCACTTGTATTTATTTTTAATTCAGTCAGAGTAGAGTATTTCATAAATTTTATTTTAATTTAATTTTTTATGATTTTAAAAGTGCATTTTTGTCACAAAGATTTAATATATTTAAGATTTTATCCACCAAATGATTTTTATGAAAATCAAATCTTCATTTAAAAAAAAAAAAAAGAAGAATACTCCATGGGCACTACAATAAGGGAAAGGATACTCTACCTAGCACTAGCAGGGGGTAAGGCACCAGCTAGTGGAGTTGGTATTATTTTATTTATCTAATCATAATTTTTAAAATCTACAAATGGGATTAAAATAATAACATACACTTCACTTATTTATTATTTATTTTTTTTATTTTTTTAAAAAGTATGTGTCATTATTTTAATCTAGCTTGTAGAATCTAAAAACTTCACTAACAGTGCATAAAATAATTATTCATATTTTTAAATTTTTTTTATTTTATTATTTTACAAACAAAAAATCTAAAAAAAATTTTCAAGATTAAAATATGTAAGTAATATGCTTTTAAGTTTTTTCAAAGTTAAATAGCATTTTTATCTGATTTGGCCAAATCAAATTTGAATAAAACCTAATTCTAATTTAGCTAAAAAATGCATCATAATATATCTATATATCTTATGATACATAACAATTTCTTTGTGTATTAATAGATACGTCATTGATTTATGATAAAATTATTAATTTAAGTTAAATATATATTTTTTATATTTAAAAAAATTAAATTTGAAGGAAAAGTATAAATCCATTCATTTTTCTCCCTTTTCTAAAGATACACCGAGGAAGATAATTTTTCTTTTCATTAACTTTCCTTCTGCCATCGATAATTATCGATGATAAATGGTAAATCCTTAACAAACTCGAATACCAAAAAATATTTATTTGTTGCACTCATAAATAAATTGGACAAAATTTAATAAACCTCTAAAAGTTCATCTACTTTCATATTAAATTAAAAAATTAAAATGACTAATACTTAAATGCTGTCACATAAAGTACATCTTAAACAAGTTTTACTGCATCTAAAATTTGATTAATATAAATTTTCTTGATCCAGAACATAGCCGAAGAGGAAAAATATTCTCCAAATTCTGAAGAAAAACAGAAAAATATGGAACACAAAAGCGAAAGATATATTTTTCAGTCTTTGAAAGTTAGAAACAAAAAAAAAATTTCTTCATTTTTGTCTAACAAAGAAATAAAAAATGAATTAGATAATTTCATTTATTCAATTCCATGTGTTTCATCATATGCCAAAGATAAAATTCTTCTGTTTCATCCTTTTTCTTGATTCTTTTTTTTTTTAAAGAGAAATTATAATAATTCAAGGGTATTAGACGAGGTAATTGTGAGCTTCTATATAAGTTTAAGGTGTAGCTGAGAAAATCCTATTTTCAGTCCATCATATTCATGGCAAAGGCAGGATACGTCCTTAACCTTAAGGAGTAAAAACAAAGTAGTGATTAATTCAATTAAAACTACGTGAATTACATGCAATAAGCCCCTTCTTGTAGGAAAAAGTGTTGACACGACAACCAACCCTCACCACCTAAGACACTGAAAAGGAGGAGTAATAGGAAAATTTTGGATAAAATAAAAGGCAAGAAACAAAGAATAACTACTATGATTTTTGTAAGTTTGATGATTAAATCTAAACTGAATCTACAACAGCACTGTTAAAAGGGACCACTTAGCAATCAAGGTTACCTGTAAATACAATGCCAAAATTTCCCCTTAGTGTCAAGAATTTTACAAACCAGCTTGAACATTTCTTGTTGAAGCCAAAATTTTTGTGTGCCATTTGACTTATTTTCCTGAGAATCCATACCTAGCAACCTTACACTGCATCCAAAACCTTTGCGTGTGTTCTAGTATCTGATTGGACCATCAAGACTCCCGGATGCAAACTGAAAAGACAAGGGCAATGTGCGGAAGTCAGTATATATGTAAAAGTTTGAGTTGTATTAATTTATCTAAACATGTAGCATCTGCATAAAAAGATCTTAAACAAACTGTCCAAATTGCTGGTCATGCAAAGAGAGAGACAGAGGGTCAACTATAAACACAACGATACCACTACTAGATAGTAGATACACAGCTTGACCCCTGTTTACAAAATTAATCAACTCCAGAAAAGGAAAAAGGTAACTATGACTAATGCAATCAAAGCAATAAACAAGAACTGGTAAATTATATGTGCAAATGGAGGCATTTAAGACCTGATAAGCTGCAGCCTTTTAAAGATTCATAAAACAAGGGAAATCAAATAAATTAACAACAGATTCTATAATCTAAGAAGTTGTGTCTCCTTACTTATAGTGTTGGCAGGACAAGTATCTTGTGTGTGTGCACGCTTCTCTTCATGCATCAGAGAGAGAGAGAGAGAGAGAGAGAGAGAGAGAGAGAGAAAGTACCCTCTAGCATATATGTTATTTTATTAATAATTTACAGTCCTCAAATGAAAAAGTGCTAACACCATCTTTTGCTTTGTTAAATCACTTAAATTTTAAAGCCCTAGTGCGTTTGGAAAAAAAAAAAAAAAAAGAGCTCTGGTTGATTGTCACTTTTACTACTGATTTTGCTCCCTTGAAAGTTACTAAAAGCAAAAAGCATACAGTAAAAGAAAATTCATATTTTACAAAAATAAACATACCACTAAAAATTTAAAATGTAGCAATTAAATCCTGCATTTTGTTATTCAATTAAATTTTTATTTTTAATTATTCAAAAAATACATTTTAGTTTTATATATACATACTTCTGTTTTTTGATTTCTGAGGCAATAAGAAAACGGAAAATGTAACTAAGGGAGGCTAACTTTTCTATTAAAAAGAAAACCCGAGTTTTCCATTACATTTTTACCTTTTCTTTTTTAAGTTCAAGGCAACTAGTCTCAGACATTACCTGTTCAACAATTGGATTGGTTGATGTTGTGAATTCATCAGTCATTCCTTGCCAAACAACCTTGCCCTCATGAAGGAACAATAGCCTATAAGTGGAGATGAGATTCAATGAATAAGGCATCACACATCATGGCAAAATCAATTACAACATCATGATCTCTGACAAAACCTGTCAACAGCTCTTCTAATGGTACTATGTTGATGAGTAACAACCACATAGGATGCAATCTTTCCAGGTTTCCTGAGTGCATCTTCACCCTTCGAATGGACAGAGCGGATGAGATCCTCGACAACTGTCGATGCAATTGGATCAAGCCCTGCTGTTGGTTCATCATATAAAAGCACCTGTAGGGGAGTAAAAATAGTTTCAATTTAGAGACCAACAAACTCAAATTGATAGCAAGGAACACAATAGCCACCAACACTAGGACAGAATGAAATCGATGCATAATAGGTTAAAGCTTGAACTACCAAGCTTGCTTTCCACTAAAGCAATAGTTGGCTCAATTGACTATAAATTAACATTTAGGAGAATTAACAACTTTTCAGTGCATTATTTACTTAAAATTGGAACTCAACATTTTTTATGCTCTCTGTTTTGAATAAACAGGAGCATGATTCTCATATCAATACGTTATTTTCTATGATAAGCATCCAAAATAATGCACTTAGACTGCTAAACTAAAAGAGGTATAACCCTATTTAAAGCACCTAAACTAAAGTATAAGCCCTCCTATGATATAACAGAATAAAAAGGCAAGGGAAAGAGAGGAAAAGACTGAGCAAACTGAAGAGTCACATATAGCCAAGAGTAAGCATATCTCAGACCCTCATTCTGCATTGTGGCAACAATATAGAAGCATAATTATTTGACCACAGGAATGTGGACAAGCATAAGCTTAACAGGCATAGGCCTCAAGGCTACATGCTTTGACATTTTCTACAAGCTACTCTCAACTCACAGAGAGAAGAAAAAATGGTCCAGATATGACCAGTCTTAACATAAATAAAACAAATAGAAAGACAGGTCTCAGAAGCAAAGCCACAAATGGTCTATAGATTAACGTTGTAACTCTACCTCTTCATTATCTTCTACTATTAGTGAAGTTTTGCACTATCAGTTGCCAGACCATTTCAAAGTTCTACTCAAATCTTGGAAACATAAGGAGTTTTAAGCAACTCTTGTGAACATTATGGTTTAGGTCAGACAACAATTTTCAAATTTTCTATCTTCCAATATAGATCACTATAGCAACTGGCAAGAATACCAGAATAAAAGGTCAAAGAAACTACAACTCTGAAGAAGCAAGATTCTAGAACTATTGCATAAAATTTTGAATATAGACATAATCAGATAACTAAGTCATGAGAAAGTTTAAATTTGCAGCTTTCTTCATTTGCAAGCCACCTTCAAATCTTTAAGATGAAATGAAACCAAAATTTGGAGATTAACTGGATGGAGGGAGGCCATTGCAAGTAAAATAAATGACAAACAAAATGATAACTGAATTTATAAATCATCACCATGTCAGAAGCTATGAAATACCAAATATGAAAGCTCCACGAGCCAAACTGGAATAAAAGGAAGTGACAAGCTGATTATATTCAGAAGTAAAAAAATGCAGACTAAGTTTTATGTTCCAGGATTCGGGATTAAAATCTGGTAGTAAACAGGACCAGATGGATAATAGTTGAAGTCCACTTATGCGTGGTGCCACTAATTTGGTTTACAAGACCATCTATATGTTTACCTTAAGATACAAAAAAAGAGGCAGCCATACAACATGAAAAGTTTTGATAAAAAATTTATAAAGGATTACTACAAAAGCTCTACCATCCATTAATTCCCAACTCCCAATAGAATTTTACCATACCTCAGGCTCAATTGATTCTTTGGTGATATCACAAATTATTGAACGAGCTAAAGCAACTCTTTTCTTCATTCCTCCAGACAGCTCAGAAGGTAACCTTTCTTCAACTCCCTGCAGCAGACATAAGTTAGATTCTTTTATGTCAACTAGAAACTAATAGATTAGACTGTCTACAGTGCAGAGAGAGTCTATGAGAAACGTGATTCAGTAAGGAATCAAATTAACTAGGAAAAACAAATTTTAACAGTTCCTTACATTGATTCACCCTAGCCCAATCCAACATCTTGCTTACATATTGGTTACATAATAACCCCAAACCAAGCAAAAAAAGTTACATGTTCAGACTACTAATTAACATTATATGCTATCCCGGCCAAGAGAGTCGAAATGCAGGCACACCTTTAAACCAACAGCAGCCAAGTACTCTGTTACAAGCTGTGAGATTTGATCATCAGACAAGCTTGAATTTTCATATCTAATCAATTAATAAGCACAAAGTCATCAACCAAGTCAGGTAATTTCTTTATTCAGGAAATAGGAAATTAGAATCCAAGATAACCTCCTAAATACTAAGGACAAAAAGGGTATAGTATTTCTAAGAAGAATTTATACTGTCTCTTACAAAAGGAAACCAACATTTTCACGAACAGTCAAAGAATCAAAGAGTGCTGCGCTCTGAAAAACCTGTTAACAAAAAATAAATAAACATAAGGTTTATGCCATCAATAAACTATCTCAAAACCTGCCAGCATATTCAGAGCTTAAATAAAATTTTACCAGTCCAATTCGAAGACCAGATATCTCATCATCACCAACCAAACCTGATCTTTTTCTGCCTCGAATGTATACCTCTCCCTGCACATAAGTATTATGCATTCTCTATTAGCAGAACAGAGCAATAATAAATCGATATACAACATGATTATGCAAAACTGAATTAGCAAAAATAAGAAACCAGAATCAATATGCATTTCACCTTGTCTGGAGCAAGAAGTCCAGCAATAATCTTCAGTATTGTAGATTTTCCAGTGCCAGAAGGACCAATAATGCCAACAGCTTCACCATGTCTAATCTATTGATCAGGGGAAAAGTTAGGAATCAACAGATAAAAAGAGAAAAAACAAAAGAGTAATGATACATTAGACTAAAAACTGACATGAAATTTATGTGAAAAATTGAGATATGATCATGCTCAAGGAATGATTCTAGCCTACTTTGCTCAGACATGGATATCAGTCACAAAATGTCTAGGTTTCTGACTCAGCCATTTTTCAAATTTTTGGATATGGGGAGTTGGTCATAAAGGCTTCAAAATTCGGGCCAACGGAGGTTGGTTGAGTTAGTAAGGGTGTCCACTTCGCTTGTAAGGCTTAAGTTTGACTCCCTCTACCAGCGATCCTCCTTGGTGTGTGATTTGTAAATCCAATGTAAGTCCTCGTTGAGGCCAGTGGTATACCCTAACCTTGGACTGGGGAAGCCTCCCTTCAACTAAACTTTTATGTACCAAAAAAAAGGCTCCAAAATTTGGGTATGAATACGTGGACACATCATATAACAATAAAAAAGATGTACATTTAAAACTGCAAACCGTAAACAAATCTCAATATAAATAATTGAAGATGTCACCAGCTTATGGCTAACATGTTACTTATATATCCATTTGTCTATGGCTCAAGGAGTTAGGTATGGTTGAGCCAAACTTAAAGGTTTTCATGTTTGTTGAGTTTTGGTTGTTAGCAATATGGTGCTGATAAAGTGGGCAGATCTTACATCCTTTGAGACAAAGTCCAATCCAATTTGAGATAGACTGATAGAGAAGTGTTTCAATGTAATCCAGACAAAAGGTCCAATTCTTATACTGGAACCCAATATCAAAGAAACTTTAAACCAGATGGCATATAAAACACAACATATTCTTTCACTCCCTTATCCTTCTTGTTGCTAGAGAGGGGAATCTTGATGCAACGGTAAAGGCCACTCATTTGTGACTTAAAGATCATAGGTTCAAGTGGAAACAATCTCTTTATTAATGCAAAAGAAAGACCGCGTAAACATGAACCTCCTCAGACCCATAATGCGGGAACCTTGTGCACTAGGTTGCCCTTTTTTCTTTTTTTATCCTTCTTGTTGCTAAAATGCACCTCTTAAAAACCACCTTTCTGAAGAACCACATGGTATCAAAAGCCTAAATTTGAAGTGGACAACTTTTCCAGCTTTTCAAATCAAATGTTGAGCTCAAGCCAAACATGATTGACTGTCAACAAACATCTAGGTAACAAAGGGCCACTACACCTAATAGACCACTGTTCAAAGCAGTCAATAAGCTTTGCAAAAACATGCCAGAAGGATAGCCAACGGAGTCATCACTTGTCTCCAACCATGTCAGCCATGTCAGGCACAGATCCCATCTGCTAGTTAGTGTCAAGTTTTGTCCATAGAACTAATCAATGAAATATGTCAAGATCTAAGCATGATAGATTAAATCAAATAATTGTAATCATGCCAATGTTTTATCCACTAATGAAAGAGGACAAAAATAATGAAAACCTGTATGAGCTCAAAAACATGGAAGATTCTATAGGAAAAGGAAACAAATAGAACTAATAAATTTTAAAACCAAACATCCAAATGGAACTAATGGCCATTAAGAATCAATGAAAAGAATTATTAACTAAACTCTGGTAAAGCTTATTTATAATTTACATACACATCTTCATTGCAAGATTGATAGTGATGTGACACATAAGATCCAGGCTAGATGGAGTAAGTGGAGAAGTGTCATAGTTGTGCTGTGTAATAAAGGAATTTTTATATGATTGAAAGGTAAGTTTTACAGAACAGTTGTTAGATTAACATTGCCATGTGGTAGTGAATGTTGGGCAACTAAGAGACCACATAAACAAAAGATGAGTGTAGCAGAAATGCGAATGTTGCGATAGATGTGTGCATATACGAGAAAAGATAAAATGAAAAATGAAGACATTCGCAAGATGGTTGGAGTGGTACCTATCGAAAACAATATGTGTGAAAGTCGTTTACTTTGGTTATGACACATACGATGTAGAACTGTAGATACTCCAATAAAGAGAGTAGAAGCTATGAATGATGCAAAAAGGGTTAAGACTAGAGGAAGACCAAAAAAGACTTAGAAGGAATTAATTTGGAAAGATATGGAGGTATTAGAGTTGGATGAAGGCATTACCTTTGATAGGAATGCATGGAGAAGGAGAATTCGTATGAACGATATAACGTGACTTTAGATATTGGTTCATGTAACCTTCTCCAATCTATTGGGATAAAGGCTCTAACGACGATGACGATGATATACATCTCCATTGCAGCTATAAACTAGGAATGAGAATCAGTAAAGAAAGAGAAATTAAACATGAAATAGAAACCCAATTCTTCTCCTTATAGGCAAACAAAAATGAAGGAAAGTTTTTCTTTATTCATGAGACAGAAAAATAAAAACTTCAGTCTGGTCAAGATAAAAAAAAATGGAAAGAAAACGATTAGGTCTAACATGGTAATACACAACTTGATGTCATCTTAGTTGAACCATTGAGAAAAAAAACCCCCCCCCCCCCCCCACCCCCCCCCCCCCCCCCCCCCCCCCCCCCCAACCCTCCTCTTCCTTTCCCACAAAAGAAAATGTTCCATTGGGAATTTTAAAAAGCATCTAATAACTTGAAATGAAACCTCAGGAAGTCCATTCATATGCTGTCCAAGCACCCTAGAATAAATGAGAACATGTCTAATCACCTGGAAGCTCACACCTCGCAAGATATGCTTTTCTCCAAATGATTTGTACACGTTTCGACATTCAATGAGAACATCAGAGTCATTCTCATGCTTCACTTCCTTGCTCAAATTCCCAGATTTAGATGATTCCTAAAAACATAACCATGCAAATCACCATGTTGAGACTGGAAAAATAAAAATTAGACATCTAAAATCAAGTCTTTAAGTTCTTAAGGCTCAGTCAGTTGTTGCTTTTGCTACTTGCTTTTTTCTTCCAAAAACAAAATGCACATTTGGATATAAAAGCAATAATTTTTTGAACGATTAAACATTAAAATTTTATATCTTTTGGGGAACAAAATGGATATTTTACTTGAATAAAATAATTATGCTAGAAATCCTAATTCATTTTGGTTATTTGTAAATTTGTAATATTAATGATTAGGCTTTTTACATTTGCTTTGGCCTTCTAGCATTTTTTTTTCCTTTTGAAAGCAAAGCAAATAGCAATAAGCAAACAGAGAAAAATCCATATATGCAAAACAGGCTGGATATTTATGCATTTGCATAAAGAAAATGTATAAATTTGGATGAAAAAATTCTCATGAAAGAACAAACTTCTAGCAGAAAATAGAAAAAAAAAAACTTTGAAAGCAAGGAAAAAAAACAAAGAAATAGCAATAACTATAATAGACATTGTTAGCCATCGAAGACAATCCAGTCAACCACACTGCACAAATTATCAAGTCAAAAAGAAATTGCCAAAAACATCTTTCTCAATTAAATTCAAGAAACTAAAAAAAAAATGCAGAAACTAACAAATGGGGAAAGCAGAAATATTTACAGTGAATTTAGTTCCAGAGAATCTATCACTTCCCCAGTTCCTAGTAGGCGCCATACAAGCACAGATAACATTTCTTTGCTCCTTCCTTTCCTTAATGAGGCAACAAAATTTGCTCCTTTTTGCACCCAAATCACAAGTTTTACTCAATGTTGCTGTAGGAAAAAACCCCAATGAATTTGATAAAAAAACCGTACTTGCCATTTGTTTGAGGGAAATGAAAATGTTGAAGAACTGGCTATTTTGAAACCCTCCAATATTAATAGAATCCCATCATTTTGAAACTGAAATTTCAAAGAGAGTTAGAAAAAGGAGTTGAGGGCATTGGAAATTAGTGATTTGGAGATGACCCAGATTGGTTTCATTAATCAATAGATAAAAATCAAGGGAAAATGAGTAAATTTGAGAACTCTGAAAGAAATCCAGATGGGTTAATTGATCAAAGTAAAAGGCCTCCAAAGTTGAAGTAGGAGATAGTTTTGGAATATAAGAGCCAAAAGTCTATGAAAACGTCGCTGAAGAAAAGGGTGGAAAATTTGGGAATGAAAAAGGTTCTTAGTATTAGACGCGTGAAAAGTGTTCGCCTTGTATTGGCGGCTGGAAAGGCCTTTTGGATAGTGGAATATGGAATATGATGATGGAAGCTTGTGTATATTTCAGCACATGTTTTAATTCGCCTGGGATAGGGATCGGTTCGAATAATCAAAGGAAAGCGAATGGGAAATTTTGCTACTTCAGAGCACCGAGGTTATTTTTTTTTATGGATATGATTTTTAATTTTATTCGATTAAAAATTAAACATTTTTAAATTTATTCATTAGGTCGAAAGTAAAAAGTTAAAAAGTTTAAATTAGGAAAAAGATAAAAAATTTTAATTGTGATTAAATTTCGAATAAAATTAATTTTAAATTATTAAAAATGATGAAAATATGTGTGATAAAAAAAAATTAAAATAATAAATAAAAGAATTTTAATACTAATTTAAAAAAGAAAACAAAAATAAAAGTGAATATGGCAATGGGTTTGGTATTTTTCTGGGTAAGTGTCTTGCTCAGGTCTATTCTTTCCTTTTTCTTTTTCAATCAGACCTTTCTCATAAAATTCTTCTTTGTTCCAGCTCACGCTCCTTTAGGTTTTGATCACCATTGGTACTTCGCTGCCGAACATCTGCACAAACTTCAGCCTCTGTTATTAGCTTTAATCACTAACCTGCAGTTTTCATTGCAATGACTTTTCTGAGTTCTTCTCTATATTTTGAGAAAACTAGAAAGCCCAGTATCTCCCTTCAACTTTGATTGTTATTGTGCTGTTTGTATGATGTGTATCTCTGTATGAATTCTTGTTGAGTCTCAAATTATGGGTTTTCTGTATGACACTGGGTTTGGGTGATTTCTCGATTCAGTGATTGAATTAGATTTTGATAAAGTCTGGATTATGAATTGCTGGGTTATGATGCTGGGTGTTGGAACCAATTTCTACCCCATATGTTTTTAATGGTAATTTTGTTACTGTGTTCTTGAATCTGGGTTGGCAATTCTCGAATTTTTGGAGATGGTTTTGGTTTTGCTCAGCTTCAGTGTAATAGTTTTTTTCAATCCCCTGATGTTGTTTACTTACCGTGTTTCTATGGAATCATATATAATATTATATTTCAGAAAAACGATAATTGACATGGTAAACAATTCAAAAAAATTAGAATAATTTAATTTTTTTTAAATCTAGAACATTCTTTGCTCTTTTTATCTCTTTCTATTTACAGTTTTTTATTGTACCATATCGACAATTCACTTTCACCAAAATTGTCATTATCTTAAATTACCATTACAATTTTATTCTTATTCAATTTTAATTATCCATTTTTTACGCCCAATTATTTAGCAATACCCAAAAATCAATTTTTTTCTGTTATTTTCTTTCACCTTCAAGTGTTTATCAGTACAAAAAATTAAGTTTTCTCTACAGATTTTTTCTCACCTTCAAGATACAATTTCAAAATAAAAATTTGAAAAGGATTATCTAAATATATCAATTTTTTATTTATTCAGATGTTATTCAAAATTACATAATTAACTTGAAATGTAAAAAAAAAAAAACTTTCAACATCCCATATGAATTGATCCACGACCAATATCTTATTTGTTTCACATCCACCGTATCATTCCATCTCATCTTTTTTTTGTATGATTGTTGTATCTTACCCCTTTTTTTCTTTTTCTCTCTCTCTTGGTATCTATTTAAATTTATTTTGTATCCTATCCTTTTTTTTCTTCACTCTGTCCTGTATCTATTAAATGTTTTTTAAATAGTTAGATTCATTTTTTGAAGGAATATTTTACCTATTTTTTAAAAATGTTTTCCATTTAAAACAATTATATAATACATTTAATATAATTAGATTGTTATATAAACAATATTTGTGTCTATACATCTTTCGCAGATGTTTTTGTAATAATAAATTTATTACATGCATTGATATGTATATATGTGCGTGTGTATATGTGTATATATATATATATGATATGCTATTATTATATTCTAAAATCAAATAAAAATTTTATTATTAAAATCCGTGCATCGCATGGAACACAACCTAATTCTAACATATTTTCCTTTCTTTATCTTTAAGTTTCTTGATTTTTATCTCATAGCTTTTTAGCTCAATTATTTAACTAATTTTGGATGAGGACCGAGATATCAAGTTTCATTAGAATTGATTTTAATTATAATTTTGATTAATTTTTTTTTTTGTGAATGCAAAAAATTTCAAGATCTGATGAAGAGGAAAAAAAAAAGAAGCTTTTATGCTTTTTTATTTATGTTTTTATTTTTAAAATAAAATTTTTTAAAATTAGTGTAAAGATTTTTAATTCATAAAAAAATATTTAATCTAACGCCGTTATTATTTTAACAGCATGTGTGCAATAAAATCATTAAAAAATATTACATTGAACAAATTCGAAAGTATTTAATCCTTAATTAAGTAAAATTAAAAATCATATCTTTAATTAAGAAATAACCAAAACATTAAATCTTAAATTGAGTATTTTGCCATATCTAAAATGTCCATAACCTTTTGAAAAATAAGTTGTGAAACAAAAATATTTAAGGGTTGTTTGGTATCTTTTTTTTTTGTTTTAGCTTTTTTGAAAATAGTAGTGAAAAATATGTTTGGCAATTGAGTTTTATCTTCAAAAATGGAAATGAAAATAAAATTTTTTAAAATTGTTGCAAGTAGAAATTTTTTATTTTCATTATTTTTGAAAGCATGTTTTCATTTTTGATACTTTTCATGAAAAAGTTAATAGTATCTATATATTAATATATTTTCATAATAAAAAATATAAAATAAAATTAATTAATTTTATTTAATATAGAAAAGTTGAGAATATGTGTTTTTTGTTTCATTCACTTAAACTATACAATACGTATTATTTTTTACTCAATTCAACGTTTATATTATCATATTCTCATGTATGTGTCTATATAATTCATATAGTTTTGATGTTCATATAATCCTTACCTAATCCTTTTTTTTATGTTATATTTTCTCATCGCCTGCCTGACATGTTTGCATGTCTCTATGTGTTGTAATATAAAAGTTGGATAAGTCAAAATTATTTTGGTATGCAGTGCTAGTGTTTATTTATAATCATCAAAATCAAAGTTTGGAAACATTCACCAATAGCCTCCATTTACAAGAAGAACCCTTCCCCACATTGCCCCAACACAATTTTTAATCTCATATTTTTAGCTTGGGTATTTTTTCAAACAACTCCTGAACAAATCGTCCACACATTTCTCCCTCTTTTTCTCCGAGAACTCTAAGGAAAAACTTCACATTTTTTTTGTTTTACTTTTTTTTTCCAAACATGGGCGCTCATGATCTCTTCTTCTTTTCACTGCTTCCAAAACTGTCTCCTCCTATGAGGGGTCCTTCAATCTGTTGAAGGTTCCCCTCATCTCCTGCGCAAAAACATTGCCTCATTGCATTCTCTCCGGCTTCGGATTTCTTGACCTTAGAGGCAACGTAAACTACAGCAATATTATTCATCGTTTGCTGGTGTTGGAAGCCATTTTTTGTTTTTTGTTTTTATTGTTTCTCTTCGAATACGAGGTTTTCGGGGATTCCGGTTGCTATCCTGGCAAAATGAGTTGCTTCCCATGCTTTTCGTCACAAAAAAGCAAGAAAGAAAATGGCAAAAGGGATCACGATTCTTCGTTTGACGAGCTTATTGAATCAAGAGTACCTGGTATGCCCTGTGCTTCTTTTTTTTTGGTTCAAAGTGTGGATCTTTTTTAATTCCTTCTTGGATGAAAGCATATCAATAGGAGGAAGGACAACTGGAGACCGCCTTGCATGGTTTAGGTTAGGTATGCATCGACGAAGTAAGATTTATTATTTTTTCTGTCCACGAGAGGTACAAGGGGAGAAGGAATACAATCTCGGTCCTTGTCTGTTTTTTCAAACAGAATAATAATGACCAAATATATGAAGTAATTAATCCTCCCTTTCCTTCTTTTTTTTTTTTCGGTTACAAAAAAATTAAATAATTAGAGATAGAATTGATGTTACTTGAATTTAAACTCAAACTTACAAAATGTCAGAACTTATCTTTAATCATTTGGTAATAAATTATTAACATTAATTTTCTCTTACTAATTATTTCATCTTTACCATCAAAATTAATGAAAAATCTCATTTTGTTTTCAATCTTAGATCCCTATTGCATAATTTTTGGAAGAAAATAATTGTCCAAATTTGAAGGTGTTCATGAGCCTAGTTAGATCAAGTCTAAATAAGGTATTAAGGGATTGAAAGTATGCTCAAACTCGGTCCAGCTCAATTTTTGGACTTATTTATTTGTTCAATTTCGTTTTTAAATATAATGAATAAGTACAATTTTGTCTAAGTTCGTCTAAATACTATTAAAATTTTTTAAAAAGTTAAAAAATATTAAAATATATAATAATTAATAAGTATAACATAATAAGTTTAAAAAAACTTTTACAAAATGATTACAAGAAAGATTAAAATTTAAATTAAAAGTTTAGAAAAAATACAAATTCAAAATAAATTGCACAAAATATTAAAAAAATTAAAATATGCATTAGAAAAAAAATAATAAGATAATTATGATTATCGGACTAAGCACGAACTTGAACTTAAAATAATAATGCTAAGGCTGGTTCATTTTTATCAGTTTTCAATTTCCAAATTTAAGCTTATTTAATAAACTTAATATTTTTGTCCAAAGGCTTGGGCACGGAACCCGTTTCTGGAACAAGTCTGTTCAAATTCATAATTGTGTGGATATAACTTGAATATACTAAAATAATACTAGTATTAGTTTAATTATAGGACAACTATGGTTAATATATATTAGATTTTACCAAAAAAAAACACCCAGAAGGAACATATCTGTACATAGTCGTTTAATTTGTTGTTTTCTTTTTCTTTTTGGGTTGGATTAAGGAACTAAGAAACAAAAACCTGATACAGAAAATATGAAGGCATCTAACCAAGCTGAACATGGAAACATTGCTGCTCAAAAATTCAGTTTCCGTGAGCTAGCCGCCGCAACCAAGAATTTCCGTCAAGAATGTCTGTTAGGAGAAGGTGGTTTCGGACGGGTTTACAAGGGGACTCTTCAGGCTACAGGCCAGGTGCTCTCTGCTTCCTACACTTAATACTATTTGATCAAGAACAAATGAATAGATTGAAATGTAATTTCATACAATTAAAGTCACTGATTCTTTTATTTGTAAAAGGTTAATTTCGTTTATTAAAGCTTTGTTTACAATTTCTAATTGCATTGGAATTTGGAGATAGGTGGTTGCTGTGAAACAACTTGACAGGAATGCAATGCAAGGAAACAAGTTTCTTGCTGAGGTTGCACAACTGAGTCTCTTACAGCATCCGAATCTGGTTAATCTCATTGGATACTGTGCCGATGGAGATCAGAGGCTTTTGGTTTATGAATTCATGCCTGGGGGTTCTGTAGAAAAGCATCTACTTGGTACAAACTTCCTTTTTCTTTCTTCGTCTCTGTTCATTTTCATTAAAGTATATGGTAATTTTATAACTTTCTGCTTAATAATTCTTAACATGATAGCACCGGAGCATTTAACTCTGTGATTGGTGCATAATCCCTTGTTAAAGAGCAAAGTCTGAGTATTTCCTTCCCCTAAAAAGGAAAAAAAATCAAACATGCATGGTCAATGTGAAGTGAGAGACAATATTTTAATACATGTATAGTGTAATTGCAGAGATGAAGGCTGATGGAAAGCCATTAGATTGGATAACCCGAATGAAGATCGCCTATGGCGCAGCTCAAGGTCTAGAGTATTTGCACGAAAAGGCCAATCCTCCTGTAATATATCGTGATCTCAAGTCCTCAAACGTTTTGTTGGATGAGCAATTCAATCCCAAACTGTCTGATATTGGCTTGGACAAGCTCAGCCCTTCAGCAGAAAAGATGCCTATGCAGTCGAGGATGATGGGAACTTATGGTTACAGTGCTCCAGAGTACTCAAGATCAGGTAGACTCACAACTATCGCAGATGTATACAGTTTTGGAGTTGTTCTACTGGAGCTTATCACTGGAAGAAGAGCCATTGACACTACCAAACCTGTCAACGAGCAAAACTTGGTTGCTTGGGTAAGTTAATTTGTTTGTAGAAGAAAGAAAGTGATGGCTTTCCAATCTTTTGTAATTGACTGTGTGTTTGGAACAGGCACAACCAATATTCAGGGAACCAAAAAAGTTTCCAGAAATGGCAGACCCTTTACTTGAGAAGCGATTTCCGGAAAGGGGTTTGAATCAAGCTGTTGCAGTGGCAGCCATGTGTCTGCAAGATGAAGCTGCAGCTCGTCCTTTGATGAGTGATGTGGTGATAACCTTGAGTTTTCTTTCTATGGCCACAGAAGAGAACAGTATTCCTTCCTCTCTTCCAGCTTCCATCTCTTCTAAATTGCATTGCATCTCATCTAAGCTACAATCCATGGAGCGCGGTGATGATAATTCGGATAGTGAACCACAGAGTGATAACAATGATGCGGGAAGTGTTTCTTCGAGCCGCAGTAGCAGTGTGAATACTCATGACGAAAATGCTTTGACTCCTGAATGTAGTAGACGATCCAGCGATGGAAGTTCTTCTTCCAGCAGAGAAGAAAGCAGCAAGGATTCACAAGAAAAAAGTGCTTCATTGAGCCAAAAAAGCAGTAAAAAGTCACGCCATTCATCAAGCCACAAAAGCAGCAGGAAATCAAAGGAAAGAAGTGTTTCTTCACAGGACGAAAGCGAAGTACGCCATGCGAGCAACCGTCCACAATCAGTAACATTCACAAATGTTGACAAAACTAACTTTTTTTGAGCAAAATATATAAATATATGTTTGTATAGGGAGAATCAAACGGGTACATTTTGGTCGAGAGAAAAGCCATCTATGCCACCCACAAACTTGAGTAACTTTTGTCTCTTTAATGTTCTAGTCTCTGTCTTGCTCCAAAACATATCAAACTTAATGTTCTTTATCTCTTCTTTTTGTGTAACAATGTAAACTCCAAGAGCATTAAATGTTGAAGGAAGTTGGTTGAGTCGGTAATTATTATCCACTTCACTTTAAAGATTTAAGTTCGATTTTTGCGGCAAACAATTTTTTTCGGTGAGCGACCTATAAGTCTTTGTTAAAATCTGCGACATGCTCTAATTCTGGACTAAGAAAGCTTCTCCTCGCCTAAATTTTTTTGTATAAAAAAGCATTAAATGATTATTCACATTTTAAAAATTTTGTCTGATAAACATTTTTATCCCTTACAGGATTTATTAATTAGTAACGGTAATTTTCACTGAGACAATATTAGTGAAGACTAAAATGAATTCCAAATAAGGGGAGATTTGCCTAGAAAAAGCCCATCATACCTTGCCAAATTTGCCTAAAGTAAATCGAAGCCCATTTCGCAAACGAAGAGATTGGGCCCCAAACCCAACTAAATTGAACCATAAAAAAGTAATTGTAAAATTGCCTTTCTCTCTCTGTTTTATCTTCTTCAGCCTTTGCCTCTCCTCTCCACTCTTTTTCAATTTTTCACGCCATCAAACCTCGAACTCGCTTCTCTCAGGTTCTCTGCTACTTCTCTGTTCAGCTTTTAATGTTTATGCTTTATTTAATTTTGGAAAAATTCATGTATTTCTTTACTATTAACTCCATGTTGCTTTCTCTTTTGTTAGTTTTACATTTTTACTTTTTCTCATGTTTAAGCAGGATGTCTTAAAATGAACAGACCTGAATTTATTTTCTTATGCTTTAAATATATCTACAATGTTGAAAATAGAATTCAATGAATACAAACTGGTGACATGCTTTATGTTTATCTTTCTATTGGGTTTTGCTTGGTTGGTTTTGCTTACTATTTGCTTATGTTCTTATTCCTTTGTCTCCAGGAGCAGAAACAAAACAACAAACAAGGATTAATAGGAAGAGTTAGATATGATAGTTGCAGCCTTATTGTCTTCGTGCAATTCAACTTTAGTCCGTGGTTTTCTTGTAAAAGAAAATGCATCATGTTCCCGATTGTTTTTGGGCGTTAGAGAAAGGATTCTGAATCCACTTCCCACAAGATGTTTCCATGCTCATCAAAACAAAAGGTTGTCTCGTAGGTTTCTTGTGTTTGCTGCAACTGAAGGTTCTGCCAAGCCCAGCAAGTCTGAAGAAAGTGTCCCTTCTTGGGCTAGACCCGATTCGGACGAGCCCCCTCCTTGGGCGCTAGATGAAGGCAAGGATTCTACAGCACAGCAGAGTTTTGAGATTCCCTCTTATGTTTACTTACTTGCCTCAACGGTCACTGCCATTGCTGCGGTATGCTTCCTCTTCTTAATCTATAATGGTTTGAGACCCACAAAATCAAGATGTATAAACATTTTCCTCTTCATTCTGCAGGTGGGTTCTATTTTTGAGTATGTGAACCAAAGGCCTGTTTTTGGAGTTCTAAATTCAGACAGCATTTTGTATGCGCCCTTGCTTGGTTTCTTTGCATTTACTGGCATCCCCACTTCCGTGAGTGAATTTTCTATTTTATTTTTCTCTATTCTGGTGTTGAGATCAATATTTTGAATGATGGTATACCATTTTCTAAAATATTTTTCTGTGGAGTCTAGTTCTTGTCCAAAAACATATAATTGATGTCATAAGTATAACTTTTTGTAGTTAGTGGAATTATGATTCATTCTGGCATCCCTTAACTTTAGTTGCTGGAAGCTCTCAGAAAAGCTAGTAAATACTTTACTGTAACCTAATTGTCCCTTTATTGATTTTAGTGACAAACAAACCAATTTTCGAAGTGATTGATGATGTACTAAAGGAAGATGTAGCTTAAAATTATTAACTCAGTCTAACCAATTTTTCTATTAATCTGACTTTGAATGTTCAGGCATTTCTTTGGTTCAAATCTGTTCAAGCTGCTAACAAGGAAGCTGAGGAACAAGATAGGAGGGATGGTTATATGTAAAGTCAAATGGCATAAGTTGCCATTTACACTGTAATTATTCATCATCTAGAATTATTCTCTCTGGAAATTGAGCGCCTTTCATTAATTATTTAATGAAAGTGGTTATTTTCTCTGAGGTACATAAAGTTTGCAATTGTTATTACAGAATGTCCAATGTTACTAGTAGTTGTCATAAGTCATATTGCCTAGTCGATCCTATCTGTTTCTCTTGTTCAAATAGAATGACATGAAAAGGCACCATTTGCCAAATTGTTAGGAAGATTGGTATTGTAATTATCTTCAGGTCTCAGCCTTTGAAGTGTGAGGGAAAATGTTGCTTAAGTAGTAACTGAAGCTGCAGAAACCACCAAGTGGCTGCATCAAGCTCGTGTGGCTCTAAGAAGAGACAGCTTTGTTGCAGGAGTTCTAAGAGACTCTTATGATCAGGTGATAGATGCTCTTCCAGGGAAGGTAGTTCCTTTTTCTTTTTTTTATTCTTTTTTTTTTTTTGGTTCCTTTTTGACTCTTGGGTAGCGTTTGATATCATTTTCAAAATCACCTGAAGGTTTTAGACTTGAGAACTTGTAGGTGAGGCATGAAGATTGTGAAGTTGTCATAACTAAGAGTTGGAAAAGAGCATCAGTTTCCAATTTTTGATGAATTAGCTTAAAGTGTGGGTTGTTGTGGCCGGGGGTTATCTTAGATGGAATAGAGAAGTCTTTGGGAACCTATTATCAAATAAAGCAAAAGCAAGATGAATTCAAACATCTTTTAGTAGCAGTGAAAAATGGAGGAAATCCAACTCCTGTAGAATCATGTGGAAGAGAATTAAATGAGTTGCCCTATATAGGGAGGAGAATATGTGAAAGCAGTGAACTAAATGGAAGTGTATGTCCTAAACCTGATTCACTTGGCATGAGACATACTTACGCATTATGAGTTATGATAATTGATAAGGCATCACTTCTCTATTTAGTATAGTAATGACCTTATTAGTTACTAAATATGGGTGAAACCCATGAAACATAATAAACCTTGCAAAAGAATTATAATGTGTTGTAATTGTAAGATCCTTATATATTTATGGTCATTATATTTTTAAGAAAGGGTATTGGCAATACTAAAAAATTGGTATACATTATGTTTCCTTACTTCTAAGTAAGTAATTGATCTCATAAATTGAAGCATGCTAGTATAAGAAAAGAAAAAGATAACCATTAAAGGTATTATATTAAAATGAAAAAAAAAGTTAAGAGGGGAGGGCCAAATATATAAAAAGTGGCACGGCGAGAAATCTTAACGTGCCACACCGTTGAGCCAAGCTCACCCTTAGTGTTTAATTCAACCCTAACTCAAATTTGATCCAATTTAACCCTAACCCAACTAATAAACAACTTTATTTATTATTGGAGAATAACTTATATCAGGATAATTATAAAATTTTATTTTTTAGGCACCATTAAAATAATGCCAGCTCACCTCTTTATCTTATACAGCCCCTTGCCTAATCAACCAATTAACTGATTAATTTAATTCTAAGTAATTTAATTAAATTAATAATACAAATTTAAAGATGATTTGCAGTGAAAATTGAGAGAGAAAAAAAATTCCACAATCCTTTACAGCCATGCATCTCTCATGGTCAATGATAAAAACCCAAAAGTCGTTGGGAATTTGAAGCCTCATTGAGTATTCCCCTCTTCCCGCCAATTTTTCTGGTTTTGAGCAAGTTTAATATGAAGACTATAATTGTTTTTGAGCGAGATTAGTTTCCTAACCATAGGAAGGGACATAATGTTTCTACACTTAAGCTTTGCTCGGTAGGGTGGGAAAAAAATGAAAAGATGGAAAATTGGAGGGAGGAAAAAATGAAAAGATGAAAAACTTTAATTTTTTCCTTAGGTGTGCTTAGTAGGAAATATGGAAAATGTGAAAAAAAATATAATTTTCTTTTCTTTCATTACTTGGTAGAGTTGAAAAAAAGAAAAAAGAAAATGAAATTATATTACCATTGATGAGCTATGATAATAAAATAAAATTAAAATAATAAACGATAATTTTGTAATTATATATATTTAACTCACATCTCTCTCATTTTCTCTTCACTAATCTTTTCAATTTGAAATGATTTGATTTTGTTAATAAAGAAAGAAAATTGCAATCTTTCCTATTTTTTTCTTCACACGATTCTTTCCTACCGAGCACTAGGAAAAACCATTTTCTTTTTACTTTTCCACACACCTCTTTTCATCCTTCTTGGATTAACAACTATTTGGAAGACAATTACAAAATCACCTTCGATTTCTACATTTGTAGAAGCCAACAAATAAAGCAAATGATAGGGCTTATTTTAAGGCGAAGCATTGACCAACAAAAGGGTCAAATAACATTCTTATTGGATGAAATTAAAGCAAGAACTTCTCTGCGAGAATCACGAGCTGCCACTCCCACTCCTATACAACCATCTGCAGAAAATAAAGCTACATCAAAATTTAGTTTGACAGTACCAAGTGTTTTTGGAGGACACCAACAGGATCGATGTTGCAATGCAGGGGCAGTATGCTGTTTTATGTTGTTTGCCTTGAGAAAATTAGCAAGATGTAGCTAGGCAGAGTTGACAATACTATGAGGGTCTGTGGACTGGCCAGCATATATACAGCAATTCCTGGCATCCCAAATGCGCGATAGTACCATTGCTAACAGTGCGATTTTGTTGTCCTGGTCATTGTCAAAGAACCTTCCTGCCCAACTTGCAAAAGATGATAAGGGCTGATGTCATCCCTGTATGTTGTCCAGACCTGATGAAGACCAAACTAATGCAGCAAATGAACGATCGCAGAGGATGTGAAATGTGGTCTCAGGTAAAGATCCACACATTAGACAAGTTGGTGTGAAGGCCACCTTTCGCTGAAATATAGATTCACCATAGTTGGTAGTATGTCTCTGCAACAACGCCATAGGAGTAGCTTGACTTTATTAGGCACTGTCATAGCCCATACCTTTTTACAGATATTAGATGTTGGCACTGTATGAGATGGTTCACCCTGAGCTAGGTGATTGCCCATGCTTCTATTATATCACATCAGAGACAAATTGTTAGATCTCATCTTAAAATCGTTGGAGTTCTTCTCAAATTGTAGGTGCTAGAAGCTAAAACAAAAATAAGAAATTTTTAGTAATCAAAATAAAATAAGAAAATATAAATTAGAATTGTATTATTGATCACGAAGAGTTAGATTAAGGTACAGATATTTCACTTTCTTTAAGACAATTCACGCCTTTACGGGAATTATATCACCGATGTAGCAGGATCTTTAAGCGTATCGCCTCCAAGATAAAACAGCCCAACCTATTTTCGTTGTACACTTTACAATTCTGCACCTTGTAGAGTAATGAACTCTAAGATCAAACATCATTCTCTTGTCCAAGAATTTAGAAAATATGTCTCTTTTATCATAAATAAAAAAATGGTGTGTCGTTGTTCGAGGCTTAAGGCCTTTATTTATAGGTCTCACATGTTTGTAACATACACCAAATGTTAAATGTAATTATAAATATAGTTATAAATATATTCGTTTAAGCAAACAAACAGTTATTAAAGAAAGATTAAATGGCCAACAACCTCTTGGCCTAGTGGTTAAGAATGAGTTATGGCATATTTTAAGTCTTGAGTTCGAATCCAAACACCTCTATCCTCAATTATTTAATATTCCTCTTGTAACAAAAAAAAAAGAAAGATTAAACGGCTATCATGAATTTCAATACATTTACATCACAGCTAGCAACATTTAATATAGTAATGCTATACTTAAGCCAACAACCTCTTGACTTAGTGGTTAAGGATGAGTTATGGTATATTGTATGTTTTGAGTTCGAATCCAAGCATCCCATCTCTAGTTATTTAATATTCCTCTTGTAACAAAAAAAAACACTACATTTGTTTTTATTATAATATTAATGGTTTATAACATCAAGTTATTTTCTAACATAATAACGTTTGTAACATAATGTTAAAAATAATATTTTATTATTAAAATATTAAATTCCAACAAAAAAAACCTGATTTCATATATTTTAAATCATCTTTATATAAATTATTCTCTGAAAATTTGTTTTTAACAAGGAACGTGATTAAATAAAAAAGTGGTCACTTTGCTAAACGCATCCACCGTCAACCCTCTCTGTTTCCCAATTATAAAATCATAAAGAAAAGTAAGAGAAAAATGACAGCCCGAACTGATTTCTAGAGATACAAAGTGCAGAGTTTGTGCGAGTACGTGTAGACTGAGTGAAAAGACCACGTTCATGACTCAGCGTCGCATATATAATAATAT
This sequence comes from Heritiera littoralis, assembly GCA_031772115.1. Lineage (NCBI taxonomy): Eukaryota > Viridiplantae > Streptophyta > Magnoliopsida > Malvales > Malvaceae > Heritiera > Heritiera littoralis. The sequence continues at coordinate 740,292 of JAPDPK010000136.1, read as the reverse complement.
ACACATTACTTGTAAAGATTTTTCCTTTATCCTTTTCTCACACCCATTTCTCAACGCGAAACCGAGTTTTACGTTGGGAGACGGAGTCGACAACAATATTTTCACCTCTTTTTATACTAGTATTTGACAATGATTTTAGGTTAAATATGATTAAAGCTTTAATTACCTTACCTTGCATGGAGATATGGAGGACGGGATGAGCTTTAATATTAATACTTATAGTAGAAAATATTTGGAAAATAAATAAAAAAGTAGTATCTTTTGTTGCGGCCCCAACACTGGATCCGGCGAATATAGGGACCTTCCAAAGGCAGAGACGAAGCAAAAGCTCCTTTCTAGAAATATGCCCACGCCTTTTGAATTGCTGTTTACAGCCAAAACGCTTAACCGTTAAGCTTTCTCCTTCAGGCCTTCGCTTCCCTGTTTTATATATAACCTTAACTTCTTATCCTACTCGCTCACTTCATCCAATCCATTTTTTTCTGCCCAATATTGACTGAGTTTCGTTAATTCCGAAGTTTCTGAAATGGAAGAAGGAAGTGGAGGCATGGGAGGGATCGGCTGCGGCACCCTCCACCTTAATGCTCTCCCACAAGATTGCGTCGCTGCCGTCCTTTCCTTTACCTCCCCTCGAGATGCATGTTGTTTGTCGCTTGTTTCAACTTCCTTCAAATCGGCTGCCGAATCCGACAGCGTTTGGGAAAGCTTCTTACCGTCCGATTACCGGTCTTTAATTCCCACATCGCTCTGTTTCTCTTCCAAGAAACAGCTTTATCTTAGCCTTTGTGAAAATCCTGTCCTCATTGATGGTGGCCGAAAGGTAAATTTCACCCTCAATCGTCTTAATTTTTATGCTGCCAAAACATTTTTTTTATTTAAAAAGGTCATTATGATGAAAATTTCCATAGCCTTGTTGTAAAACTATTGTTTTAAATTTTAATTTTTCAAAAATATTATTTGCCTTCGATCCGAGTATGTTTCTTCTTCCTATGTACAAGCCTTCAACGGAACTTTATCAATAGCAAACATGATAAACGTTTTGCTCTAGAATATGGGGATTTTGCAAAAGCATTAAGTTCAATCTTTGTAATGATCAGACTTTAATTCTTTCTTTCATGTTTTTGTATGTAACTTAGTTTTTAACAATGCTAATCTTGGTGAAACAGAGTTTTTCATTGGAAAAAAAGAGTGGCAAGAAATGTTATATGCTGTCTGCCAGGGACCTCTTCATCGTATGGAGTGATACTCCAACTTATTGGAGATGGGTTTCCATGCCTGAGTCCAGGTTTGAAGAGGTAGCAGAGCTTATTTGTGTTTGTTGGTTTGAAATCCGAGGGAAGATTAGCATCTCCATGCTTTCACCCATGATACGCTACAAGGCTTACCTTGTGTTCAAGTCGACAACTGGAGCTTACGGCTTTGATTTCCAGCCTGTGGAGGTTAGCGTTGGCCTTGTTGGCACCGAAGGTCGCAAGAGAACTGCCTATTTAGATGCAGAAAGACACCGGATCCCACGGCGTCACGGCCTTGCACCAAGGCGAATTGGGCTATTTGTCCGAAGCCGTTTCTTGGGGCTGCAAGCATCTGCACCATCTACTGCAAGTGATGATCAGTACCCGAAGGTGAGAACAGATGGGTGGCTGGAGATTGAGCTGGGTGAGTTCTTCAACGAAGGATGCGTTGATGGGGAATTGGAAATGAGTGTTTTGGAGATAAAGGCTGGTCACTGGAAGAGTGGTATCGTTGTCCAGGGTTTTGAGATTAGGCCTAATCTATGTGCCGCGGACTCGTGAGTGAAGGTTTTGTTCAGTTTTGTTCTAAAATTGTTCATATAGTTGGAGGGCAAAAGAGCCACATCCTTAATCATAAACTTTGTTGTGCCAAATCTTGATGCTGCTGGGAAAACGATATGCGAATCTAATAAAATATGGGAATTGCATCAGATGCCTTTCGCATAGCGACGCATTAGCTCCGGAACATCTCAATTGTATCATTCAGAAGACCACATCTTCTAGCATTTTAGTTCTCAATGCTGCGGTCATGCATTGTAGTATAACAAAGTAATATTCCATTCGGGAAAATCAACGCTTAAACTTTTTTTTTTAACGACGATATTATTATTTTGTATGGCGTTTCTCATATGAAATTGTGTTTAATCTTTCCAGCCTCATAACTAGACTTGACCATGAATAGGGTGGCCCGTTGGAACCCAAAAATGAGCTCGGTTTTTTAGTGTGTTCGACAAAAGATAAGCTCAATAAACAAGTTTGGACAAAAAAAGTTCTAATAACTTTTCGAGCTAGGTTTGAGCTTTACCATAGAGACTTAGGCTCGGCGAGGTCCAAAAATATATGGATTTAAAATATTGTTCATTATTAAACACTATATGAAATTTAGCATATAAAGTTTGATAAATTAAATTAAACTTTAAAAGAATAAAAGAATTAAGAAAAATTGCAAAAAAAAAAAGAGGGTCAAGTTGATCTGACTTGTGAAAAATATATAAAACGGACGTGAGCCAAAATTTAAACCCAAATGATTGAATCGGGTTAGGCTTGAACTTATATGTATTCTATTAATATATAACTTAGGTCCAGTTCCAATCCAATCCGACCCAACAAATGGACAGCTTTACTCATTCACAACATCCCATTCCCATAGTTTGATAATGACGAGGGAATGGAATGAATGAAAGGCTCCTTGTAACGCTTGCTGTAGTTACTTCTTTTTTTTTTTGGTGAATTTAGTTACTTCTTTTAGTAGTATTTCTTATTTCCTTATGATAGAAAAGCTTTTACGAAATTTTTTGGCTGCATATATAAGAAGAATTACAATGGAAGTTCTCTGTTGTGGGCATAAAAAAATCAACTTTTTGTGCAACTGTAATTTGTGTTGTCTTTAATTTTATTAATATATTTTATACTTGAAATTGTTGGAATTTAAGTTTTGATTACTGAAATTAAAATTTTAATACTCTCTCAACATATTATGTGATTATTAGTATTTTACTTTTAACATATATAAAAGAATATTAACTTACTTTTAACCAAATATAATTTTTTTATCAATTGTAAGTTTTGGGAACAAAGATTTCAACACAATTTTTTTTTGAAAATATTTGTATTTATCACCAAATAAAATCATTAGATCCAAAAAAAAAATTAAAACCTTTTTATATATTTGTAGATTATACATCAATTTTTCATTTCCTTCTTTTAGTCCTCTTCATGAATTTCCTTTATTCTTTTCCCTCTAAAATTTTAATTAAAAAACAGCTCCTAATTCTCTTTTTATTTAATTTAGATTCTTTTTTCTTTGATTTCCACTTAACATAAGTCTGACAAAATAAAAAACCCTGAAAAATATAAAAATGGCAAAATTGCTTTCTATCAATTATCCATAATACACATAAATAAGCATAAAATAAGTTAATTTTACATTATTGTAGATTTTTTCAATATAACGTTATTACTTTTGAGTTACATTTGCAATCAATCTGAGTCACAAACGCATTAAAAACGTGTGTCATGAAATAAAATGTGTACTTATTTATCAATATGTCCTATGAAGTTTGAACATTATCATGCCTGGCAGTTAGCTATTTAAAGTCTGAGTTTATTTCTTTAATTAAGGAGGTTCATTTAAATTTTATTTTTAAAGACAGATTTTTTAGTCTAATTGGATTCAACATCACCATTATATTTGGCATTGTAGACACCAATTTTTGTCCGGAACTAAGTGGTACGGAATTGCGAATCTCGAACCACTTGACGGGTATTTCAAAATTGAAAATGGATTAAGCCCATGTTTGAATAATTGGCTTTATTTTATTTTATTTTTCTTTCTTTTCCTTCTTTTCTCTTTTCCTTTATATTTATATTTTTATTATTTTTATTTTTATTATTATTCATTTTTATTATTATTTCTCTTTTTATTTCTATTTCTCTTTTTATTCTTATTTTTGTTTTTATTTATTTTTTATTTCATTGATGTGAATTTTAGTATTTTGTTTTTCTTTTATTTATTTTATTATTTATTCATTTATTTATTTTGATAAAAAAATGCAAAAAAATTAAAAAAGGAAACAAAATAAAAAAACAGAAACCCTATTGGAAACCCTGATTCGAAACCCTTAACCCCAAACAGAACCCCTAACCCCAAACAGATCTGAAACCCCGATTACCCAAACCAAACCCTAACTGAAACCCCAAACAGAACCCCTAACCCCTAACCCCAAACAGAATCGAAACCTCGATTTCCCAAACCAAACCCTAATCCAAAACCCCGATTACCCAAACCAAACCCTAACTGAAACCCCAAACAGAACCCCTAACCCCAAACAGAATCGAAACCTCGATTTCCCAAACCAAACCCTAATCCAAAACCCCAAACTGAACCAAACCCTAACAAAGCCACCAGAGACACAAAAGGAAAGATCTGGTCTCCGAAATCTGCAAGGAAATCAAAATTGAAAGATACAGAATCAAGCATTAAAGGCCATATCACAAACGGATCTGAAATATGAATTTTGACCTTCCAAAAAATTGAGATCTAACATTAATAAAAGGGATAGTCACAGATCTAAAAAGGGGGCATCAACAACAACAGAAACAGAGAGAAAATACAGAGAAAAAGACATAGAGAGAAACAACAAAACAGAATCAAAAGAGAACGGTGGGATTCTGTTTAGGGTAGAGGGATTTTTCGTTTTTTTGGTTTGGGGGGTTTCAGATCTGGAGCTTGCGGAGATTTGGTGACTAGGATTCCAGATCTGGTTTCAGGGAGAGGAGAGGAGTATTTCTGGAATTTTTTTTTCTTCAAGCCGAGATCTGGCGAATAAGTGGTAGAGTCGCCGGAATCTGGAAAATTTTGAATTTTCCGGCGACTTTCTTGAGTTTTCCGGCGACATTCTGGTGTTTTCCGGCGACCGCTTGAAGTTTCCGGCCGCCGGAAATCGCACGGTTAGAGAGAGGATCTGAAGTTTTTTTTGGAAAGGGAGGGAATCTAACCGAAAAAATCGGAAAAAGGGTTTAAATACCAGCTTCAAACGACGTCGTTTTGGAGAGCCAAGATCCGCGTGTTGACCCGCGTGTTGACCCGCACCGACCCGACCCGATCGCAAGGTTTTTCTTTTCCAATTTTCTGATAATTTCCTTTTCCGTTTTTTTAATTTTTTTTTTTTTATTTTTGTTTTATTTATTTACTTATTTATTTTTATTTTATTATTAATTATTATTATTATTATTATTATTTCTGATGATTTTTTTGTTTTTGTACATTTTTGTAATTAATACAGTAACCTAATTAACAAAATTATGAAATAAAATAACAATTATTTAGATAAGTTAATAGATTTAATTAGATGCATGAATAGTATGATTTAACAATTATTGACAAGATTTAATTAATGTAGCTTGTGTATATAAATTGATGAATATTTGTTTTATTTTTATTGGCTTGATTGTTTAGTTTAATTTAATTAGTATGATTTAATTTAATTAGCATGATTCAATATAATGGGCATGATTTCTTTAATTTTGCAAATGAAATTCATATGATATGTTTAATTTAGTGCATGGTTAGAATATTGCCAAATTTGTGTATATAGGTTAGAATTGTAGTGCTTTAGTAAATGATAATAAGGAATAAGTTAAGAAAAATAATAGGAAAAAAAATGGTAATCAAATTAAAAAACTGGATTTTACTAAATAGATATGAGTTATACCGAGGATGAAATTTCAAGAAAGTCAATCGAGACTCCTTGGATTTTCTAGGTGAGAGGATTCTCCCTTAAATTGAGCCAAATTGATGGGATATTTTTGGGAGAATTTTCAATAAAATATAATTCATATATTTTTTAAATAGAGATAAAATAAATGAAATAATAAAAATTAATTAGTAAAGACTAAGATTAAATGAGTATAAATAAAAACAATAGATAAATAAAAGGATACTAAATAAGAAATAAGAATTAGATTGAGAATTAGATTTTATAGAATAAGTATGAATTATACCAAGGATGAAACTCCAAGAAAGTCAATTGAGACTCCTTGGAAATTTCTAGGAGAAAGAATTTTCTTAAGTTGAGCCAAATTGATGGAATACTTTTGAAAGATTTTTTTTAATTAATTCATATTTATTTATAATAAAAATAAAAGTAAGATAAGATAGATGAGTAAATAAAGACAAGCAAACAAATAAAGATAAATAAATAAAATAAGATAAGATAAAGTATATAAATAATAAATAGAATTATAATAAATAAAATAAATAAAAAAAGAGTAAATATGAGTTATGCCGATGATGAAATTTCAAGAAAGTCAATCGAGACTCCTTGGAAATTTCTAGGTGAGGAGGTTCCTTTTAGGCTGAGCCAAATTGATGGGACGCTTAAAAGTGAATTTTCAATAAAACATAATTCATGTTTATTTCTTAAAAATAAGAATATAAAAATATAAAAAATAAATTAGAAAATCCAAGAAATTTATAAAATGAATATGGAGTCAAAATTAGAGACAAAATTAGGAAAATAGGAATCTCATAAAATATTTAAATTTTATCCGACGATGGAATTCAAGAAAGTCAATTGAGACTCCTTGAACATCTTGAGGTGAGGGAATTTTAAGATTGAGCCAAATTGATGGAAAAATCTTAGAAATATCCCAATATATAAGCATATCGAAATTAATATAAACACAAGGCAAATTGTAAAGATAACCTAAAACTAGTTGGTACCATTTTAGGATGGGCGTTGTAGGGGTGCTAATCCTTCCCTACACGTAACCGTACTCCCGAACCCTAGTATCTTTGAACGTAGACCAAGCCTTATCCTTAGTTTGAATAGGTGACCAATCACACCTAGGTTAGAATGGTTGGTGGCGACTCCATGATTTTGTGTCTAGCTATTAGGTTTTCCAAACTAATACGTTATGACAGTTTGGCGACTCCACTGGGGACTTTAGAGGGTCAAGCCAACAATTGGTTTTAGGTTATCTTAGATTCATTTTAAGAGTGTTAAATTTTATAAAAGAAAAGTTAATAATTACATGTTCCTTCCACACACACTTCACGCGCATTTGCATACATCAGCCCTCTTCCCGGGCTTTACCCTTTCTTAGGAGGGAGTAGAGTACTTACGCTCTCGTGAGGTAATACCTCCGCAATGGCTAGCGAAATACTCCCACTCAAATTGAACCTTTCCGTTTGTAGCCTATGATGGGTGAGGATTGGGTGCCTTACTAGTCCATGTGGACGATAGTAAGGAACAATTTGGGAACCTTTAGAACATTGGACCATCCAAGCCCTACATGTAGAGGCTTAAGGGAACCGCCCTAGGATAGAACTATGCCTACCTATAGTATGGAAACCTTATAGGACACATGAAGGAGCAATGTTTAACAAAATTTGAAGTATGTGCATATATCTTTAATCATGTCTTGTTTTGACTCATCATGCATTCTTGTAGGAAAACCTGTCTCATAGCAATTGATTGACAAAGTTGGTTCTCTATACCCATGGGAAATCGTCTACAAGATAAGCCTATGTTGGAGGAACTCGCTGATATGGTTAAAGCGGTATCTGAGGAAGCTCAACGCAAGGATGGTGATTGCTTGCCCAAGGATCACGTGTGTAGCCTTCCAGAAAAAGTTCGTCTTGATCTCAAGCAAAATGATCTCACTGAATTGATTGATATCTGGGAAAAGTGGGATAAAACGAAACAGATTGCCTTTCAAGAGAAATATGGAGATTTAGCGTTGCTTCTTACTGTACCTGTGGACGATAATTTGATCAGGGCTACGGTGTATTTTTGGGATCCTTCGTATAGGTGCTTTGTGTTTAACGAGGTGGACATGGTGCCCACTATTGAGGAGTACACGGTCTTACTTCGTATTAAGGAGTCAGAGAAAAGCAAGATTTACAAGAAAATAAGAGGAGCCATCGCAAGTGTTTAGCACAAATGATAGGTATTGATGTACAAGAGGTTGACCAACACATCAAGAAAAAAGGGGAAGGTACCTATTTGGGATGGAATTTTCTTCGGAGTTGTTTTGGCAAACAATTGACAGACAAGCAAAGTATGAGCTTAATGGCATTAGCTATTTATGGGATGGTGGTTTTTCCTAGATCATTGCAGTATGTGGAGATTGTTCTTGTAGACCTCGTTGAACAACATGAGCATGAGGTGAATGCTGCTCCGGTTATCTTAGCTGAAACATTTAGATCTTTGAGCTACTGTCGTAGGAATGGTGGAGGGCGTTTCATCGGGTGCATGCAGTTATTATATATGTGGATGAGGAGTCATTTTAAATGTGAACGTAGTAAATTCAAAGATGCTTTCCTTGGTAGCAGTCTTCCTATTAAGGAATTTTGTGAGAGTGAGTGGCCCAAGTTCAAGACGAAAAAGGAATGGGTTTCGACTTTGCGCAAAACCACGACCCAAGATGTAGTTTGGTTAGCACCATGGATGCCACGAAGGTCAATGGTGTATAAATGTGGAGAGCAACCATGGGTCCCTTTGTTGGGTGTGTGGGGAACTATTACTTATTCTCCCATCATGGTACGAAGACAGCTAGGATATGACCAGTTCATCCCCATGACATTTGGACTCGACCAAAGGGAATACTCCTATATTGAAAAAGGGGCACTAAGGAAGATAGAAGATGATGTCAAGGCTTGGAAGACAGCTTGCAAAATACAAAAGGGAAGATTTATAGATAAAATTTCCCCTGAATATTCTGTCTGGCATGCTAGGCGAGTCAAAGATATTTTACTTCCCCCTGAAGAAGATGAAGCCCACGAAGAGCCTATACCCCGAGACCCCATGATAGATCTGGAGATTGCCAAGAGGAAATTAGAGGAAGAAAAGAAAGCCCTAGAGAGGGAAATTAAGAAGCTCAAATGTGAAACGGAGGAAAAGCTGGGGAGAAGGGAGCAAGCGTATACAAGGGTCCATCAAGAGAAGTATAAGTTGATAGATGAAATCAGATACTTGAAGGAGCAACTCTCAAGGTCTGAAAGTAAACGTTTGCGAGAAGAGAATGAACAACTTAAGACTGAGATACAAAAGAAGAGGACCAAATGTGAAGAACTTGAAGGCAAGGTCATAAGCGAACAGATGAGTTCGCAAGATGCCCTTAATCGATCCCAAGAATACTTGCAGATCTTGCAAAAGGTTGTTAATGAGTTGAACGAGCTAAAGGAGAAGTATGCTACTTTAAGGAGAGCTCGCGATTCACATCTTTTGGTTTCCATGATTGAACAAATTAATGTCATGGCACATAGAGCAAGAGACATGGAAGACAGAATAATGGATTTGAAGCTCGGAGTCAGCCCACTTACTGAGCATGGGGAGAATCTGCGACTACTGTTGGACGAGATCCAAGGTCACTACAGTTTGTTGAGGAGGCTTAGGTGGACACCTTAGATTTTCTTTATGGATGTAGTGGATCTTTAATTTTGTTCAACAATTGTTATGAGACTAGCTTTATAAGCATTGGTTTTTTATAAGTTTTTGTTATAAGACAATCCTTTATTATGCAATAAATTTCTTACAAAGATTTTTCCTACTTTTGCTTTTTCCTTCATGAGCATTTAATAAAAATAATTCTCTTTAATTGTGACAACAAGGTACAAAAATAGCCCTTCCAAATCATCCATACCAAACTCGTGCACGAACTAGAGCAATGGAGAGCGAACAATTAGCACGGATTGATAGGATGGAGAAAGTGCAACAAGAGATTGTCAAGGCTCAAGAGGAAACTCGAGAGCAAATGACCAAGATGATGGAATTGATGATGAGTATGGCTAAGGGGAAGGGAGTTGTGCAAGACCTAGCAACAAAAGAAGAATGTTCTAGTGATGATCCACCATACCCTCAAGGGTTCACCCATCAAGCCCAAATGTCTCCAAAGGTTTATGCTCACGCAACACCTTCAATGGGAGGACAAGGCCATGCTATAGGCCAAAATCAACCTGGTATAGGGTCTAGTCCTGTCGACCCTATTTTCGTCCCAAACTTGGACGATCCTCTTGAACAAGAGAAGTTGAAGAGAGAAGCAGTTGACAATCTAGCTGTAGGGATACAACAGAAATGTGACATGTTAGAGGAAAGGTTGAAAGCCATCGAAGGAAACGACTCCTTTGGGAATGTTGATGCAGAAGAGTTGAGCCTAGTTCCCGATTTGGTGTTGCCCGCAAAGTTCAAGGTTCCAGACTTCGAGAAATATGATGGAACTAAATGCCCGACAACCCATGTTACGATGTTCTGCAGAAAGATGGCAGGATATGCTCGTAATGAAAAGTTGCTCATTCACTGTTTTCAAGATAGCCTTACAGGATCTGCTGCAAGGTGGTATGTTCAGTTGGACAGGAGTCGTATACATTCGTGGAAAGACCTTGCTAGGGCATTTCTAGCCCAATATCGTCACGTAATGATATGGCTCCTGATCGCCTTTCTCTCCAAAGCATGGAGAAGAAAACAAACGAGAATTTTAGAGAATACGCTCAGAGGTGGAGAGATGCAGCTGCTGAAGTTCAACCTCCATTGACAGAAAAGGAGTTAACGATGTTATTTTTAAACACTCTCAAAGCTCCTTATTATGAGAGGATGATAGGAAATGTCAGTAAGAACTTTTCTGACATGGTGCTTTCAGGAGAGGCAATAGAAAATGCTATTAAAAATGGCAAGATTGAGGGTGTAGAGGCCAGGAAAGGAGGGTTTCCTAAGAAAAAGGAAGGAGATGTCCAGGCTATCTCTGCAGGAGGTTTTATTCACCAACGCCCATCCAACCAATACCAATCTTATCCTCATGCTATCAATTATGTTTCACCCTACCCATATCAACTAAACCCACCAACAAATACTCAGCCCATTTTTCGCTCGCCAAGCATGAGACCAACCCAACCCTTTACTCAAGCTACAAACCTAATGAATAACCCTGGAAGGCCACGCTTCAATCAAGAAAGACCCCCTATCACCCCAATCCCCATAACCTATGCGGAGTTATATCCTAAACTGGTGCAAAACCGTCTTATTGCCCCCGTATACCTTGAACCCCTAAAACCCCCGTATCCCAAATGGTATGATCCAAACGCAAAGTGTGCTTACCACAATGACAATGTGGGTCACTCTATAGAAAATTGCTTGGGATTGAAGTATAAAGTGCAGGGCTTGATGAAGGCGGGGCAGTTGAGTTTTGAGGAGCCGAAAGCAGAACAAGTTGTGAATGGGAATCCTTTGCCAAACCATGGTGGAGCAGCAGTGAACATGTTAAGCAATGAAAAGAAGGATTACATTAAAAGAGCTGTTGCAGAAATAAAGACTCCGTTAAGTCAGGTCTTTGATATATTAGTGAAGGCAGACATGTTGCAACCAGAAACCTTGATTTTGGAGACCCATATAGATTCGTATGATCCCAATCTGGTTTGTCCATACCACAATGGTGCAGTAGGTCATTCAATTCAGTCTGTGAAGCTTTTCGTTACAGATTGCAAGAGTTGATGGACTCATATCAAATTGAATTTTGGGAAGGAAGAGGAAAAGGGAATGAGATTAGTGTGATTGATGACGACCTAAAGTCAAAGCCTCTAAAAATCCGCCTTGAGGAAAAATCAAGCCAAGCTAGTGGGATCACAATCAAAGCTCCTATTCCGTTTCCATACAAAGACAACAAGGCGGTACCTTGGAGATATGGCTATGATATAGTAATGAATGGAGAAAGAGAGCATATGTCCCCTAAAAGCCTCGAAACAGCGAATATCACTGGAGTTGGGGGAATGACACGAAGTGGGCGTTGCTATAGTCCTGAAATGTTAGCTAAAGCTAGAAAAGAGAAGGCAGGAATTGTGGAAGGGGATAGGGTTAACCCGATAGAGGTTCAAGAGACAAGATGTCAAGAGTCTATTACGAAAGAAGATGCCGATGAGTTTTTGAGCTTGATTAAGCATAGTGAATACAATATTGTCGAGCATTGAACAAAACACCAGCAAAGGTTTCACTCTTATCACTTCTCCTGAATTCTGAGTCTCACAGGAATGCTTTATTAAAGGTGTTGAATCAATCATACGTACCTCCTGATATATCCATGGACAAAATGGACAATTTAGTCGGTAATTTGGTGGCTTCAAATTATATATCTTTCAGTGATGATGAGATTCCTGCGGAAGGGAGGGGAAGCACCAAGGCTCTTCACATCACAGTCAGGTGTAAGAGCCACACAATTGGCAGGGTTTCATTGATAATGGATCGGCTCTCAATGTGATGCCTATGTGCACTTTGCTAAGGTTACCAGTGGATTCATCGTATATGCGGAAAAGCAACATGATTGTCAAGGCATTTGATGGAGTCCGTCGAGAAGTGTCGGGCGATATAGAGATACCTGTGGAGATTGGTCCATGTATTTTCAATATACAATTCCAAGTCATGGATATTACGCCTTCATATACTCTTTTGCTAGGAAGGCCTTGGATACACACGACAGGAGCTGTCCCTTCCACTCTCCATCAAAAGGTGAAGTTTTTCGTGGGGAATCAACAAATCTCAGTTTCGGGAGAGGAAGACATCTTGTCACTCAATCTCCAAGCACTCCGTATGTTGAGACAACAGAGAATGCATGGGAATGTTCATATCGAGCTTTTGAGTTTGTTAATGCAACCTACATAGGAGAAGGTTCGAAATTATATGCTCCTCACCTGTCAGCAGCTACAGAGATGGTGGTGAAGCAAACCATGGGCAAAGGTTGGTATCCAGGAGTCGGATTGGGAAGAAACCACCAAGGGATTAGAAAGGCCATCACAATTTTGGAAAGCAAAGACAGGTTCGGGTTAGGATACAAACCAACTTGGAAAGATAAAGCAAAGAAGATGGAAGAAAAGAAAGAGAGGCGAATAGCACATTTGAAAGGGGACGAATTTGAAACTGAGAAATTGGTCATTCCTTACCTTTATGATACCTTTTATTTTGGTGGATATCAAACTAGTGACGAAAGGGGGAAACTGGCGATGCAGCTTGAGGGGGATTTTTCTGATTTGTCCATTCACATGGTAGATAAGAAGATATCAGAGGAGAATGTAGCTGGACGGTTTGTGCATATGACCCCTGCAGGAGCTGAGTTGAAGAATTGGACGATTTTGGAGTTCCCAGAGATTTCCTTTGAAAAGTAATAATGCAATTGTCTTTTTCTTTTATGTTTTGAATAAAGCAAGTTGGATTTTTTTAGTGCTTCAGCCCAAAAGCACCCAAATAAATTTTTATGTATGGGCCAACTTTGTTACTTTCCATTTCAATAAATGATTAGCATTATGCATTCCTATGTTCCCAATCATTTCTTTCTTTCTTTCTTTAGCATGCCAACACTGAAAATACCTATAATTTCCCATTTCATCTACTTTCAGGTATCAAAACAATAAACAAGATGATAATAATGTCAATAATTCAGAATTTGATTTTGAAAACCCTGCTCAATTTGGTGAATCTGATGATGAAGATGTCTTTACGGACTACCCTTTACCCCGTGACTTGTTGAGATCGATGGAAGAGGATAGGAAACCAATTGAACCTCATCAGGAAGTTGTTGAAATAATTAATTTGGGAGATGAAAAAGATAAGAAAGAGGTCAAAATCGGAACATCACTAGCATCGGATGAAAGAAAGGGTCTTAAGGAGTTACTTCGTGAATATGTAGATGTGTTTGCTTGGTCTTACCAAGATATGCCTGGCCTTGATACTGATATTGTGGAGCATAGATTGCCTTTGAAACCAGAGTGCAAACCGGTACAACAAAAGTTAAGACGCATGAAGCCGGAAATGTTGTTGAAGATCAAAGAGGAAGTTAAAAAGCAATTCGATGCAGGTTTTCTTGAAGTGGCCAAATACCCGGAGTGGGTAGCTAATATTGTCCCTGTGCCTAAGAAGGATGGAAAGGTGCGGATGTGCGTGGATTATCGGGATTTGAACAGAGCTAGCCCTAAAGACAATTTCCCGCTTCCTCACATTGACACCCTTGTGGACAATACAGCGAGGCATTCCATATTTTCATTTATGGATGGCTTTTCTGGCTATAATCAAATCAAGATGGCTAGAGAAGATATGGAAAAGACTACTTTCGTGACAATGTGGGGAACATTTTGCTATAGAGTCATGCCATTCGGATTGAAGAACGCTGGAGCTACATATCAAAGGGCTATGGTTAGTCTTTTCCACGACATGATGCATAAAGAGATTGAGGTGTACGTGGATGATATGATTGCAAAGTCTCGTGAAGGAGAAGACCATGTGGCTAATCTTAAGAAGCTCTTTGAAAGGTTGAGGAAATACCAGTTGAAGTTAAACCCAGCCAAGTGTACATTTGGGGCAAGATCCGGAAAATTATTGGGATTTGTAGTTAGCGAAAGGGGGATAGAGTTGATCCGGACAAGGTGCGTGCCATTCAGAACTTGTCCCCTCCTCGCACCACCAAAGAAGTAAGAGGTTTCTTAGGGAGGCTAAACTACATATCCAGGTTTATATCTCAACTTACTTCAAAATGTGATCCAATTTTCAAGCTTCTTCGTAAATATGACTCTGGGGAATGGAATGAAGAATGTCAAAAGGCCTTCGATAAAGTCAAGGAGTACTTATCAAACCCGCCTGTGTTAGTACCTCCTATTCCTGATAGACCTTTGATTTTGTACTTGACAGTTTGCGAAGGTTCAATGGGATGTGTACTGGGGCAACGAGATGAGAGTGGCAAGAAAGAACAAGCCATCTATTACCTAAGTAAGAAATTCATTGACTACGAAGTGAAGTATTCTCAATTGGAAAAGATATGTTGCGCTTTAGCTTGGACAGCCCAAAGACTCAGACAGTACATGTTATATCACACGACTTGGTTGGTGGCCAAACTTGATCCTTTGAAGTACATTTTCGAGAAACCATCTTTGTCTGGTAGAATAGCAAGGTGGCAAGTCATGCTTTCTGAGTATGATATTATATATGTGACTCAAAAGGCCATTAAAGGGAGTGTAATCGCTGATTTCTTAGCAGACCGGGTTGCCGATGACTATGTGCCTATGAAACTCGATTTTCCAGATGAGGATTTGATGGCTGTATTTCAGGTAGAAGAGGAGAAGCTAGCTAAGAAATCATGGAGAATGTTCTTTGATGGAGCATCCAATGCTTTTGGGCGAGGAGTAGGAGTGGTCCTGATATCCCCAGAAGGAGATCATCACCCGATTACTGCAAGATTGGACTTCAATTGTACCAACAACGTAGCTGAGTATGAAGCATGTGTCATGGGTTTGCAAGCCGCCATTGAAAAGAAGATTGATGTGCTCGAAGTGTATGGAGATTCGGCTCTAGTCATCTACCAGTTGCGAGGAGAATGGGAAACTAGGGATTCGAAGTTGGTCCAGTACCAAAAATACATAGCCGGTTTAATTGATCAGTTCAAAAGTATTCAGTTTGAGCATCTACCTCGAGAGGAGAATCAAATGGCAGATGCTCTAGCCACTTTAGCTGCAATGTTCAAGTTGGATAGTAATGCTGAAATTCAACCCATCAGGATGAATCTGAAGAATTCACCAGCGCATTGCGCAAGTTTAGAAGAAGAAGTTGATGGAAGGCCTTGGTACCATGACATCTTACAGTACATTAAAAACCAACAGTACCCAAAACATGCTTCGGAGAATGACAGAAGAATCATTAGGAGAATGGCTATGGGATTCTTTTTAGACGGGGAAGTCTTATACAAAAGAAGTCGAGACCAGGTGCTTTTGAGATGTGTGAATATTGCAGAAGCTAAACAGATATTAGAGGAGGTACATGAAGGATCTTGTGGGGCACATGCTAATGGTCATATGATGGCAAGACAAATAATGAGGGCGGGTTATTATTGGTCAACCATGGAAAAAGACTGTATTAACTACGCTAGAAAATGCCACAAATGTCAGATTTATGCTGACAAGATTCATGCTCCGTCGGAGGCCCTGCATGTATTAGCCCCTCCTTGGCCTTTCTCTATGTGGGGGATGGATGTGATAGGACCCATTACACCAAAAGCTTCAAATGGACATCGGTTTTTTTGTGATGATTGATTATTTTACCAAGTGGGTAGAAGCGGCATCTTTTGCTAGTGTGACACGAACGGCAGTATGCAGATTCATAAAGAAAGATATCATATGCCGATATGGACTTCCAGAAAGAATTATTTCAGATAATGCTCGTAATTTGAATAACACAATGATGGATGAAGTTTGTGCACAGTTCAAAATCAAGCATCACAATTCGGCGCCGTATCGACCACAAATGAATGGGGCGGTAGAGGCCGCGAACAAAAATGTCAAGAGAATAGTGGGAAAAATGACAGAAACTTATAAGGATTGGCATGAAAAGTTACCTTTTGCCTTGTACGCGTATAGAACGTCAATGCGCACGTCTACTGGGGCAACCCCATTCTCATTAGTGTACGGGATGGAGGCAGTGCTACCAATTGAAGTAGAAATTCCATCATTAAGGGTCTTAATGGAAACACAATTAGAAGAGGCAGAGTGGGTACGGGAACGCTATGAGCAATTGAATCTTATTGACGAGAAAAGGCTTGTAGCTTTATGCCATGGCCAGTTGTACCAAAGGAGAATGATGAAAGCACATGATAAGAAAATCCGACTTAGGAAATTCCGAGAAGGGGATCTGGTTTTGAAGAAGATCCTCCCAAATCAACAAGATAGGAGGGGAAAATGGGCGCCAAATTGGGAAGGACCATATGTAGTGAAGAGATCTTTCTCTGGTGGGGCATTAATATTGGCAAATATGGATGGTGAGGACCTGCCAAACCCCATCAATTCCGATGCTGTGAAGAGGTATTATGCCTAAGAAAAAAAAAAAAAAGAAAAAAAAGAAAAAAAAAAGAAAAAGAAGAGAAATAAAAAAGGAGGATTTAAATCGAAAACCCGAAAAGGGCGGTTTAAATCAATGTGGGGAGACACTTATGTTGAAAACCTGAAAAGGCAACTTAAGTGTAAGGGAAAGATCGGCATCAGAAATTTTGTGATATCAAAGGAAAAGGTTTAGTCCGAAGGGCTCTGCAATATTAGACAAACTAATGGAGTAGGCTTTTCAAAAGAGAGATTTGAATTAATTCGATCAGAATTGTCAGAATGTTGATTGTTGAGATATTTGATTATTTCGTCAATGCAATTATTCCTTGTAATATTCCTCTGTTCAGATATGCCTGATGTTTATAATAAAACAACCTTTCTTCCATATTTATCTCATACCTACTTCCATTTACTCTCTTACTTTGATTGGGAAAATTGAGCTTTGCATCATGCTAGTCATATTATTAAGATGGTAATTAATGCATGATTGGCACATATGAAAGAAAAAGGGAAGCTAAAAAAAAAAAAAAGAAGAAAAAAAAAAGAAGTGAAAAAAAGATCATTGCATTACTTGGAAAAGGAAAGAAGATGGACAGAAATATAGTGAAATGTCAGAAGATTGGTAAATTAAGTCGAATTTACTAGCTGTTTTAAAATTCGAATGGTTTAGAAACAGAAAGAGCAAGGAAAAAGGAGAATGGAGATTGAAAATGATGATATGAGAAAGTCACTGACTGAGTCAAGACAAGATTGGTTTGGAAAAGTTTAAAAAAAAAAAAAAAAAAAGTTTTGAGCCTTTGTTGTCATGATTATAATGAAATTATTTCCAGCATGCATCTCATTCATTCAAGAAAGAAAACTTCAAAGGTTAAAGATTTTTAGAGATGAGAAAATTTTAAAGTCTCAGGGCCTTCCTAGTCGAAGGAGCGTTTTAGAGATGAGAAAAGTTTAAAGTTTCAGGGCCTTCCTAGTCGAAGGAGCTTTTTAGAGATGAGAGAATTTTAAAGTTTCAGGGCCTTCCTAGTCGAAGGAGCTTTTTAGAGATGAGAGAATTTTAAAGTTTCAGGGCCTTCCTAGTCGAAGGAGCGTTTTAGAGATGAGAAAAGTTTAAAGTTTCAGGGCCTTCCTAGTCGAAGGAGCTTTTTAGAGATGAGAGAATTTTAAAGTTTCAGGGCCTTCCTAGTCGAAGGAGCGTTTTAGAGATGAGAAAATTTTAAAGTTTCAGGGCCTTCCTAGTTGAAGGAGCGTTTTAGAGATGAGAGAATTTTAAAGTTTCAGGGCCTTCCTAGTCGAAGGAGCGTTTTAGAGATGAGAAAAGTTTAAAGTTTCAGGGCCTTCCTAGTCGAAGGAGCTTTTTAGAGATGAGAGAATTTTAAAGTTTCAGGGCCTTCCTAGTCGAAGGAGCGTTTTAGAGATGAGAAAATTTTAAAGTTTCAAGGCCTTCCTAGTTGAAGGAGCGTTTTAGAGATGAGAAAATTTTAAAGTTTCAGGGCCTTCCTAGTCGAAGGAGCGTTTTAGAGATGAGAAAAGTTTAAAGCTTCAGGGCCCTCCAAGTCGAAGGAGCGTTTTAGAGATGAGAAAAGTTTACAGTTTCAGGGTCTTCCTAGTCGAAGGAGCCTTTTAGAGGTGAGAAAAGTTAAAAGTTTCAGGGCCTTCCTAGTCGAAGGAGTGTTTTCGCGGAAAAAAACAAAATCGGTGTCTGAAGTCTTTGCCCTATTCCTGATGCTCAGTAATGTGCAAAGAGGGGCAACTGTAGACACCAATTTTTGTCCGGAACTAAGTGGTACGGAATTGCGAATCTCGAACCACTTGACGGGTATTTCAAAATTGAAAATGGATTAAGCCCATGTTTGAATAATTGGCTTTATTTTATTTTATTTTTCTTTCTTTTCCTTCTTTTCTCTTTTCCTTTATATTTATATTTTTATTATTTTTATTTTTATTATTATTCATTTTTATTATTATTTCTCTTTTTATTTCTATTTCTCTTTTTATTCTTATTTTTGTTTTTATTTATTTTTTATTTCATTGATGTGAATTTTAGTATTTTGTTTTTCTTTTATTTATTTTATTATTTATTCATTTATTTATTTTGATAAAAAAATGCAAAAAAATTAAAAAAGGAAACAAAATAAAAAAACAGAAACCCTATTGGAAACCCTGATTCGAAACCCTTAACCCCAAACAGAACCCCTAACCCCAAACAGATCTGAAACCCCGATTACCCAAACCAAACCCTAACTGAAACCCCAAACAGAACCCCTAACCCCTAACCCCAAACAGAATCGAAACCTCGATTTCCCAAACCAAACCCTAATCCAAAACCCCGATTACCCAAACCAAACCCTAACTGAAACCCCAAACAGAACCCCTAACCCAAAACAGAATCGAAACCTCGATTTCCCAAACCAAACCCTAATCCAAAACCCCAAACTGAACCAAACCCTAACAAAGCCACTAGAGACACAAAAGGAAAGATCTGGTCTCCGAAATCTGCAAGGAAATCAAAATTGAAAGATACAGAATCAAGCATTAAAGGCCATATCACAAACGGATCTGAAATATGAATTTTGACCTTCCAAAAAATTGAGATCTAACATTAATAAAAGGGATAGTCACAGATCTAAAAAGGGGGCATCAACAACAACAACAGAAACGGAGAAAATACAGAGAAAAAGACATAGAGAGAAACAACAAAACAGAATCAAAAGAGAACGGTGGGATTCTGTTTAGGGTAGAGGGATTTTTCGGTTTTTTTGGTTTGGGGGGTTTCAGATCTGGAGCTTGCGGAGATTTGGTGACTAGGATTCCAGATCTGGTTTCAGGGAGAGGAGAGGAGTATTTCTGGAATTTTTTTCTTCAAGCCGAGATCTGGCGAATAAAGTGGTAGAGTCGCCGGAATCTGGAAAATTTTGAATTTTCCGGCGATTTTCTTGAGTTTTCCGGCGACATTCTGGTGTTTTCCGGCGACCGCTTGAAGTTTCCGGCCGCCGGAAATCGCGCGGTTAGAGAGAGGATCTGAAGTTTTTTTTGGAAAGGGAGGGAATCTAACCGAAAAAATCGGAAAAAGGGTTTAAATACTCAGCTTCAAACGACGTCGTTTTGGAGAGCCAAGATCCGCGTGTTGACCCGCGTGTTGACCTGCACCGACCCGACCCGATCGCAAGGTTTTTCTTTTCCAATTTTCTGATAATTTCCTTTTCCGTTTTTTTAATTTTTTTTTTTTTAATTTTTGTTTTATTTATTTACTTATTTATTTTATTTATTTATTAATCTTATTATTATTATTATTATTATTTCTGATGATTTTTTTGTTTTTGTACATTTTTGTAATTAATACAGTAACCTAATTAACAAAATTATGAAATAAAATAACAATTATTTAGATAAGTTAATAGATTTAATTAGATGCATGAATAGTATGATTTAACAATTATTGACAAGATTTAATTAATGTAGCTTGTGTATATAAATTGATGAATATTTGTTTATTTTTATTGGCTTGATTGTTTAGTTTAATTTAATTAGTATGATTTAATTTAATTAGCATGATTCAATATAATGGGCATGATTTCTTTAATTTTGCAAATGAAATTCATATGATATGTTTAATTTAGTGCATGGTTAAAATATTGCCAAATTTGTGTATATAGGTTAGAATTTTAGTGCTTTAGTAAATGATAATAAGGAATAAGTTAAGAAAAATAATAGGAAAAAATGGTAATCAAATTAAAAAACTGGATTCTACTAAATAGATATGAGTTATACCGAGGATGAAATTTCAAGAAAGTCAATCGAGACTCCTTGGATGTTTTTAGGTGAGAGGATTCTCCCTTAAATTGAGCCAAATTGATGGGATATTTTTGGGAGAATTTTCAATAAAATATAATTCATATTTATTTTAAATAGAGATAAAATAAATGAAATAATAAAAATTAATTAGTAAAGACTAAGATTAAATGAGTATAAATAAAAACAATAGATAAATAAAAGGATACTAAATAAGAAATAAGAATTAGATTGAGAATTAGATTTTATAGAATAAGTATGAATTATACCAAGGATGAAACTCCAAGAAAGTCAATTGAGACTCCTTGGAAATTTCTAGGAGAAAGAATTTTTCTTAAGTTGAGCCAAATTGATGGAATACTTTTGAAAGATTTTTTTTAATTAATTCATATTTATTTATAATAAAATAAAAGTAAGATAAGATAGATGAGTAAATAAAGACAAGCAAACAAATAAAGATAAATAAATAAAATAAGATAAGATAAAGTATATAAATAATAAATAGAATATAATAAATAAAATAAATAAAAAAAAGTAAATATGAGTTATGCCGATGATGAAATTTCAAGAAAGTCAATCGAGACTCCTTGGAAATTTCTAGGTGAGGAGGTTCCTTTTAGGCTGAGCCAAATTGATGGGACGCTTAAAAGTGAATTTTCAATAAAACCTAATTCATGTTTATTTCTTAAAAATAAGAATATAAAAATATAAAAAAATAAATTAGAAAATCCAAGAAATTTATAAAATGAATATGGAGTCAAAATTAGAGACAAAATTAGGAAAATAGGAATCTCATAAAATATTTAAATTTTATCCGAAGATGGAATTCAAGAAAGTCAATTGAGACTCCTTGAACATCTTGAGGTGAGGAAGATTTTTAAGATTGGAGCCAAATTGATGGAAAAATCTCAGAAATACTCCCAATATATAAGCATATCGAAATTAATATAAACA
The DNA here is from genome assembly GCA_031772115.1 of Heritiera littoralis. Taxonomy (NCBI): domain Eukaryota; kingdom Viridiplantae; phylum Streptophyta; class Magnoliopsida; order Malvales; family Malvaceae; genus Heritiera; species Heritiera littoralis. The sequence goes on along the minus strand of JAPDPK010000136.1, from coordinate 718,695 downwards.
CAAGGCAAATTGTAAGGATAACCTAAAACTAGTTGGTACCATTTTAGGATGGGCGTTGTAGGGGTGCTAATCCTTCCCTACACGTAACCGTACTCCCGAACCCTAGTATCTTTGAACGTAGACCAAGCCTTATCCTTAGTTTGAATAGGTGACCAATCACACCTAGGTAGAATGGTTGGTGGCGACTCCTTTGATTTTAGTGTCTAGCTATTAGGTTTTCCGAAACTTAATACGTTATGACAGGCATACACATCTTCTTCCGTGAATTAAAATAGTCTGTTCTTTTTCATTTTTACAATCCCAATAAAAAACAACAAAATCAGCTTTATTTGACTAGTTTCACAACATTTAAGAGAAAAGGAGTTTTAAATATAAAATAAAAAAAGTAAAAAAAATGAATCAAGAAATTTGGGAGAAAAATTTTTATAAAATAAAAATTGAATTTTTTTTTGAAAGGCAAATGGAAATAGAATGGTGATTTCATAATCATTTGTTGGGATTTTGATTTTTTTATTTATTTTTTTTGAGATTGATTTTGAAAAAAAAAAAAGAAAGAGAGATTATTTTGACAAAATGTCACTAAATATATATTAAGATTTTGGAGTTAGAATATATTCTATTAAAACAGGAAAAAAAGAAGTAATTTTTTAATATGATTAGGAGTGTAAATGAACAAAATATTTGATAAATAATCTGTAAATATGTTCTGTTTCTGTTTGTTTATATTTGTTTATTGAGCTTAACAAATTAATAGAGGTGTGTTTCATTCATTTATGTTTACAAACAAATTCGTTTACAGTTTGTTTAAAATTCATTCGTTTAATGAACCATTTAGTATTTGTTTACTATTTGATAATAATAATTTTTAAATCATAAATCATTTTAACATGTAATTATTTAAATTAAATATTTATGTAACATTTTCTAATTTAATATTATATATTAGGGTGAATACAATTTATTTGATTGTATTGTAATCAAATAAAAGACAAAACGGACTGCTACAATCAAATTCAACTATCAAGGTAGAGTTACAGTCCAATACAAATATTAAAGTATGGTTATCCTCAACTACAACTATTAAAATGAGATATATAAAAAGGTATGAAGTGAGCAGAAAAAGGACTAAGCTACATGTAACCACATCCCTCCTATCTTGCTTATTTTTCTTTCGATATATTAGTGAGTGTACCTCAGAATCCAGATTTTGAAGTCGTTGATCATATTTTATTTTTTAAGAAAATTAGAAATTCCAAACTGAGCGACCTCTTGATTTCAACCTTTACCAATCCCGAAAAAGTCATAAACCGTCAGCAAAACTTATCTTTTATCGTGTTTATTTAACTCAAAATTATATATATGCACATATACCTTAAAAAAAATTTATGTTTGAGTCATCGTCATATTTTTTTTTAAAAAATTGTGTATTTGTAATCATCAATGTTACATTTGTTAGTGATACTGATGGATCACACAACTCACATTCAAATAATCATTCAAGGAAGCAAGGGAAAACTTCATTCTGGTTTCCTTTAGCAAATGTTTGGATAGGACTTGTAAAAGATATAAAACGAAAGTAAAGCAGAGGAAAGAAAAGGAGTAAAAGAAAAGATACATATACATTTTGTCTGAAAAACTAAAATTAATAAAAGAAAGAAAAGAAATAGAATTTTAATAATCATTGTTTGGTTAAACAAAGGAAAAAAATTCATTATAATATATATTTACAATTATAATATTCTTTTTATAAAATAACATATTACACTAATTAAATTTGTTTTTTTTAAATATCATACTAAACTCTAAAATAATTAGCTGTTTAAGGGACAGGTTACTCATCCAAGTCCGAAAGCTTGCTCAATTTTTGGACAGATTATTATAAAAATGTTAAGCTCAGTAAACAAGATTAGGCTTGGAAATCAAGATTTGATAATAAAAAAAAATTACCTGAATTCAAGTTCACAATTTTAAGTACAAGCCCAATTTGGCCCAGTTCAATAATATAATTTCTTTGCTATTTTTTATATTAATGCATTTTTTAATTATTTTTAGTTTTTTTGTGCAATTTAATTTGAACTTGTTTTGTTTTTTAGACTTTAATTTAAAATTTTATGTTTTTTGTAGTCTTTTTGTATGAATTTATTTGAATTTATTGTGTTATACTTATTAACTATTTTGTGTTTTAATATTTTTTATATTTTATTATAATTTTTTTAAAAAAATAATAGTACTTAGCAAGCTTAGATGAGCTTAGACTTATTAATTATATGTAAAAATGAGTTTAAACAAAAAAATAGGCCCAAATAATCGAGCTTAGTAAATCTTGGACTCACTTTTAATCCTTTAATATTTTATTTAAGTCTAGTCGAGCCCTACCATGAACACTTCTAAAAATAATGTATAACAATTTTTAATTGTAAGAAATCAAATGTCTTCTCTTGAGAACTTGTTATAGAACCAAAAGACTACTAATCTCAAAATACAATGCATGATGCATGTATTTAAATTAAAAATACATATTTGAAATTATTTTTATACAACATTTTTTTTCAAAATTATTATGCTCATGAATAAATTCAAGAATATAATTTTTTATTAATTAAATAAAATTAATTATAAACTTGTATATCATTGTTAGCTTTAAATTGCCATATATATTTTGAAATAACAAAAACTTAAGTAAACCTTAATGTTTCTTTCATATTGTAAATTTGTTTTATGACACATGATTTTCTCAAACCATTTAAAGTGATAATATCAAACATTAAAGACCATGATTTAACGATACATTCTTATTGGTCTTAATACTTTATAAAATGTTTTTGAATATTTTAGAAAATTACTTAATGAATTTTTGGACCATGTTTTCATTAGAGAAAGTCAAGAAAAACTCCCACAAAAATGCCAATATGTTTTGGGTTGAAATAAGATCAAAGGCCATATCATTTCTAACCCAAAATGCAGGAAAAATCACCCTCTGGAAGCATGGGATCGATCCCCTTGTGGCAGTAAGTCTTTTCGGAAGCAAAAAGGTGTCTCAAGCCCAGACCAAGCAATCTGGAAGCTTAGGATCGATCCCTTTACACCAAAAAGCCTCCAACGGCTACTTTCTGTGAGATACAACGGCTAGTTTCTATTTTGGCTCCAACCAACGTCCACAAACCATCCAAGGGACTATAAATAGAGGCTTAGAAGCCAAAGGAACCAAGAGGAAGAGCTCAACACATTCAATCTTCATTTTCCTCATATTCAAAGCCTCAACAACTTCTCAAGTGCTATACATTCTTCATTTTCTATCAATCTCATATTCTTTGTATAGAATAGCATAGCACAAATCATTGTATAGGATTTTCCTTGTGCTTAAACATAGTAATCACTTGCATATCTAGAGGCCTTTCTTTGATTACATTATTTGTAAACCAAATCACACCTTGTAAAGGGAAGGTTTCTCTTTAGCCTTAAAAAAAGAGGGAGGTTTCTCTTTAGCCTTAGAAAAAGAGGGAGGTTTCTCTTAAGCCTTAGAAAAAGAGGGAGGTTTCTCTTAAGCCTTAGAAAAAGAAGAAGGTTTCTCTTGAGCCTAGAAAAAGAGAGAGGTTTCTCTTGAGCCTTGAAAAAGAGGGATTTAATACAAATTCAAGTTAGTGGATTTGGGGAAAATCCTTGGGAGCGTCTCAAGGTAGAGGACGTAGGCAAGGTTGCCGAACCTCTATAAATCGCTTGCGTATATTTCTCTATCCCTACTCTCTTAATTTATTTGCAATTATATTTGTGCTTATTGTATTGAATTTATATTGCATACTTGACTTACCTAGAGAACTTAGAAAACTTCAATATAGGCTAGAGAATTTAGAAGAATCGAAAAACGAGCTTAAGGTTAGTGAAAAACCGATTCACCCCCCTCTCGGTATAGCCTATAGAGCCAACAATTGGTATCAGAGCTTGGGCTCGAGATTGATTTAGATTAACATCTATCGAGTAAAACTATCATAAATGGCTCACTTGAATGTAGGCACACCCCTGGGAGAAGAGAGATACTCATTAGTTAGACCTCCACTCTTCAATGGAGAGAATTACTCATATTGGAAAATTAGGATGATGTTGTTTGTGAAATCAAATGACTATGAAGTGTGGAGAGTAATAGTAAATGGTCCTAAAATCCCAATGAAGAAAGTTGATGGAAAAGATGTCCCCAAAGGTGAGGATGAGTGGGACGCAAATGACATGAGATTGGCACAACTGAATGCCAAGGCTATGCACACTCTCTTTTGTGCATTAGGTCCCAATGAATATAATAAAGTCTCCCTATGTGAGAATGCCAAGCAAATATGGGACAAATTAGCCATTACACATAAAGGGACCAATCAAGTTAAAGAAACCAAAGTAGGCATGCTCACACATGATTATGAGCTTTTTAAAATGAAAGAAAATGAGTCAATGAGTGAAATGTTCACTAGGTTTAATTGTCACATCCCGTGACCACATTTTTCACGTTTTTCTACACAACTTCTCTGGTTGGGCTGTCTGTGATACTTCACTTTTCATATTTATTTAACTATTAAATATGAAATTAGTAATATTAATTACATCCCCTATCTTAATTCTCAAGAAAGTAGTACTGAAAGTAAGTCTAAATACAGAAAATAAATGATCATACCTCATATTATAAATCAAGCTGTCGCAGTGTCTCCAAATGCGCAGCTCGTAATCCTCAGATATCAGATCTCTTAGTCCTCGAAAATCTGAAATGTTAATATTGGGGAGTGAGCAAACCACGGCTCAGTAAGAGAGTTATATGCAACACTTGATATTCAGCTACCTATATGTTGAAAATAATTTTTCACTTTCTTTAAATCTTCCTAGAGGCTCTAGGCTCACATGTAAGAAGGATACTACAGTCGGCTAGGGATCCGGATGGAGTAAGGCAGGTATTTTAGAATACCTGGCTTGTCCCAGAACCTAGAAGCAACTGTAGAGAGTAATCGTTTTCTTTTAATATTCAAATCCCAGTAAAACATTAAATATTCACGTGATAAAACACTTAAGTAAATAAATAAGGAATTAATGTTCCTTTCACAAATACTCATTTCCCACACTTGTAAAACACCGTATAATATTTAGTTTAACACGTAATATATCAAAAGCTCAGTAGCTGTAAATAATTTAGTACCAGCAAAAGTTCAGTGAAAAGTACAATCATCAGTACAATATCATGGAGACTAGGCAACACCCTAAATATATCATGCTATAATAATATCATCCCAAATAGGGGAAACACATGAGATCTATGACCATAGTCTATGGGGTCCTCAGTGTGCATTGATCAGGTGTCCACTGGGACGCTGATAATAGGATCAGTATCTATCAGCACTAACACGTGACACGTGAGCATGATATGGGGCCTAACAGTCTCAAAACAGTAAACACGTGATATAAACCCCATTTATGAAATCAATTTCACTGAATATATGTTCAATCAATCCATAAATATTCATAAGGAAAGTATTTTCATCTTATGAATAACAACTTATAAAATATTCATACTGGGGTTATCATTCTCGAAAATGTTTTAAACATTATAGAAAGTATAAATCACATTTTCCATACGGTGAAAATAGTTTATAAAATAATCACTGTAAAATATAAAAGGTCATAACTGTCCTTTTTCACCATAAAACATATACGCACACTTTTCCGTGCTTTCTATCGAAAACATGATTTTCAAAGTTATCGGGATTGAAATCAATTATTTTTATGATTTATGAAAAATTAAAATATTTATTTTCCAAATCAACACTCCCATCCTGTGTTTTCTCTGTAAACACATGCGGAGACTTTTTAGTCTCAAAACACTGTTTTCCACCTTTAATTACCTTTATGGAATTTTCTATAAACACTTATTTTCACGATTGAACCCATAAAGGTTATTCATAAACTCAAGTGAATATTTGAAGAAATATTATTAAAATATTAACTTTGATACTTTTCATTTTTCACCTCGTTTCACGTGAAATATCACCTATTGGATAAATTTAGGTGATTTCTTCTTTCATCATTTTCAAAAACAGGAATATTTTAAAATTAATTATCAATATATTCATGTTTTATAAAAACTAATCGATTTCTCGATTTTCGTGTTAGAAATCGTTTCTCATAATGAAAAATCATTTATTATGATTTTCGATAATTTTTTCAATAATTTTCGACAGTATAACGGCTGCCGATTGGCTAGCCTCCTGCACGGAAGATACAGTTTAAATTTCAACCGGTAAATCACCACAATTTTTCCAACCAATCATTATCAATAGCATTTATAAAAATTAAATGTATAATTTAAAACATGTGTGTCAAATATCCTTACAGGCTGCACATGTCTCCCCTACCTCGGTATACTGTAGAGCAAGGCTCTAATTCGCACCACTGTGTCCTTTATTCCACCAATTTATAAACTGCAGAAATCACAGTTTAATATGATTAAAAATCAATATTGAATTCCTTCATTTGTCTAACTCTTATTTAACTTCTCTTTACTTAAAATATTAAAATTCCTATGATTCTTTTTCTCATACTAAATGAATATTCAATTCATTTTTCCTTTTTCTGGTTTTGACATTTTTCCTCTTCTCAACATTAAGGTCACCATTTCTTTTTGATGACCAATTACCATTCGGTACATATAAAATATATATATATATATATTTATATATAAGCCTTCTTGGCTTATTTACCTTGTTTTTCCATGTTATATTCTATATACATATTTCCAGCCACTTTTGTCAACCTTCTTCTTCTTCATGTTTCTCACCACTCACGGCACTTTCCTTTATTTCTCATTATGGCCGAATAGCCTTGAATGACTTAGGTGACTCATTCCTCCATAATATATATATATATATATATATATATATTCAACTATAATGCCACTTTATTTTACCAATCCAAATTAGGTCAACTTAAGTATTTCTTTCTTTTATTTTCCTACCGTTTGTTGACCTGAAACCGTGAGCTTTCTTTCCCTTTAGTTCAGTCCACGTTGGCTGTATGTTAGTTAGGTAATTTTATTCCTTTATAATGCATATATAACTTAACTTTATAGGTACTTCATCATGCCATTTAGTCAACCCAAACCTAACCCTTTCTTCATGTTTCTTTTCTTTTATTGCTGTCCACACCGAGACAGTATTCTTTTCTCTGTTTTTCCAGCCTACGTAAGTTCCCCTCCTATCTACATATTGGGACTATCCTTTAATGCCTCTTAGGTTATGAAAAGTTCAGTATCCACACATGCAAAGTCAGCCTAGATCAACTTTTACTTCACTCTTTTATTTCTCATTTTTGGTTGCCTTCACCAGTCACGATTTTTCCTTTCCACGTGCAGCCCATTTCTTCAGCTTATTTCAACTTCTATTTTATCTCCATAATATTGTCTTATATAATCTAATTTTAGGCTAATAATTTATACTTATTCATACACCTAAAAGTCAGTCATAAAGTCAGCCAAGCCACACCATTTTTCCACATTTTCGGCTGCACACTCAGCCATACGGTTTCCTCTCCATTTTCGACTGTACAACCAGCCAATTTATTTTCTTCCTTTCAGCCATTATCTTTGACCATATGAAACTCTAGTTTCGTTATATTTTTCTTCTTTTTCCTTAGTTCACGTAATCCTACCTACACCAAAGTCCACGTTTTTTATTCCTTTTTCATATTTCATGACTGTTTCGGTTATCAAGTCAGCTTGTTTCCCTTTTTCCACGTGAATCATCCTCATCAACATCATCTCTTTTTCTTTGAACCCTCATGACCGAACCTCTATATTTCATTTATATATGTTTTTATTTCCAAATCATGCTATAAACACTTGTATTACTTCACTATAGCCATGATTAAAGAAGTAAAAAAAACTTAAAAGCTGATGTTGGAAGTTACCTGTACAGGGGAGAGTCTGTCCACGTTGATTCAGCCTATGTTTGGGGGTTTTTGGTTAAAGTTTCTTGGGGTTTCAGATGTTCTTGAGTCAAGGTTTAACTTTCCTAAAGAAACTTGTTTTATTTACCGAAGAACATAGAGGTTCTGTTATGGAGAAGCAGTTACTCGACGTGAAACAGAGGAGGGATTTCTTTTTGGTGATGATAGATCTAAAATGAAGATCACGATGGACTGAGGCATAAAGAAAAAAGAAGATGTGTTGGCCGAATATTAGCGGCCATTATTTAAAGCTCTTAATTACCACTTTATTCTTGTCTTCTTGTTATTCATTTTATTATTCTTTTCTCTCGTCTTATTTATTTCTCTTTACCGCCACACTATTTCTGATTTTCCAAATCAGAATTTTCCAAGGTCAATTTAATTCCTTTTTGATTTACTTATTTAATTATTTATTTCATTAAATTTCTAATATTTATAATTTTTAATAAATGAAAAATTTACGGTTATCACATTAATGACATAATCAATGGACTTAAGGCATTAGGCAAGACCTATTCAAATGTAGAAATGGTTAAGAAAATCTTGAATAGCTTGCCAAAATCTTGGGAGGCAAAGGTGATCGCAATAGAAGAATCTAAGGATCCTAATACCTTGTCTCTAGATGAACTTATGGGCTCCCTACTCACATATGAAATGAAATTAAAAAGAAATTAAGAGCCTTCAAAGAAAGTAGGGGTAGCACTTAAGTCTTCCACTCATGAGGTCATTGAAGATGATAGTGATAGGAGTGGAAATGAGGAAGAAAAGGAAATGACAATGTTTGCCAAAAGATTTAATAAGTTCATGAGAATGAATGAGAGAGAGAAGAATAGGAGACATCAAAGAGGAGAGTCAAGTAGAAGAGAAAAGGACCTCTTAGTGTGTTATGAATGTAATGAACTGGGTCACACTAAGCTAGATTGCCCCTTACTTAGGAAAGAAAAGGATAGGAAACCTAAGAAGAAAGCATTTGTGGCTGCATGGAGTGATAGTGATAGCTCCGATGAGGATAACATGGATGATGAGGTAGCCTACACATGCTTTATGGCTATTAGTGATGATGAGGCTAGTTGTAATTCTAGTGAAGATAATATTTATACATTTGATGAACTACAAAATGCCTTTAATGAATTAGCAAATGAATTTCAATGCATGAACTCCAAATATAAGAAAATCATTGCTAAATTAAAAATAGAAAATGAAATGTTATTAAATGCTAAGCTTGATTTTGAAAAGAAATTAGAAGAAGCAAATCTAGAAATTGATGAAGTAAATAAAAAGAACTTAAATTTACATAATTCATTTTCTAGATTCTACATGGGTCAACAAAAATTAGATCATATGCTTGAGACCCAAAGGGCTTTCTTTGATAAAGATGGGTTAGGCTATAATGAAAAACAAAAAGAAACTCATCTTAAGAATTTCCTAGTGAGCAAAAATACTATGCATGATACATCTCTCACATGCTCACTATGCAATAGGATAGGCCACACCTCACAAGCATGCACATATAGAAAAACCACATTTAGAGGAAGAGTAGTTAGAAAAATGTGGATACCAAAGCATGCTGTAAATAATGATGAATTGTGCTTGAAATGGATCCCTAAAGAATCAAAGATTGTTTGCACTAACTCTCATGGACCCAAGAAAATTTGGGTACCAAAGCATGTTTGAAGTTATTTGGTGTAGGAGTGTTAGAGCATGAAGTTACAAAGAAACAATGGAGTTCAAATGCTCTACACACCCCCCATGGAGATTGCTTGTGCCAATAAAAATGAGGAAGATCTTGGAAATCCATTCTTAGCAAGGTGACAACAATTTCTCAAAGAATGGGTAATGGTGGATCCAACACATTAAGGCAAAGCACTCTCATGCAAAGGAGTTTTGTAAGCTTAAACTCTATCTCTTCAAAACTCTTATTTGCTAAATTTGTTTGTTTGATTAAATGAGGCATGTTGTTAATGATCTTTGATGCTTTATGAGTTGAATGAATGAAAGGCATGATTTATGATTTTGAAATGATTATTGGATTTCTGTAAGTTGAGCAAGTTTGCAATTTGTAGATAATATATTTTCTTACTCCAAAAATGTCAAATATGTCATTCATACAAAATGCCATGTCATGAGCATCAATGAGAAATATGCATGTTAAAAATTATGGCATAATGTTCACAAGTTGGATGATTTGATGAGATATGTGCTTAAAATCTATGTGAACAAGTTTGTCTTGACATATTTACGTATTTCAATGCATTGGTTTAGCAAAAATATGCATAACTTTCAAAATGACCTTCTTTGAGACCAAAAATGCATTTATTGGTGAAAATCCTTTCAAAATTGCAAAATCTATTGTTAAATGGTTTTTCATTCATATTTTTCATTCATACAAGTCCAAAATCATGTTACACAAATGTTTAAACCTTTACTTGGACTTAAAATACTCAAAAACGAAGTTTTGGCACCTCAAATGTTGGATTTTCTGTCAAAAATCTGCAGAAACTAGATGAGGGATCGATCCCTCAACACGCAGGATCGATCCCCCTTGAGCCAAATGTAGAATTTGTGCATTCTGGAACTAAGGGATCGATCCCCCTCCTCTTGGGATTGATCCCCCCAAGCCAAAATGGCTTTTTTGCACGTTTTGAGCCGAATTTGAGAAGGATTTTTCACTTTCTTGATATCTTCTTCCTTCTCAACTTAAAATCCAGTATTTTAACTTCCTTTTTATGATCTTTACAATATGAAAATTCATTTTTCATTGATATCATGCCTCAACTCCATCAATTTGTATTATTTCCAACAATTTGTATCACTTTCAACAATCAATATCATTTTTCATTGAGCTCACAAGTGCAAAATCAGTTTTCTTATTGAAGACATTCATGAATTGCATAAATCTTGAAATAATCTTGAAATATATTTTCAATGAATGCTTAAACATAATTTTAAGAACTATTTCATTGATTTGTGTATATATATATATATATATATATATATATATATATGAAAATTTGATGAACTTATGCATAATGAGAATTTTTCATACTTTAGTTCATCTTAGTCAAGCATGCTTATAGACTTATGTCTCTTAGCTTGACACATCTATTCCACACTAGGTTTCATGATAATTTTACATTTAGTGGAATATAAGTAATTAAAGGTCAATATATAGCATATACCCCTTAGACCTTAAATGATAAAACACTTAGGGATATGACTATAATTTGATTAACTTGACAATCTTGAACTTTTCCTTGCTCATAATTGATTAAGAACTTGAATTGGAAAATGAGCATAGGATTTTAGTGCTTATAGCTATGGAAGAAAATGTGTGCATTTGAATGATATAAATTCTTTAAATCTTCCATTTGTGCTTATGAATATGGATTAACATTTTATGAGAGGATGTTAATGTCTAATTAATCGATATGCATGTTTTGATGGTGTGTGATTGTGTTCTTACGTGTTTGACTTGATTATTCACTAAGCACACAACACATAACAATTAGCATATGCAAAATGTCTAAGTCAATCATTGGTAACAATATTTTCAACAATTGGTAGAAGCCAAAACTGAATTGACAATTGGTATGAGCTTTAAATTGACAATTCTTCTTGTGTTCTTTAGATTCAAATGACAAATAGGGAAGAATTAAGACATTTTTGCATGAGATAATTTTTGTACTAGAATTTGTGGATAATTGATATTTGTATTAATTCTAAGCACTTTCTTACTTGAAAATGATTTATGAGCTCATACATATGATATGTCATCTAATTTTAGCTCATAATCATGATGTATTGTCATGCACCTTAGTTGGACCTTAGAGAATAATTGATATACTTAGGTGCTTGATAGAATTGAAATAAGCAAGTTATAGAACTTAATAGATAATTTATAAATAACTTGCTTCATAATTTACCAATTTTGAACTTCTTGCAAAATTATTTATAAAACAATTGGTATAAGAATATAAGCCTTGTCCTTTGCATGCCTAAACATCTCATATTTTTTTAAGGACATTGAATTATTTATTTGTGCTATTAGTCCGATGTACTAACATTTTTTTGGATGAAGCATATTTTATCTCTTCTCACATAGCCATAATTTTAGGGGGAGCATATTTTTTATCTTTCTTTCTTTTTGCTATGAAAAAAAGGGGGAGAGATATTAAGGGGGAGAAATAATGATTTGAAAACTTCTATTGAAAACCATGCTTATATTGAGGGGGAGCTTTACAAATTCATGCTTTATTTGAGGGGGAATATTTTATCAAAGAATTTTCAAAGCAAATTTCCATGCTTATATTGAGGGGGAGCTTTACAAATTCATGCTTTATTTGAGGGGGAGTATTTTATCAAAGAATTTTCAAAGCAAATTTACATTAAGTTTTGTCATATCAAAAAGGGGATATTGTTAGCTTTAAATTACCATATGTATTTTGAAATGACAAAAACTTAAGTAAACCTTAATGTTTCTTTCATATTGTAAATTTGATTTATAACACATGATTTTCTCAAACCATTTAAAGTGATAATATCAAACATTAAAGACCATGATTTAATGATACATTCTTATTAGTCTTAATACTTTATAAAATGTTTTTGAATATTTTAGAAAATTACTTAATGAATTTTTGGACCATGTTTTCATTAGAGAAAGTCAAGAAAAACTCCCACAAAAATACCAATATGTTTTGGGTTGAAATAAGATCAAAGGCCATATCATTTTTAACCCAAAATGCAGGAAAAATCACCCTCTGGAAGCATGGGATTGATCCCTTGTGGCACTAAGTCTTTTCGGAAGCAAAAAGGTGTCTCAAGCCCAGACCAAGCAATCTGGAAGCTTGGGATCAATCCCTTATGGAAAGGGATCGATCCCTTTACACCAGAAAAGCCTCCAACAGCTAGTTTCTGTGAGATACAATGGCTAGTTGCTGTTTTGGCCCCAACCAACGTCCACAAACCATCTAAGGGACTATAAATAAAGGCTTAGAAGCTGAAGGAACCAAGAGGAAGAGCTCAGCACATTCAATCTTCATTTTCCTCATATTCAAAGCCTCAACAACTTCTCAAGTGCTATACATTCTTCATTTTCTATCAATCTCATATTCTTTGTATAGAATAGCATAGCACAAATCATTGTATAGGATTTTCCTTGTGCTTAAACATAGTAATCATTTGCCTATCTAGAGGCCTTTCTTTGATTACATTATTTGTAAACCAAATCACACCTTGTAAAGGGAAGGTTTCTCTTTAGCCTTAGAAAAAAAGGGAGGTTTCTCTGTAGCCTTAGAAAAAGAGGGAGGTTTCTCTTGAGCCTAGAAAAAGAGAGAGGTTTCTCTTGAGCCTTGAAAAAGAGGGATTGTAATACAAATTCAAGTTAGGGGATTTGGGGAAAATCCTTGGGAGCGTCTCAAGGTAGAGGACGTGGCAAGGTTGCCGAACCTCTATAAATTGCTTGTGTATATTTCTCTATCCCTACTCTCTTAATTTATTCGCAATTATATTTGTGCTAATTGTATTGAATTTATATTGCATACCTGAGTTGCCTAGAGAACTTAGAAAACTTCAATATAGGCTAGAGAATTTAAAAGAATCGAAAAATGAGCTTAAAGTTAGTGAAAAACCAATTCACCCCCCTCTCGGTATAGCCTATAGAGCCAACAATCATGTTTTTCTATTTCTTTTGAAATATTTACAAAAAAAAAAGATCAAGCATAAATTTAAAAAAAATTGCAAGTTATTGGCAAAAAATAGTTGATGAATGAGTTGTTTAAGATTTAAAAGTTGCATCATTGGTTAAGTTTTAAAATTATAATAGTATTCTTTGAAAATTTATTCATAAAAAAAAAAAGAGCGCATTGAAGTTATTTTACATCTAAAAAATTTCACTAATGTTCTTTGCTCTCTATTTATCCAATTTGGGGTAATTGAAAAATGCAACTTTGGAGGAAATCGGAAGGGTGTTGAACCCCATTCTTATTCCTTTATTATTTTTTAACTTCTATTTAAACAAGAAAAAGAAAGGGAAATATTTCCAATTTCCAGTGGAATCGTCAAACTGTCGTAATGTTTAGATCGTAAGTCCTAAGCATTAAACACAAACTTAAGGAGTTGTTACCAATTATTTTAACATAAGTGTGATTGATTATCTTATTCAACATAAGGGTGTAAATTAAACAAACATGAATGAATGTTATAGTGTTCGTATTCTTTCGTTTACTTTTTAATATTGTTCATGTTCAGTAAACTCGTTCGAACATTAAACGAATGTGTTCATAAACATGTGTTTATGAATATTAAATAAACATGTTCAAAAACACATGTTTGCTTATTAAAAATGAATATATTCATGAATATATAAACAAATATGTTCACAAAACACATTCATAAATATTAAATGAACATGTTTGTAAACATTAAATAAAAAATGTATTTAAACAAATTGTATTCACTCTATTACCAAATTAGAAAACCCTACATAAATATATAATTTTAAAAAACTTATTATTATCGAATAGCAAACAAACATTAAATGATTTGTTCAACGAATGAGTTTTAAACGAACCTTAAACGAATTTGTTCGCAAACATAAACAAACGAAACACACATTTATTTGTAATCTTTCATTAAGTTTAATAAATGAACATAATATGTTCACAAATTGTTTATCGAATGTTCTATTCATTACACTTCTAATTCAACCTGAGGACACCCTAAGCTCTACTAAAAGTTCCTAATAAGAATAAAAATTGATCTACATTCAGAATGTTGGATCGGGGAGTACGGTTACATGTGAGAAGGATTAGTTGTGAAAACCATGTTTCTTACTATTGTACTATAAGTTCTTTAAGCGAGATATCTCATACCTATTTTGGTATTTTTGACTTTTGTAGGTTCAGTAGTGATGTTAAGCTGTGGGCCCCACTAAGACTTACACAGTCCGGATGGACATGAAACTCTACAGTATTGATAATTGGATCAAAATAAGATGATGGCAAGTTTTTGTAACTCAAAATCATCTGTTTTGATCATTTTTGGGAAATGTGCAACAAATTTAAAAATAACGATTAAAAACATAAGCTGGATGAATTTTCGTAAATAACAGCCAAATCAAGTGCACTTTTGACCAACCAACAGAAGTATGATAATATACATGTGATAGAGTTCTATGCATGCAATTAGATAGACTAAATCACACGCGAAGAATAAAATCTATGCAATTGGCCTATAGGGGTATTTTTATAATTTCACTCTTACAGTCAGTCAAACCTTAATAAAGGCACTTCCAATGATTAGAATATGTTAACTACTCATATTTTAGGATAAAATAAAATAGTTTGAAGTTAAATTAACTGTTAATAACGTTATGAAAGTTTTAGGGCAAAATTGTCCGAAATCTTTAAGTATAAGGGCATTTTGGTAATTTTCCATTAAAATATCATTTTTATTAAGAGTTTTCTGGTTTCTTCTTCATCTTGGCTGACCTTCCTCTTCCATGTTCATACTCCTCATAACCAAAGCTTGAAGTGAGAGAAAACACCTTAAAACCTTAAGCAAAACACATCGAAACCGAAAACCGCCTTCACCAAACTTGTG
Source organism: Heritiera littoralis (assembly GCA_031772115.1). Classification (NCBI taxonomy): domain Eukaryota; kingdom Viridiplantae; phylum Streptophyta; class Magnoliopsida; order Malvales; family Malvaceae; genus Heritiera; species Heritiera littoralis. The sequence goes on along the minus strand of JAPDPK010000136.1, from coordinate 703,125 downwards.
AAGAACTCAATACTCTTCAATTTGGTACCAAAATCTCATCCAAAAGAGGCCAAATTCAGGGTGTGAGGCAGCCTACCAGATCTGGTCATCACTAAGAAGTGAGAGAAAGTGAAGTTTTTTATGGTTTTAAGCCTTTATACCATGTGTTCTTCATGTTTAGCTAAGTATTTGAGTTTAATTTGAGTTAAAATCATGTAATTCACACCTTGAGGGTTTTAGCCATGGTAGTAACTTCATGCTCATGGTGTTTTGCTAAATGCAAATGGTGAAGAATGGATAAATAACATGTGTAGAGCAAGAATACAAGCTTAGTTGTTGAAATTAAGTATGAAAACCCATAGCTACCAGTTGGCCAAGTGAAGGGCAGCCATGAATTGTGTTGATTTCAATGTGTTTTGGGTGCTAGGAGAATGTATAAATTAACAGAAGACTACTGGTGAAATCGGAATCTAAAACGAAGTAGTTTTGACTCTAGTTGCATGTTAGCACCAGTATGAAATAGATCAGTTTAGCAGCTGCATTAGGCAATGTGATAACTTTTAGAATGATAAATATTCTTTTAGAGGTAGTGTGATGATTTGGTTTTATCTGTGTGGCGTTTTGCAGCTTGGAACTGAGTGGTTAATCCAGGTGCTATCAAACTTTTCAGTAGAAACCGAGAGGTAAGGAATATGTATGAAAGTCGTAGGGATGCTATGATTGCATAATTGAATTGAAAATGATTTTATGGAATTATTTTGAAGTGATTTGGGCTGGATTGGTAAAGCTGTCATTGGAATTATAAACTGTGTTTTCGTTACAGAAAGGTTAGGGAAAAACCTAGCCGTTATATTGTCGGAATTTCTAATAAATTCATAAAACCAAATTTTGATACCTTTTGAATATTAGAAATGGAAAATTTAATAAGTTTAAATTTTACCAAATTTATTGAAATTTCTCATGCATACCGAAAACCCAAAAAATATATATTTAAAAATTCATGTTATTGAATTTTACGTACGTGAGGTTACAGGCATGTTTTTATAACTTATTTACAAGTAAATAGAATATTTTTAAAATCGAATACTGAACTATGAATATTTTGTAAATTTTTATTTTTGGAATGCTATTATTCTGATATTGATAAATTTATAATCCGTTTGAAAGCATTGTTTTACTGTTCTGAATTTGAAAATGTGTTTACTTTGAAATATACACTGTTTGAGATTGTTGGTCCCATAGTAACCTTCGAGCTAAATCATGCATTCTAAGTGTTTAATTATATGCTGTTAGACCTGCCAAGTCTTTAGCCTCGCAGATGTCACCTGGCAAGTGTACACTGTGAACCCCTTGACTATGACCATATGTTGTTACTAATCCCTCTAGGATTTCTGTTTTATGCATGATACTGTTGGGTGTAGCCTAGTTCTCCACTATTATGCTACTAAATAGTTTTATATTTGTTTATTGAATTTGATTGTACTTACGAAATCTAATCGATCATTTTGATTCTCTAAGTGTTTGATTTCTGGATATGAATGACTGAATTTAATATTCTGAGTGATTGATTTTCTGAATCTGATCGACTGATTTAACTTACCGATATTTGTTACCATTTAAATCTGATTATTTTCTAATTTAAATTATGTATAAATTTCTGAGTGAATTATAATATTTTCTAAATGGTATATGAAACGTTAGATCGAAAACTATATTATGAACTACTTATTTTTCTAGCAATAAATTTATTCCCTATAGTCGGATTTAGGGACCAGGACAGGTGAGGTGCTTCAAAGCATTCTCCCATACTCTGCCTCGTATACTCTGATTTCAACACTATATGCTATTATATAAAAAAAAAATAAAAATATGTTTTATTATGCATGTAAGCATGCATAGTATCAATACTTTTATGCGTATTTCTTACTGGGCTTTCCCTGAGGTCACCCTCTTTTTTCCTCCTCCAGACTATTTACAATAGAGCATTTCGACGTTCCAGAGGTCACTTTTGCTGTATCTCTCAGGCAATTCATTGATCACCGTCGAGGTATACATTTTACTTGTGATAATCATGAATTTTTCTACCTTGATTTTTGTACCCAAGTGTAAATTGTATATGTAACAAGTGTGATTATGTGATTTTGGGAATTTAAATGTACTTATCTTAGTTCTAAATTATAAGAATGAATTTGTGAATATATATATATATATATATATATATATATATATGCCATGAATGCAAGGGAAATGTGCATGTATGCTTTAAATTTGCCATACACTAAATTATACATAAGAAGTACCCAAATTGATACAAACGGTAATTTATGCCTTGGTTAGTACATACAACGTGCATGCATGCATACGTACGTGCTTAAGTATATGCGAATAATTGAGTGGAATAAAATAATAAAATGAACATATATATATATATATAAATACACACGTACAAGGATACACGTATACACATATATGTATATGAGTAATTAAGTGAAGCAAAAATAAATTAAATGTATACTTATAAAAAGGAGATATATGTTAAATGAAAATATCTATTGAATTAAATAAAAGATATGATATATTACGATAGATATTATATACATGTAGTTATATGGATAAAAAGACAAATAAATAAAAATATATGTTTTAAGTAAATATATATTACAATGTAGAAATATCAATAGATATTTCAACCCATTGTTTTCGATTACGAAAAAAAATGAAACATTACATTAGCTCCTAAATCATGATAAAGCTTATATATCTATATATATATAAAATAAAAAAAAACATATAATAAATATATTTATTACTGCTGATTGGCTTCCTCGGGAAGCCAATCAGTAGCAGCAACCACTCCCACTAACGTGGGAGTTTTTTACCCATTTCGAATGAAAAGAAACAGAGGACTAGTGTCCTCTGCAAAAAAATTGAAAGGAAGCAAGCGATCCAGGAGAGGAAAAAGAGGGGCTGGAAGGGCTCTAGTCTTAGGCATTCATGGCAGCAACAAATGCGAACAAAATGAGAGAGTGAAACCTGACTTAAGGAGAGACTGAGAAAGAAAGAGTAGAGAGAGAAAGAGAGCAGTAAAGGAGTTCTTGGAAGTGACGGGAAACAGAGGAAGAAGAAGACTGATATTAGGCCTATGGTGCAGCAACCTCACGTGAAGAAGAAGGGGTTGAAAAACCAACCAGAAAATGAGATCTGTGGGAGCTACTGTAGGGCTGTATCGAGGTTGGTTAGGCGTGTGAAACAAAGGCATTAAGGTGCTGTTATGGAGGTATGATCAGGGCGTGTTTTGGCTAAAAATGGTGCAGGCCAAGAGGGAACTAGAAGGTGGTCTTCATAGCGGCTTTAAGTGCTGCTCTTGAGAGTCTTTGAGGGCTGATTTCAGGGCTTAAATAAGCGCTGTTAGTAGCACCATTTTGGGGTGATCTTCCTGACCATTTTGGTTTGATCTAGACAGTACATTGAGTCTAGCTTAAGGTTGTTCAGTGGCTTAGAATCGATAGTAAACAAGGCACACTGGAGGAGGTTTAGGCTGAAGTTTCAATATTGGGGAAAAGGCTGGAAATGCCGGAAGCTGTTGTTGGAGTGAAGAAGCTCAGCTTGAACTAGGGGCTGCCTCGGGTCAGAAATAATGCAGTAGCAGGTTGCTGGTTCCAGTTAAAGCAAAGGTGACTGCTAGGCTGCTGTTTGAAGCCACACTTCGGTCAAAGATTGAAGCAGCAGAGGGCACTCCCTTGGTTGAACAAACGGACAGCAATGGGAGTGATCCAAGAGTCTTTGAAAGAAAAGAAGACAAGCACAAGGAGCTTAAACTGAAAAGGTAAGGCTCTTTGTGGATGAATTTAAATATATATATATATATATATATGCATATACATAAAAATTTATATGTGTATATATAAGTATTATTTGATTGATGAGGAATTTGAATATTGAGGATGATATACTTTAGATTTATCTTGATTATCAATTTGGAATTATTTAAGGGAGAAAAAGAAATTTACATTTGGTCAAAGTTGATGTGTGTGTATGCATACACACACACACACACATATAAAGAGATTGTCGGCTAAGAAAAAAAAATAAATTCTTAGCATAGAGATGACTTAAATAATTGTGGTTCCAAGGTCCATACTTAATCTGTGATTTAGTTTAATGAGGATAAGTTATTGAGATGGGAAATGAATTTGTTGTAGTGAATCGGAGCGCTATTGGAGCTTGAGTACTGAATTTGGAGGCATGAAAGTTGAGCTTTAAATTGGAGGCTCAAGGAAGAAAATCGCAAAGTATTGAGGTAAGTGGATTAAGTAAAGTTTCGCTAGTATCATCTCGTAGGAGATGTTTAAATTTTATAAATAATTTACCTAGCTTTCGAATTTAAGTGCTGCAATGCTATTGATCGAGTGATTAAGATAAGATACAAGGTATGATCAAATTGTGAATCTGAATGATGCTTGGGCCGGGATTGAAATTTTGATTTCTGATTTGTGTGTTGTGGCCGGCCAAGCTTACCTGTTGTGTGAAATAAAATATTCAGGTGTTAAGTTATCGCATGAATATTGTCTGTCTAATTTGTTTAGGCTAAGTGTACGTGTGCATGGTCTGCATTAAAATCTCACTAGGGAACCATGCAGAGTACGTAGAGGTACTCCATTAATGCATAAGTAAATTCACATACAACATATTTTGACTTGAATTGTTGTATGCATAAGCTTTATAATACTCGACATTTCGCTTTGGTTTGAGAAGCATAGTTTTGAACTAGCTTTGCAAGGAAGAGCTTTTACACGTATTTGGAAACCTTAAAACTGTTTTGATTTGTGTTTGAAAACCATCTGTACAGTTGGTATAATATTGTACCTTTGAATTTTGACAATACACTCTGTCTTGCTAAGTTAAGTTTTGATCAGTAATTCGATTTCTAAATCAAGGGATTTCAATCAGTACTCAGTAGTCTATTTTCTAAACTAAAGGATTTTGATCAGTGCTCAGTTTTCCATTCTATATTTGATTTTAGGCATATCCATTAACCTTCGGGTCACTCAAAGCCTATCGAGCTTTGCTCTAGGTTCCTTTACCTGTCTATCGAGCTCTGTGCTCTAGACTTTCAGTATTAGTATCTGCACCTTACGAGCCTTGTGCTCTAGGCATTATCAGGCTTGTCTGGAGAACCAGCAGACAAGTTCCAGTTCTTAACTGTGCAATGGGGCTGGAGTAACTCTATGGCCATAGATATTACCATGGGAGCCACCTCTAGAATCCTAAGGGAACTACATGCTACACGGTCGCGTCCTTGTGACGTTTTATCCATCACTAGCTAGGATGGACATCACTATCAGTATCAGCTATCAAGGATTTTTGCCTACAATTTATCAGTATTAGTTTTCAGTGATTTAAGGCTTTATGCCAAACTTATCAGTATTCGTTTTGAATTTCAGTTTCAATTCAGTATTTGAGGCTTTATGCCAAAATGTTGGCTCTACCGAGAGGGGGGTGAATCGGTTTTTCTAGTTATTTCTAAATTTTCCTAACTCTTAATGCACAATCAAAGCTAAATAAACAATAATGAAATAAATTCAGTAAATAAGAGTAAGGGAAAGAGAAGCAAACACAAGTTTATAGAGGTTTGGCCAATCTCTTGCCTACGTCCTCTCTCATTGAACTCCTTGTCAAGGTTTTGATTCACCTCTTCCTTGAGAATCCTTACAAACCACTTGAAGGTGTGGCAAGACCTCTTACAATTTTTCTTGAGACTTTAGAAATCTCCTTCTAAGCCTCTACCCTTGTATTGCTACCCACACTCTACAATATCAGACCTCACAAGGATAGCTCACCCCTTTGAATAACAGAATTTTCAGTGAATGAGTGAATAACACAAAGAACTCTTACAAATGGAGTTTCACAATGAATAATTTCAGACTTGATTTTCTTTCTTGAAGCTTGAGGATTTTGAGTGCTTGTTCTACCTCCAAACTTCATAAATACCTCTATTTATATCCCACCAAACGGATAGAACAGTTGGTGAAGCATTTAATGCAAATCCTCCCGTTGAAACCCTCAAAAACTAGCCGTTACTGTCAGGTCTCGTGCAAAGGGATCGATCCTGCAACAGTAGGGATCGATCCCTTTTCTCCATAATGCTATCCAACTTTCTCCCGGATGGTTCAATGGCATTCTGCCAATTTGGGATCGATCCTGCTACAGTAGGGATCGATCCCTTTTGTCCAGTAGGCCCTCCTGCACTTAACTTGCTGCAAAGTTTATAGCTTTTGTGATTTTAAGTCAGTTCAAAATCTTCTAACACTTTTCTAAGAGTATTTACTGACTTTTTCAATTGAAATCTCAATCCAAGACTATGTTAAAATAGTTTCAATCATTGAGTTCATTCAAAGCAAATTTACTTGTATAAAAATCATTTCTAAGCTTGCTTGAGTTTTGTCATTTTCAAAATACTTGTCAATTTAAAGCTAACAATCTCCCCCTTTTTGATATGACAAAACTTAAGGTAAATTTGCTTATGTGTTTGAAAATTAAGGTTACTTGATTTTTGAAGGATATTACTCCCCCTCAATATTTGCTCCCCCTCAATTTAATACAAGTTTACCACATTAATTCTCCCCCTTTTTGTCATAGCAAATGAATAAACAGAACAAATAGCACAGGGAAATGGTTAGCGGGATAAGTCAATTTAAAGCAATAAGGGTATACCAATAATAAGCATAATAAGCAATAGCATTGGCAATGAAATAAAGAGAAACAAATATCAACCCAATGTCATGAATACACAATTAATGTCAGAACAAGACATAGTCATTAACATAAAACTACTAGAAAGCATAACTAGCAATGTCATTAACATAGTCATAGACATAGTCATAAACATAAAACGACTAGAAAGCATAACTAGCAATGTCATTAACATAGTCATAAAAGGTTCAAAACATATCACATCAGTGCAGAGATCTAAGAAAGTTCAGACAATGAAATACTAAAGCCGACAGAACACAGCAAAGGATAAAACACTAAGGCCATAAGCATAGCAAGGTAAAAGCACATCCCACACGACAATCACAATCAGCGCCGAGGAAACGTCTTGTAGTACTGGTCCATGAAATCCTCGTGCTGCATACGAACATCTTGGATTTCATCATACATGGTAGCTTGAGTGTCCTCGATCTGATCAAGTTGCTGAGTGACGTCCTGCTGGAAATTTTGCTGAGAGGTGTGCATTTGTTGAAGCATGAGCATGATCTGGTCAAGAGAGGTTGACGTAGAGCCGAAGGGTGCAGAAGATGTGGGCGCTGCAGGTACGTCGTCGCCGTCTCCTCCTTCTTCTCCAACTTCTTCCGGAGCAGGTTCGGGAGGTTCAGCCTGTCCATGACCCTTGACCCATTCGATTGTATCTCCCCGTTGACGTTGATACCACCCGAGGTTATGAAGGGTGGAGAGATTGATTGTGGTGCTGGAATCCGGAAGTATGCCGACCTCACATGAGCAGTCAACGCCTTCATGAAGTAAGTAGAAGGCGAGAGGCTGAGGGAAGACAATGGTGTGGACCTTGCCACGAACAATCTTCACCCAGTCATGAAGGATAAAGTGTAGGAGGTCTGGTTGTTCGCCGTCGGGTTCATGAATATGATGGAGCCAAAAACGATCAAGTTTGCGAAGGTGAGAATACCGAGTGCCAAGAGGACGGAGATTCCATGAGATGATAATATGGAGGAGGCGTGCGAAGACAGGAAGGTCACTTGCACGATTATCGGTAACGGGAAACACTAAGGGGACATCGATATTTTCATAGATATTACTGCCCTCAGGAAGTCTAAATGCAAGGGAGAGGGATTGCGTGGTCAGTTCAATATTCTTGCCCATGACGTAAGACTTAATCTCGACAACCTTACAGTCATTATTTGAAGCATAGATGATGTCGGCATTGGAAAAGAAGGCGCGAATGATGTTTGCCAGGACCGGAGTATTGATTTTGAGGAATTGGGTCCAACGATATTCGTTAAACTTGGCGAGGTAAGGAAAATTAATTGACTCGAGGAAATCGAAATCAATAGGACGCCAATGCTTAATGGGCATATTGGCAAAGTTTGCTAGAAATTTGGTTTTCTCATTAGCATGGCGAAAACATCGATTAAAGGTGGTTGGTATGGAGGAGGAGGAAGTGGAAGCACTAGTTTTGTGTTTTTGAGCAATGTGCTTAACTTTAGGAGCCATATGGAGTAAGAAAAAGATATAAAATTTCGTTGAGAACTTTTATCGAACAAGTGGTGTGCACAAGTTTGGGGAACTATGGATGAGTGGGTAGGAGAGATATGATCTAACCAACAGCAGAGAATCACAACACAAGATACATGTCACAATTATAACAAGGAATTTCGGATGAACAACTACAAATAGGCTAAGTAAAATTCCTAGAAAAAGACAAGTGCCAAATGAAGTGAAAACCTAGATGAAGAGGAAATTAACGCAAGATTAGTAAATGGGCAGTCAAGACATGATGAAAAAGACTAGAAATGCAAGAAAAATTGAATGAAAAATGTAAGAAAAACTTACAATTGAAATGTTGGGTGAATAGTAACCATGGTGTGGAAGAAGAAGGAAGAGAAGAAAAGAAGAGATTTTGTCAGGAAATGAGGAGGGGAAATGAAAAAGAGAAGGAAATGAGGAAGATTGGTGAAAGAATGAAGTGATTTGGTGTAGAAATGAGTGAGATTGAGAAGTTTGGGATGAGAGAAAATGGTGAATGGCGTTTGGAATGAAAGAGGAAGATGAATAGTGTAACATGAGAGAGAGGCCGACGGTTAAAATGAAGCTTGAAGCACATTCTGTTACGAGGGGATCGATCCCTACTGTAGAGGGATCGATCCCTTTTAGGCAGAATGCTTCCCATCACCCAGATTTTTGGCCTGACAGACTGGAAAATCAATCCTATTCGGGAAGAATTGTCTCCTTAGTCACTGACCTCGTTCATGATGCATAAAAATGATTTGAAAACAATGGAACTTATGCATTTTTACCATCTTAAAATCAAAATTTGATTGTTTTCACTTGAGATGCAGGAAATGAGATTGAAAACTGCAGAAAAAGTGCAGAAAACTGCAGCAAAGTGCAGAAAATTGCATAAGTATGCAGAACCAATAGGTGGACATGGCTGTGATAGTGTTTTAACATTAGAAATGTGTTTTGGCGAATGAAAGAGGTTTATCATGATCGAAACACATAATACTCAACAGTTTATCATGAACATGAACAGTAACTCAGTAAGTTAAGGTCATGAATTGCAAGTTGGAATTACATTCTTCAAATTGCTGTCTTGCAATCATCACAAACCAACTTAAGACATTCATGCAACATCAAATTACTTCAAGGAGCAGTCATTATGCCTAATTCACCTCTAAGAGTGCAAAATCTCTCCTAGTCCAAGGGTTTTGTGAAGATATCAGCTAATTGGTGCAAAGTGTCTACATACTCCAGAATTATGTCCCCTTTTTGCACATGATCTCGTATAAAATGATGTCTAATCTCAATGTGCTTGGTTCTAGAGTGTTGGATGGGATTTTTTGTAAGATTGATAGCACTAGTATTGTCACACTTAATGGGAACTTGGTTCATTTCTATTCCATAGTCTCTCATTTGTTGCTTAATCCACAAAACTTGAGCACAGCAACTACCGGAAGCTATATATTCAGCCTCGGTTGTGGATTGAGCTACGCTATTTTGTTTCTTAGAGAACCATGAAATAAGCCTACTTCTTAAGAATTGGCATGTTCCCGATGTGCTTTTCCTATCCACTTTGTATCCACCAAAATCCGCAGCGGAATAGGCATGGAGATCAAGTGTAGAATCTTTAGGATACCAAAGTCCTAAGGAAGAAGTGTCTTTGAGGTATCTAAGGATTCTTTTTACTGCTTGTAGGTGTGATTCTCTAGGTGATGACTGAAATCTTGCACACAAGCATACACTAAACATTATATCGGGTCTACTAGCAGTTAAATATAGCAATGAGCCAATTATAGACCTATATAGTTTAGTATTTACACACTTTCCTCCTTCATCTTTATCAAGCTTGATATTTGTGCTCATAGGTGTAGAATAAGGTTTAGATTCATCCATTCCAAATCTTTTGAGCAAATCTTTAGTTTACTTAGCTTGATTTATGAAAATACCTTCTTTACATTGTTTAACTTGAAGTCCTAAAAAGAAGGTTAATTCTCCTGTCATACTCATTTCAAATTCACCTTGCATTAGCTTTGAGAAATTTTTGCACAATGACTCATTTGTAGATCCAAAAATGATATCATCTACATAAATTTGAACTACTAATAAGTCATGACCCTTAGATTGAATAAACAAGGTTGTGTCTACCTTTCCTCTTGTAAAACCTTTTTCGATTAAAAACTTTGAAAGTCTTTTATACCAAGCTCTAGGAGCTTGTTTTAAACCATATAATGCTTTTGAAAGTTTGAACACATGGTTAGGAAATTTTGGATTTTCAAAACCGGAAGGTTGCTCAACATAAACCTCTTCATTTATATAACCATTTAGAAAAGCACTTTTTACATCCATTTGATATAACTTAAAATCTTTATAGCATGCAAAGGCAAGTAGCATTCTAATGGCTTCTAATCTAGCTACCGGAGCATAGGTTTCATCATAGTCTATCCCTTCTTCTTGTCTATAACCTTGAGCCACTAACCCAGCCTTGTTTCTAACAATAATGCTATTTTCATCCATCTTATTCTTGAATATCCATTTAGTTCCAATGATGGGATAATCTTTAGGTCTTTCTACTAGGGTCCACACTTTGCTTCTCTCAAATTGATTTAATTCTTCTTGCATGGCCATAATCCAATTTTCATCATTCAAGGCCTCATCCACTTTCTTTGGCTCAAATTGTGACACAAAGGCTACATGTTGACATATGTTTCTATATGTTGACCTAGTCCTAACTCCAATGGTTGGATCTCCAACAATATCATTATCTTTCACATATCCTAGTTCTCTAGGACATCTAGATTCCTTCTCAATTATTTCTTGTTCCATGGACTCCTCATTTTTGTTAATAGTAAGATCTTCTAATTAATTTCTAACATCCTTATCTTGAGATGGATCAACTATAGGTTCATCAAAAATCTCTACTTCATCATCAAGATTGGTTTTACTAACGATATTTGATTCATCAAAAATTACATGTATTGACTCTTCTACTACAAGTGTTCTTTTATTGAAAACTCTATAGGCCTTAGAGTTTAGAGAATAGCCAAGAAAAATTCCTTCATCACTTTTAGCATCAAATTTTCCTAGATTATCTTTACCATTGTTCAAAACAAAACATTTACATCCAAATGGATGAAAATAACTTATGTTAGGCCTTTTTCCTTTATAAAGCTCATAGGGAGTTTTCTTTAAAATAGGCCTTACCATAGCTCTATTTATAACATAGCAAGAAGTGTTTACTGCTTCAGCCCAAAAATATTTAGGTAAGTTATTTTCACAAAGCATGGTTCTAGCCATTTCTTCTATGGTTCTATTTCTCCTTTCAACTACCCCATTTTGTTGAGGAGTTCTAGGAGCTGAAAAATTATGGCTAATACCATTTTCACTGCAAAATATATCAAAACCAAGATTTTCAAATTCTTTTCCATGATCACTTCTAATACTTGAAATAGAGTAACCTTTTTCATTTTGAACAAGTTTTGAGAAAACAGTGAATTTATCTAAGGCCTCATTTTTAACACTTAAAAAGAACACCCAAGTAAACCTAGTGTAATCATCAACTATCACAAATCCATAGTGTTTACCTCCTAAACTAGTTGTCCTAGTTGGTCCAAAGAGATCTAAGTGAAGAAGTTAAAGTGATCTAGAGGTAGTGACACACTTCTTAGGTTTAAATGAAATTCTTTTATGTTTTCCTCTTACACATGCTTCATAAACTTTATCATTTTCAAATTGAAGCTTAGGTAACCCTACTACTAGCTCTCTTTTGGCTAATTTAGACAAAACATGCATGCTAGCATGGCCTAGTCTTCTATGCCATAATCAAGGTTCATCTTCTCTAGTGGCCATAAAACAAACATTCTTGCTATTAAGTTCATTTAAATCCACAATATAAATATTTCCTAGTCTATGTCTAATAAAAACAATTTGATTAGTTTTAGCATTAACAACATTGCAACACAAATCATCAAACATAACTTTAAATCCCTTATCACACAATTGACTAATACTAAGCAAATTATGTTTCAAGCCTCTAACATACAAAACATTCTCAATAGTTGAGGAAGAGTTACCAATGGAGCCAATTCCTTCAATTTGTCCTTTGGAGTTGTCTCCAAATGTGACTTCTCCACCACTTTTATGCTTTAGAAACTTGAATTGGCTCTTGTCACCCGTCATGTGTCTTGAGCATCCACTATCAAGGTACCAATGCTCCTTGGACTTGGTCTTGTAGGAATACTCTTCCTCCTACATACAAACACATCAAGCTTTCACCTTAGGTACCCAAATTTTCTTGGGTCCTTGAGAGTTAGTACAAATAATCTTTGATCCTTTAGGGATCCATTTTATCTTCAATGACTCATCACTTGAATTTAAAACATGTTTAAGTACCTAAATCTTGACAGCCATTTTTCCTCTAATCATGGTCTTCCTAGAACTGCATGCTTGTGAGGAGTGTCCTAGTTTATTACACAATGTACACAAAACACATTTTCTATCTTTAACTAGGAAGTTTTTAAGATGAGTCTCTTTGTTAGATGCATTATAACCTAACCCTTCTCTATCAAAAAATGCTCTTTGAGTCTCTAACATTTGATCAAGTTTTTGTTGACCCATGTAAAATCTAGAAAAGGAGTTTTGCAAATTAGAATTCTTCTTATTTAATTCTTCGATTTCTAGATTGGCATTTTCTAGTTTCTTCTCACATTCGAATTTAACTTTCACAAGCATTTCATTTTCCTTTTTCAACTTAGAGATCATTTTCTTATATTTCAAGTTCATGCATTCAAATTCATTGGCTAATTCATCAAATGCATCTTGCAATTCATCAAAAGTGTATTCATTAGTATTTAACAAGTTAGAAGTTACCTTCTCATCTTCAAAAGCCATGAAACAAAGGTTGGCTACTTCATCTTCCACATTCTCTTCATCGGAGGAGTCACTATCACTCCAAGTAGCCACCATAGCCTTCTTCTTTTGTTTCTTTTCATTTTGCTTTCTATACAAAGGACAATCAAATTTAATATGGCCAGGTTTTTTGCATTCATAACATATAATTTGGTCCTTTTCTTTCCTACTAGTTTCACCTCTATTTAACTCTCTCCTAGGGGGTCTCCTAGAGTTTCCACTAGCTTTCATCCTCATGAATTTATTGAACCTCTTGGCGAACATGGCCATTTCTAAATCTTCTTCATCACCACTTACATCATGATCATCTTTTGATTCCTCACTTGTGGTGGATTTTAGTGCTACTCCAACTTTCTTTAGGGGATCTTGATTTCTCTTAATTTTCATCTCATAAGTGAGCAAGGATCCCATAAGTTCATCTAATGAGAGTGTATGAGGATCCTTGGATTCCTCAATAGCTGTGACTTTAGCTTCCCATGATTTAGGTAAGCTATTGAGAACCTTTTTCACCATCTCTACATTAGAGTATGTCTTCCCTAAAGCTTTAAGACCATTTATTATGTCTGTAAACCTAGTAAACATATCACTAATTGACTCATCATTCTTCATTCTAAATAGTTCATAGTCTTGTGTGAGCATGCCTACTTTGGTTTCTTTGACTTGTGTGGTTCCCTCATGTGTGATAGCCAGTTTATCCCAAACTTGTTTAGCATTCTCACATTGTGACACTCGATTATACTCATTTGGTCCTAATGCACAAAATAGTGTGTGCATTGCTTTAGCATTAAGTTGTGTCATCCTAATATCATTAGTATCCCACTCATCTTCTTTCTTAGGCACATCCGACCCATCTACTTTCTTAATAGGGATAAGAGGACCTTTAACAATAATTCTCCACACTTCATAATCATTGGCTTGAATAAATAGCATCATTCTAGTCTTCCAATAAGCATAGTTTTCACCATTAAAGAGTGGAGGTCTAACCGTTGAGTGTCCCTTTCCTACCAAAGGTGTAGACAAACTAGTTTGAGCCATTAGTTATCGTTTTACTCGATAGATGTTAATCTAATCCAATCTCGAGCCCAAGCTCTGATACCAATTGTTGGTTCTACCGAGAGGGGGGGTGAATCGGTTTTTCTAGTTATTTCTAAATTTTCCTAACTCTTAATGCACAATCAAAGCTAAATAAGCAATAATGAAATAAATTCAGTAAATAAGAGTAAGGGAAAGAGAAGCAAACACAAGTTTATAGAGGTTCGGCCAATCTCTTGCTTACGTCCTCTCTCCTTGAACTCCTTGTCAAGGTTTTGATTCACCTCTTCCTTGAGAATCCTTACAAACCACTTTAAGGTGTGGCAAGACCTCTTACAATTTTTCTTAAGACTTTAGAAATCTCCTTCTAAGCCTCTACCCTTGTATTGCTACCCACACTCTACAATATCAAACCTCACAAGGATAGCTCACCCCTTTGAATAACAGAATTTTCAGTGAATGGGTGAATAACACAAAGAACTCTTACAAATGGAGTTTCACAATGAATAATTTCAGACTTGATTTTCTTTCTTGAAGCTTGAGGATTTTGAGTGCTTGTTCTACCTCCAAACTTCATAAATACCTCTATTTATATCCCACCAAACGGATAGAACAGTTGGTGAAGCATTTAATGCAAATCCTCCCATTGAAACCCTCAAAAACTAGCCGTTACTGTCAAGTCTCGTGCAAAGGGATCGATCCTGCAACAGTAGGGATCGATCCCTTTTCTCCAGAATGCTATCCAACTTTCTCCCGGATGGTTCAATGGCATTCTGCCAATTTGGGATCGATCCTGCTACAGTAGGGATCGATCCCTTTTGTCCAGTAGGCCCTCCTGCAGTTAACTTGCTGTAAAGTTTATAGCTTTTGTGATTTTAAGTCAGTTCAAAATCTTCTAAAACTTTTCTAAGAGTATTTACTGACTTTTTCAATTGAAATCTCAATCCAAGACTTTGTTAAAATAGTTTCAATCATTGAGTTCATTCAAAGCAAATTTACTTGTATAAAAATCATTTCTAAGCTTGCTTGAGTTTTGTCATTTTCAAAATACTTGTCAATTTAAAGCTAACACAAAACTTTATCAGTATCCGTTTTGGATTTCAGTTTCAGTTTAGTATTTGAGGCTTTATGCCAAACTTTATCAGTATTCGTTTTGGATTTCAGTTTCAGTTCAGTATTTGAGGCTTTATGCCAAAACTTTATCAGTATCCGTTTTGGATTTCAGTTTCAGTTTAGTATTTGAGGCTTTATGCCAAACTTTATCAGTATCCGTTTTGGATTTCAGTTTCAGTTTAGTATTTGAGGCGTTATGTCTAAACTTTATCAGTATCCATTTTGGATTTCAGTTTCAGTTTAGTATTTGAGGCTTTATGCCAAACTTTATCAGTATCCGTTTTGGATTTCAGTTTCAGTTTAGTATTTGAGGCTTTATGCCAAACTTTATCAGTATCCATTTTGGATTTCAGTTTCAGTTTAGTATTTGAGGCTTTATGCCAAACTTTATCAGTATCCATTTTGGATTTCAGTTTCAGTTTAGTATTTGAGGCTCTATGCCAAACTTTATCGGTATCTGTTTTGGATTTCAGCTTCAGCCTAGTTTTTAAGGCCTTCTGCCAAACTTTATCAGTATTTGTTTTGGATCTCAGTTTCAATTCAATATTTGAGGCTTCATGCCTAAACCTTATATGTTTTGATTTCAGCATCAATTTTCAATATTTATAAGTATTTTGCCTAACTCCATCGAGTATATATTTTCATAAGATTATTTGTTTTGAACTTAGTGCATAATGACCGTGTTTGAACTCATATGCATAGTTATCATGTTTTAAACTCATATGCATAATGACCATGTTTGAACTTGTGCATAGTGATTGTGTTTTGAACTCGATGCACAGTAGTTGTGTTTAAACTAAGTGTATTAGAAAACTGTTTCGTTATTAGAATCAGTTCTCAACGTTTTGAGATTTTATTCCTAAACTTATTGATTTTTCAGTTTTACTACGATTATCGGTTTTGAACTAAATGCATCAAAAAATCTATTTTTATCAGTATTTGGTTTTAGTATTCAGAGGCTTTAGGCCTAACCTTATCAGTATCAGTTCAGTACAATTATCAATTTTGAATCATATGTTTAAAGAAGTGTTTCTATATCAGTATCGACTTTATTATTTCGAGGTTTATGCCTAAAGTGATTAGTAATCTATTTTGAATGAGTGCATAGTGGTTTTGGTTTTGAATAAATACATTGTGAATCAGTTTTGAACTGATCAGTTTTGAACTAAGCACATTACCATTGTAATGCTATGTATCCTATTAACATTGTAGTATTGTGACGAGTGATTGTGTTCTTTAGTATCATGTTGAGGCTCAAAGAAATGAGGTTCGTAGGGTATCATTCAGACTAATACATTGTACAGCTTCAACCTTAAAGTATGAGTCCAGATAGATAGATCTGGCATCAGGACATAGTATCACACATACATGTCACTTTATGTTCTGTTCATGCATACACATGCATGTAGATCAACATGAGCCAAGCATGCATTTACTTAAACTACTTACTGAGCCATGGTTTGCTCACCCCTTTCTAACATCATCGCAGATCATACGAGCTAGAGTCCATGTTTGGAATTCTATGTAGGCCATCAGGGACCGTACCAAGCTTAGGTACATACCAGCGTCCTTTGAGCCTTCTTTCGCTATTTTATGAGGTATACAGATAACGTATTATTTTGTTTACATGCACAGTCTATAAAGATTACACAGTATTGTTTGCTTATGTCATGGGATGTAACTTAGGATCGTTTTAGATTATTTTGAGAGTGATATGATGATCGACTGTGATCCTGGATTTGATATGTATGTAATAATTAATGGTGGATATTAGAAATGTTGACATGATAATTATTTGATAAATTACACTATGATGTGAATGTGTGGATAGCAGAATTGATTTGGTATGATTGGATTATGATAAGTGATAATGTTTTACAAGTTCTTTGTCTGAGGAAATCTCTAAATATAAGGGGGGATATTTTCAATCTGATTTTTTAGCAAGAGTACATTATTAATTAAAAATGATCATTATAGGCCTTAGAGAGTTATTTTACTTACTTTTGGATCAAAGAATAAGTTAGCAAAGTTGAATCAAAATGAGAAAAGATAAGTGAAAATCATTTAGTGACTACACTGACACTGAATGCAAATCATAAATCGAAAAGGAAAAATTTAGTTCGTAAATTTGTCAAGTGTAATAAGTGTAAGTGTTAAGCGTACATCACGGCTTTCGGGTCATGACATTACTTTTTATATGTTCAGACTTTATAATTACAATACTACGACATGTAAGTATTGTACAGGGGATGTAAACACATTTTGTAAACCGATCGTAAATCTCTATATATGTAAATATGAATAATTTCTAGATTTTGGGGTTTTGATTGTAAATAAATTTGAGTGTCTACTTGACAGACAGCCCAACCAACTATAAATTATACGATAACTGTGATATTTGGACCATGACATTAGAATCCCATATTGTCCATCATAAAATGGTACCAACCTAGTTTTAAGTCATTCTAAGTCTACCTTTGTGTGTCATTAGGTTTCGATATTTAAGTATTTAAATACTTTTCTAACTCTTCTGTAACATTTTAGCAGAATTCTTAGAAAATCTTCTCCATCTCAAAAGTATTCAAGTAATCACATTCAACCTACTTGAAGAGACTATATTGTCAGATCAATTAAGTATTTTATGAGAATTACTATTTTTTTCTAATTCTTATCTATCTTATCTCTACCTATCTTTTATCTTTTCGATATTTGTTTGAATTTTATCTAATTTATTTTTGTTTATTATTTAATATTTTATTTTATTTTATTTTTATATCTTATACATAAACCTAATTTGAGTTTCTAACTTACAATTTATTCTAACTTATTATATAAATCATTTTATTGATAATTTATTTCCCTCCTTTCCTTTTGTTTTCTTTCTTTTCCTTTCTCACGCCTCACCTCTATTCAAATGAGCTTCTCTCCTATTAGAATGTGTCTCTCATT
Source organism: Heritiera littoralis (assembly GCA_031772115.1). Lineage (NCBI taxonomy): Eukaryota > Viridiplantae > Streptophyta > Magnoliopsida > Malvales > Malvaceae > Heritiera > Heritiera littoralis. The sequence continues at coordinate 684,912 of JAPDPK010000136.1, read as the reverse complement.
TCATTGCCAATTTTTTTTATTTATAAATGATTATTTTTTTATCTTAATATATAATACATATAAATTGAATTATCAAAATATATTTTATAATTCATATATTTACGATAATCTAATTTTTAAAACAATTAAAACTTTTTTTATTAATAATTAAAAGCAAATGCTCCATAATCACAAACTTAATCTAACATTTCGTTTTTCATTTTCTATTAAAAATTTGAAATATCCATACATTAGAATATTTACCAAATTGTATTAACTAATTAGCTCATAAAATATAATAAATTCATAAGATGAAATTTTTAAATGGAATTTTTTTCTATTAAAGCTTGCTTTGAAGTCAACTCCTTTTGTCTCACACTTTGTTTTGTTTTTATCACATATCGAATATCGAATATTCGTACTATTTTCTTGTGAGATTACCACTTTCTATTGCTGTTACTTTACTGTTTATGAAGTTAAGGTCAATGGATGTTTAATGACAATTCAAATGCCATGTGTTTGGTAAGCATAACGGGGAATCGGTTGGTGGGCTCCACCAAATTTTGAGTATTCCAATGGTGGTGAAACTTGACAAATATGATATTCGGAGTCAAATATTGAGGTGGTAAGAATCTACATCCAAAAATTCCTCTATTTGTGCATGTTTCAAAAAATGTGAAACAATTTCGAAGATGACTATTAAGTCCATAAGTCTGAAAAACAACCATAAATAACGGTCAATCTAAGTTGATTTTTGACCAATTGATAGATGTAAGATAATCCTCATGTGAAGAAGTCCTAGGCCATGTGGACTAATAGATCTAATCACACGCAAAAGTAGAAAACTACACGATTTTACGGTTAAGGGTATTTTCATAATTTCACCCATATGACCGGTTAAATCTTACCAAAAGCTCAACCAATAATTAGAGCATATTAAATAGAGGTGTTTCATGATTTCAATGAAGTCAAATCGCTAAGGGTAAAATGGTCAAATTTTAATGTTTTAAGGGCAAAATGGTAATTTGCACATTAAGATATTATTTTAAAAGAATTTTCCAGCCTTTGTTCTCCAAATTTCAGCACCCATCATCCTTCATCTCATTTCCTCCATTGTTAAGAGCTTGAAGAGAGAGAAAGTGCTTGGAAACCTTAGAAAAAGACATCGAAACCAAAAATTTCCTTCACCAAACCTGTACAGAATTTAGAGCTCTACATTCTGACACCAAAATCAAGTGTTAAGGTGGCCAAAATCAAGGTGTAAAGGGTGCCTTCAATTTCAGCCAACACTAAAGAGGTGAGAGAAAATTGGTTTCCCATGGTTTTATGATTTTTTAGCTATGTGTTTAAGGTGTTTAGGTGTGTACCTAAGCTTGAATTAAATTAAAACCATGAAATCCACACTCCTACGGTTTTGGCCAAGCTTGGGAATGCATGAATGTGATGTTGTCTCATGTAAAAATGGTGTAGAAACAATGTAGAATAATCATGGAACATGAATTTAAGCTTGAATTGTTGAAATGAGACATGTAGGAGAGAGAATACATTCGGCCAAGGTGAAGGGAACACTGAAAAAGTGTTCAATTCAATATGTTTTGATTCTTAGAATACTATACGAATTAATTCGAGACTATAGGCATAGTCAGAATTGACAACGGAAGTGATTTGACTGTAGTTACAATGTTAGCACTAGTATGAAGGAGACCGGTTTTGCAACTACCATAGGCTATGTAGTAGGTCTAGTGGTGTTGAATAATCTCTGTAATTGAAGTGTGGTGATTTGACTGCATCTATATTATGTTTTATAATTTGGGAGGTAGAAATAAATACTAGTGCTAACTAGCATTTCTACATAATCTAAGAGGTAAGTGATGTATATAAAAGTGTAGGGATACTGTGCTGCATTTGAAATGGAATTGATATTGAAATGAATTTCGTTTGAGGTTTTGGGTTGAAAATTGTGAAACTAGATTTGGATATAAACTGCGTTTTTGTGCAAGGATGCTAGAGTAGCTAGTATCGTCATGCTGCCACAATTTCCTGAAATTTTTAGAAATATGTTTTGATATGATTTTTAAGATTAGAAATGAAACTAGAATTGGATTTAAATATGTTATGCTAAAAATGCCTTAAGTGTACTCTGGTTTTGTAACTTAGTTTCCGAAGGCAATTTAATCAGTTTTCGCTCATTTCATGAGTTCAACGTGTTTTTGCATCTCTGTTGTGCAATAATAAAATACTTTGAACTTCGAATTCTGAACTACGAATATTTGGTGAATTTTTATAAATCTATGGTCATAAATTCTATTTTGATTCCTTTATGGATTGACTGAAGATATAAGCTAAGATTTGACTTTTTAAAATGTTTTTGATTTGATTTATGAATTATTTTGAGACTGTTGGCCCCATAGCTACTTGTGAATACATGCACTTCTGTTCTATTCTGTTCCGTTCTGATGCTGTTTGACACTGATCACGTCACCAGCACCCAAAGTTGTCACCTGATCAGTGCACTTTGTGGATCTTGACTATGGCCATATGTCTATATTATATTTATATTGCATGAGTCTATTGGGTGATGCCTAGTCTCCACTATGTTTTTTACTGGGGTGGTAAATCTCTGGCTAATCTAGGCACTCCCAGACGTTATTGATTTTCCAATTTATCATGATGTAAAATAAGTTCTGTTCTAATTTCTATGCTGTTTTTTTAATATGATTTTTAAGTTTTGATTTTGGACTTTTGTACTTTTTCTGAAGTGACTTCTTTAATGATTATCCAAATAATTTATGTACTGTTTGCTAATAACGATCCGATTTGTTTATGGATTCCCATGAACTCCTTGTAGTTGTAATTAGGTACCGAGACAAGTGAGGTGCTTTAAAGCATCTTTTTGAACTCAGTCAGGCTACCTAGCCAACTATAATATCTTTTTCGATTTTCGTGCTCTTGACTCTAAGACTTCTGTTTACTACATAAGAGCATGTTTTGATGATACCTTAATATAGTTATACATAGTATCAGCTCTTATATATATTTCTTAGTGGGCATTAGCTCACCCCCTCTTTCTTCCCTTCCATATTATCTGCAGTAAATAATTAATCCACTTAGGAGGTTTTGGTATGGTATCCCTCAACGACTATCACCGTCTATAGAGGTATACTATTTTGTTTGTATATTTAGACTTTGTATATGTACAATACTATGCGTATGTAATTAGACCTTGGGGTGTAAATTTAATGTGGAACAGTTAAAGATTTCGTTTATGTATTTAATATGTACGAACCTGTATAGTATCGTTCCTAGGATTAATAAAATAAAATACTAAAACTTTGTAAGAGCATTTGTGTGACACTGTAGACAGCCCAACCAAATATGTGTAAGTATAAGAAATTAATGTGAATATTCGATAATCGAGATGTGACATTTCTTACTTATCTGAAATACTTTTGGTTGGGCTGTCTGTAGTGTTCGCATATACTTAAACTAATTAATCATTATCCTTTAACTATAACTTACCCAGGATCAAGATACTTAAGCACTAAAATATATATATAAGCTCAAAATTTTATTCAATATACTACTTCAAAATTTACATTACAACTATTAATATACATATATGAAGCACTGCACATATACAATTTGAACATATAAAAGTTAACTAGTATACCTCAACGGAAACGAAAAACCACCTAAGGGATACCAAAATCGTAAGTCCTCCTAAGCAGAACAGGAATCTACTGCAGATAATCAGGAAGAAAAATAAGAGAGTGAGCTTACGCCCAGTAAAAAATATATATACAAGAGTTGATACTATGCGTAACTATATGCAGTATCTAAAGTCATGCTCTTTAACACGAAAAACATTATTTATTTAGGCAAGATATCGAAAAAGATACTATAGTGGATTAGATAACTAGGCTGAGTACAGAAAGATGCTTTGAAGCACCTCACTTATCCTGGCATATATTTCCAACTATAGGGAATTCGGTGTAATGGATTTAATCACAAGGCTTAATAAAGATGCTAATAGCTTCCATTAAATAATTACTTCTAAATTACTTCGTAAACAATATAAAATCACTTCTAACAGATAATACAAAAATTTCAAACCATAAACATATTTATCGTATATATATATATATATATATATATGTAAACATAATTTATAAAATCTTGGAGTGCCTGGATTGGCCAAGGATTTACCACCCCAGTAAAATAGTATTGTGGAGACTAGGCTTCACCTAATAAACTCATGCAATATAAGTAGACATATGGCCATTGTCAAAGGACTATAGTGTACACTAGCCAGGTGACAATTGTGGGAGCTAAAGATTGAGCTAAGGTCTAATAGCATCGGAACAGAACGCAAAAGCATGTACCCGCAGGTAGCTACAGGGCAAAAAATCTCAAAATAATTCATAAATCATTTCAGAAAGGATTTGCAGAGATCAATTCAGTAATTCATATCTTTAGACAGTCCATAAAGCATTAAAATCATATAATTGTTATACTTGAAGACTAAAAATTCACCAAATATTTTCAATTCAATAACTAACATTCAAAACATTTTATTTGCGTACAATAGTAATATGGAAACATGAATGCATCATGTAACTGATAAAAATTAGTGAAAATCCCTTTGAAACTGAGTTACAAATTTGTCATGCAAATGTTGCATTTAAAAGCCTTAATCCAAAACATGTTTTCACATTCTTTTAAATCATCAAACTGCAACCCGTGATGAATTTGGAGGTTTAGGTTTGTTTAAAAAGATTTCGGCAGCATAACGGTACATCCTATCCTAACCCCTTGCACGAAAACACAGTTTATAACCACAATTTTAGTTCCACCATTGCAACCAAATAATCAAGTTCAACCTCATAAAATTTCATTTCTAACCTCCTCAATGCAACATAGTATCCCTACGTCTTCTACATATATCCCTTACCTATCAAATTCTAGCTGTGTTGCTCGCTAGCACCAGTATCATTTCCTGACTTTCGAGTTGCAATTTACCACATAAATGTAATCAATTCACCACACTTCAGTCACAAATAATATTTAACTCATTGAGACCTAGTACATTGCCTATTGCAGCCCTAAATCTGGTCTACTTCATAGTGATGCTAACACTGCAACTAGTGTCAAAACACCTCAATTTTCAGTTTCGATTTCACCTACAATCTTGTATTAATTTGTAGAGTATTCTAAGACCCAAAAGACGTTAAATTGAGCATGGATTCTACATCCCCTTCTCTTGGCCGAATTTGATTAAGCTTCCTACACTTGTGTTTTCTTCAATTCAAGCTTAAATTCTTGTTCTACACTAGCTCTACATCATTTATACATCATTTTCTCATCAAACAACATCATGTTCATGCACAAGAGATGGTGGCCGAAACCCTAGGTGGATGAATTTCATGGTTTTAATTTGATTTAAACTCAAATATATGTTTAAACATCTTAAACACATGGTATTTAATCATAAAACCTTAAAAAACTTAAGCTTTCCCAACAATCTTACCTTGGTCGAAATTGATGGGAGTCCCTACACCTTGAATTAGGCCACTTTAGCACTTGATTTTGATGCCAAGTTGTAGAGCATTGAAAATTAGACATGGTTGGTGAAGGAATTTTTCGGTTTCGGTAAGTTTTTCTCTAAGTTTTGGTGACTTTCTCTCTCTTTAAAGCTTTCAACAATGGAGGAAAATGGAGAAAGATGGTGGCTGCCAAAAATGCGAAGAAGGGCGGAAAATTCTATAAAAATAATATTTCATAGTATAAATTACCAAATTGCCCTTATACTTAAGAAATCATCCAATTTTGCCCTTTACAGTTTGATTTCGATCTAGACAATCAGTCTGAGCTTCAAAATATTTCATTCAATCATAAACCACCTCTATTTAACATGCTCTAATTATTAGTTGAGCTTTTGGTAGAGTTTGACTGATAGACCTTATCAAGGGCCAGGCTACCCACCCAATCTAGAAAGTCCGCTTGATATTTGGTCGAGCTTGGACAAAAATATTTGATACAATAACCGGGCTTGGGTAAAATTTTTAGACCCGTTTAAAAATTGAGCAGGGCTCAGGCTTGAGCTTTCAAAGCTCGAGCCCGGCCCGACCCAAATTTATATTTTTTATTTTTTTATATTTCTTTTTTAATATTAGTTAAATTTTTTTATATATTTACTAAGTATAATATAATTTTATGTATATTAAACATTATTGATTAATAAACATGACTATAAATATTTAATATGGAAATTGATATACAAATTTTGACAAATTAAATTAAATTTTAAGGGTATAAAATAATAAAAAACAAATAGATAAAAAATTAAAATATAAAAAAATTATTTTCAAGCCAGGCATGGGCTTGTAATATAAAAATGAAAACGGCTTGGACAAAAAGTCAGGCCAGGCTTGGGCATACAAATTACACATTAATATATGTTATGGGCTCGACCAACCCGGCCCATGACCAGGTCTATTGACTGATCAATTGGGTGAAATTATGAAAATACCCCTAATCATTGAATCATGTAAATTCCTATTTTTACACGTGATTTAATCTCTCAGTCCATATGGCCTAAAACCTTATTACATGAAAATTTACCTACAACTATCAATTGGTCAAAAGTCAACTTAGTTTATCCGTTATTTACAAAAATGTCGACGGCATATGGACTTAACCGTCATTTCTTAAATTGTCACACGCTTTTCGAAATATACATAAATAATTGAATTTGAGTTGTAGATTCTTAGCATCACATTATTTGGTTCCAAAAATTTCCATCCAGCAAGTTTCACCCTTATCTAAACACTTGAAATCTAGTGGAGCCAACCATCTGGTTCACCTTCATACCTACAAAGTAAATAACATTTGAATAGGTATAAGATATCTAATACTCCTAACTTTATAGATAGTGGATTAATAGTAATAAGAAGTGTGGATCTCACAGTTTTTATATTATTTATTACTAATTTATTTTTCCTACTTTATCTTTCTTTGTATCTAAAGTTGCTAATGGGTTGGATTGTGCCAGTTTCAAGCCAGGCTAAATCAGTTTTGGCCCACAAATAACGAAAACTGGTTTGAACCAGTTGTTGAATTGGGCCAAAACGACTAGCACAATTTTTTATTTATTTTTAATTCATTTTATTAATATATTTATTTTAAAAGTTTATTTATTAATATATTAATACAAAATAAATATTTATTACTATATTTTTATGATTTAATCTAATAAATTTATTTTTATAATAAATAATGTTAATAGTAATTATAAGGTTATAATACATAAAGTTATCATAATTTATTTAATTAAAATAATTGTAATTTAAAGATAAAGTTATTATAAAATTATCTAATAAAATTATTGTTATAATAAAATAATAAATAATGATATTATGATAAAGTTATTATAACTTATTTAATAAAGTTGTTAGTTTAAAAAATTATTATACTTTTAAAATTTTTTAATTTTGTTAAATTTATTTATTACATTTGAAATGTAATTATACTTATTATTTAAAATATAAGTAAACTTATCATTTTGCATTTAAAATATTTATTCATTTATTTAGTATGTTTTTAAAATATTCATTCATTTTGCATTTTAAATATTTATTTATTTTTTAAACATAGTATAAGTATAACATTAATTAATTTGGTATTTAACAATAATAATAAATGAAAATAATAAAGGAGAAAAAGAAGAAAGTAGGAGACCAAAGATTTTTTACGTGGAAAACCCCTTCAAAAGTTAAAAGCATAAAAACCACGAGACCGTAATCCATAAAAATATTTACTATGACTAAACTTATTTACAATTTTACATACAATTTACATAAAAAAGAAAAATTAGATTATTACTTATTCCTTATAATTTATATGGATTGCTTGGAAATTTCTTCCTTTTCTTCTGAAATATTATCGGTGAATTCATTGGCCATTCCAAGTTTGATATTACGGAATTCTACTTCAAACCAATCTTTAAGGCATGTTAACATGCATAATAAATCCTAATTAAAAGTGGTTTGATGGTTTCCAATGATTCTTCCACATGTCGAGAATGCAGATTCTAAAGCAACAAAAGAAAGTTGTATTACAAAAACATCTCGGGCCATGGAAGCTAAAATTGGAAATTGTCGTTGATTTTCTTTCCACCATTGGAGAATATCAAAGTTATCATCTATAGGAAAGTCTTGATTTAAGAAAAATGTTATCTCATTGAAGATAGAACTTCGTCAAGTTGTTGATGATCCAGATTCGTTGACTTTTCCTATTAGCTTTATTCTCTTCTTTGTTGCTTTCTTAATTGTGTTCAAAATGCCTTATCCTTTGTTGCTACCACCGCTCTCGATTTCTTTGTACGATTCTTTTTGTCCTTGGTTGCAGTTGAACTACTCCCTTTCTGCTTCATAAATATTAAACAATTCTCGAAAATAATTGTTAATTAAGGACTTTTGGTCCTCAATAGTATCAAGACCAAGAAAATCTTTATAACAATAAAGAATCTCTATATTTACCTCACCTTGACTAGGATCTAATAAAGTTGTAATACAATAAATAGGAGGAATTATTTCCTAATATTTTTAAAATTTTTCCTCCATATCATATACAAAAAAGATAAAGTTTCATGATTCCTAAATTTTAAAAATTTATCAAACATTGTATAAATAATAGGAACAAAATAAGGTGTAGTTGGATAAACTTGAGTTGAAAATCATTCGGTTACATCTTTAAAAATAGATAATAAATCAACACAATATTCAATAAAAATCCAATCTTGATCATAAAGTGCTAAACATGGGCTACTTGTATAATTGTTATAAAAAGGAGTAATAAGTTCTTTATAAGGTCAAACAGTAGAAAGCAAACGATGGAATAAGTTCCACCTTGTTTCCACGGGAAGCGGAAACTCTTTAACAGGTATATTATTTGTTAGACAAAGCTGTTTCCATTCATGTTTATTATTTGGGGTGCGGATCCATTTTGCTAACATTTTAATTTTATCAATTGGACCTATGTCACCAGTACTACCACTACCAGTAGCATTAAAACCACTTTGAACACACAAATTTATAATATGGTATGCACATCTAGCATGAAAAAAATACACCTTGCATAATTGGGTTTAAACTTTTAATTAATATAGAAATAGCTGCAATATTACTCGAAACATTATCTAAAGTAATAGCAAAACTTTATTATTTTCAAATCCATACAGTTTACAAACTTTAGTAATATATTTATGAATAGTATATGCATTATGTGCTTCTTCTATTACATCAAAGGATAAAATTCATTTTTGCATGCACCAATCTTCATTTACCCAATGACAAGTTATAACAAGATAACTTATACAGTTAACACTAGTCCAATATCACTAGTTAAACTAACCTTAGATGAAATATTACGAAGTTTATTAATTAAAGCTTGCCCATATTCTTTAAACATATCCATGAAATCTTTTTTTTAATGTATGTCTAGAAATAGATTTATATGGATGTTGTAAATATTTACAAATAAATTCTAAATATTCTACTTTTTCACAAATTGTGAATTGCTGTTCAGTCCTAACTACAAATTTAACCAAATCACGTCTAGTTTGAACATTGTCAAAAGTAATTTTTTTCCACCATCACGTATATTAATTTGAGATTGTATGCCTTCATTAATTTCATCTTCTTCATCTGGATTAATTTTATGAGCATAAATTAAATGTCTTTTATACGTACCTGTACAGCCACCACTTCCACCAGAGTTATAAGTGCAAACTTTTTTTACATATTTTACAAATAGCAAAATATTCATCTGTCGTACCTTCTTTTACCACAATGTCGAAATGCTCCCATACCTTACTCTTTTTAGTATCGTTTTCGTCAGTCTTGATGATATAATGACAGTGGTGGTAGCTGATTATTGTGTTTGACCACAACCTCTACGACAACTAGTATGTATTGATGGTGCCGAAGAAAGCTCCTAATATCTGGCTCAAATTCATTGAATGATTTGTCACCCAAATTAGGGATTTCAATAGAACCGAAAAGGTGAGAAAAGGAACATGACTGATGAAACAAATCTGATATTTTTCTATTTTTTGGAAATAAATATATATTAAAATTTGAAAGAAATAGATGTAAGAATACATATTGGAAGTTGGAAGTTGAAACTAAAATTTGTAAATTCTAAAACAAAAAGGAAAATGATTTTTAGAGAGAAAAATTATAATATTATAAATTTAGAATAAGAGAGTTTAATGAAATTGAGAGAGCTTGAGTGAGTATTGAGAGAGTATGAGTGTTGAAATTTAAGAGAAAATGTAAAGAAAAAAAATGAATAGGTATTTATAAAAAAAATGAATAGGTATTTATAAAAAAATTGAAATTAAAAAATTAAAAATTAAAAAAATAAATAATAGAGGGAGGGAGCGTCCCTCCCTCCCTTTGAAATTGAGGTAATAGCTCAAGCAGGCTGCTGCTGGTAGGCCTGTGCAATGGCAAAGCTTTTTTTTTTAAAAAAATTTGAACTGGACCAGGACACCCGATCCCGATTCTTTATTAGGCCAGGCCCTCAATAGGCCTTTTTTTTTAATTGAATCGGTTATGTCGATTCTGGTTAATCGAACTAGGTCAAGTTGGCTTGATACCCACATCTATTTGTATCTTTATTCTTTTATAAAAAATCTAAAAATTTTTATTCTAGTTTAAATTAAAATATGATATTATTTTTAATCTAAAGATATTTAAAAAGAAAAAAATAAAATAAACAAACTAGAAAAAATTAAAAGATAAAAATATTCTCATAATTTTTCTAATTTTTAAGGAATAACTTAATAATTTGAAAAACATTAAAAAGAAAAATTCAAACCGGCTAGTGTCAAGCAAAGAATGGATATTGTAAGTTAAATAGTTAGATACTAGGTATAGATAGATTTAATTTTCAATTGAAAAGTAAAAATGCATATGCTTTGAAGTTCAAACCGAACATAGCTCCGAAGCTGAACCGTACCTTGGGCATGGGCTTCGGCTTGGTTGGTTTGGTTTGCTTTTGTTTTTTGGTTGGGCTATTTGGTACTTGGCATCAGCTTTTTGCGTAAAAAAAAAAAGAAGATAATTTTAATCTTTTTAGTGCAAAGTCAATGTACTCATTGAAATTTTTAAATTTCACAAATAAAATTAAGATAATGATATATATTTTTAAAAAATATTTAAAAAATAAAGTGAGCATTTTTTATCCTCTTAACTTTATTTATGGAGTCTAAAAATTTTACTAGTAATGTATAAGATAATTATCTTATATATTTATAGGAGGATTGTTATCTAATATATTGTTAGTAGAGTTTTTAGATTCCACAAATGATTTAAGACGATAACATATGTCTTTTAAAAATATTAAAAAATAAAATGAAACATATGTCATCATCTTAAACCCACTTATGGAGTATAAAAACAATATAATTGATAATTATAAATTATCCTTAATAAAAAAGATGAGTAAAAAGTCAATCTAACCACAAAGTAAATTTTGGCTATTTTCGTTATTTGTTTCTGTTTTTGAAAGCAAAAACACCTTCAGACATAAAAAGAAATAATTTTTTCGAAAATAATATTCTTAGGTGAAAACAACATACAAAAGTAAAAATATGTTTTGATACAAAACGATTTTTTTTTTGTTGAAAATATTAAAGATAAGTAATTCAATTCTTATAATTTAAAAAATAACAAAATCTATGATTCTATTTTGGTATAAAGTAGTTATGTGCTAATTGGATATTATATTTTAATTATTTATTCATTTTAATTAATTATAATTTCAGTGGTAATATATTCAAACAAATATTTTTTTATCTCATTATGTTGCTTAAAATGCCAAATTGTATATGAAAAATAAAATGTATTCTTCCTTGTAAATTTGTTGTTACTGCGTAGCTACTTTTTTATTTTTTAAATTGCTTTTAAAATTTTCAATTATTTGCGAACTAGAACGATTTAAAATCAAAATTGATTTGATTTGGAAATTCAAAAATCAGTTCTAATTTGGTTGGAATTAATTTTTAAAATTTGAACTTGACTCAAAAGAATATTCAAATTGCTCAAACTCGACTCATTAAATTTATGTTTGATTCAAAATGTTCGATTTATCTATTTACAATCATATATTATGAAAATAAATTGGCAAATTAATAATAAAATATTAAAATATATATTAAAAAAAGTTAAATTAGGTTCGCAAGTAGACCTGTCCATGGGCGAGGTTAGGTTGAGTTCGAGCTGAGCCTAAGCCATCATCATCAGCAGTAGCAGTAGCATTAGAGCCTTTATCCTAATAAATTAGGTAGGCTACATAAACCAATATATGAACTCATATTAAGTCGTCAACATGAACTTTCCTCCTCCACTCATTTTTAGTCAAGGCAATGTGGTTTTCCAACTCCAATGTCTTTATATCTTTCCGAATAATTTAAAAGTCTTTTTCGGTCTTCTTCTAGTTTTGACCATTTTTTCATCATTCATAATCTCCTCTATCATAAATGGAGCATTTACAAGTCCACTTCATATGTGTCCAAACCAACGTAAATAACTTTCACTCATCTTGTTTTCGATAGGTACCGCTTTAACCTTTTACAGATGTCTTCATTTCTTATTCTATTTTTCCTTGTATATTTGTGTATCCACCGCAACATTCACATTGTTGCTACACTTATTTTTTTGTATATGCAGTATCTTAGTCGCCCAACATTCACTACCATATAATAATGTTGGTCTCACAATTGTTTTGTAGAACTTGTCTTTCAATTATATAGAAATTTCTTTATCGCACAACACATCTATAGTGCTTCTTCACTTGCTCCAACTAGTGTGGATCCTACGGGTCACATCGCCATCAATCTCTTCATCCATCTATACGATTAACCCCAAATATCGAAAATGATTTCACTTAAATATCGCCGCTCCATTTAATGTCACTATGTTTTGATCTTCCTCTTTATTTAAACTAAATTTACATTTTATATATTTAGTATTCACTCGGCTTGGTCTAAGCCCTTTTGATTCTAGTGTTTGTCTCCACAGTTCTAACTTCATGGTGATCTCTGTTATAGTCTCTGCATATAAGACAATATCATCTACAAACATCATACATTAAGGTACCTTATCTTGGACAAATTTTGTCAGTTTGTTAATTACTATAATGAATAGGAATGAACTTAGCACCGACCCCTTGATGTAATCCCACTGTAATAGGAAATTCGTTTGTTTGCCCTCAACATGTCCTCACATGTGTTCTTGCATCTCTATACATGTCTTTAACTAGTTCAATATATTTCATACAAACTTTTTTCTTTATTAAAGATCATCGTATCACCTTCCTAGACACTTTATCATATGCTTTCTCTAGATTTATAAAAACTATATGAAGATTTTTACTCAGTACTAAAGAACACTTCACAAGTTGTCTAAGTGATTGTATAAAATCAAATTGATTCACTGATATTTCTATAGTTTTTTTTTAATCTTTGTTCTATCATTCTCTCTCATAATTTTATAGTGTGACTCATTAATTTTACTCATCGATAGTTGAAACAACTTTAAATATCTCTCTTGTTGATATATTATATAAGTCATATATTAATGAATTATACATAAGCCCGACCCGATCTGTTATTCGAGTCTGATTTTTTGTTTAGGCTCATTTTAAAGTTTGTTATGGTTTGACCCGAATATTATTTTATATATATATTTTGCATTTTAATTTTATGCCTTGATAGTTGAAACAACTTTAAATATCTCACTTGTTGATATATTATATAAGTCATATATTAACGAGTTAAATATCTCACTTGTTGATTTTTAGTTTAGGCTTGTTTTAAAGTTTGTTATGCAAACTCAGGTTTGATCTGTATATTATTTTATATAATTTTTTGCATTTTAATTTTTAATTTTTTTTAATTTAGTTTGTTAAAGTTTATATGTCAATTTTCATAATAAATATATGCAATCATATTTTTCACTCAACAATGTTTTATATACGTATAATTGCACTATATTTATTATATATATATATATATAAACTTTTAATATTAACTATTTTCAGGTCGGATCGGGTTGAGTTTAGGTCTCAAATGGTAAAGCCTAATTTGGGCCTAAAATTTCATCAGGCCTAATTTTTTTGTTCAAGTCCATTTATAGCACTTAATATTTTTGTCTTAACTCACTCAAAAATCAAATTAACTTTCGGACTTTAATTGGCTATCTATTCCTTGGACAGCCTATTCCCAAGATGTTTGAATAAAATATTAAGATATTTAAATTTTATTCGACTAGTTATTCGAGTAGTTTGAACTCAAACTCGATGTGAAAAAACCAAACTAAACTTGAATAATCATTGAGTTAAGCTCAAAAAATTTTGAGTACATTAACTTGTTACATCCTTAATTTTAACATAAATAATTTTAAAAAAATATATTAACACATTATCAAAGGAGGATGAATATTCATCCATAATTCCATAGGCTTATGATTAGACAAATGATGCAAATTTTTATAATTGAAAAAGCTTGGCTCTATTTTTTACTATTAAAATATAAAAAAGAACTGTTCAAAAAACAAAAAGACATGGAAAAAAAGAGTTAATTTCTCTCTCATCAACTGCCAATTACTATCAAACAAAGGAGAGAGACGGAGAGGAGAGAAAATTATTAACATCGCGTCTGCGAAAAATATCCATACTTTTTCCAGTTTTTCCTTTGTTTTCCAATCATCCAAACACAAAGCAAAACAAGTTCCTTTTTTCTAATTCCATTTTCCCTTCACCAATTTTCAACGTTTTCACTTCTTCTAGGGTTTCTTAACCATCCATTTCATTTATAAAGCGGCGGTAAGCGAGGGGCAAGCCTTTTTAGCTTTGTTTTGCCGAAAGATTATCAAACGAATGAAGCTCTAGATCTCGTGGGCATCGTGGAATTTTAAAGAGTTAGACTCTAATTAATTCAAGGTAGCATTTTTTTGGTCAACTGGGTATTTAAATTTGTAGTTTTTGGTGAAAGAAAGTGAACTAATTTATTTAATACTTTTAGAAATAGTGATCAGCTGAGTTAAGAAAAGTATTAATCTTCTTAAAGTTTTTTAGATCTTAATGTATGTTTAGATTATGCTTAGGATGCCCCTTGAATTTAGCCCATTTTGTAATATCAGTTTCTTTGGTTGCTTGGAGCTGAGATTATTTTATCGTTGCGTGATTTTCAAGTACTCAAAATGTTATTTTTTTGCTTAAAAGAGTTAAAAGGTGACTTGATGTTAGCTGTCAGAAGTAGCCCACATCTTAGCATTTGTTCACTGCAGTAAAAGTTGTTGCATTGAATTGAAATCTTCTAATGCCATGGTATTGCCCTTTACTACAACTATCTTGTTGTGAGATGGGGAATTGACCTTTACTAGAATTCTTTTAGCTCTTTATAGTTTTTAAGTGTTTTATGGTGCTATGTTAAAATTCCTCGTCTTTGGCTGTGATGGATAAAAAGTTACATCCTTGAGACATGAATTTTGTTATTAGAAGAATATATCTCTTACTTCTTGATAAGGGCTTGGTCTGTGGTTATGTCATATTGATAGTATTTCCTCTAACTGCCGGTTTGCTAGAGTTATACTTTTATGTAGTCATCCTAATTCTGTTGGTTATATGTCTCATAACTTCCTTCATATAGTCATTACCAAAGTACTTAGCCACTTCTTTGCTGCTGCTTATGCTTTACAGACTATACTTGATCATTTTAAATGGCTTTGTGGTGCTAAAGCTAAAAATAGTTCAGACTGGGTATAATTATGGGCCATAACAGTGTGTGCTTTCTGGGGAAGAGATGGTGGCTGTGAATTCATTTAGTAACTCTTAAAGTCTGGTGCTGTTGGGTATTTTAGATAAGTAGGAACTACATTTTGCAAAAGAGAGTTGGAGAAAATAGCAAGAGTTAAATATCTGAAGAATTGAAAGGGAAAGAACAAACACATGATAAGCAAAGGGGGTGGTAAAGAGTTAGGGAGCAGCTTAAGAATCCACCACCATTCATTTAGAGTAGAATAAATTTAGATCAACCCATTTATTTTGCCTTTTCCGAAAAAGTGACTGCAATAAATTGTAGTTCAGCCCATAGAGGTAAAGATTGCGCTTAAGGTCTATCCATTGATTTTTAGGGCTTTTGATTTTGATTTTGAATTTTCTTCACAACTTTGAAGTTACCCTCTCAGCCTTTTCGAGAAGCTTTCATTGATTTCTGGTCATGCCCATGTCTAAATGGTGCAACAGGTGATTGGCAGTGTAGTTTATTCAATTATGACCAGTATAAACCTATGTTTGGGAAGGTAGGGGAAGTGAAGAAAGGGAATGGGTAGAGGGGTAAATGGGGGGAAGAAGAGGGTAAGGTCCACCTTGTTTGGATCTTTTAAAATCGAAGATGAAAAGGATAGGGAGAGATACATTTTGTCCCTGTTAAGGAGGGGAGAGGCAGGAAAACGATAACTTATCATATTCAGTAGGATAATATTACTATAAGTTAAAATAACAAGGATGATTTGGTCCGTGGAAGAAAATTTTCTTAATAAAGTAATCCTCCCCCTCAAAAAGAAAGGAAGGTTTGGAGGGGTAAATATAGGCCCTCCAAATCCTTCCTTAAAATGTTTTCAAACAAAGGGAGAGGTACAATCCTCTCGTCGCTTTCTATTCACTCGAAGCATAAGAGACCACGGGTGCTAATGCTGAGTTACTCCTAGCTTTGCCGGAATGATGGGAATACCACAGGCAGCAACATAAAAGAGTTAATAAAATTTATGGAAAAACCTTTTTAAAACTCAAGTTTATATGGACTTCCTATATTGATTCAGCAAGGAATTTGTTTCGGTTGATATATTTATCGTTATAGTTATTAGTAGCTTTTAACAATTTCTAGCAAGGGTAAGGCACAACTGCCACTGTCTCTGAAGTGTTTGCGTAGAAAGCCCTAAACATGATTGCACAATTTTCCTAATATCACCTATATGCCTCATTGACTTGATCTTCTTTGATTGTGTCTTCATTCTTTCTGCTAAATAGCCACATACCTAACTCATTTTTTATCATCCCCAGAGTTTTGCGTGATTTCAGTCCTTTCAACAATAATGGACAATCAGGTAAGCCAGTTCGGCTTCACTTTTAGGTTGTTTTATGTTGATTAGATTTTGGTCATTGATTTTTGGTGTCAATTTGGGATTTTGGTCGTTGATTTTTGTGTTTAGATTTTGTTCAGGCTAGTTGAGTTATTTTGGCAAAGTCAATACTGAATAGAAAGTTTTGAAATCTTCTTCACCAAAAAAAAAATGTTTTGAAATCTTTTTGTTGAATGAATGTGTTGCAATTGGATATCAAGTACGTGCTCGTGTTTTCTACTTTTAGTTTCTTAAAAGAATGAATTAAATCTGTCTTTACTTTTGATAAGTTTTGTCAGATCATTAAGTTACTATCCATATGTTAAAGAGCAAACCCAGTGCACAATGCTCCCACATTTTTGGGTCTGGTAAGGCTCATATGTATGCAGTCTTCTCTCTACTTTAATGGAGAGACTGTTTCTGTGACTTAAACCCGTGACTTTCTGATCACAAAGGAGTAACATTTATTGTTGCACCAAGGCTCACCCTCTAGCTATCAATATGTTAGGCTGTAAAAATTTGTAAACATCCTTCGCAAAAGTTATTGTGAATGGTTTTCAATTTTGATTGATTAAATCTTTTCTATAACTTCTTTGTTTTACTTATATAGAAGGTGTACAATATCTTCTATATCCCTAATGAAAGATAAACCCTATTAAAACCCTAAGGTGGTCCTCCATCGGAGGGACGTATTCTTATAGAAAGCTTGCATGTTGATACTTCTTCACAAACATACACAAGTTTCCTCTGTTGTTGTGACCATAGCTGGCTTTTCCTTCTCAGGCTTTTAGGAGCATAATGTTGATTTGGCTCTGATCTAAGGGTGTGTTCCCCTGAGCCAAGACATAGGGGGCTTCTTTTGTCAAGTTGCAAAAATTTTTGCGAAGTTGCCCGTTTATTTTAGATTTACTAAATTAGTACAAATATTTTTGTGAAATAACCCATTTATTTTAGAATTTCTAAATTAGTAGTCTTTGCTTTTATTGGATTGGGTTTTGTTATCCATGTCTAAGAACCATGGCATTTAAGCACATTTCATGAATTTTTTTTTTAATGAAAAGTTCAATTTTTTTATACTCTTTTCATCTTTTTTTTTTCCTGATAGATCAGATGCTTTCCTTCTAATTGGTATAATTAGATTAAACATATTTATCTGTAGAACTCACCTCCTTTGAGTTCCTGAAACTTCTATTTCCCCATCCCCTTCCCATTATTGAGGACGAGAGGCTAGTGTTAATTTTTTATCAGGTAACTACTGCTTATTAGTTTCTTTTTCGGTCACAGGTGCGTTTCATAATCCTTTTGGGTGCTAAATCAGTTGCTTCACTAACTGACAGCTTAGAAAGGGATTTTGCTGGCAATGTTGCTGTTCTATCGAGAAGAAAATTTTTACCATTTCTATGTTGATTAATTATACTGGTATAATTATTTTCATTTGATGCCATAACTTATTTTGGCTACCTACTCCCCCAACACCCCCCCCCCCCCCCCCCCCCCCCCCCACCAATATATATATATATATATAAATATAAATTTCCTTTCTTTTCTCTTCTACTGCAATATCTCTATCTAACTAAGCATATGTATGTGCTGTTTTTGAAGCTTTTCCTAGGAAGCATTTTCTGTTCTGTTTACTGCATGGAGGGAGCCCTTTGAATCACATCAGACTGTTGCTTCCTTCATTTCTTGTATTCATGGCTGATCGTGCGTTAGTATTAGCTGATACTTCTCAGGCTCTTGTAGAACATTCATTAGTTATCGGGCAGGAATTTCCTGATGTTGAAACTTGCAGAAGAACCTTGAAAGATATTGCTATAGCATTGCATTTTGATCTTAGGATAGTGAAATCTGATCGCAGCCGATTTATTGCCAAATGCTCCAAAGAGGGTTGTCCATGGCGTGTCCATGTAGCAAAATGTCCTGGAGTTCCAACTTTCTCAATTAGAACTCTGCATGGGGAGCATACATGTGAAGGGGTTTGCAACCTCCATCATCAGCAAGCATCAGTGGGTTGGGTTGCAAGATCAGTAGAAGCACGCATTCGGGATAATCCACAGTACAAACCAAAAGAAATCCTGCAAGATATCCGTGACCAGCATGGAGTTGCTGTTTCTTATATGCAAGCTTGGCGTGGAAAGGAACGAAGTATGGCTGCACTTCATGGGACTTTTGAAGAAGGATATCGCCTTCTTCCTGCATACTGTGAGCAAATAAGGAAAACCAACCCTGGAAGTGTTGCCTCATTTTTTGCCACAGGACAAGAAAATTGTTTTCAGCGCCTTTTTGTTTCTTACCGTGCATCTATCTATGGTTTTATAAATGCTTGTAGACCACTTCTGGAACTTGACAAGGCAGATCTGAAAGGAAAATACTTGGGTACCTTACTTTGTGCTGCAGCTGTTGATGCTGATGATGCATTGTTTCCCTTGGCAATTGCTATTGTTGATGTGGAAAGTGATGAAAATTGGATGTGGTTCATGTCAGAGTTGAGGAAGCTTCTTGGTGTAAACACTGAAAACATGCCTAGACTGACAATACTCTCTGAAAGACAGCGAGGCATTGTAGATGCGGTAGAAACCCATTTTCCAAGTGCTTTTCATGGTTTTTGTCTACGTTATGTCAGTGAGAATTTCCGTGATACATTTAAGAATACAAAGTTGGTTAACATATTTTGGAACGCTGTTTATGCTCTCACTGCTGTTGAATTTGAAAGCAAAATTGCTGAGATGATAGAGATCTCACAGGAGGTTATACATTGGTTTCAACTTTTCCCTCCCCAGCTTTGGGCGGTAACATATTTTGAAGGAGTGCGATATGGCCACTTTACACTAGGTGTGACTGAGTTGTTGTATAATTGGGCCCTTGAATGTCACGAGCTCCCCATTGTGCAAATGATGGAACATATTCGCCATCAACTAACCACTTGGTTTAACAATCGTCGTGAATTAGGAATGAGATGGACCTCAATTCTTGTGCCATCTGCTGAGAAACGGATTTTAGAGGCAATTGCGGATGCTCGTTGCTACCAAGTACTTAGAGCAAATGAAGTTGAGTTTGAGATTGTCTCAACTGAGCGGACTAATATTGTGGATATAAGGAGTCGTGTGTGTTCCTGTCGCCGTTGGCAGCTTTATGGTTTACCTTGTGCACATGCTGCAGCTGCACTTATTTCTTGTGGGCAGAATTCTCATCTGTTTGCTGAACCTTGTTTCACAGTGGCAAGCTACCGTGAGACCTATTCACAAATGATAAATCCTATTCCAGATAAGACCATTTGGAAGGAGCAAGGTGAAGGAGCTGAGGGTGGAGCCGCAAAGCTTGATATCACAGTACGCCCTCCCAAAACTCGCCGGCCACCCGGAAGGCCAAAAAAGAAAGTTCTTCGTGTAGAGAACTTGAAGCGTCCAAAGAGAGTTGTTCAATGTGGTAGATGCCATTTATTAGGACATTCTCAAAAGAAATGCACAATGCCAATTTGAGCCTGATTTAGTTTCTTTTTCTGCTTTCTTTCCCTATTACCCTTTAATATTTTCTTCTGATATCCAATAGAATCAACGTCGTGTTTGTAATCTTATTGTATGTTTTTAACATTCTAGTTGCAGAATAAGCATCCAATGTTTTCTTCAACTGTGCATTGATCTCTGCTCATTGCTGCAGTTTTTACCCGTTTTCCATCTGCTTTTCCTTCCATAAGCACGTAGTAATCAAATTATTGTCATCTTGTGTTTGAAAGATTTAGTGTAGTTCATTTATTGGTTTCAGTTTTTGGATGTCTATAAAAATTTTGACATTTAGGTGTATGGAGAACTTCATGATCAACTTCTGCTGTGTAAATTGAACGTTTGTGGAAGGTATTTTTGGATATGACAGTTGAGTGTTTAGCTTTTGATTGGTGATTGGTGATTTTCTTAGGTAAGTGCTATGACATTTACAGTTTACCATCTAAAGTTACTGGACATTGCGGGGCAGGACTTGAATGATTTAACAGGCAATTTGTTAAATCTTTAAACTCCATACTGTCATGCTGGTCTGTTTTGCAAACGCTTATTTTCTTACCAGGTCTGTGTGATTGCTGGAGGAGGTAATAGAGTTATTGCATGAAAGCTGCAGAGGATAAGCCTGCTGGTGGACTCTTTGTTGTGCATAAGCCAAGAAAAACATGTAAGGTTTGTCTTTTCTGTTCTATCATATTCAACGGATTTATTTTAATTATTGATTTTGTTTTTAGTTGTTCGTAGTAGATTTTGGGGCTGTAATTTAACTTCAATTATTTTCTTTGATTATAGAGTATGATATGATATGCTGAATGCTGCAGTTGTTATTTACAATGAGGTGTTACATGAGCTACAGGCCACAATATCATATGGAGAAAATGAGTAGAAAATCTTTTTTTCCACATATTTTTCACACTGCTTTATTAGAAGAAGGTAGATATAAAAATTACTTAAATCATAAAAGATTAATGACCTTGGATATAAAATAAACATTTACATTTCATAAGTTAATAACTTAGAACTATTAAAGGAAAAAGAGATCGCTATTGTTTATTTGGG
The DNA here is from genome assembly GCA_031772115.1 of Heritiera littoralis. Lineage (NCBI taxonomy): Eukaryota > Viridiplantae > Streptophyta > Magnoliopsida > Malvales > Malvaceae > Heritiera > Heritiera littoralis. The sequence goes on along the minus strand of JAPDPK010000136.1, from coordinate 663,194 downwards.
ACATTGAAAAATAAAAGGCTAAAAACAAACAAAACAAACTAAGAGCACGAATAATACTAGATACTAGGACTGCTTTAATAAGCATGTTGTCTACAAATTTTCCTTGTCTCTCACTTTGGTCATGGCTCTGAAATCTCTTGCACTACACGTCCAACTTCACAATTTTTGTTCCTTTTCCAAACTGGCCTTCATTAATTGCAACTTCACTTCCTCGAGCGAATCATTTCCTCCAGGTGAGAATAAGCTATACGTTGAGAAACCTTTCGGAGATTGGAATAATTTGTGTCCTTTAAGCTCTGTTGAGCAAAGGAATGAGTCGTTGCAAGTGGAAATAAAACCTGTTCTGGAAGAAGATGAGGGTGCTTTAACAGCATATAGCCGCCCATCTCTGGTTTGGGTCTCTAGTAAAACACTTCATTAACAAATTCTTCATCATAGTTAATACAACTAAAGTTGGTGCCTTTCTCGGCACCTGGTGCGTTCATGCTCATCCTTCGCTTGATGAACGCGTTTCTATTTTACCTCGCTGAGTCGCTGTCACGTAGTCGGTTTTTTATCTTTTCCTTTCCTGCTAAGTTTCTTCGACTGTGGGCCTGTCATTCATTTCTCAATTAATACAATTAAGGTTGACCTGTCTTTGCGACTCGTCCGTTCACGCCACGCTCATCCCTCGCCTGGTGAATACATTTTTATTCTGCCTCGCTGCCACGTAGTGGTTTTTTTTTTTTCATTCCTGCTGAGTTTTCTCAAACTCTGGCTTGTCATTCATTTCTTAAATCAAATTGCAGTTTTTAATGTTTATTATTTTACTTTTAATTTTTTTTTGGTTAAAACGTTAAAAAAACTCTTAAACTATATCAAAGAATCTAAAAAAGTCATTATTCTTTCATTGCATCTAAATAAATCTTTAAAGTATTATTTTTTTTGTGCAAATAATTTTTGGATGAAATCTGTTAATCATTGACATGTTGACTTTTATAGGAAATATGAAAATTTGACATGGCAAAAATAAAACAAGTGACATAACAAACCCATAAAAAAGCAAAATAAAAATGACATCACTTTTAAGAGAAAAAACCCTATAAAAGTCAATATGTCAATTGTTTAAAAGTCAATATGTCAATTGTTTAACAGAAATCCATGTCAATTAACAGATTTCATCAAAAAATAACTTGTATTAAAAAAAATCAAACTTTAAGAGCTTATTTAGGTGCAATAGAAGGATATGAGTTTTTTTAGGTTCTTTGATATAGTTTAGGGGTTTTTTTAGCCTTTTATCTATTTTTTTTCTCTCTTGCTTCTCTCACGCGTGTAGCATTGTCAGCCTATCTCTTTCCTCTTCTTTGCTTTCTGTTGCTTAATGGTTAGAACTAAATTGAGATAGTTAGGGTTTTTTTTTCTCTCTTTGGTTGCTGAGCAATCTTTATAGGGACAGTAGAATTTTTCAGAGCCTAGAGAAGCAGATTCACATAGGGCTTTTCCCCCCTATAAGATTATTCATTTGATTAAAATAAAATTTTAGTATATACCAAATTAATTTATTTTTATTGGAAAAAATTATTTTTTGTCTAGAATTTGATACTAGTGATAATTTGTTCATTAGAGTCAATGTATTTATAAAGCATTTAAGCATCCATGATAAAAAATAATACAATAAAAGAAAAAAAATCAGATTTTTTAAATAATAATAAAATGATATAATCATATTTATGATCTAAGTGGAAATTAAAACAAGAATTGGTAAATAAGTTATAAGAGATAAATAATTATAAGAGTTTATATGTGATTTAGTAACAGTGTATAGCTTCTATATACATTGTCAGTTAATTATAGGATGACATCTCATTAATGAGTAAAGCCCAAGAGTGCATAGGCCCTTAAAAATAAATTTAAAAACTTTATTAATATTTATTTTTAAGGACTTGCATGAGGTATCATCCTATAGTTGTTGACGTGCATCATATATAAACTTTAATTATAATGATTATTTAAAAATTAAAAAAAAAACTAATGGTATAAACATTATTTTACAATTAAAATTTTTTTACTCATTTTTTTTCTTAGCATTTCCTCTAAATTTGGATAAATAAAAAATGAGACATTTGAGGAAAGTGAAAAAATTATATGAAACGATAACTCCAATCAGTAATCCAAATTATGCTACGTAATCTTATTATTAGAAGAAAATCAATAATTTATTACACATCATATGTAATAATTAATAGTAAAATATTTATTTCAATAAATCCATTAATAATTTTGATAATAAATTATTATTTTTTTATAATATGATTACATTATATGATTTAAATAAAATGAATATATATTAATATAGGACAACTATTTCATTCAATTCTTTCTTTTTATAACGTTTAAAAGTTTTCATAACAATACATTGAATAATTATATTTTAATTTATCAAACAAACATCTAACTTTAAATCTGACTTTTGACACTGACACTTGTTCCCAAGAACTAGGTTCTCTAATATAGGGTTAAAAAGGCTGAAGTGAGGATTGAGGAATTAATTGATTGGAATATATAGGGTGTTAGGTTCAGTTGGTCGGTTATCAAAATTTTTTTTTAATGTTTTCATATCACATTTTTTTTTATTGGAGTTTTCGTATCACATTAAATATAAAATTAAAACTCAATAAAATTAAATTTATAGAAATTCAAACAACACAAAATATCTTACAATGAATTATTTTTACCGAAAAATTCAAATTTTACACATCGAAATCAATTGTTCGGAGATGGATTGTCGGTCATCAAATCTGAAATCTTAATTTGGCGCTCTTTAGTAGACATCTTCGATGGCTTTCTTCACAAGTTTTCCCCTCCATTTTTCTCTAGACGCTGAGCTTTTTTTAAACTCTCAAGTGAATACAAACATAACAAATCCTCAATAAAAAAGAATTTCGATTCTTTCACCATTGCCAACTGCCTCTTTCCTCTCAGAATATTCTCCCCAACCCTTTCTCCTTCTTTTCCTTCTTGATTTTCCTTCTTAATCTTCTTATTCTCTCTGACGAAGTGGCGGAGTCGCCGGAGGCGAGTCGGTGGAACTCTACCGGCACTTCCGACGATATCTCCATTGAGATTTCCGGCGATTATTCCAGGGCCGCTAATTCTTCAGGTCTTTTTTGTTTATTCTCTATCTTTTTTCGTTTCTCGGATTCGTTAAGGGATTTAATTTGACCATTTCTTTTGAACGAAGTATTTTTTTTTTGGAGAGGGGTGAATTTTCTGAGATATTCCTGTAATTGTTTGCTTTATTCCATCCCTTAAACCTTTTTACTCAAAGTTAATATTTCCTTTCCGGCGTTTTCATTTTGTAAATTTAAATAGTGCTTTCTTATTTAGGTTGTTCAACAGATGTGCCTGTTGATTTCGATGTTGAAATTGTTGGCGAAGACGAGAAGGGTTCTGAAGCTTCAGGTTTGAGTATTATTATTTTTGCATATACATATTTATGTATGTATGTATGTATGTATGTATGTATGTATTACTATTTGCTTTTGATTATTTGACTACCAATGAGCATACTGTGTTTTGTGTATGAAAATGGGAAATATAGATGTTTATTGGTCAGTAGTTGAAATTCTAAGGATACATGTACAACTATATAGTATTACAAATATAATCAATTGTGGATCTTGACATTTGATTTTGGGAAGCCGAATAATTCTATAATGAATTTTTTTCATAAAATGTATCTTATTATATCATTAATATATATATATGTAATATACTAATAAAAGAATAAATTTTCAAAATTATAAATTTTATCAATTTATAAATATATGTATAAAGAAACATAATACATCAAATAAACAATCTCACTTACCATTGTGAGCAACTTTCTTTTAGGAAAAGTATACATACATCAATATATTGTTAAACAATACTCCCTCCGTCCCAATAAATTTGTCACTTTTGACCAAATAAATTGTCCCATTAAAAATGTCACATTGAAAAAAATAACAAATTTTTTTACTATATTTTCTCTTTTACTCTTTATTATACTTTAGTTTTAATCATTAAAAAGTTTAATATCTATCACTTTTAAGAATAAGTTGGTTAATTTGAGTCATTTATATGATATAATATAAAGAATCTTTAACCTCTTAAAACTACGTGTTTTGTCAACAAATGACAACTTTAATGGGACGGAGGGAGTATTATATTTTTTATCAAAACTAAAAAAAAGTTCCATTAAAATAATAAAGTTGAAATCTTAGATTAGAAGTTAGGTGTTTTTCTGACATTTATGAAGTGATTACAATTTGACTTTTGCTTAAAAAAAATACTTGATAGCAAGAGAACAAGATCTAACGGCGAATTAAAAGTGCAGAACTATACTAAAAAAAGATCTAATGTAGAATTAAAGGAGAAGCTGTAGTCTACTCAAGAAAAGAAAAAACATGTTTGGTACATGACGCGAGATTTGGAGTCATAAGAAACTAGAAAGTTAATTTGGTTTTTGTTAAATTTACATGCTTTTGATTTAATTCATATGACAAACCACATTATTTTAAAGCATTTATAAGTGATGTTTGGTTGGTACAATAAATAGATAAATGTTAATGTGATATTATTGTTCTTAAATTGTAATGCATAAAATAAAGTTATGAGTCTCATAAGAAATTAAAAAATTATCATCATCATTAAAGCTTTTATTTCAAGAGATTGGGATAGGCTACTGGTTCATTTCAAAGAAACCATTTAAATTTATTTAATATTATATATTAGAGGGATTTATTTATTTATTTTTGGGAAGGCCTCCCCTAGCTTGTACTACGTCAGCCTCTGAATATAATAGACCAATTTAGCCCTGTCAGAGGATGAAATGAGTAAAATAGCATTTATCTAGAGAAAATCCAACTTTAAGTTGCAGCCCAAGGACCTAAAGGCTCAGGGGCTTCAGCTTACCATTGAGATCACATTAATAAAAATTCTAATATGTCGTTGCTGCCCTTAAACTTGTGATTTTATTTCTTTATAAGCGAAAGATAGCTTCTGGGTCCTTTAGTGAAAATCTCTATTTAGAACTGTTTTTGCCTTAGCATATTTCTGCAGTGCTGCAGCAGATGTGAAACAAAAGCTCTATATGTTTCTTGTATTTCTAGCTAGCTATATATTGCAGTGAGAGCTCCTTTTCTGTGTATGTGAGCCTTAGATGAAACTTCTCCCTACTTTCAATTTTTTAAACTCTACTCTTCTTACATTAGGATGTCTAGCTGAATTATAAAATATTTTATGATCTTTGTCTCATGTTGCTTGTCTCTGGAAATGAAGTAAAATTAGAAAAATATGTAGCAATAAGTCCAATTGATATATTAAGGTATAAGTTTTGGGTAATTTGTGCCAATGGATTTAAATATTTGGATTTTAGGGCTGAGTTTGATGGTAATTGCTATGAGTTTGATTAAGGATTATAGGATTATTCAATATGGTATAAAAACTGAAATAGGTCTAGAAGTAAATTTATAAGAAAGAGATTTAGGCTTCACACTTAAGGTCTTAAGGGATTTATACCATTCCATCAGAGCATACTAGCAGCTAAAAATGTCACAAACTTGTCCACTATTACTACGAAAAATTAGAATATTGTATTGAGAAGAACTTATCAATGATACAAAACCCCATAGGATTATAAACAAATGCTGTTAAGCAGCAAATAGAAAACTAGAAATCTGCCTAAATCTAATCTCTATGATTTTGAGATTGTCTAATCTTAATTCTAGGGATACAAATATTTACATATTTCCTGAATTTAATATAGTTGACTTTCCCACACTCCCTCTCAAGCTAGTGAATAGATATTTTCCATTCCCAACTTGGATACAATGGTTTGAAATGTCATACCACTTAGTCTTTTGGTAAATACATTTGCGAGTTGATAGTTAGTAGTCACATAAGGTGTGTAGATTAATCCACTATCTAACTTCTCCTTAATGAAATGCCTGTCTATCTCTATGTGTTTCATTCGATCATGCTACACAGGATTATGTGCTATGTTGATTGCAGATTTATTGTTGCAGCATGGTCTCATTAGTCCATGCCACTGGATCTTCAGGTTTTCTAGAATAATCTTCACCCACTATAGGTCACATATTCCTTGAGCCATTGCTTGAAATTCTGCTTCTGCACTAGATCTTGCTCCAAATTTTGTTTTTTGCTTCTCCATGTCACAAGATTTCCTCCAAGAAAGGTACAATACCTAGAATTGGATCTTCAGTAAGTTACCAACCCTGCATTGTTCGTATTTGTGTAGGCCTTGAGCACTAGCCCTGTGTTTCTTTTAGATAAGATCCCCTTGAGTTCCTTTAAGATATTGCAATACTCGGTTGGTTGCTTGTAAGTAAACTTCTTTTGGTCTATGCATGAATTGACTAATCACTCCAACAACATAAGCAATATTAGGCCTAGTACGAGACAAGTAGATGAGTCTTCCTACTAGGCGTTGATGCATTTCTCTATCTGCATCAATATCCTCCTTTGCCTTTCCGAGCTTGTGGTTGGGATCTATTGGCGTGCTTGTTGATCTACATGCCAGCTTCCTTGTCTCTTTTAGAAGATCTATGACATACTTCTATTGAGAGATAAAGATACCTTTCTTGGAGCGTGCAACTTCAATTCCTAGAAAGTACTTCAACTTTCTCAGTTTTTTATTCTCAAACTCCTTGGCCCAGGATTGTTTTAGACACTGTTTCTCCTGTTCATCAGTACTTGTCATGATGATATCATCAAAATACACTAAAAGAGCTATGACTCCTTGAATTCAAATGCTTGATAAACAATGTATGATCTCTTTGATTTTGTCTATATCTCATACCCATCATCACTTGGCAAACTTTCCGAACCATGCTCTTGGAGACTGCTTAAGCCTATACAAGGCTTTCTTAAACTTACACACCTTGTTGTTAGCTATATTGCTTTCAAATCCAGGTGGGATCTCCATATAGATTTTTTTCTTCGAGATCTCTATGTAGAAAGATATTTTTTACATCAAACTACTGTAGATCCCAATTATAGTTTGCCACTAATGATGACAAAATTCTGACAGTGTTCATTTTTGCAATTGGTGCGAATGTCTCCTAGTAATCAACTCCATACATTTTAGAATATCCTTTAGCTACCAATCTCCTCTTGTACCTCTCCAGTGATCCATCCGCTCTATACTTCACACTATAAACCCACTTACAACCCACAAGCTTCTTTCCCTTTGGCAAGTTTACCAAGTCCCTGGTCTTGTTCTTCCCTAGAGCCTCCATTTCTGCATTCATATCTTGTTTCCAAGTTTCATTTGATAATGCCTCAAATAGAATACCAAGACTAGGGATACCATTCAGGCTTAAGGTAGTACAGACTATCCCATTCCTTAGCACGTCCAAGCATCTTTCTCAAATCTTGGCCTTGAAATACATAGTAAGTGGAAAAATCACATTGCAACATGAATCTCTAGTAAGTTTTTGTATAGAAACAAGATTGGTAGACAATTTGGGGACATGAAGCACTTTTTTCAGTAGGAGTGAAGAACTAATTTGGATATCTCCTATGCCAGCAATGGTAGTTATGGTAGTTAGTGAACCATCAGATATGGAAGCTTTCTTATTGCTTGGAAAGGGTGTGTAAGCTTTAAATTTTTATGACATGGGTCGTGTGATCAACTGTTACTGAATCTACATCCCTAGAATTGGCGAAGGTTCCATTTGAGACATTTAATCCAATGGAAATAGGAAACTCACTTGAATGTGCCAATGAGCATGTACCTGAGGGTTTCTCCAGGGATCCCAAAAGAGCTATTAACTTATCAATCTCTTTGGATTGAATCTCCTTATGGTGGAAGAAAGTCATAGAGCAATTTAAGGATTTGGTAAGTTCATTAACAGAAAGGAAGTTAAATGATAATTTTGGAACATGTAAAACTCGATCAAGTACAAAACAAGAGGCATTAACAGTACCAAAACCAGATACACTAGAAATAGAACCATTGGCAACAGTATTAGGGGAATGGATATTGACATGGTGTAAAACTTTTGAATTGACGCACTAGAATCAATTAACCAAGAATTATCAGAGAAAGCAGCAAGTGCCCCAATACCTGACTGAAAGACAGGAGAAGCAATAGGTTCCTCTTGAGAGTGAAGTAGCCTATTATACTCTTCCTTGGAGATCTAAAGAACATCCTTAGGACTAGGCCCAATGTTCTCAAAATTAGGTTCATCAGAACAAGGAGTAACAACTGCAGCTTTAGAGACGGTGGATGACTTAGCACCTTTGGTAGCCCAACTAGGCTTGCCATGCTTATCCCAACATCAATCCACAGTGTGCCCTCTTTTACCACAAAAATAACATAACCGATCACGACCTTTACTTTTGCCATTGTCATGTTCGCTTCCACGAGCAACCATAGTTGAATGCTCAGGATTCACACTGGGAGAAGATAAGGTTAAAGAAGCAGATTTTAGATGAGAGAACGCGGACTGAAGTGTAGGCATGGTACTTTCCCCAAGCAATTGACTCCTAAGAGAATTAGACTGCTCATCCAAATTCATCAAAAAACCACTTACCAATAGGTTTTCCCTTGCTTCTTTTGAGTCTCTATGTCTGTAGAGAGGGGCTGAAGTTGACGAAATTCATTAATGATCCCTCTATGTGCAGCAAAAAATTTTGGTAGAGACTTTTCACCTTGCTTATTATTAACAAGCTGTTGAAGCAAAGAGAAGACATGAGAGTTGTTACCATCATTGGAAAACATCTCTTTGATGGAATCCCACATCTCCTTAGTTGTTGATGCTAGACCAACAAAGGCAGCGATCTCAGGCTCCAAGGCATTGAACATCCATGTCTTGACAGCACAATTAGATTGATGCCATGTTGCATATTTGGAATCCTTAGAATTGGGCATGTTGTCAAAAAGATGATGTTCATGACCTAGGGAACCCGAGAAAGTACGAAAAGCTTAGGACCAAGGTGTATAAATTTTCCCATTAAACTTCATATTTGTGCCAACAGAGACATGAAGATTAGAAGTAAACATGTTATCTAGCATCTTTAATCACAAAAAAAAGAAGGAAAAATACCCAAAGGCACACAACCTCAAACACAAAGGCACAAGTGATCAACCACACAATAAGGGATTGATCTACCCTCATAATAAACATACTAGGCAAAGAAAAGAGCAATAACCAAAGAGGCAGCCTAGAGAGAAAAAGAAAAATATAATAAGAATGGCTGGGGTTAGGTTTGAACCAACTCTGATGCCATGTTAATTAGAAAACAGAAAATTGTATATTCTTCATTATGTGTGCTAAAATATATATACCTGTCCAAGACTCCTACAATAGGAAACACTGCTACAATAGGGAACTAATAAAGTGGGCAATTATAGTGCAGCCCTTAATTATATTCCTAAAATTTATTCTTAACAATCCTCACCAGTTATACAACAAACCAAACCCAAATCCGCTCTCCCAAATTCATGTTCTTGACATAGCATAAAAGTAGTTGTGACAAATATATGTTCTTTTCTCTATTCCATTACCTTATAATTTAATTGATTATTTTAATATATTGAGTTATTTATATGCTATCAACTTCTCTTTCTCAAAATGATTAAGTGCATGTAACCCTCTTTATCTTATTTTAGTTTAAGAAAGATTTATAGTGGCTTCATTTGGCCACTTTTTTATTTCCTTATCATGTCCCATTGATCTTGACTTAAAATTTTCTAACTGCTTTTAATTTTTAACAGCTTGTTCAGGAACCACGAAGGATGACCCAGTTAATAGTCCAAGCTCTAAAGAAAACTGGACAAAGAGGCATCAGAAAGAAAGGCTGGGATCATCATCATCATCATCATCATCAAAGCTTTTATCAAGAGATTGAGGTAGGTTACATGAACCAATATTTGAACTCATGCTAAATTGTCCATATGAATTTTCCTCCTTCACACATTCCTGTCTAAGGCAATATGTTTATCCAACTTTAATGCCTCCATATCTTTTTGAATTATTTCCTTTCAAGTCTTTTTGGATCATCCTCTAATCGTACCCCTTCTCTCAACATTCATAGCCTATACTCTCCTAATTAGGGTATTTACAGGTCTACATCGTATGTGTCCAAACTCACGTAAACAACTTTTACATATCTTGTCTTTGATGGATACCACTCCCACCATCTTACAAATATCTTTATTTCTCATTCTATCATTTCTTTCATATCCACACATCCACTGCAGTATTCGCATTTCTGCTATACTCATTTTTTTGTGTATGGAATCTCTTAAACACCCAACATTCACCACCGTATAGCAATGTTGGTCTAATAACTGTCCTATAAAACTTGCCTTTCAACCAAATAGGAATCCCTTTATCGCATAATACACTTGCAGTACTTCTTCACTTACTCCATTCAGCTCGGATTCTGTGGGTCACATTACTATCAATCTCTCCATCTATTTGTACTATCAATACCAAGTATCGAAAATTGTTTTGCTTAGGTTACGTCACCTCACCTAAAGTCAGTACATTATGCTCTTCCACTTGGTTTGAACTAAATTTACATTTCATGTATTCAATCTTCACTTTGCTTAGTTTGAATCCTCTTCATTCTAACGTCTATCTTCATAATTCTAACTTTGCATTCATCTCTACTTTAGTTTTAGCACATAGGACTATCATTTGTGACGTAAATTGAGAAACAAAAGAATTTTCTGCTGTATATCTCATTAAGAAAATATGTACAAAGTGGCTATGTATATATATAATAACCCTAGCAATAGAAAAGGAAACTAACTAGGCTATCAAATCCCATGATTTATGGAATATTCTTAACCAAATCAGCCAAATTCTAGGGATACAAACTGTTGCAAAATCTCCTAAAAATCTGGCTGTACATTAATCATGTTTTCCCACACTCCCCCTCAAGCTAGTGAATAGATGTTTTCTATTCCCAGCTTTGATACAATACTCTGAAACATTGAGCTACCTAACCCTTTAGTAAGCACATTTGCAAGTTGGCCATGTGTAGACACGTAAGGGGTACAAATCAACCCGCTCTCCAGTTTCTCCTTGATGAAGTGTCTGTCAATTTCGATGTGCTTCGTTCGATCATGTTGTACCGGGTTGTGAGTTATGCTAATCGCAGACTTATTATCACAATAAAGTCTCATTGGGCTGTCCCACTTGATCTTTAAGTCTTCCAAGATGATCTTCAACCAAAGTAGTTCACACACACCTTGAGCCATTGCTCGGAATTCTGCCTCTGCACTAGACCGTGCTACCACATGTTGTTTCTTGCTCCTCCACGTCACGAGATTACCACCAAGAAAGGTGCAATATTCTGTGGTTGACCTCCTATCGACTATTGACCTAGCATAATCAGCATCTGTGTAAGCCTCAAGCACCAAACCTTCGTTTCTTTTAAACATAATACCCTTTCTTGGCGTCCCTTTGAGATACTGCAATACTCGATGAGCTGCTTGCAAATGAACTTCCTTTGGGTTATGCATGAATTGACTAATCACACTTACTGCATATGCTATGTCCGGTTGTGTGTGAGATAGATAAATGAGTTTTCCTACCAAGCGCTGATACATTTCCTTATCTATTGCAGCGTCTTCCTTTGCCATTCCAAGTCTAAGATTTGGGTCTATTGGAGTACTTGCTGGTTTGCATGCTGTCTTGCCCGTTTCTTTAAGGAGATCTATAACATACTTCTGTTGGGAGATAAAAATGCCCTGCTTAGAGTGAGCCACCGCAATCCCAAGAAAATATTTCAGCCTTCCTAATGCTTTGATCTCAAACTCCTTAGCCAAACACTGACTTAGAAGCTGTCTCTTCTTATCATCATTCCCTGTCACTATTATGTCATCAACATACACTAAGAGTGTTGTGACTCCCCTTGAAGATGAGTGTTTAATGAACAGTGTATGATCCCCTTGGCTTTGACTATACCCCATGGCAATCATAACTCTCGCAAACCTGCCAAACCATGCCCGTGGTGATTGCTTAAGTCCATATAAAGCTTTCTTCAATTTACACACAGTATGAGCATCCAAATTATTCTTATAACCTGGTGGGACCTCCATATAAATTTCTTGTTCTAGTTCTCCATGCAAAAATGCATTCTTGACATCAAACTGCTGTAACTCCCAACCATAATTAGCTGCTAATGACAGCAAGATTCTAACAGTATTCATTTTCGCAACTGGAGCAAAAGTCTCTAGGTAGTCAATCCCATAGGTTTGAGTATAGCCCTTGGCCACCAACCTTGCCTTATACCTCTCTATTGACCCATCTGCTCTATATTTCACTGTATAGACCCATTTACACCCCACGGGTTTCTTTCCTGTTGGTAACTTCACTAACTCCCACGTTTTGTTCTTCTCCAATGCCTCCATTTCTACATTCATGGCTTGTTTCCATTTCTCATTGGACAACGCCTCAGATAAGGTGGTAGGGATGGCAATGGTGTTTAGGCTAACCAGGAAGGCTCTATGTGATGATGAAAAATGTTTGAAGGACAGGGAGTGTGCAAGAGGATATAAAGGTCGTTTTGTGCACTCTCTAGTTCCTTTCCTAACAGCAATAGGAAGGTCTAGGTCATCATCGCCTACATGAGATTCAGTATTAACTTGTAATGAAGAATTAGAAATTGTTACCTCATTCTCAGGATCTGGGTTGGATTCTTGGACTTGCATTGATTCAGGGACAGCCGTCTTCTTCCTTGAGTACACCTTGCCAAATCTCACATTTTCAATGGCAGAGTTGGGATTTTCTGAAATTTCGGGCACATGTTTAGACACAGGATTTGGCATAGGTTCTGAAATTTCGGACGCAGGTTCAGACACAGGATTTGGCATGGGTTCAGACACAGGATTTGACATGGACTTAGATACTGGCACAGACATTGGAAGTGACGACAAATCAAGCAAGAAATCCCTATCCTTATCTTCAAGTATGGAATTCTCCCGCTGAAGATAAGGTATGGTGAAGTAAGGCACTTGTTCATTGAAAGAAACGTCCACTGAGACATAGAACTTCTTTGATGGAGGGTGATAACACTCGTACCCTTTTTGAGTTGAGGAATAACCCACAAATACGCATTTTAATGCCCTTGGATCTAGCTTCTCTCTATTTTGACTATGAACCTGGACAAATGACACGCACCCAAATATCCTAGGGACAAGATTATTTGTAGTCTGTATGTTTGGATAGAATGTTGAGAGTGTTTCCATTGGACTCTTGAATCCCAAGACTCTAGATGGCAAACGATTCATAAGATGAGTGGCTGTAAGAATTGCTTCCCCCCAAAAGGATTTAGGCATGTTTTTTTGGAATAAGAGAGCTCGGGTTGACTGAAGGAGATGACCATTTTTCCTTTTTGCAACTTCGTTTTATTGTGGTGTATTGACACAGGATGACTCATGTACTATCCCTTCCTTTTGAAAATAAGGAGTTAGGACTTGATTGAAATAGTCCCTAGCATTATCTGACCTAAACCTTTTGATATTGACTCCAAATTGGTTCCTAATCATGGAACAAAAATTTGGGAGGACAGTACTAACATCAGATTTATGTTTAAGCAAGAAAATCCAAGTAACATGAGTACAATTGTCAATGAATGACACAAACCATTTTGCCCCAGAAACATTATGAATAGTAGGACCCCAAATATCTCTGTGAATGAGATAAAAAGGAAGAGAGCTTCTGTTATTACTTACTGGAAAAGGTACACGTTTATGTTTAGCAAGTTCGCACAGTTTACAATGAAAGCTCTCAACATCTAGACCTTGAAATAAAGATGGAAACAAAATTTTAATGACTCTAAATTATGGATGTCCAAGTCGACAGTGGTGAACCCAAACTTTGTCTTTATTGGACGAATAAAGTTTTGAAACGAAAGAAGAAGGTAATTTGCCCTTGGTAATATTTGATTGGATAAGTGCTTCAAGGTAGTAGACCCCATCCCATTCTCTAGCATGTCCAATCGTCTTCCCCGAATCCTTGTCCTGAAATACACAAAGACAATGATGAAAAATCACATTACAACATAAATCTTGAGTAAGCTTTTGGATAGAGACAAGGTTTGTGGATGTCACGACGCAAAGGCCGTGACGTACACTTAACACTCAAACTTGATTTACTATTTACTAAATTTACGAACTAAATTTTTCTTTTTCACTTTAAAGTTTGTATTCGGTGTCAGTGTCACCTCTAAACTGAATTCGCTTTCTTAATTTGATTTACATTCACCGTTACTTATCCAATATTCTAATTCAATATTAAACTGATAAAAGAAAAACGTCGAAAACTCCCCCTTATATAAAATCGATTTTTCCCAACTTAATAACCTGCAAAATAATCAACTATTTCCAACAGCATATTTCCAATCCACAATTCTCAGTCTATTTTCCTATATATTACACATACTTTCAAAATCATCAATTACATATATGGCATTTCATAACTCATAGCTGTCACAATTCACTTCTTGAATTGCACTCGATAATCATATGAATCTATAATAATCTAGAACGATCTTAAGTTACATCCCAGAATAATTCCATAAGCATGTGCTGTGCATTTAAAATGTCATACATTATAAACAAAATAATCGTTTTTATATCTCAAGCGAAACAAAAACAGCACTTGGAGGACTCAGACTAATATTGCAAATAAAGATCATCCTCGAGGCCTTGCACCCAAGCTCCAAGTGTGGAGTCTAGCTCGTATGATCTGCGATGTTGTTAGAAAGGGGTGAGCAAAACCACGGCTTAGTAAATAGCTTAAGTAAACAGATACTAGGCTCATGTCGGTCTCTTTGTACACAATTACATGGTAGCAAATGACATGATATATATGCATAACATTGTATTTTATGCACTAGTGTATCTACATGAAACCTCAAATACTGAAAACATTACTAATCACAAACAGATTTCGAATACACTTATTTCAGAGCAGAGAATGATACTAAAAACTGATAATAAATCACTGTAGGCATGAGGCCTTAAAGTACTGAAAATTGATACAGATATCAAAACAGGATTTTGATGTATTTTCTTCAAATCAATGACTTTACAGAAAACTGATAATCTATCAAACTAGGCATAAAGCCTTAAAGTACTGAAAACGAATGCTGGTAGAGTTTAGGCATGAATCCCTGATAATTGATACTGATGTCCATCCTAGCTAGTGATGGAGTAGGTGTCACAAGCAACACAATACCTATGGTCATAGATTATGCTCCAGTCTCGTTAATCAGTTGAGAGTTGGAACTTGTCTGTTGAATTCTCAGACAAGCCTGATAATGCCTAGAGCTCGAGGCTCGTAAAGTGCAGATACTGATACTGACACTGATAGTCTAGAGTACATAGCTCAATAGACAGAAAATAGAACCTAGAGCAAGGCTCAATAGGTTCAAGTGACCTAAAGGTCAATGGATTTGCCTGCCCTCGAAAACATATCGGAAAACAATTCTTTGTGTAGCTCTTAACTTCCATAGATTTCAAAATACCGACAAGAAATGTTTTTGAGCATTAAATATACAAGATTTTCGATTTACCTCAAAGTTGGCTCAAACCAGAAAATTTTTTTGTTAAACGGTATGCAGGTCGTTATACATAAAAAGAACTCATGCATAAAACAGCTTGCATTAAAACACATTATATGTAAATGCATGTATGCATCCGTAAAAGCCCTTTTATGCATAATGCACTGCTACTAAGTGTAGTCTAATATGGACCATGCACACATGTACTTACTTTACTTAGACATAGTAACAAGTTCATATAAAGGTTTCAAAACTAGCGCTTTTCATGTTATTCAACATGTGGGCTTGGCTAGCTACAACATATAATACAGAAAACGGTATTTCAATTCCAGCCCAAGCATTCTTTTCAAATTTAAACTTTAAACCTTTCTTTACGTCTGACCTTAGTTGCCCGATTGACGATATTTCGTCCTTTAATTTATAAGCTAACTTAATTAATAAGGAAATTTAAATGTTTCCTACAAAATGGTACTAGTAAAGCTTATTTAACCCACTTACCTTAAGACTTAGCAATTTATCGCCAACGAGCTTTAAGTTCGTACTCAATCTTCCACTTCAGCCCAAGCCACTGCAACCATTAAAATTACAAATCTATATCATACTTAATTCCATGCTACAAGTGGTATATCTTAAAGTCACTATTATTTAAGCCCCACTTCTATGCCAAGAGCTAACAACTCATTAGTCTAAAAATTCATACGTATGTGTAAAAGGGTGTGTGTATATACATATATTTGCTTATACATAAATCTATATATATATACACATTAATCTTAACCAATGTACAACTTTTCCTTCTTGAAAGTCTTCTCTTGGTCAAGGTTTCATCTTCCAACTTTTTCCTCCAAAATATTCATTTAAAATCAAATACCAATTTTATCCAAATTTATTCCTCATTTTCATACTACAATATACATATATATATATATATATATATATGTATATGTATATATATGTATATATTTTTATGTGCATATAATTATACATCATCCAACTTCATCTTAATACTAACCTTACTATATTCACACAATATATATATACACACATATATACATATTTGTGTATAATTTCTACTTAATTTCTTCACCAAATCATGCAAAACAGCCCTCAAACTCCAACATGAAAACAACCTCAGTTTGGCACTTAAGGACTTACCAAATAGCCACCGAAAATTGCTCACCAAATCTATAATTCCAGCCTTATTTTTCAGCCACCAAGAACCTCTGTTTAGACACCAATGAATTCAGTCCAAACCCCTTATCAATGCCTGAACCATGCAGCACACTTCCTGACCTAACTTGATCACCCAAAACACCACTCAAGTCAACCCTTGTTGTCCTCGTTACTGCCTTTGGAGGTGTTCTGTTTTGAGTAGCAGAATGGGTCTTTGATCAGTTCGGTTAGCTTATGTTCTTGCCTCCATCACAACCAAGTCAAGCCCAAGCTACAGCCAACCGTGAGCCACCATTGATCAGTCCAAAATGGCCGCCGGAATCACACTAGAACCTCTCTCTCGATCAGTACAGATCTGGCCACCAAAAGACCTCCTTCACAGCCTCCCAACCGATCCAAATGCAGCCACGGATCTGCCTTAATCATGCATTCAGCTAGGTTTTTCAAACCCTTCTTCTCACGTGGGGCTGCTGCAGTTCAGTCTTATTCTTCTTCTTCTGTTTCTCCTCGTCACTTCCAGCGCTCCTTTTTTTGGTTTTTCTTCCTCTCGTTTTCATTCTCTTCCCGTAGCCGGAGTACTCTTTTCTTCTCCTCAGCCCTTTCACGTTTTTCTTCTTCCTTTCCTCTTCTTTCTTGGTCTCTCTTTCTCCTTCTCCTGCTTTCTCTTTTCCTGGTGCTTGGTTTTAGGTCTCGGCAGAGGACTGGTAAAGTCCTCTGCTATTTTGCTTTTTGTTGGGAGCAGGTAAAGGGAAGCCGATGGCTTCCTAAGGAAGCCTTCGGTTTCCCTCTCTTTTGTTTTTTTTTATTATTATTGCTTATTTATATATATATTTTTGTTCTTTTTGTCTTTGCTTTACAGAGGACTTTCGGTCCTCTCTTTCCTTTATTTGTTTTCTATTTCCTGCTCCCACGTTAGTGGGAGCAGGTGATACTTGATTGGCTTCCTAAGGAAGCCAATCAAGTTTCATATATATATATATATATATATATATATATATATAATATATTATTTTCTATTTAATATATATAAACTTTACATATATATATATTATATACTATGTATGTTTATCATCTTTTTATATATGTATATACATGATATGTATATATTCTCACATCTAATATATTTTTGATAGTAGTATATTTATATATATATCATTACTTCTTTATCTTAAAATTTTCATATATATATATTATGTATATATTCAATATATATATACATATATTTTAATACTCATGTAGATTACATTTAATTTTATATATACTTATATCCTTTGTTTATCTAAATATATATTTACATTGATATATATATTTGTTTGTTCTTTTGATTGTCTATTCACTTATATACATATTTGCCCGTAGGTTTGTGAGTGCATTTATAAAATTTATTGATTTATTTCACAATGTACAAAATATTAATTATTTTCTTTATTAAGTTAATATATATATAATTCGTAGTTATTTATATAAGTTCTAAATTATATTAGCATTAATCATGTATTGCTAAATGCTCCTAAATAAAATATTTGTTTCCATTACTTGTAGTAATTAGAAGTACAAACTACATTCCAATACTTAGCTTGTTTGTTGGCTTTTATTCATTTACAAACATTGGTACGAAATTTGCAGTCTTCACAGTGGATAATCTACGGACATGAAGAACATTTTTTAAGGTCAATGATGGGCTTATTTTAACATCTCCTACACCTGCTACAGTAGTCAAAGAACCATCAGCTGTGGCTATTTTCCTATTGCTTGGACATGGGGAGTATGTGTAAAAGACATTTGGTGAGTGGGTCATATGGTCGGTAGCTCCTAAATCCATGATCCAGGAGTTGGCAAAGGTTGTATCCGAGACATTTAATCCAATAGAGGATGGAAACTTACTTGAATACACCAATGAACAAGTACCTGAAGGTTTGTCAAGGTTACTAATTAGAGATCTCAGCCTCTTGACCTCTTCTTGGTCGAGACTGCCGGACTCCTTTGGTGCTGCAGTGGTTGTTTCTGCTACTACTGACATTATTTACAAATCAATACTTGCTGAAAGATTGGTGAGAATCAGGGATAAATCGGCAACGAAGGCCAAGCAACATAAAGAAACCGTCAATGATGAAGAAGAGAGGAAAATCCAGCTATAAAGGCTGGAAAAAGAACACTTGAAATACTCTGTTTTTCTTTAGAAAACAGAGCAGAACAGAGCAAAAAAAACAGTGATGAAGGCTGGAACAAGAGAATCAGAATCAAGCCAAACGAGATGAACAGAAACAAATTTTGATGATGAAGGCTGGATGAGAAAATGGCTATGAAGGCCTAAGGTAAAAAAATCAGCAATGAAGGCTGAAGAAGAAACTGCAGAAAATATCAACAATGAAGGTTGAAAAAGAAACTGCAGAAAAATCAGCAATGAAGGCTGAAAAGATGGTTGATTTCTAAGAAAAAACCTAAAGCTCTTGATACCATGACGTAAATTGAGAAACAAAAGAATTTTCTGCTGTATATCTCATTAAGAAAATATGTACAAAGTGGCTATGTATATATATAATAACACTAGCAATAGAAAAGGAAACTAACTAGGCTATCAAATCCCATGATTTATGGAATATTCTTAACCAAATCAGTCAAATTCTAGGGATATAAATTGTTGCAAAATCTCCTAAAAATCTGGCTGTACATTAATCATGTTTTCCCACAATTTGCAAACATCATACACTAAGGCATCTAGATGGATTTTGTTTGTTCATCCATAACTATCACAAATAAGAATAGACTTAACACTGACTTTTGGTGTAATCCCACTGTGATAGGAAATTCACTTGTTTGCCCTGCACATTACATGTGTCCTTACATCTCCTTGTCTTTAATTAATTTAATATATTTCAAAGGAACTTTTTTCTTCATTAAGGACCACCATAGTACCTCCCTAAGTATTTTATCTTATACTTTCTCTCTAAGCACTTTATCTTATGCTTTCTCTAAATCTATAAAGACTATATAGAGATATTTACCCAGTACTTGAGAGAGTTTCATAAGTTGTCTAAGCAAATGTATTGCCTCTATAGTTGATCGTCCGGGCATAAAACCAAATTGGTTTCCAATACCTCTACATTATTTCTTAATCTCCGTTCTATCACTCTCTCCCATAATTTCATCATGTGACTCATCAGTTATATGCCTCGATAGTTGATGCAATTTTGAATATCTCTCTTGTTCTTATAAAGAGATATCAAGACATTCTTCCTTCACTCATGCATTTTGTTAGTACACTAAATCTTATAAAAAGATTTGTCGATCACCTAATTTTTACATCTCCAAGACAGTTCAAAACTTCAATTAGAATGTCATCAAACCCAATAGTTTTTTGGGTCTTCATCATCTTTAGTGTCTCTTTTACCTTAATCTCTCTAATTCTACACATAAAGCATCAATTCAAATCCTTGAGAGGCACCAAGATATCATTCAAATTTTGATTTTGTTCGTCATTAAATAATTTGTCGAAATAATTATGCTATCTTTCCTTAATGTCATTGTCTTTAACAAGAGTTCTTTGATGCTTATCCTTAATACATTTTGCAACTCTTAGGTCGCGACTCCTCCTTTCTCTTGCTCACGCCAATCTATATATTTTTTTCTCTCTTTTGTGTCTAATTTGTCGTAAATTTATTTAGTAACCTTTGCTTTAGTTTTTGCCACCACCTTCTTTGCCTCTTTTCTAGCTTACTTATATTTTATAAAACTCTCTTTTATGTTATTCTTTTTCAAAGCCTTGTAACACTCTTGCTTAGTCTTTATAGAAAAAAAGGTTGGGATGGTCTTGGAAATTGTAATTTCTCTTCTCTCCTCATATTTCATTGGTTAAATTTCTTTAGTGTATAGGAGTGGATAGTGCTTAATGATCGTCCGGGCATAAAACCAAATTGGTTTCCAATACCTCTACATTATTTCTTAATCTCCGTTCTATCACTCTCTCTCATAATTTCATCATGTGACTCATCAGTTATATGCCTCGATAGTTGATGCAATTTTGAATATCTCTCTTGTTCTTATAAAGAGATATCAAGACATTCTTCCTTCACTCATGCATTTTGTTAGTACACTAAATCTTATAAAAAGATTTGTCGATCACCTAATTTTTACATCTCCAAGACAGTTCAAAACTTCAATTAGAATGTCATCAAACCCAATAGTTTTTTGGGTCTTCATCATCTTTAGTGTCTCTTTTACCTTAATCTCTCTAATTCTACACATAAAGCATCAATTCAAATCCTTGAGAGGCACCAAGATATCATTTAAATTTTGATTTTGTTCGTCATTAAATAATTTGTCGAAATAATTATGCTATCTTTCCTTAATGTCATTGTTTTTAACAAGAGTTCTTTGATGCTTATCCTTAATACATTTTGCAACTCTTAGGTCGCGACTCCTCCTTTCTCTTGCTCACGCCAATCTATATATTTTTTTCTCTCTTTTGTGTCTAATTTGTCGTAAATTTATTTAGTAACCTTTGCTTTAGTTTTTGCCACCACCTTCTTTGCCTCTTTTCTAGCTTACTTATATTTTATAAAACTCTCTTTTATGTTATTCTTTTTCAAAGCCTTGTAACACTCTTGCTTAGTCTTTATAGAAAAAAAGGTTGGGATGGTCTTGGAAATTGTAATTTCTCTTCTCTCCTCATATTTCATTGGTTAAATTTCTTTAGTGTATAGGAGTGGATAGTGCTTAATGATCGTCCGGGCATAAAACCAAATTGGTTTCCAATACCTCTACATTATTTCTTAATCTCCGTTCTATCACTCTCTCCCATAATTTCATCATGTGACTCATCAGTTATATGCCTCGATAGTTGATGCAATTTTGAATATCTCTCTTGTTCTTATAAAGAGATATCAAGACATTCTTCCTTCACTCATGCATTTTGTTAGTACACTAAATCTTATAAAAAGATTTGTCAATCACCTAATTTTTACATCTCCAAGACAGTTCAAAACTTCAATTAGAATGTCATCAAACCCAATAGTTTTTTGGGTCTTCATCATCTTTAGTGTCTCTTTTACCTCAATCTCTCTAATTCTACACATAAAGCATCAATTCAAATCCTTGAGAGGCACCAAGATATCATTCAAATTTTGATTTTGTTCGTCATTAAATAATTTGTCGAAATAATTATGCTATCTTTCCTTAATGTCATTGTTTTTAACAAGAGTTCTTTGATGCTTATCCTTAATACATTTTGCAACTCTTAGGTCGCGACTCCTCCTTTCTCTTGCTCACGCCAATCTATATATTTTTTTCTCTCTTTTGTGTCTAATTTGTCGTAAATTTATTTAGTAACCTTTGCTTTAGTTTTTGCCACCACCTTCTTTGCCTCTTTTCTAGCTTACTTATATTTTATAAAACTCTCTTTTATGTTATTCTTTTTCAAAGCCTTGTAACACTCTTGCTTAGTCTTTATAGAAAAAAAGGTTGGGATGGTCTTGGAAATTGTAATTTCTCTTCTCTCCTCATATTTCATTGGTTAAATATTTTGCTTTCTTTAGTGTATAGGAGTGGATAGTGCTTAATTATCTTTTCCAGTGGCAAAACCAAAAGACTTTGTGTACTTACTGGACAATTGCCTCCATGATTGGCTATTCTTATGATGTGTGGCTGTGGTAAGTTGTAAATGTAAGCCTTTGAGCTTCCTTGGCGGTTGAAATGGTTTTCCATTCATATTATATATATATGATGCCATTCTCATGGAAGTGTGTAGATATTTTAGAGCGATGAGCTTGGTGGGTCATGATTTGTAATTTTATTTGTAGGGATAATGTGTTATATGTCACAAACAATTGCTCCATTTTAGAACCTATAAATTAGTGGATTGGTAAGCTCCTTGGCCTTGGAGTGTATGTTTTGTTAATTTGTTTATTTAATGCTTTTGCATAACGTTGCTATTTTCTTCAATTCCTTGTATTCGAAGTCATGGCAACGGATGGGTTTGTAGTTGCATTTGGAGTACTTTATAAGAGAAAGGCCATGGTTCGAGTATTTCACTTTGTTGCATTTTGCTTAGTCACTAGTTGAATGCATCATTATCATGCCTTTTAATTTAAGCTTGGCCTACAACTTTACCTTCCTTGATTAGACTTAGGTCCAAGGTTCGGGCCTTTCTCGCCCTTGTACCTCTTGTATGTACCAAAACCAAAGTATCTTGAAGTTGAATTATTGAAGGGTTACTCTTTTTTGACAAAACCATTGATTTAGTTCTAAAAAGAAAGAAAACTTGTAACAAATAACCAAAAAGGAGATATATCTTCAAAGTGTTTAGCAAGGATGTTGAGTACTTATGTCTATCGAAACGGAAATCTCTCCCATACCCATTAAATGACATTTTAGTTCTCTTGGTGATGCAGGACAGATCCGTGTTATCTTGAATTAGGGGTTTAGGGTAAATTTTAGCCTTGGAGTCTCATCTAGGGTAATAAAGAAGAATAAAAACCTAAGAGTCTCACTTAGGGTTTTATAAGAGTTGCACTTAAGAATGGTTGAGTCACACAACCAAAGAGCAAAAACTTTGTTAGAAAAACTTTTCAATTATTTTTTGACTGCTTTAGAAGAGAGGACAAAGCTTATTTATAGGCGAGAAAGCAAGCCTAATTAGGATACAAACTTTTTATTAAAACTCTAATATCCTAATCCTATTAATAAAATTAAACAGGACTCTAAAATAATTAAAAGACTAAAATAAATTCCTATTCAAATTTCTAACAGAAATTGAAATTACGAAAATACCATTGACTTTAAAACTTAAACTAAAATCATTTCTAGTGTTGCCACTTTGTGTCATTCTTCATGGCTAGGAAAAACTTGACTCCAGCAAGTTTAAGGGTGAGGCGTTGCAGCTCTTGTTTTGTAATCCAAGTGCAATTTGATCATGGGTGTCCTTTCCATTTCACAAGAAACTCTTGATAACCACTCTTCATATCTATCTTGTGAAAGATAGTAAAACCAATCATTAGATTTAACTTATCATCAAGCCAAGAAACAAGGAGCTTATGACTATCAAAACACATTCTCCAAGAATTACGTGTTAAAAAGGTCGGGGCAACACATGAAATGAATGAATCCCTTGGAGAACAGCTCGTCTACTTGTCTTTTAAACTCATAGGCTGGCAGGTTAGGTAATTGGGATCTTGGAACAAGATCAATTGTGTGTTGAAAATTGGGTAGTTCTTTTGGCACAACATGAGAAAAATAAGACAGTTTAGGAGGTCCTTCTGACATAGGGATAGTTGCTGACTTTTGAACTTCTTTTGCCACGTCTACCTTCATCTTCTCAGTAATATCTGTAGCATAATCATGGGGCTTGACACATTCTCCTTCAACTAAAGGTGGTTGAACTACAAGTAGCATAATCATTTGAGCTTGAACAATGCTGTAAGGTGCTTGAATTAGATGTGCTTCCATCTGTGCCATAGAAGCTACTAGTGGTGCCATAGAAGCTACTAGTGCTCTAAAGGTAGTTTAGTGAGGCATTCATTTATATTCACCAGAACTGTTTTGGTATGCTTATGTACTTGTCATAGTTGTCCAATATCTTTAATCAATTCAGCATTAGTCACCATCGTAGAAGCAAGTCTGTCATGCAAGACAGATTCGTGTTATCTTTAATTAGGGGTTTAGGGTAATTTTAACCTAGGAGTCTCACCTAGGTTAACAAAGAAGAATAAAAAACCTAAGAGTCTCACCTAGGGTTTCGTAGGAGTCACATCTAATAATGGTTGAGTTATACAATCAAAGAGCAAAAAACTTTGCTGGAAAAACTTTTCAATTATCTATTCACTGCTTTAGAAAAGAGTACAAAGCCTATTTATAGGCAAGGAAGCAAGTCTAACCCTATTAGGATACAAACTTTTTATTAAAACTCTAATATCTTAATCCTATTAATAAAATTAAACAGGACTCTAAAACAATTAAAAGACTAAAATTAAATTCCTATTCATATTTCTGAACAGAAATTGAAATTACAAAAATACCACTGACTTCAAAACTTAAACTATACTAATGTCTATTGCTGCCATTTTGCATCACTTGGCTTTTAAATTAGGGATCAATTATTGGAACTTCCTATTTCAGTATTTTGTTCCTTAATCTAAACTTAAGGTTTGTTCAATGGAATATTGTGAAACTGGTTTGTAATGGAAAGAAAGTGTCTCTTTTATTATTATTATTATTATTATTATTATTATTATTATTATTATTATTTATTGGATTCTGTTCCTTCGAATGGTTTTACATGGGTTGCCTGATGACTTTACCTCAGTATCACTGTTTTTTAATCTTTCTTGTGGTTTTGAACTGCCAGCTTAGAATTGCTGAGTTGGTCCCAAAGAAACTCAGTGTCTGAAAATTCAGCCTGAGTTGGACTTTTGCCCACTCAAAAACTCATTTTTCCTATTCATTCTCTCACTCTCCTCAAATAACATTACATTTTAGTCTCTTTTTTTTTTCGTTTTATCTCTGCAAATTAAATGTTAGATGTTGTCAATGCTTTATTTTCTTAAATTTTCAGTACTTATTTTAACTAACAAAAATTGCTTTTATTTGTTTTTATCCATCCATTTTGTTGGTTTACAAAGGGTTAGTATTAGAAAAATGGGCTGATAAGATGTGGCGTCTTAAGCAACACAGTTAACTCTTTGTTACTTTTCTCTTATATAATTGAGGCCTAGAACAGTAAAGCCCTATTTTGTCTGTATAGATCTATTTAGTTGTTGGTTGACCATCATGTGTAATAGGAAATGTGATGTTATGCCTAACTTGTTTTCTTGCGTAACGGCATATAAATTGATTTCCATATGTTGCAGGTTATTGATTCCTATATCAGCAGAATGCTTAAGGGACAAAATGAGGTGCTTGTTTGGACTTGATGAATTTTCTGCTTTGCTTTTTGAATCATTCTGTTAAAGCTTGGATATACTTCATAACATGGTAGCTATAACATAAATACTTGTCTATTCATCAATTGCATGAATAATTCAAAATGATCCGGAAAGATAAACCGAAGTGTGCAAATATATCTCATTTAGAATATTTAGAAAGTAATTATGGTTTTCTTGTGTTCTGTGTGCTTTTTTTTTTGGCCTGGGTTGTTGGGGTGGGGGGGGTTTGTGGGAGTTGTTTTCAAGTTGAAAGAATTTTGAGTTTTGGGTTCCCCCTCATCCAAAATTTTTGTATTAATCTGTTTTGATTGCTAAATAACCATTCGAAATGCCTTTTTGGTATGTTTTGACTGCATCCTTGCATGTTCTCCTTAGGTTCATCATGGTGGAGCTGGAACTACTGCTGCAAGTTTAAAAGCTGCGTTAACCCGCCATCTCCAAGAGTATATGCATTCGATTATTTCTCTACTTTTAAAGTCATTTTTACTCTTGAATACAGTGTCCAACAACTATTGTACCCTTCTTTGGGGACCAGCCTTTCTGGGGAGAGCAAGCACATGCCAGAGGAGTAGGTGCTGCGCCCATTCCTGTTGAGGAGTTCCCACTTGACAAGCTGGTTGATGCGATACACTTTATGCTGGATCTTGAGTTAAGATAATTTTATTTAGAATTAGCTTTGAAATCTGCATTAGATCTTATTATAATGAAGTTACCATTTTATTAATTGGTTTTCATTTAAGTCATTAGCTTTATATTTTCACTGATGACTTTTTACTCATATTTAACTGCAAAAGAACAGCCTCCATGTGGCAAGGTTTCCATATATATTTTCTGGTTTTGGAAGGTTGAGCAATAGTATGATGGTTTGGTTGGTTTAGTAGGACCTAGAGGTCCTTGATTTAAGTTGTGAAGAGTCTTTCCATGAAGCTGGACAGCTTGTGTTCTCTTCTTTCCCTTAATACCTATAGTGTCCTTAATGAAATTACCAGGTTGCTTTTCATAGAAATCATATTGGCCTCCTTTAATTACCTGCCTTTTGCTTCTCAAGTAGAAAATAAAAAGTAACGTTATACAATGACAAAAATTTTGAAGAATTAAGCATTTAGAATGACATAAATCAAGATTGATCATTTTACAACATCTTTCCATGCTTTTATTATTTTCTCTCTTAATCTACAATCTGACCTTTAGTTTTAACCAAATACAATTTTGTTTTAGCTGTTTGCTTTGTTTTATAGAAAAAATTTATCAGAAAAAGAAAATAGTAAAAATGATTGAAAAATGGAGCATGATGCTATGGTCCAAATTTATGAATGATGCTCTTGGAACGACAAAGAGAGTTACTAAATATAATCACATTTTTCTCTTTACGACCACATATTAAAGAAAAAGAGAAATATTGTTGTATTGGTATTCCGACTCCTTTGAATGTTGTGCTGTACATGTTAAACATAAATTGGTTCGATGCAGGGGAAAAAACGCACTGTGGAGTTAGCGGAGTCCGTGGAAGTTGAGGATGGAGTAGCAGGTGCAGTATATGCCTTCTATCCTAGCAAGAAGTCTAAGGATCAACCCCGCCCAGCCCCATCTCCTTCAGGATTACTTTCTATAAGATGCTTTGGTCACACATAATTTTCTAGCTTCATATTTTAGTTTTCATTTTTTTTCTTGGATTTTAGTTCTGTTATAAATTTTGTTTTGTTGTAATTCACTAAAGCTAATAAACATAGTTATCTCCTTCAGTTTGGACAAAAGGGGGAAAAAGCAATAAAAAAGATTATTAAGTTGAAATTTAGGATTTATTTTGCTCTATAAATGCATGCGTTTTCTTCTAGCTACCGGTTTTAGCAAACAATGGACTTTGGACTTGCAGTTTGGGCTGAGTAACTATTTCTTTTGTAGCAGAACTGGATTTCATCTAAAGTATTTTCCCTTTCTTCTTGGATGATTTGCACGTTACAAGCTTCTTTCTCATCCATCTGTGAAGCATTTTGTTCGAACCTCTCACTTCTTTTTGGAAAAGAATGCCACAAGACAGAAACATTAACCATTATAATCCAAATTAACATATAAATTAGCGATACAACTTTAATGCTGTTCTCAATTGTCATTAAGTTATTTTTTTAAAATGGAAGTGTAAAGTTGGTTTTTTTTTTTTTATATATATATATATAAATTGAAGTACAACCCATCTACTAAGATGATAGGACTAGTTTTGAACTTGGATTATAATTTTTTAACGCTACCAGTTTGAATGAATTTCGCAACCAAAGTTCTAAGCTTGGAATGACCATACTAAATAAAGGAATTAGCAACCAGCTGCCCTTCTGATAAGGAATTAAGAACATAAAAAATCCAACCAACCGAACGCTATTTAAGAGAAATGAAAAAATAGCCGCAAAAGGATTTATAGATCTGTCGTATAATGTGCTTGAAATATACTAAGGATTGGAAGACTTACAGTTATTCATAAAATATACAAGAAAGTTTGGGAATAGTAAAACAGGGGAGTCTTAGCTGATCGATCTTACTAGTTAAATGATAAATATTTGTAGTTTGCATTGCCATGCATGATGCATTTGAAATTCAATACTAACAAACTGTAGTTCCAATAGCACATTCGTAGGAACTGAAATAACCTTTCTTGGTTCAAAGGGAATTGGCATTCTCATACTTGAGTACAGCAATTCAGGCTGCAATGAGAAGGCATCCCCACCGTCACTGTATAAAACAATTGCGCCATGATGAAGTGAAATAAAGTAGATAGGTGAAGAATTATGAATGTAGAACAGCTACTTAATTACCACCAAAACATACTGCCTTATTCCGGATTGGGTAACTGAAGGTTATCCTCACCCGCTTCAGAATTTTGGATATTCATCTGTGATAATAAGAAACAACATATGGAAGGGTTAGAAGAAGAATTGTTAAATTAGCTATGTATGGAGAGGCACCAAATTGCACTTTACTATTATTTTCATCAACTAATAAGAAGTGTTAAAAGCTTTATGTTTATAGCTTTAGAGGGCAGAAGTATAACCATTGACTACTCTGATAAATCTTCGTAATCTATATATGGATAAGATTCTTTAATGCTTTTCATCAAATTCCTATACTGATCACTATTTGAGTTTGAATTAATTAATGAATTAATTCTGCAAGAGCTATACTTAGAAATATTAGTATGGTCTACTCAAGATAAAAAAAAAAATAAGGAAAGAAATATCAGATGGTCAGGAAGCCACCTCATTTTAGCAAGCTAGGAAGCTAGATAGGGAAAAAAAATGGTGGCTGACAGGAAAAAATAATGAAAAGATTGGAAAATCCTTTATATTTATGCATACCATTTCTTTGAAAAGCTGCTGTATGGTAGTTTCAAGGTTGCCATCCCACCGCCATCTTTTTTCATCTTCAGTATCCCCTGTCAATTGCACTCGTTGCAGCTTTGGTGTGCTTAAATCTCCTTCACAGAAATTCTTCATCTTTGGGCACTCTCTCACAATCACCTTTTCCAAGATCGGGAATTCAAAGCTGTGATCCCCTAAGGAAAAGCTTGCTAGGATTGGTAGACAGCTTAGTTGCAAGTACTTCAGACGGTTGAAAACAATGCCACCTTTTATATCTTCACCCTCACATGCTATGATTTCCTCCATCATCCTGCAATCAGTTATGCTCATTTTTTTTAGTAGCATCAAGCTCTTAGCTGCAGAGCATGCTACTAAATTGAAGAATCCATGACATCTCGAAACTTCCAGAGTTGTTAAATTTTCAAAAGATGCCAATGAGGGGACTAAAGTCTTCAATTTGCCACATTCCACTACTTCAAGAATTCTCAGGTTACAGAAAGCTGCTCGGAACTCTTCCTTCCAGAGATTTGTCAGCTCTGGAAGTTTAGACAACCGCAATTCACTTAACTTAGTGAGAACTGATGCATGTCTTTCCTCATCATTGAGTCCTTCAGATTGGAATAACTGACAGAAGGAAGCACCATTCAGGACAAACGTTTCAAGATCTTGTAATGACTTAATGAAGAAATATGGAAGAGCAGCTAATTCCCCAGGAACGCATGCAAGCTCAAGAACTTTAAGTTTCCTGAAACAGTCTGTTGAGAGCTGTCCATGCCATATCCCTTTCGAAGTATCATTCTGCTTCAATTTTAATTCTTCTAAGATAGGGAATGTAACCTGGGTAATTAACACGTGTGTTGAACAAAACAAAGAGCTTGAATTGGTTAAAGAGTATAAAAAGGAGCAAATAATTTTTTAAGTTTTGTGTTCAGATGTACCTCATTGACCCAAAACAATATTTCCTGATTTGATATTTCAACCTGACTCTGTGTCTGTGTTTCTCCAAAGTTAGGACATTCTGAAGCAAATATCTCTACTTTCTGGCATTCAATCACATCCAGTTTTTTCAATGATGGCCATTCTGTAGCATGAATCCTAGAGAAGAAACATTTCAATTTGGGTAATTTATCAAATCGAAGGTATGTGACTTTGGGAAAGACAAACTTGGCCTTTGTTTCAACCGCAATAGATTGAGTAGATGCTAATACATGAGATTGATTAGCAAAGAGTCCTTGTGGCTCGAATATTTCTTCCAACGAATCACAATTCACAATCTGCAACTCGTCTAGTTCCTCAAGTCTTTCCATCATGTTAAACGGGAAAATATTCAAGAGTGTTTCACAGCCTTCAACCCGTATATTGTTTAGTTTGCAAAACGAATTTACCCTGAGTTGGCGTTGCCATATCATTCTACACTCCCTCATACCTTCTACTGTCAAATTCTTCAAACTAGGGAAGGCCACCTAACAAGTTCATTTAATTGGGTCATAATTGGAGATAAGACATAAAATATATAAGAAAATTAAGAACTTCAAATACTGGAAAAAAAGTGCGAATTGTGATGGTGAAATTAATAAATGAAAGAAAAGAAAGCCCATGGAGAGGTAGAAATCACCTTTTCATTGAAGAGAGCAGAGTTATTTCCTTCTGGTTTTTGATGAATTTGAGGCTCATCTCCAACATCTTCAATTACAGATTTAGAGATGAATGTCTTCAATACAGGACAGTTTATTAGGTCCAGACTTGTCAACAAGGGGAATTCAATATGAGTTTCAGAGCAGAATCTTGCGAGTTTGGGAAGGTCTTTGAGCGACAGGGATTCTAGTTTAGGGAACAATATATGGCTCATCCTTTCTTCTTCTGTCAATCCTTCCATGAAGAATACTACTGCTTCCATGATCTTACAGTCCCAAATTTTAAGTCTTTCGAGTTGCACAAAATGTTTTAGCATGAAAGATGGAAACAGATATTTCAAATTGTGACAGCCCTTTAAATAAAGCCATATTAAATTCTGAGCAGAAAGGAAGGACACTGGTTGTTGGAGATCCCATAGCTTTTCAATGTTGATAGAGGAAAGTTCCAAACCGATCAATTTGGGAAACACGACCTGCAGATACAATAATAATTCCAAAATATTGCAATTAGGACTTATATCAATTGTCATCTATAGATTATGTCTATAATTGGTTAAGGTGAAGTTAATTAACCACTTTTGTTTAATATTATTTAGTTTCTAACCACATTAACATGATTAGGGGTGAACTTCATGATAAATTTCTCACTTAAAAAAGATTAAATAGAATTTAAGAACTTTATTTTAATGCTTCGTTCGGTTACAAATAACAGACAAGTAGTCAAATATGCATTTGGACACTAATCATGGTGTCAAACCATTGGTTTCTACAATAATTAACGAAAAAATTTCAAGGAAAATTCAATTGTTGTATTCTGCACACAAAATCAATTTTGTGTTCAAGAATTTGCAAAATTATCTTACGCATCAAGATGAATTTTTCAAAACTCCAAAAATAAGGGTTGCCACATACTGGTTATCAGATAATTGATTGTTTTAAAAATTAATATTTTTATTAAGTGAATACTTGTAAATTGTATAAACTATTTCATAGAATATACCATTGACTCTATTTGTGTTGTGTTATACAACAATACAGTCGATCTCAAATTTTGATAAAAGAGAAAAGTTAGTAGTAATTTAGGACAATTAACTATAAAAGCCATTTAACTCAATGAAATGAACCAATTAAAAGCCTCTATTGGGACATTTCTTATACAACGATGCGTTACATCAAAGTCCGAGAGTAATGAAAAATATGTTAGGGTTACTAGACCGTCACCCGAATGCAACGTGCCACATTGATGCGTGCGTATATGATGTCAAATAAACAAAGATTCTCATACCACAATGGACAGGAGTGATAATAGCAAATTTCATTACCTTGGTAAATAGGCCAATGCGTTAGTGCAAGTACGCAAGCTTGAAAATTATGAAGATCAAGAAAATCGCGAGAGTTAAATGGATAATAGGATTTTGAATAGCTACAATATATACATATATCATATATATGTATATAAATTAAATACAAGAAATAATAATAATAATAATAATAAGTGAATCTCTCTATATGTATATAAATCAAATATATAACGTGTATATATGTAGTAAGAAAGTAAAGTATAAAATATAATTAGAAATATAAAGTATAAATTATATATATCTTTATTTTATAATTTTTTTCATTTTATATATATATATATATAGAGAGAGAGACACACACACACAAACATAAAGAACAAATATATTTATAAGATATAAATATGTATGTAAATATATTTATTAAGTATGAGTTTTGTGTGTGTATATAATGAAAAAAATTATAAAATAAAAAGATATATAACCAAAATATAAATATAATTATAAAAAAATAAAAATAAAATAAATAATAATAGAAACCGATTGGCTTAATCGGTTTCATCATTTCCCACGAATGTGGGATAAAAAAAAAGGTAAAAAGTAAAAGAAAGGGGAGACACGATCGGCGTCGGAAAAAGAAGAAAGGAAAGGAGAGAAACAACCGGTGACGAAGACAGAAAGAGGGGAGAGATGCTGCCAGCCAAAAAAATATTTAAATGAAAGAGAGGGCACACTGATTGGCACGAAGGGATCGGGTACTGCTGGCGATGGAAAGAAAAGAGAGAGGAAGGGAAGACTTGCACCCAAAGCCCACTGTTGCTAGCAACGCGAAAGGAAAAGAGGAAAGAAGCGAGAGAAGCAGAAAAGAAAAAAGAAGAAAACCAGAAATTTGAGGGATGATCTCAGTAGCGGGAAGAAGAGATTTCGAGAGGGCTTCCTCGGTGAGGAGAGGGGTGGCCTCGGCATGACAAACCGGTGACCATCAAAGAGAGACAAGAGCGACGAGGGCTGAGGAAACCGAGAAACTAGTGAAGAGAAGGGGAGGCGAATGACAGAAGGGCTGCTGGCAGTTCTGAAATCTCAGATTAAAAAAAAAGGGAAAAATCAAGAAGTTGTGGGAAAACTCTCCTCGGTAAATCGATGAGGAAGGAACGGTGAAGAGAGGGAGCTAAATTAAGCTAATTGAAGCCCATTCTCGGCAAGGTTGAAGGAGTGGCTTGTGGCAGAAGCATAAGAGCAATAGCAAGGGATCTCTGGGTTGGAGGCAAAGGAGGCGTGATCAGTGGTGAGACCAACTGTTGCAGCTGGTAATGGGACTTTAAACAACTGAAGCAAGAGATAGTGAAGAACAAGGAAAGAAAATAGAAGCCAGGTAGCACCAAGGAACCGTGGCTGCCTTTCTCGATGAAACAGTAGCGGTAGAAGTGAAGACAGAGAGCTAATCCGTTTTGGCTGAATTCTATAGAGTAAGTCACAATTCTCTTTTAGCTAAAGCAATAGTAGAGTCTTAATCTTAGTCTAAGGGAAATGAATCAGCTGTAGGAAAGACCAAAAAAGCTGTTAAAAGGAGTGGAGATAACAGCTGAATCGGTAACAGTGGACTGCAAGAAAGTGGCTTGGTTTGCAAGTTTTCAAGTGGTAAGGGCTGACTTGTGCTAGTTTAAATTAAGTTAATATATATATATATATATGTATGGGAGGATCAATTTAGAGTATAAATGATGAGATGTTGCCTGAAAATTGTGTTTATAGAGGCTGCTTCGTGGACATACACAGTGAAGGAATAAAGAAAAGAGGATTTCTGCTAGTAAGTTAGCTAAAATAAGGGAATGTATGTTAAATGCTTGTTAGTTCTCTGTGTTCATGTATGTATAAGTTAATGTTATTTAACAATCATAGGTATAAATGCATATATATAAAAGTATACATGTTGATGGAAAAGTTTTGGGTATTTGCAAATGACGTACAAAACGTAGGTGAGGGTTTCGTGATAATAGTGTAAACACATGTTATGTTTTATTTTTACTACTCTAGGCCTGATTCCCATATAAATATCTATATGCTTATGAATATATAAAAATACATAAAAAAACATGTTTCTTTACATGTTTATACGGAATACTTGGAAAATGGAGCACGAAGCATTGGTTTTGGCACATAGAAATGCATTTTGTTCGAATTTTAAAATATGTTTGGATTGAGCAGAAAGTGTGCAACGTTTAAGATTGGGATTGTGTTGGATTAGTGTATAAACTATACTGCTTGTTGGAGTTTTTATACAGGTTAATTGCTTGTGATTATGACGCTAGGTAGTGTTCTACCTATACCGTCATAATGCCAAATTTTCGTTGGAAATTAACATATAATCTTTAGGATTAGTTTAAACCTATATATCGTATTTTTAACCTCATGCATTTTAGAAAACGCTACTTGTCATCGAGACTCGCATGCTCGAGGTAAGGTAGGATGTGGTTTTATAAAGGTGTCAAGTTGGTTAAATAAATAGAATTGTTATCACCACGATGGCTTTGCCAAAATAAAGTCATTCATTGAGATGAGGTTTTAACAAACATAATTTCATTTGTTGATGTTGACAAACTAAAAGTGTTTAAATGAACCATGCTTTCAGTACTCAAGTCATGTTCCAAAAAACTATCTTTGTACGGGTTTTGACGCATGAGACATGTAGCGCTGTATAATGCCTGTGTGGCATTTACCCTGCTTGTGTGGCACTATGCCTTGTGGCGTTTAGTTTGCCTATGTGGCATTTAGGTGCCCATATTCATATTTATGTCATGGATTCCACCTGTGTGGTAATGGATAGCGGTATTTACATAAAAGGGACTTTGAGTTGTCCAACAATTTGTCGTGACATGTACCTCAACTACTAGATTATCACTGGTGCTGGGATGATTCATGATCATGAATAAAGCCCTAGTATGGAACTGTGACCACTGCTGGCTACAGTGGATGCTTTCATGGAAAGCTCATTGGTTATATTTCTAAAGATCCCAGTTATGTTACCAAATCTCGAGAATTGATACTTGTCTCTTGTAAATACTTTTGAATATGTATTTTGGTTCTGTATGAACTAGAATGAGTTTATTATCTCTTTTCCATTGTGTCTTGATTTTTGTAACTAAGTGGAAATTGATTTAATTGGAACTAATTGATTTAATGGTATTAAAACCTTATAAACAAAAGTACATTGAAATTGCATTGAGACATTGGTTTTTGTGCATTTATTCACGCATAAACATGCATTGAGCATAGTAGGAGCCTAGCATCACTTAGCATATATTTTCTCATTGGACTTTAGCTCACCCCCCTCTTCCACCTCACAGATTATTTCAGATAGACTTAGACGAGAGTGTGGTGCACTAAAAGTTAGATGCGTGGGCTACTAGGCATTATTACTTTTGTGTTGAGGTATCAACTTCCTTATTATCTCTGTTAATATTCCAGACTTAGACATTTTGTATATACAGTGT
The DNA here is from genome assembly GCA_031772115.1 of Heritiera littoralis. Classification (NCBI taxonomy): domain Eukaryota; kingdom Viridiplantae; phylum Streptophyta; class Magnoliopsida; order Malvales; family Malvaceae; genus Heritiera; species Heritiera littoralis. The sequence continues at coordinate 627,766 of JAPDPK010000136.1, read as the reverse complement.
AGGATTCAGGATATAAGTATTAGGAGTGTAGCGAGATTGTAAATAAACTGTGCCTCGTAATGGGTTGTATTCTCAATATTGCAAGTTGATGAATATGAGATGTCTAAGATAGCATATTGAGAATGTATTGTGCCACATGTTGAGATGATGTTGTATTGTGTATGAGGATGGGAAATATTCCAAAGTAGGGTGGAATTTTTCAATTTCGTTTTTGGCACATATTACAAGGCAACTTTAATGGGACTTTAAACAACTGAAGGGCTACCGACGGTTCTGAAATCTCAGATAAAAAAAAAAGGAAATTTGAGAAGTTGTGGGAAACCTGTCCTCTGTAAATCGACGAGGAAGGAACGGAGGAAAGGGAGCTGAACGGAGCTAATTGAAGCCCATTCTTGGTGAGCTTGAAGGAGTGGCTTGTGGCAGAAGCATAAAAGCAGTAGCAAGGGATCTCTCGGTTGGAGGCAAAGGAGGCGCAATCAGTGGTGAGGCCAGCTGTTGCAACTGGTAATGGGACTTTAAACAACTGAAGCAAGAGATAGTGAAGAAGAAGGAAAGAAAATATAAGCTAGGCAGCACCAAGGAACCATGGCTGCCTTTCTCGGTGAAACAGTAGCAGTAGAAGTGGAGATGGAGAGCTAATCCGTTTTGGCTAAATTCTATAGAGTAAATCACAGTTTTCTTTTAGCTAAACCAATAGTAGAGTCTTACTCTTAGTCCAAGGAAATGAATTGGCTGTAGGAAAGACCAAAGAAGCTGTTAAAAGGAGTGGAGATAACAGCGGCTGAATTAGTGACAGTGGACTGCAAGAGAAGTGGCTCGGTTTGCAAGTTTTCAAGGGGTAAGGGCTGACTTGTGCTAGTTTAAATTAAGTTAATATATATAGGAAGATTAATTTAGAGTATAGATAATGAGATGTTGCTTGAAATTTGTGCTTATAGAGGCTGCTTAGTGGACATATGCAGTGAAGGAATAAAGAAAGGGGGATTTTAGTTAGTAAATTAGCTAAGGAAAGGGAACGTATGTTAAATGCTTGTTAGCCCTCTATGTTCATGTATGTATAAGTTAATGTTATTTAATAATCATAGGTATAAACGCATATATATATATATATATATATATATATATATAGCATATGTGTTGATGGAAAAGTTTTGGGTATTTGCAAATGACGTACAAAACGTAGGTGAGGGTTTCGTGTTAATGGTGGAGACATGTGTAATGTTTTATTTTTACTACTCTAGGCCTAATTCCTATATAAATATATATGCTTATGAATATATAAAAATACATAAAAAATATATTTCTTTACATGTTTATATGGAATACTTGGAAAATGGTGTACAAAGCATTGGTTTTGGTACATAGAAATGCATTTTGTTCGAATTTAAAATATGTTTGGAATGAGTACAAAGTGTGTAATGTTTGGGATTGGGATTGTGTTGGATTGGTCTATAAACTATACTGCTTGTTGGAGTTTTAATGTAGATTAACTGATTGTGATTATGATGCTGGGTAGTGTTCTACCTATGTCATCATAATACCTGATTTTTGTTGGAAATTAACATACATAGTCTTTAGGTTTAGTTTAAACCTATATATCGTATTTTTAACTTCATGCATTTTAGAAAACGCTACTTATCATTGAGACTCGCATGCTTGAAGCAAGGTAGGATATAGTTTTATAATGGCATCAAGTTGGTTAAATAAATATAATGGTTGTTGCCATGATAGCTTTGCCAAAATAAAGTCATTCGATAAGATAAAGGTTTTTACCAACATGATTCCATATGTTGATGTTTATAAACTACAAGTGTTTAAATGCACCATGCTTTCAGTACTCAAGTCACGTTCCAAAAGCTATCTTTGTACAGGTTTTGACGCATGAAACATGTGGTGCTATATAATGCCTGTTTGGCATTTGGAAATGCTTGAGAGGCATTTACCTTGCCTATGTGGCGATTTATGACTATGTGGCATTGAGTTTGCCTATGTGGCATTTATTATGCCTGTACGGCATTTAGGTGCCCATATACGTATTTAAATCATGGATTCCGCCTATGTGGCAATGGATAGCAATATTTACGCATAAAGGACTATTAGTTGTCTGACAACTAATCGTGACATGTACCTCAGCTACTAAATGATCACTGGTGCTAGGATGATTCATGATCATAAATAGAGCCCTAGGATAGAACCCTGACCACTGCTAGCTACAGTGGATGCTTTCATGGAAAGCTCATTGGTTATATTTTCGAAGATCCCAGTTACGTTATCAAATCTCGAGAATTGATACCTATCTCTTGTAAATGCTTTTGAATATGTATTTTGGTTCTATATGAACTAGAATGAGTTTATTATCTCTTTTCTATTGTATCTTGATTTTTGTAACTGAGTGGAAACCGATTTAATTGGAACTGATCGATTTAACGGTTTTAAAACATTATAAACAAAAGTATATTGATACTGCATTGAGACATCGATTTTTGAGCATTTGTTCACGCATAAATATGCATTGAGCATAGTAGGATCCTAACATCACTTATCATATATTTTCTTATTGGGCTTTAGCTCACCCCCCCTCTTCCACCTCACAGATTATTTCATATAGGCTCATATGCAAGTGTGGTGCACTAAGAGTTTGATACATGGGCCGCTAGGCATTATTACTTTTGTGTTGAGGTATAAACTTCCTTATTATCTCTATTTATATTCTAGACTTAAAGACTTTATATTCACTGTGTATAGGGTTCAGGATGTAAGTGTTAGGAGTGTATCGAGATTGTAAATGAACTGTGCCTCGTAACGAGTTGTATTCTTGATATTACAAATTGATGAAAATGAGATGTCTAAGATGGCATATTGAGACTGTATTGTGCCACATGTTGAGATGATGTTGTATTGCGCATGAGAATGAGTAATATTCCAAAGTAGGGGTGAAATTTTTCAATTTCATTTTTGGCACATATTACGAGGTAACTTTAATGAGACCTTAAACAATTAGTCTTAAACACTAAAACAAGTAGTAAGCTGCTTGTTAGACAATAGTTACATTGAGCGAATGAAAAATGTAGGTTTTAAAGAAAAAAGTTAGCCCGAATTTTCAGCTTCCAAGGGTGTTACAACAGGGGTTGGTTAAAAGTTAGGACTTAACTATAAGCTTTGGTTAAGATCTAAGAATCTAAGTATGCTTAATGGTAAGCTAGTAGAGTGAAAATTGAATACATGGATTAATTTAAGAAAGAAAATTCATGCTAACTTAGCGTGAGTCCTTGTACTTGTTCATGTAAACTACCTAATATTGAGATAAAGGCATGAGATATAATGATGATGATAATTAACCATATTCTTATAGAATGTTTGTAACTTCTATTCTATCATTCTAGAATCCTTGTACTCATACAAAATTTAAAATTTTATCTCTTTAACATAATTCAAATTACTATTTGAATTTGGTTTGTTATTTCGATAAGTAATTTTGTCAACTTTCGTCTGTTAATTTCATTGACGTGGTAATTTTGTTGAATTAAATGGGTAGAATTTGTTTGCGTGAAGCAGCTTTCTTTCTTTCATTTTTCATTTTTTTTTCTATCCCCTAATTAAACTCAAGATTTAGGCGCACTATAAAACTAAAAAAAAAAATTCCTCTTACTTTTGGTTTCTCTTTTTCCTATATGTTAATTTAGGTAATTAATCAATTAAAATGAAAAATTCTACAAATATATTTATGATAATTCTAACATATTTATGACTAATGATTTAAAATTTATGCTTATTTATGTATTATTTACGTTAACCTTACAATAAAATCAAAATTTGTAACAGACTTATTATAGAATTTCCCATTTAACTTGGTTAACTAGAATTTAGTAAAATTAATTAGGGTTAATTTAATGTTAGTAAGTGTGTATTATTATTTAAGATTAAAAAAAATAGAAAAAGAAAAACTAAGAAATGGTACTATAGTTTTACTGGGTGTCTAAAAAGTGACTTAAGACATTCTAAAGTACAGTTAAATAAGGAAGTACTTCACTAATCTCTATCAAGAAAAGAAAAAAGTTGAATAAGAAACTGACCTTATCATTGAAAAAGGTTGGAGCAATATGGAGGTCCTCCTCATCACTTCCTTGGCAAATCGAATCTACTTTCTCCTTGTTTCTTGAAAATGAAGATGCAAATGTAGCCATTTTTGGACACTCAGCTATGTAAATTGAATTCAACAATGGCAATTCAAAAGCTCCACTTCCCAAATAAAAACACGTGACGTTGGAACATGACTTAATTACCATCCAGTGTAGCGAGGGAAATATGAACTTATAAGTGGTTGCATCCTCCTCAACTCCCTGTTCCCTGATGACTTGTTCCATACTACTGCATTCTTTTACTGTTAAACTGTATAGTTGCTTGAGGCTGAAAGCCATAGAGGGGGTAAAAATGTATTTTAAGCTGCTACAATTACAAACTTCAATATGTTCAAGGTTTTTGAAGTCCAAAATTTCTTGAGGGTTGGTATTCCATATTTCCATCAACTCTGGACACGTGTCTGACATTAACAAATCACGTAGGGCACCATATCCAACCTAATATATGGTACAAGATTGTAATAACAAATCAACACATGGCTATGCATATTATTAAAGTTGTCTATAAGTTGTCACAAGCGCAAACAATTCTTAATTGGACCACATTTTAACTATTGAGGTGCCAATTGATTTTGTATCATCATCATTATTATTATTAAAGGAAAGAAAGGAAAAGAAAAAAAAATAGAGAGGAGGAAAAGGAGAAAGAAAAGAGATGAAGAGAGCTACCATTGGTCCTTAGAGAACCTAATATTGATGACAATGAAGGGGCAACAAGGAGAGTAAACAAAGAGAAAATATAGTATATTTATGAAAAATTGTAAAGGAAAAAATTATTTAAAATTTTGTAGGTGAATTTTTTTTAATTTCTTCTAAAATGTTGAGAAAATTAAAAAATTTTCAATAATAATAAGACATAAAAACTAACAAGTCAAAAAAACAAAAATCAAATGAAAACATTTCTTCAAATTAAATTTATTATTGTTGTACTTAGTATTTTTATTTCTTTTGTTTATAAATATATTAAAAAGAAATGATGGATATGTCTTTTTAATTTCTAAAACAATGAAAGGATGCATGCAGTATTTCAATGAGAAAAAATAATTAATTGCAGAGTTAATTGTAGCAGGACTGAATATGCATTATGAATTAATTCATACCTTTTTGGCGTACAATAGTTGTATGGTGGTATTAAGGTCATCAGCCCAACGCCCTCGGTCACGATCACTGCTTTCTTTTACTCTTTGTAGTTTTGGGGTGCTCAAAACTCCTTGACAAAATGCCTTCAAAATAGGACACTGACTCACAATTAATTCTTCCAACAATGGAAACTCGAATGCATGATTCCCTGAACAAAAGCTTGCCAAGTTCTGTAAACAATCGAGTTTAATATATTTCAACTTTCTAAAATTGATCTCGTATGTTGCTCCATCAGCTCCCTCGTTTGCCACTATTTCAGTCATCCTTTTGCAGTTCATTACGACCATTGTCGTTAATTGTACCAGACTCTCAGCTACTGAGGCTGTAACTAAGTTCATCATCATTTTGCAGTAATCCACTCTCAAAGTTGTGAGATTTTGAAAAGATGAGGAGGACAAGGAGGATCCAATATTTATCAAATCATCACAGCCATCAACTTCTAGTGTTTGGAGATTAGGAAGAATGTGGCTTACCTCTGAATCTGTCCCCCATATATGTGTAAGATTTTTACAAAATTGCAATTTTAACTTTCTAATTTGCGAGGGAACTGTCCCAGCATCTGGTTTCTCACCAACATCCCCTTCACAAAAGACTGCACCTTTGAGATGGACAGTACAGGTAAACTCAAGAACTTCCAGATTGCAAAATCTGTGGAGGAAACTAATGGGAAAACTAGTAGGGGAGTCATACGCCTCAAAAACTTTTATCTGCTGAAGCAAGTCTTCTGGAAGCTGACCATCGCACATCATTGCACTTGCATCAAGTTTGTATAACTGCAGTTTCTCTAATTTGGGAAAGACCTAGGAAAGGAAACCAATTTTATAAAAACAAATCAGACAGAATGTTGCTCTACATGTATTCAAGTCCATATGCTTTAGAAACGCTCCTAACATAACTTGGCACCATTATTGGGAGACTCTGTTGACCGATTATGATACAGGAAATAATTACATATATTTACTTGTACCAAATTTACTTTGTTATATAACATGAAAAAGAAAATAAAATCAAAAAAGTAAATTAAATTCATGAAAGTTTCATAATAAATTAATATACAATTATTACACATTGACCATTTACATGCATATGATATTTTTGTATAATGTATATGTGTATGTATGTACGTCCGTACGACACTAAATATTTTGTCTAACTTAAGCAAGAAACTGCTCATTTGTATCCAAAAATATATGTATATTAATTTGTATATCAGTACATGTGTAAATGTTACTCTTTGTAATTATTGAAAAAAAAAACATTTTTTTACTTAAATAAAAGATTTAAGGTCAATATCTTTAATTGTCTTATATTATAATCATTGATCAAGGCATTAAGCTCATATATATTACATTAATACATTATAAAAAACTAAATGTTTAAAATCAAAAACAGTATTATCTCTCAACTTTACAATCTAATTTAATTAGAATAAAATTTGACACCAACCCATAAAGGTTAATTCATCCTCAAAATAAAAGTAATAAATGTAAATAGTTCATTACATATTATAACAATAAAAATTTTAAAAAATTATTATAAAATATAAAACAACCAAATTACGCAAGCAATAATATTATAAAAATAATTTTAGAATATTTTGAATGTTAACTAAACATCAATTAGAAAATAGAGGATATAAAAAATAATTTATTACAAAAAAGCACATAATAGAAAACAATATTTATGTGCATAGTAGTGTTGTTTTTTTGCATAAATAGTCAAAACTTACCAGGTTTGGGTTCGGGTCAATTAATGAGTTCTTATCAAACTTTGATTAAATAATCGAGTCAGAGTAATAAACAGGTATGGTTAAAATTATTAAAGTTCGAATAGTGAATTTAAAAAATAATCGACTAATTATTGAGTTCAAATGCTTTAATAAAAAATTAAATTCGGAATCAAGTACCTTAAAATTAACAGATAGTCACACCATTGACATCCCCATTTCCCCCATTCCCTAATCCCTTACTCTTTCCACAACTTCCCTCTCTCACTTGATCTTGGTCTTCCTTATTTTTTTTTAATTTCAACATTTTATATTTTTTCAATTTTAGATTTTTTTTATAGTTTCTTTACTTTTTTTTGAAAATTTTATTATTGAGGTTCCTTTAAAACCTGCAAATGATGTGACAGTTACATGTAAATTTACTCGGCATTTTCAAACATATAGCAAATTATTATTGGTCATTTAAGTCACTAGTATTTTTGTTATGGATCTAATTTTTTAAAGTAATTTGACTTACAAATGCAAATTCAGATAACTAATTAAGATTTTTTTTATTATTTAAGTTTAAAGTAATATTTTTTATATGGATAACTTATTATACAAAATTGCAATTGATATGCGAACAATAAGAAAATAATGTGTGATTAATATGAAATTGAAATGATTAAAACAATATATGACGTGTATGTATATATATGTATGTATGCACATGTATATATATATGTATGTGTGTGTATGTATATACATGTATACATGCATGCCTGCGTGCGTGATTGTGATAAGTACTTAAAGGCATGTCACATGTGATTACTTGACCATTACAGTAAAAAATGTTTAAATTTTTTCACTTACCAGAACTTAAATTTATATTTCAAAACCTTTTGCATTACTAATTTAATATTTGCCTAAATTTAAAATGAAATAATTAGGGGTCGTTTGGTATTATTGTCATTTTTATGTTTTATGTTTTCTATTTTAGAAAATTTGTTTTTGTTTTTGAAATTTTAAAAACAGAAAACATGTTTGGTGAACTATACTGTTTTATAATTTTAAAAACTGAAAACAAAAAACATATTTGGCATCTAATCGACTGAAACATAATTTTATAATTTTATAATTAATTAATGTTGAACATTAAATATTTTGTATTAAAATCATAATTTTAATATATTATTAATAATGTGCTATTTTTTTGTCAATTTTGATATATCATTAAAATTATTTCACTTATTATTATATAAACTTTCTATTAAAAATATGATTTTAAAAATTACATGAGACTTATTTCATACTTTATGTATCTCAACATAATTAATATTTAATTTTAATACAATAAAATTACATAAACATTAAACATGATTAAAATTTTATTCTAATTGTCTTCCTCTTTCTCTGTAATATATATATATATATATGTGTGTGTGTGTGTGTATATATATATATATATATATACAGAACACCAGGAATGGCTCAAGGAGAACCCAATCCCCTTTGAGCAAGTCTGGCTGAGGCACAATTGACAATCCAAAGACTCTCAGGCAATAAAACAAAAACCAATTGAGCAAACCAATCAAAGATCGAAAACAAAATCAATCTAACCTACCCAAAACCAAATATCCATCACAATCAATGATCAAAACACAAAACAACCAAAGATCTCTTAGAAAACACATCATCGAAAGCACAAAAAAAAAAGACACACACTAAACCCATCAATGATCTATTTATTTTTCTTTTGGCTCTATTCATTGTAGTTTATTGAAGCAAGCTTGGTTTCTTTCATGCATTATGCTTGACTCTATTTCTATAATGATGAGTCCTTGGACAAACGCTGCCAATCGAATTTGCCTTTTGTTATAAGGTGCATTATTTTTATCTAAAGTGACAACTTTAATTCCTTTGCTGCATGATTGTAAGGTGAGGGTTAAGAGAGGTAAAAAATGGTATTTCAGATCCAACCATGACTAGTGATGTAAAGACGAACAATTTGGGGGTTGCTGCTCATCATCTTGGAAAGATGATTCCAAATGATGATATATATGAGCTGTGTAAGAGGCGAAAGAAATTTGACGAAATCAATAATTGAAGGAAAAGTGAAGAAGCAAGGAGACATTGAAGAAGCAGTTGCGATGAAGAACTGAGACACTAGGGGTTTGGTTTACAAATAAAAAAAATAAAATAAATGTCGGTGCTATGACTCGAAAAAAGGATTTCATTAAAAAAACACTGTTCACTCCGTGTTTTTGTTAGAAAACATGTTTTGAAATGTTTTGGAAATCGTAGGAAACACCAAAAATTCTGCTGCCAGTTTTTTGAATTATAAAACAAAATCATTCTACCAAACATAATTGATGTTTTATATTGTAAGATTTTGAAAACAAAAACATAAAATAAAATTGATCCCAAACAACCCTTTAGTAATTAAGTTAGATATAAATTCTATTAAAATTGAATTTATATAATTTATAACGTACTTATTAATTTCAATTTAACATCTATTTCCTAATTCTATTATTATTATTATTATTATTATTATTATTATTATTATTAAACCCGTGCAATGAACGGTAACATTTTAATTTATAATAATTTTTTTATAATAGAATAAAATTACAAAAAATGCTAAAATACATTTTAAATAATGTATTAAAAATCTAAATGCTTAAATAAACACGAATTAAAAAAATTGAAATCAAATATTAATTAAAAAATTATAGAAAATTAAATATAACAAAACTTAAATATTAAATAAAAAAATTAAATAGTTATAATCTTAATGAAAGTAATTCTTATTATATCAATCAACAACAGTGACATAGCCATACCGTGTTGAGTGGGGTCAACTAACCTCTTAATATTTGAAAAAAAAACATAATTAACATGTAAATAGTTAAATAATTTAGTGATTTTTTCCAAATTGACACATTAAAATTTGTTAAAATTAGTTAAGGAAGGGCTAAAAAATATAAATATTATTTTCACTTTTACATTTATTTGAATAATAAATTTAACAATTTTCTTTTCATTATGAGTGCAAATTTAACTGGTAAGATTTAAAAGTTCTTTAGCAATTAGAATGTACTTCTATTGATTTTTTTTTTACAAACATATTTTTAGTCTTATTTTAATTAATTTAACACTTATTTCTTATTGAAATCCTCTCTTCATTTTGTTGTGATCACACATTCCTACTACAGTTTTTCTTCTTAATTACTTTAATATTTATTAAACGAGTTTGATCCAATTTATAAATGATTAGTTTGTTGCTCTTAATGCAATAATTCTTTTATACGTAATTAGTTACTTAATATTACAATTACAATCTCATTACAAAAGAACAAAATATTATATTATCTACCTATTCGCATTATTTTATAATATTTTTATTGCCATGAAAGAAAATTAAAAAGAAATTTATACAGCACCACTAAAGTAGCTATTTAGATAAATTATGAATAGATTGTAAGAAAATTTATTTATTTGCGAATTGTTTTATACTACAAAATTTTTTATTATATTTTATTTTGTCAATGTTATATAAACATAATATTACAATACTAACCTAGAAGTGTTCATTGGTCGAGTTAAGTTTGAGTTAAGGGATTGATGGTGCACCTAAGACCACCAGGTTCGATTTTTAAAGATTAATTTTTTTGCTCAAAATCATTTTTACATATAATGAATAAAGCTAAACCCGCCCAAAAACTATTGATTTTTTTAATAATAATAAATATAAAAATATTAAAATACATAATAATTAATAAATATAACACAATAGGTTAAAATAAACTCTTACAAAAATATTACAAGAAACATGAAAATCTTAAATTAAAGCCTGAAAAATAATAAAACCTTAAATTAAACTGCAAAAAAAATTAATTAAAAAAATGAATTAGTATAAAAAATAATAATAAAAATTATGATTATCAGATCAGATCGGACTTGGAATAGAAATGGTAAACTCAAACCCAATCCAGTTTTTATTGAATCATGATTTTCAAGTACAAACCATTTTAACGGACTTAATATTTTTGTCCAAATCTATTTAAAAATTGGAGGGTCTTCGGCTTTGAATGGTAACTAGCCCTTGAACACCTCTAATTGACTCCATTGACAAAAATTTCTGGCTACACCACCGGTCATCAATAGATTATTTGTTATTGTTTCATATTTGAACCTAATTTATTTTTAAATTTTGAATTTAAAAGACTCCAAATTAATTTTATAAAATTACTTAGAGTTGAAAATTCTATTTTTTTTAGAGTTAAAAAAAAACTTTATTTATAATAGTCTCAAACTTAAGGTAAGTAAAGTAAAAAAATAAAAATAAAAATAATTTATTATTTGATTTTTATAAAATTTAAATTAATTCAAAATAATTAAATACAATATTTAAGTTAAAACAATATATGATCGATATGGATATTTTCTTTTTTATGAAAGGAAATGATTGAATAAATAAATAAATAAACAAAATGATCAAGCAAATAAACTAATATTTTCATGTGGATGTTTGAACAAATAAACATAATATAAATAAAAAGGAAGAAATGAAATTGTTAAATAGAACAAAAACTGAAAAAAGAAGGCATGGAAGTTTAATTCAATACCAAAACATATAAACTTAAATATCTTGTTTTATAAACAAAAAAAAATACTTTGTTTGAATTTTTTTTGAAAAAACATTTAAAACTTTAGAATAATTCTAATTCAAATATATAGATATTTTTTAATTTAAAAATGATATAATAAGTTATAAAAGAAAAATTAAATTCCGAGATAATTTTTATTTAATTTAAATAAAACAAAATGGTTGAAATCTATTTTTTAATTTTAAATAATTCGAAATTAAATAAGATTATCTTATAAAAAAATTAAAATTAATTTATTATCTTACGTATAAAAAAATTAAGCTATGCACATAGGATTTTTTTTAGTTTTTTTTCTTTTATATATTTATATGACATTATTTATTATTATTATTATTATTAAAAAATCCATAATAAATTAAAAAATTATTTTTTTGGTTACAAAATTTAAAAAAAATTAACAATGCATTAGTGACATTTATCAACGTGCCATACATGTGAAACAGTGAATGTGTTTTAGATTTTTAAAGGACATATTGAAGGTTCATGATCATACCTCTTCAACCAATAAATGTTGCTGTCCAATTGTAAAATCTCTTTGGCCATTTCTATTCATTTCTTGGGCACTGCTTAGACGTTCTGAAGCTACAATCTTCAGTAAAGCAGAATAATCAGTCGTCAATTTTTTCAATATCGGCCAGTCTATTGTATGTTGCCCTGGATAGAAACATCTGAGCTTTTTTAAGTTCCTAAGCTCAAGGGAAGACAGTTGAGGAAACATAAACGTAATGGGCTGTTCCAATGTTTCCCCTGCCGACACAATCTCCTCCACTCCACAATCACCTATGGTTAGATGTTCAAGTTGTGGAAGGTCCTTGGCTATTGACACTGGAAATAGATTTTTCAGACTTGGACATTGCATAGCAACTACTTCACGTAGCTTTTGAAAGGTAGGAATTTCAAGGGGATTGTTACAATGCCAAACATGCTTCGATGCCGGTGAGGAATAAATTTGCAATTCTCTTAGCTGAGAATATTCTACACCAAGTGTCTCTTCCATATTTAACCCTCCAAGCTCAAATATCTGTTCTAGCGAATCACAGCAATAAACTCCGAGCTTTTCTAGACAGAGAAATACTCCGACTGCATTAGAGGAAAAAATAGTCGATAACTGATCACAATCCGTAACAGTCATTTCTTCTAATTTGCAAAAGGAACCTGATAGAAGTTTGTTGTGAAATATCATCTTCACATTTCTCAAGTTGTAGATCGTCATCTCTTGCAAACTAGGAACTGCAACCTATAAACATATATATAATTCAATATACCGGTCAAGAATTAGTTCATAAAATAAAGGCAAAAGACAAGGACAAAGCAAAACAAAAGATTAATTCACCTTCTCATTGAAGAGAGCTTGTACACCGGACTCATAATTCCCCTGATCCATTTCAGTTTGATTAATGAATTCCTTTAATTTCGGGCAGTCCCAAACGTAGAGCACTTTCAAGGATGGGAACTCAATATCATAATTCCATGAGCAAAATTTGGTGAGATTCTCAAGATCCCATAAGACCAGAGAGTTCAATTGAGGGAAGCAAATCACATCTTTCTTTCCTTCTTCTATTTCCTCTGTAAATATTATCTCTCTCAAGCACTTGCATCCCTTTATCTTCAAGCGTTGGAGCTGCACCAAACTTGTAGCGACAGAGGGTGATAAGAAATGTTCCAATTTCCCACAGCCCTGAATGATCAAGCTCTTCAAATTCGACAAGCTGGAATAGCAGGTCTCTGAAAGCTGGTTGTGCCATATCCTTTGGGTATTAATTGAGGAAAGTCGCAACCTTTTCAACTGAGGAAACACAAACTGCATACATGTACGTATTCCATAAGTTCAGTGGAATTAGAATTTTAATTTGTACCATTAGATGATTTCAATTAGGGAAAAGTGATTTTCCCACAGTATCTCTTGCCTAATTGTTTAATATTCACCAAAAACTACGAGAACTGGAGCGTGTAAATTTATGGACAACTTTAGTATCTGCCATATAGATGAAAAAGATCAAAGATAATTTTACATCAATTGATTTTCTCATAATATTAACAGGATTTATTATCACAGACATTGACTGTGTAATATTTTTAAATTCATAAACAGAGTTAAAAACTACAACATCTCTTAATTTTTTTAATATTCTCTAAAAAGTATGCGTAACTCACCCTGTTAATCTTGTGCTGACTAAAAATTCCATTGCAAATATACTCGATAATGATTCATAACAAAATAGAATGATCTAAACACCTTCAACTTTATCAAATAAAAACTTTTATCTTATTTTATCTCTTAATAAAAAGTTTGATGTGTATAATAAATGGATAATTATCCAAAATAAATTGATTGATTAATTAAATTTCAAATAATTTCTCATTCAAACTTTTAGCTTTTCATTGTATCCATTTGAATTCTTAAAATAATATTTTTATTTAATTAAGCTCTTATTTTTAATGAAAATCACTAAGATTTTACTTGGTAAGAAGTATAGAAAGAGATAATTATAAGAAAAAAATTATTAAACCAATTGTTATATTTTGTAACCACTTTCTTGTTATCTAGCTTAATTATTGGATTAATAAATTTTTCATTCACACATCCTTTCATCTTCCCAGTTAAAGAAACCTTAAACTTCATTATTTATGCAATAAAGTCTAATTAATTGTTATCTTTACCAAATCAACTTACACACACACACAAAAAAAAAAAGCTCGTATAGCATGCCACATTAGCATCTACATAATCCTTATTTATCACATATACATAATGGAATATTGATGTGGCAAAGAAAAAGAAATAAAGTCTAATTAATTGTTATCTTTACCAAATCAACTTACACACACACACAAAAAAAAAAAAAAGCTCGTATAGCATGCCACATTAGCATCTACATAATCCTTATTTATCACATATACATAATGGAATATTGATGTGGCAAAGAAAAAGATCACCTAGAGGCTAATGTAGTAAGAAATAATGGATTGGTTGTTTTTATGCAAAGTAAAAGTTTAATTAAACAAAAACAATATTTTAAAAATTTCATTGGGTGCAACAAAAAATAAAAGAGTAAACTCAATGACCTATATTTGTATACTCGAAATATATGATTAAGCCATCGAATGCTTCCATAAATAAATACCCGATAATTGAAAAGCGGCTTGGTGCTTGTATCCCCCTGCTCCTGTTGGGATGTGGAACACCTCCTCCCTTTTGAGCTAAAGCTAATGAGTTGTGGTAGATCTCGGAGTGTCATGGACTGTAATTGGGAAAACTCCATTTTCTCTGTTGCGATATATTGGACTTCCAAACCATTTTCTATGTGAAGTTTCTTCAAATGTGGAAAACCTTCCCCATTACTTAACTCATCAACCACATTCTTGATTCCTTTAAGTTGAGCAAGACCTAAATATTCAGTATTCTTCAGCAATATTTTCACCCCATGGTCCATGTAAATGCTTGTATACAGCATCAATTTCAGTGCTCTCGAGTATTTATAGGCATTGGAGAAACACCGCGCATCATAATCACCTATGAAAATCCTGTATCTGTTCAATGTCTCAATGAACAGGTGTTTTGGAATTATTTGGGCATTAGGAAAATGAGCGTACAAAGTGGTTAGATGAGTCAAAAGCTTCAATTCCTCAAGGCTAGCATTTCTTCCTTCACCGCCAGGTACTTCTTCCTCCCACTGAACAAAGCTATTTTCCATATATAATTCTTCTAATTTGGACAAATTTGCTAACACATTTGGTGGGATGATTTTGAGTTTAGTACAATCACTCAAATCTAACAACCTTAACCGGGTCAATTGTGCTATCTCCCTGGGTAGCGCTTTGATATCTGATTCAACAAGGCTAAGGATTTCTAAACTCTTGAGCTTTCCAATAATGCTTATGTCTTCAAGTGCACAACGATCTAGACACAATGTGTGAAGGCTCGTGAGGAGATTAATTGACACAGGGAGAGATGGAAAATACATTCCAGTGAGAGCTAAAACTTTGAGTCTTTCTGTTCGTCTAAAGAAGTTGGCTGGAATTTTCACTGAACCGTCATGGTCCATACGGAAAAAGGAAAGACCTGAACACTCCATCTCATCGGGAAGCTCAATTTCAATTCGAGGAGAAAGTAAACTAATCTCACGACAATTGTTCATTCTCTCCTTATCGGGCCACTCTCTTAGGACATCACCATCTTTTAACACAAACATATGGCGGTTCCTTGATGCAATCGATAAAGCAACACCCCAAACAACATCATGGATATCAAACTGTTCGTTGTTATCACCATCAAGCAACAAGCAAGACGCTTTCAGCTTAGTCACCACTGTCAATACTTTATCTCTTGTTTCTTGTATCGTGTAGACACCTTGAAAGCATCCCAAACCTAGGACGTATTTCAACAAAATCTGAATGGAACCATTATGGCCTATTAAACTACAAAGCAAGAGAGTCAATTTAACTTCCTCACTTTCTAAATAATTATAGCTCAAATCTATAGCTGAATATGCATCCGCTGTTATTCCTGGAAAGCTTCCTGATGAAGGCCTCTCTAGTTCACGCAAGGCATCCTTCCATGCAAATAAACTTTTGTTTCTCAAAGCCCTCGCAACTGTGGCAATGGCTATTGGCAATCCTGCACATTTCTTTGCTACCTCAATAGCTGTAGGCTGCAAATCGCAACTTTCAACACATTCACCAGCCATCTTGTTAAACAGGTCCCAGGCTTCTTCTTCATTTAAAACATCAACTGCAAAATCTTTCTGAGTACCCATCTCATTTGATAAAACATGGAGATCTCTAGAAGTTAGCAATATCTTGCATCCCTCATTTTCATTTCCCAAAGGAATCCCAATTTCTTCAAGATCTAATCTTTTCCAAATATCATCCAACACAACAAGAATCTTCTTCTCTTGTTTCAATCTTTTCCGTAGTCGAAGTGCCCTTCCAGCCATACTCTGTTCCTCAAATTTTAAACCCAATAAGTCTGCAATTAGGTTTTGAATTTTCTCAACATCAGGGGTCTGAGTTACCGTCGCTATAACTACGAAATCAAATAACCGGCCCTCCTTTACTTTTCTAGCAATTTCGTTGACTAGCGTGGTCTTGCCAACGCCACCCATCCCGTACACCCCTATAAATTCGATGCTAGCATCTTGCAGTGCCTCCATGATTCCATTCAAAACCAGCCTTCTTGACTCGAATGCTTCGAAACCTTTAACTGATGTGACCTGTTGTAGAGCTGCACGATACGAAACCCGGTCAAATTTGCCCTGTCTGACTAGCTCAGCAACAGCCTTCGCCTCCTTTTCAGCTTTCATGCTAAGCTTGTAGCGAGTCCAGAAGCTAGGACACAAACCAAGGAAACACTTTTTCTTGGCTTTTTCTTCGTCTTGCGTTACTTTCTCTACTTCTTCATCGATCTTCTTGTTGACTGTTGTCAGCCAATTTTTGACACAGTCTTCAATCTCTTCTCCGTTTCTTTGAGCAGCATTAACAGAACGCTGCACGCTAGTTCTGGCATCCTTCAAGCTCTCAACTTGGTTATTGAGACTCCGAACGTAATTATCATGATCGGAAAGGTATTTGATCTGCCTTTTTATGGGAGCGATCATGCACTTTGCAGCTTCCGTGAAAATGGTGCTAACGATGGCAGTAACAACCTCCATTCTTTTTTCTTTTTTTTTTCTCAAGTTGTGTGAAACAAGTGAGAGGGAGACAGAATAAACAATCAAAGAAAGGAAGAAACAAAACCAAGAAACAGGGTGGGAAAGCGGAAAGTTTTTCCAGGGACGGATCTTTATTGATGGCAATGAAAAACGATACTCACTGAAAAGATTATTTAACAAAAACTCAACGAACAAAGGAGCAGTGGAAGAGATCAAGTTCCCAATTTGATTGTGATCTATGCTGTTCTAGGGGATTTAGGAGAACCTAAACCATCCGAAGTGTAAAGGAGGAAGAGAGGATTCGGAAGAAGTTCCTTTTGGGTTTTCTGGCAGGCTGACGGCAGCTGCTGGCGACGGAGCGGCGAACTTTCGCCGGGTTGCACAATTTGACTATTTTTACTGATGACAACGAAAAGAAGGGCCTCTGACTGAAAAGACTATTTTACAAGACAATCAACGAACAATGGAGCAGTGGAAGAGATCCAGTTCTGAATTTGGCGACGGAGACTGTAAATTTGACAGCAAATGAATTTGGAAGATTCAGTGTTATGTGGCAATGGAAAAAGAAGAGGCTCTCATTGAAAAGATTATTTTTTTAAACAATCACTGAACAAAGGAGCAGTGGAAGAGATCCAGTTCAGAATTTGATGACGGAGACTGAAAATTAAGGATTCTAACTTTGGGTGGACAATGGAGGAATATCAAAAACAGAGTTGAAAAGATCAGGCAGGGTTTTGTGGTAACGGAAATACCAAAAACTGTAAATGGAAAAGGAAAGAACAGTGATAGTTTTCCGATAACTTTGCCCAACCTACAAATAAAACGGAAAAAGTAAAACATATATCCCCAGGTACAAATTGCAGTTCAAAGGTTGAAATTAATGTGAATAAGACATTACTTCAATGATAAAGAAAGGTTTTGAAATATTTAAGTTTTATAATCAAATATTATCAATGAATGTGAATTTAATTTAATTTAATTTATGTAGAATTTGTTGGTAGATTGTTTCTTTATTAATTTTCTATGAATATATAATATTTGATAGATATTAAAAATTATTTAATTATAATAGTAATTAGTTATAATACATGATTTTATTAAGAGTTTAAAAATTAAAGAGAGTTTTGGGATGAGGTTATCAAAAGTGCAAGATGCCCTCTCTTGTGGCCGACCGACACTGAAAGCATAAAAGACTCTTACGTTGTTCATGGAACAATGGACATGATAAATCATAATCCGTTCCCACTGCTTTTTGATTGTTTTTTGGAAAATTGAGACGACATTTATTTAAAAAATAATAAAAGACAATAATTTAATAATTTATCTGACAAGTCTACTTAATGGATCATGAAAAATTGACCAACGACCTCTGCATCGATTTTAACGGCTTTATGAAAAATTGAGATGATTCACGACTCAATCATAGATACTTATTTAAAAAATAATAATAGACAATAATTTAACAACTGATTTGACCTCAAGAGTCAAGTTAATGGGCCATGACATGCCATCCTAACAATCTTCATTTCACGTGAATTATTTTTTTATCGAATAATTAAAAAATTATGATACATTATTAGAATATGGAAATAACGGTAAATTCTACAGTAAGATCATAAAAATTGATCTTATTTTAAAGTCAATGAATTAGAATCATTAGATTAGTCAAATCTAATATAAACCGTTGATGAAGTTTTAAAAATTAAAAAACTCTTTAACCTGATAACCTGCTAAACCAATTATTAAAATTAACATTATTTACTAAATATTATTAAAATTATACTATTATATTACTAATATACCCTTGTTATAATTGTAGTACTATTCTTCTTCTTATATAAACCTTTTTATTATTTTTAAACTCTAATTCCTAAATCATAAACCCTAATTCCCAAATCATAAACTCCTTTATTCCAATTTTTGTCTGTTTCACCTTTAATCCAGTTTGTAGCTGTCTCAATATTTTATAAATCCTAAACTTTAAGCCTAACCTCAATCAAATAGTTGTTCTTATTTATTCCCCTCTTATATTTTTAATAATGGGTAAGTTTGTGGAAGAGAATTGCATAAACGATGGAAATTGAGATGAAAAGTGCAAAGAACCAATGATTTACAAAGAAAGTCCTCCCAAGCGACCAAGGAATCATTATATTTTTTACTAGTAAGATTTTTAATTCTTGACATGTTTTCAGGCAGTTGACTGCCTGGTTTTATAAGTGTTTCGATAAAAAAAATTTATCGGGGAAGTTGACTGCTCAATTGAAGCAGTCGACTGAGCAGTCGACTTCCTAAGAGAAAATTTATCGCAAACTATTAGAATGCGTAAGGCAGTCGACTGCTAAATAGCCAGAAGCATTCTGTTTCCAGAATGCACATGGGAAGTCGATTGATATTTTCGGGCAGTCAAATTCCCAAATTTTTTAAGCATGCTATTCTTAATTTATTTATAAAATGTCGACTTTTATTATTAAGAATTCGACTTCCTATGTATTTTGAACATAATTTTCACATCACTTGTGTAAATTGGATTGTATTCACCGTGAAGTAAATAGATTAAACGTAAATTTGTCAAGGATCATCAGAAATTAACAAAAGATTATCGTAAATTGAAAAAGGGTCATCGTAAATTTGAGTAGATTATTCGTAAATTTAAAAAGGATAATCGTAAATTTGGGTAGATTTTTTGTAAATTTAATTATATTTATCGTGAAAATGATTGGATTTATCGTAATAATAATAATGATAAATACAACTAGAAAAATAATAAATACTTATTAATAATAATATAATAATAAAAAATATCAGAACAACATTAATAATTAAAAATATATATATAATAACAAAATAAAAAAAAAGTTTCATACTGGGAGTCGACTTCCCGAGAAAGATAGTCGACTGCCCAGATGCATTCTGGAAACAGAATGCATCTGGTAACGAAGCAGTCGACTGCTAATAATTAACAGTCGACTGGTTCGTTACCAGATGCATTCTGTTTCCAGAATGAATTTGGGCAATCGACTACCTTTCTTGGGCAGTCGATTTCCTAATTTTTTTAAGCCTGTTGTTCTTATTCAATTTATGTTAAGTCGACTTTTATTATTGAAAATTCGACATTCCATGTATTTTAAATGTAATTCTCACATCACTAACGTAAATTAGATTAGAATTATCGTAAAACTAAATAAATTAAATGTAAATTTAGCTAAGGATCATCATAAATTAATAGAAGATGTTCGTAGCTTTAATAATGTTCATCATAAAAATGATGAGATTTGTCGTAAATTTAAGTAGATTGTTCATAAATTTAATAAGGATAATCGTAAAAATTATGAGATTCATCGTAAATTTCGGTAGATTGTTCGTAAATTTAATAAGACTAATCGTAAAAATGATAAGATTCATCGTAAATTTAATAAGGATAATCGTAAAAATGATGAGATTCATCGTAAATTTCGATAGATTGTTCGTAAATTTAAAAAGGATAATCGTAAAAATGATGAGATTTATCGTAAATTTGGATATATTGTTTGTAAATTAAATAAGGATAATTGTAAAAATAATGGGATTCATAGTTAATTTAAGTAGATTGTTCGTAATTTTAAAAAGGATAATCACAAAAATTATAAGATTCATCATAATATTAATAATTTCAACCAAAAAAATAATAAATATTTATTAATAATAATATAACAACAAAAAAATCATAACAATATTAATAAATAAAAAAATATATAATAACAATTTTTTTAAAAAAAATTTCATGGGGAGTCGACTTCCCGAGAAAGGAAGTCGACTCCCCATGTGCATTCTGTTTCCAGAATGCTTCTGGCGATGAAGCAGTTGACTGCTAATTAGTAGTAGTCGACTGCTGCATCACCAAAAGCATTCTGGAAACAGAATTCAGATGGGGAGTCGACTTCCTTTCTCGGGAAGTCTCCCCATGAAAATTTAGACTTTATACAGGATTTTTTAGGCAGAAAATTCCTAAACCAAGCATTCTCTCTTAGACACCCCTCCTCCTTCATCTTTCTCTCTAATTCAATCTTGCAAATCCCAAACATATTCTCATCAACATAATCCTATTCTAAATCCAAATTTCTTCCATTTACACCAAAATCCCTAAAAATTAAATTTTGGTTTACCTGTTAACCTGTTAAGCCATTATTAATATATTTAAATAATTTTTAAATTTTATTCAATATCTCATGAGATATTGAATATTTCATGAGATATCATGACCTTACAATAAGGTCGATATTTTGCAACTTTACTGTAGAATTTCCCTGGAAATAACACGTTTTTAGTTTTAATTATCAATTTTTTTTACTAAAAAACAATGCTCTTCCCAGCGAAAATGGGACAGAACAAACGTAGTTAAAATTAGACTTTGTTACCGGGAAACCTTTTGCATTTCTTTTACTGTTATTTTATTAAATTATCTTTTACTTCAAATATTATTTATTTTTATCCACTCTCAATTTTTCATTCTTATTGTTTCACCTTTTAATTTTGTTTATTTTTTATTTTAAAATTTACTACATATATGTAAAATTTATTGATAGATTATTATTTTATATTTATAATATAATTATTAAATTTTTATTACTTAAAATTTTAAATATAATGTGTCATTGTTTATTAAATAAAATTTTAAATATTTTAAATGTTAAGTAACATTAAAAAATATTTTTTAAAAAATTAATATATTTAATAGCAAAAGTATTATTTGATATAAAAATAATATAGTTTAAAAATTATTTTTATGATATAAAATAAATTTAATAAACTTTTTCATTATTTTATTAAATTTTACAAATTCAAAATATTTTATAATTTTGTATTATAAAAAATGTTAATTTAACATTTTTAATAGTTATTTTACCTTCTCAGTAATCAAACCAATTTCTTTTGTTTGTAAGAACCTCCTCAAATCAATTTCATTGTCCAATCAAATGAACTTTAAATAAATAGTATATGTACAATGATAATTCATATATTTTTACATATTTTCATATTTTAATCCAAAAAACTCTTACAATTACCACTTGAATCCAAAAACTTTCATATATTTTTATACCATCGACTTCCCCAATTCTTCTCGACTTAAATTTATGTGGCATAATTTTTAAGCTAGGTGTCATTCAAGAGTTTTAGTTAAAAAAAAAAAGGAACTTGCTTGAAAAAAATTAATTAAAAAAAATTGCAAATGAGTAAAAGTGAATCTCATCTGGTTTTGTTTGTGTTGATTAGTTCATTGAATTAAAGATACAATATTTAATAGATATTAAAAATTATTTAGCTATAATTATAATTATAATATATTTTAAAAATAAATTTTAAAAATTAAAAGGAGCTTCGAGACGTACGGATGAGGTAGTCAGGCATGCAAGACACCTGTAACCTAAATGATTAAGAGAAGTGCGAGAGACGATAGATTTGATAATTTTAAATATGATTATATGACATAAATATAATACGAATAAATGATATAAAATGACACGAGATGACACAAGATTAAAATTAAATAAAATTAATATATGAATATAATAAAAGTTAAAAATAACATTTTAAATTTTCAATGTCGATACTAATTTTAATATAAAATTTTTATATTTTACACGATAAAAATATAATTTTACATGATAAAAAATAAATTATGAATTCAAATTATCATGTTTACTCTGTGGCCGACAATAAAAGTAGATAAGGCTCTTAGTTCTTGAAAATAGATAAATACATAAATCAATCAATCAATTTATCCGTTTTGGGAAAAGAAAGTTGGGAAAATTTGAATAACCTGTTGGAACAGTAATATTTCTTCAAATGACTAACGAAAATTATACTGTTCAAAAAAATGGGATCTTTTTATATTACCAAAAAAGAAAAGAAAAAATTATGTCTTTCCATTAAGAAAAATACAATTGGGAATTTCAATTCTTAAAATAAGGTATTTGAATATATAAAATACAAAGCTTTATAAAATATGTATATTTATGATAATTATATGTATATTCTAAAAAAGAAATATTCAAATATCTTATTGTAAATATCTAAATACTTAATACTAATTTTTATTAAGAAACAAATGTACAATAAATATACACATATTTATGTTACGATATACATATAATTCTCATAAATATGCTTATAAAAGAATTCAAATACTAGTGATTGCTCTTCAATGCTTATCGCATCATCACGCTTACGTTTTAATAAATTGGGACGATCAAGAAATGCAGCAAACTCAATCAAGCTAGGACTAAGTGACGACTGATTAATCTTTTCTTTGAAATATTTCATCAAAATGAACCCAAGGGTTCGAAGCATCTTTAAATCTGATGTGGACTAGGTCAATTATTATTGTTGAGCCAAATGATAATATAAGCCCAAGAGGAAAGAGGACTCAAAAGGCCCATAAATGATCCACTGGGTTATTATTTAAGCTATGGGGCTTAAAGGTAATTACGCGCGAAATAACTCCTATAAATAGGTCACATGTATCATTCTTAAACCCTAAGCTCTATTTGCCTACAGAAACCCTGCCAAAACCCTGTCTGACTTAAGCATCGGAGTGCGCGCGCAGGGGAAAACCTCTGCGCCCCCTGATGGTCTTCTCTCTTGCAGAATTCTTGAAGACAAACTAACGCGAAGATCGAGTATCCGACGTCAGCAAATATTTATTGTTATTTCTGGCGACAACAATTGGCGCCGTCTGTGGGAAACAAACAGAAAAGCCATAAAAAATTGGTGAAAGACGATCTGCGGAAGAGAAGAGACGTAGGCTGCGGCAGACTTGCATGGGCGGGAGGCGATTTCAACTTTTTGTTTTATAAATGAGGCACTATGACCCTGACTGCGGGGTTCCCAGGGGCGGCAAAAAAAAAAAAAAGAGGTATCTGCGACACCAAAAGACCGTAGGCGAGAGATAGCAAAGTTGCTGGCGACAGCATGCCTGTCGCCCGAGACAATGGCGAGAGGTAGCAAAGCTGCTGGCGACAGCATGCCTGTCGCTCGAGACCGTAGGCGAGAGATAGCAAAGCTGTTGGCGACAGCTTGCCTGTTGCCCGAGACAATGGCGAGAGGTAGCAAAGCTGTTGGCGACAGCATGCCTGTCGCCCGAGACAATGGCGAGAGGTAGCAAAGCTGCTTGCGACAGCATGCATGTCGCTCGAGACCGTAGGCGAGAGATAGCAAGGCTGTTGGCGACAGCTTGCCTGTCGCCCGAGACAATGGCGAGAGGTAGCAAAGCTGCTGGCGACAGCATGCCTGTCGCTCGAGACCGTAGGCGAGAGATAGCAAAGCTGTTGGCGACAGCTTGCCTGTTGCCCGAGACAATGGCGAGAGGTAGCAAAGCTGTTGGCGACAGCATGCCTGTCGCCCGAGACAATGGCGAGAGGTAGCAAAGCTGCTTGCGACAGCATGCATGTCGCCCGAGACCGTAGGCGAGAGATAGCAAGGCTGTTGGCGACAGCTTGCCTGTCGCCCGAGACAATGGCGAGAGGTAGCAAAGCTGCTGGCGACAGCATGCCTGTCGCCCGAGATGTTGTCGCCCGAGACAATGGCTGACGACAGCATGCCTGTCGCCCGAGACCATGGTGAGAGATATCAAGCTACTGGCAACAGCATGCCTGTCGCCCGAGACCGTAGGCGAGAGATAGCAAGCTGCTGGCGATGGTCTTTGATGAAGCAGATTCCCCCTTTAGCATGGGTTTTGCTGAACCATTGCATAAAATCCTTAGCCAGCTTAGTGAAGGTCTGGTCTGTGAAGCTGATGAACGTAGCGGAAAGCAAGTAAAAACAACAAGGAATTTTGTCGAACCAAATGGCAAGCAAGAAAAGGATTGAGTTCTTGAGTTGCTGGAATCCGAAAGCAAATTCCTTTGAAGGTGATGGCCAGCGGAAAGCAAGTAAAAACAACAAGGAATTTTGTCGAACCAAATGGCAAGCAAGAAAAGGATTGAGTTCTTGAGTTGCTGGAATCCGAAAGCAAATTCCTTTGAAGGTGATGGCCGTAGATGCGGCTCCCTTGCAAAAACAAAAACAGAGCAAATAGGATTCATGCAAAAAAGAGCTCATCAGAATCATTATCTCTGCTACATGACGCACAGAGTTACAACCAATGACTAATCATAAAAGCCAAAAAGGGTAACAAGGGAAAGATTACCAGGATCTCTTTCTAGATACTTATATGAGTGTTCAAGAAATGAGAGACCGATTAAACAGTCAAAAGAGACTGAGTTGGTGTGAAGAAAAGCCCAAAGGATTATATAATCATTATCCCGATATAGATAAATGAGACATAAATGATGTCTATAACTCACGTTTGCCAACATTCACGCATGATCTGTGGAACCACTGGATCAACGTCTTCAGGAATTTCTAGACGCCTGTTCTGGAATCCAACAGCTCCAGCACGCTACACCTCCTTGGGCGAGAGGGGGTTGCTTTAGCGCCGACATGCTTGGGCGTGAGGTGTGGATCTCGCGAGCGATAGGTGTTGGCGAGGAAGCCTCCCGCCTGCGACAAAGCAGCTTAGTCCAACCACTGGCCTTCTCTTCTCTGACGCCATAACCACCCCCATCACCGCATCCTCCAAGCACCACTGCTTATCACCGAAGCTCCCATTCACCATCAACATCTTGCTATTCCGCTTTGGTTCTTCACTAAATCGAGGCCTATCATTGCAAATGTGTTTGCTACCGTCTGCATGAAAAAGAAAGCAAAAATGTGAACAGCAACAAACTCAAAACCAACACTTGTTTGCTGACTTGCATATCCATAGCTCTCAAAAAATGCATGAAGCCCAGCTTAAAGGGGCTGAACGAAGACATAGAGGAGAAGAAAACGCAAGTCCGCTAATGTACGACAGGCACCTCCACAACAGAAGGGCTCCTGCCACGACAGATCGATCCGCCGTACGCTAGAACAATAGGTCAAAGGTAATGATGAGCACATTCGACAAGTAATGTCGTAATAAAGCGATTCGACAGCCATGCGAGTGAGAAAAAGTCACACTGTAAGCATTCTAGACAAGCGAATGGCTCCCGTGAGCCTAGCATCTTGCGCACAAGGCACAAAGCAACGCTTACGAGTGTAGTGTCATGTGGCGAGCACAAGACCACTGGCACTTTTGACGATTGAGTAGCATACGGCAATTACATGATCAACGCCACAGCCCAGCCTTCACAGCAAGGCTCGGCTGGTAAAGCACGCACTATGGCAGAAGTGTGCACACAACGCTAGATGAGCTCACCCAGGAAAGGAAAGAGCTAGACGAAGAACTAAGAACAAGCGAGAATAAGTCCAAGAGAGCTCTATTGGGCGGTCCCCAACCAAAGACCTCAGGTAACACGCTAAAACTTAAAATGCACCCTCGTGTTCGCCCAGATGTGCAAGAGCATAGATGAGCGGCGAAAACCGGACAGGACACAAAAGGTCAGACGAGCTAGTGGCCACCACGAGAGTACGGTTGTGAATAATGAGTAAGAATACAGCCATCCTAAGACCAATGTAAGCAAGCACTTATCAACCGACATAGGAACTCGCCTAGGAGAGAGAACTCTATAGGCGAGCCATTCAGAGTGACTGAAGCGAGAAAAGATTAGGCAACTCTGCACACCATCAAACACAACGCTCGAGAAAAAGTTCATCTCTGAACAGGAATGACAACACTGTTTCAAAGAAGAACTCGGGGAGCTATATAGTGTAAAGGCAATAATCTCTAGCGGCAGAATACAAGAAGTGGGCTACAACCCTGCCTATCGCCCAAAAGTTCCCTGGTGATTGAGTACGCGGAATGGGCAGAGCCCAACCTGTTGCCTGAAAGATCTCTGGCGGCAGAGTACAAGAAATGGGCGACAGCAGTGTTTTCAATTCGGCGAGCATAGGCACGCACATGACAAATTTTGGCGACAAGGTTCCACGTGGCAGACTCTTTCTACGAGAGGTGGCTCACGCGTGTAATAGCCAAAATGGCTAGAAAGGGGGACCACTATTGAAGATCTCACAAAGATGCCACTCTTTTGAATATTCAGTTGCATGCAAGACGTTATGTGACAGAACAATCTGTCGCTCGAAAGGTGCTTGCTACACTGCAAATTTGCGCGACTACAAGCATGCAACAGGCACTCTGTCCCAAGCTAGCTCAAGGTCACGTGACAGAGCAGTTTGCACCACTATAGGCATGCGACACGACTAGAACATGGGCAACCTTATCTTCTTCGTTGTGAAATTGAACTTCAAAGCCAAGAAGAGTGACAGGCCGTGAGCTAGACAAGAGCTCCCGTGCGTGACAAGCCTTTAGCGAGACATGGTCTCCCGCATGCGACAGACCTTGGGTGACAGGGGAGCTCCCACGAGCGACAGGCCTTGGATGAGATATGGGCTCTCGCATGCGATAAGCTCCCTACTTTGATAAAATGACAGCAAAGAAAATTAGGTGAACACAGCACCCATACATAAAATTCCCCCTTTAGCACAATGCAGGCGATGTCTGCGCATGCCCAAGTGCGGGATTTGAGCGGAACAATCTAGAATCTTCTAGACCTAGTCCGACCGAGTGTCCAAAAGCTTCCTTCGACCCAAGAACTGCTCTAGCAATCTAGAAGTGGCTTAAGAGCCACACACTTAGACTATTGATAACCACACATGTGAAAGAGGGCTTATCTATATAAAAAAGTGTGTCGGCTTCATAAGTCCTTTAAGCAAGACAAGGATGTGCCGGCTCAAGGTGTCGAGATCAAGGATGTGTCTCTTTTGTAAGCCCCTATACATAGCATTCTGGAGTATCAATACAAGTGAGTGCTTGGCACAACGGAAATTGCAAACACACTCAAGCAGGGACATAAGGGTGGTAACCAGATCTGAGGTACTCTCAAACGATGTTTTCAATTTTCTTGTCCACTCTAAAAATTGTGATTGAATTAGGCAGGTGTCCGAGATAGGCACTAGCCACTGTCGTGAAAGGCAACAAGCCAGGAAAAGCTTGGTTCAATCGAAAACAACTTGTGGTAAGCTCGTGAAGATAGATTGATGGTACCGAGGCACGACTCGGTGCACAATCCATGGTTGACAGCAAAACATCACAGCACTCGTACCTTACAGATTTTTCAAAGACAAAGACTTAGAATGGTACTGGTGGTAAACATTTGCTATTATTGTTTTAACATTTGCTGCAATTATTCCACTTAATTGAAAATACTACATTATGAAATGAAAGGCCAGTTATTTTTATCTGTACTATGATAATCCTCCATGTTTGTTAGACATGTTGCAGGAATAGAAGAAGACGCGAGACGGGCACAAATAAGTCCCTAAGCGAGAAATGCGCGAGATGGGCACAAATAAGACCTTAAGCGTGAAGAAGACGCGAGACGGGCACAAATAAGTCCCTAAGCGAAAAATGCGCGAGACGGGCAAAAATAAGTCCCTAAGCAAGAAAATTCAAAAGTCCCTAAGCGAAAAATGCGCGAGACGGGCAAATCAAAAATCCCTAAGCGAAAAGTGCGCGAGACGGGCAAACAAAAAGTCCCTAAGCGAAAAGTGCGCGAGATGGGCAAACAAAAAAGTCCCTAAGCGAAAAATGCGCGAGACGGGCAAATCAAAAGTCCCTAAGCGAAAAGTGCGCGAGATGGGCAAACAAAAAGTCCCTAAGCGAAAAGTGCGCGAGATGGGCAAATCAAAAGTCCCTAAGCGAAAAGTGCGCAAGATGGGCAAACAAAAAGTCCCTAAGCGAAAAATGCGCGAGACGGGCAAATCAAAAGTCCCTAAGCGAAAAATGCGCGAGACGGGCACAAATAAGACCCTAAGCATGACGAAGACGCTAGAAGGGCAAAATAAGACCTCAAGCGGGCAAAATAAGACCCTAAGCATGACGAAGACGCTAGAAGGGCAAAATAAGACCCCAAGCGGGCAAAATAAGACCCTAAGCATGACGAAGACGCTAGAAGGGCAAAATAAGACCCCAAGCGGGCAAAATAAGACCCTAAGCGAGAAAAAGACGCGAGACGGGCACAAATAAGTCCCTAAGCGAAAAATACGCGAGACGGGCAAAAATAAGACCCTAAGCGAGAAGATACAAGACGAGCAAAACAAAAAGTCCCTAAGCACAAAAGGGTGTGAGACGGGCAAAAATATCTCTAAACGAGGTACGTTACAATTTTATCATATTACATTTAACGCATTATGTTGGCATCTCGGATATAAACGATATTATATTCTAACAAGTCCTTAAGCGGATAGTGCGCAAGACAGGACCAATACTCCAGGCATTCCGGATATAAAAGCGATGTTCTATCCTTATCAATTCTATAAAGTCCCTAAGCACAAAATGGTGCGAGACGGGCAAATTCGAAAATCCCTAAGCGAAAAGTGTGCAAGATGGGCAAATGAAAAGTCCCTAAGCACAAAAGCGTGTGAGATGGGCAAACCAAAAGCCTGAAGCGAAAAATGTGCGATGTAGGCTACGCATTTACTTGAAGCAAAAAAGTGTGCGATGTAAGTCATGCATGACGTGCTTGAGCTTGAAGCAGTAATTGAGCGACATAAGCCCCGTATGTAAAAGAACTTGAAGTAAAAAAGTGAACGAGGAAAGCCTGATTATTACGTGAGACTAATACAAGGTAAATGTATAGTTGCTTCGGTAGATGAGTTTAAAAATGGGCTGATCAGTTTGTAAAGACTAAGCTCTTTCACAAAAAACTGGGGAGCACTCT
The DNA here is from genome assembly GCA_031772115.1 of Heritiera littoralis. Lineage (NCBI taxonomy): Eukaryota > Viridiplantae > Streptophyta > Magnoliopsida > Malvales > Malvaceae > Heritiera > Heritiera littoralis. The sequence goes on along the minus strand of JAPDPK010000136.1, from coordinate 597,745 downwards.
GGATTAATTTCTACCTCAAAAGGAGCATCGATACTAACAGGCACCCAAGCATCTACGCCCTGAGGTGTTATAATTATCTAAATCATCTTCGTCCAAGCCTGTGAGAACCCCGACCATCTCGGGTCAACGAAAAGGCTCTTAAGGGCTGGTAAGATCAGATAGATCTTTATAAATGCCTATTCTCAGAAAATGTTCCAAACCCAGAAAATGTTCCAAACCCTCAGCATCAGGATCAAGGTTCAACCAATCCGGAGCATGCCAAGCACAAACTGCATCTGATGAAACTAAAAGACTTTGGTGGCTCCGCAATCTTGTAATTTCTCCTTATAACTCTTGGTTTCGGTCAGCTAAGACCTTGAATTTGAAAAGAAGGGTGGTATATTCCACTGGAGAAGCATTTAGCTTAGAGAAGAAAAACGTATCACGGTAGTGTTCTAAAAAGACACTTTGACAAAAAAAATGATGACATGAAGTCATTTCTGCTACGAATAATAATGAAGTTTACTAGTTAAGCCTTCAAGTGAAGATGAAAAGATTCTTGGAAGAGGGCAGCAAGAGAATTTGAAAAGCCCATTCTTTATATACTCTTTCACAAGGTAAACCTTGTAAAAGAGTGGGGAGCAATTGATGTGGACTAGGTCAATTATTACTGTTGAGCCAAATGATAATATAAGCCTAAGAGGAAAGAGGACTCAAAAGGCCCATAAATGATCCACTGGGTTATTATTTAAGCTATGGGGCTTAAAGGTAATTACGCGCGAAATAACTCCTATAAATAGGTCACAGGTATCATTCTTAAACCCTAAGCTCTATTTGCCTACAGAAACCCTGCCAAAATCCTGTCTGACTTAAGCATCGGAGTGCGCGAGCAGGGGAAAACCCCTGCGCCCCCTGATGGTCTTCTCTCTTGCAGAATTCTTGAAGACAAACTAACGCGAAGATCGAGGATCCGACGTCAGCAAATATTTATTATTATTTCTGGCGACAACAAAATCAATTTTCTTGGCCAATTGAACATGTCAAATTACACTAGCACGTTTCATGGCCAGCCTCTTTAAGCCAATCAACAAATCAAGCTTTGGATTCAGAGAGGGAACAAAGCCAACTGACATCTTCAATGCTATTATTTCCTAAATTTCTTCTTTTTCCGTACCATATCAATGCAACAAATAAATTTGCATTTTTTTTTGTATAAATAACAACGCCGAGTATTGTGGTAGAGCTCGGAAAAGGTTTCTGCTTTTGTCGAAGAAGTGGGTCTTGAGCATGTATTGGACGTTGGAAGGGTCTGCAGTAAAGTTCTGGCGAAAACCAAAGAAGAGGTGGAGAGTGAAAGTTGTAGAGGGAGAGCTCTGCAGGATTTGTGCAGTCCATTGCAAGCGATTGCTTCAATCGGACTTGATGGCAGGGGAGGGGTTACCCGTATTCTTAAAATCTAAAATCTTGTTATATTTACGGACCAAAGATTTCTGTGTTGTTTGAAAAAAAAAAAAAAGAAGCAGAGAGTAACAGAGGAGAGAGAGAGGTTTTAGTTTTTCAAAGAGATAAAAAATAGTAGTTTTGATATTAAGCAAACTATATGTACTTTTACTTTTAATCAATAAAAGATCCTATAATTCTAGCTAAAAAAAGATAATAAGCAAAAAGAAAAAATCATTTACAAAAATTCAGTTATCTAAACAAAGTATTCGAATATCTATGTATATAAATATGTTTTATGAGAAATATATATACATTATGGTATAAACATATATACTTTTATTATAAGGGAGAAATTAACTACAAGTATTCGAAAACCTATCTTTTGAAATAAACATCATTTTTTATGTCATGATGTATATATATAGTTATCATAAATATACATATTTTATAAAATTTTGTATTTATAAGTATTCGAATGATGTATATATATAGTTATCATAAATATATATTTTATAAAATTTTGTATTTATAAGTATTCGAATATTTTATTTTAGATATTAAAATTTTTAATTGTAATTTTTGAATTGAAAGGCGTGATTTTTTCTCAACAACTCATTAAAAGTATAATAATAATTTTTATTTTTTTGTAATACAAAAATTTGTTTTAATAGTACGATAGATTCTTAATCTTTAGTATAAAGTGAAATTAAGCTCTTAACATTTTATCGTGTGAAAATTAGTTCATAAATTTTTATTTCATTGAAAATAAATCCCTAACCTTTTAAAATTATACAATTAAGTCTAAATCTGTTAAATGATACTAACTGTCATTTGGACATTTAACATAAAAGTTGATGTAGATAACTTGATTGGTTGTCACGTGGCATGTGTGAGGCTCGCTTCCCGGACTACCTCACGCATCCGTATTGTCCGCTTTGGATTCTAGAGGTGGCCCCCGTCAGTTCGGCTGACGTGGCACTTAGGTCCAATGGTTAGTCGTTACTTGACACTTACGGGAAGTAAGGGGTTCGAGTAGCGGCGGACACGAAAGAAATCCGTGAGGACCTAAGTGCCACGTCAGCCGAACTGACGGAGGCCACCTCTAGAATCCAAAGCAGACAATACGGATGCGTGAGGTAGTCCGGGAAGCGGGCCTCACAATAAAACGCGCGTTTTATTGTGATGCACTGGATTTGTCGGTCTCAAGCCGGAGGGGCCCAGCCGCATCACTCATCCGTATTGTCCTCTCTGTGATGCACTGGATTTGCCGGTCTCAAGCCGGAGGGGCCCAGCCGCATCACTCAAGGTTTTATCGGGATAAATCCCAATTCGCGTCCGCCGCTACTCGAACCCCTTACTTCCCGTAAGTGTCGTTAGGTCCAATGGTTAGTCGTTACTCGACACTTACGGGAAGTAAGGGGTTCGAGTAGCGGCGGACGCGAATTGGGATTTATCCCGATAAAACCTTGAGTGATGCGGCTGGGCCCCTCCAGCTTGAGACCGGCAAATCCAGTGCATCACAGAGAGGACAATACGGATGAGTGATGCGGCTGGGTCCCTCCGGCTTGAGACCGGCAAATCCAGTGCATCACAGCATGTCATGTGTGTAGTACTAATAGAAGGTAATATCATTTAACAAATTTAAATTTAATTACATAATTTTAAAAGATTAAAAATTTATTTACAATAAAATAAAAATTTATGAACTGATTTTCACATAATAAAATATTAAAAATTTAATTTTATTTTGTGTTAAAAGTAAAAAATTTATTTAATTATTAAGTCTAAAAAATCTCACTTACTTTTTTGAGAAATACGATTCTCATCGGTCCTTCTAAGCCAATATTATTGTTCCAAGACAGGTTCTTGGACGTTTCCCAAGAAAGTTTTTGGTTTTGGTCTGTCGGTGAATCTGCGACGATTAAAAGGGAAATCTTCTTTTATAAAGAAAAGAAAAGAAAAGTGCGCCACGCGCGTCATAATTACATCTATTTAGGAGGTCGTTCTCATTTGAATCTCATCGATCTCGGTGCCATGGAATCCAATGTATTTTTTTATTGAATTGTATTATAGGTTGCATTTGGACTAGTCTTTCCTGTGGGTAATGATCGGATTTAAACAAAGTATTAAAAGACTGAATATAAGTTTAAATTGAGTTCGATTCTATTTTTAGATTTAATTAATTTTAAATTTATTTTTATATACAATAAATAATTTTAAGATCATTTAAACACATTCAAATACTATTAATTTTTTAAAAAAACATTATAAAATATAGGTTTAATAGTCAAATAAACCTTTAATTTTTAGCACAAAATGAAATTAAATCCTCAATATTTTATTATGTGAAAATCATTCATAAACTTTTATTTCATTGTAAATAAACGTTCAATCTTTTAAAATTATGTAATTAAGTTCAAATCTGTTAAATAACACTAACTTCCATTCGTATTACACACGTAGCATGCTACATGACAGCCAACTAAGCTATCAACGTCAGTTTTCACGTTAGATGTCTAAGTGATAATTAGTGTCATTTAACATATTTGGACTTAATTGCATAATTTTAAAAAGTTGATGGTTTATTTATAATGAAATAAAAATTTATGAATCGATTTTCACGCAATAAAACGTTAAAAGCTTAATTCTATTTTATGCCAAAGGTTGAAGGTTTATTTGGTTATTAAACCTAAATTATAAAAAATTAAAACACATTATAGTTCATACGTAAAACAAAATATGTTCGAATACATTTTTACAAAAGATTATAAGAAATATGAAAATATAAGTTAAAATTTAAAAAACAATACAAACTCGATTAAATTGTACAAAAAAAATCAAAAGTAATTAAAAAATGTATTATTATAAATAAATAAATAAATAGTAAAAAAATATCTAGCCAAGTCAGACTAAAACTTGAAATGATAAATCTAAGCTCAGTTTGATTTTTTAGCAAGTCTTAATTTTCAAATTCAAGCTCATTTAAAAATTTTAATATTTTTGTTTAAATTCATCTAAAAATAAAATAGATCTTCAAGTTTGAGCGAATACTCAACCACTAAATAGCTCTAATTTGAACAACGTCAAGTTAGAATTGAACTTTGGTATAAAAAAAAAGTGTCCCTTATGACTTAGAATAAATTTTTATTTTATTAAATCGCTTTCTTACTTAAAAATTTTGAAATTACATATCTTTATTAACTTTCTCATTTCTTATCTTTAATGTTTCATTGTTTTATTTTTTTATTTTGAGATTTCTAATTCATACGTAAGTTTGTATATATTATTTTATATTAGAAAAAAATTAATAAATATTTCTTAAACTAAATAAAATGACATGAATTAGACCATAATAATTCTATATTTTATAGAATTATCAATACACATGTTGCAGAGGCGCTAAAACCACCACTTCATGTATTCTTCACTATGCCGTGGACGTAATCTTTATTGGTTGCGAGTATTTGATGTTAGAACTCTTTCTAACTTAACATGCTTTTACTTGTACATGCTGCATTTATACTAGCATCATTTGAATTGTACGTGCACAATTGATTCTGGCATCACTTATCTTATCACGTACGAAGATTTGATGTACGAAGATAATCAACTTTGCGGTTATCTTTTTGCGACAATGCAATTATTCCCCGGTGTTTATATTCGTGTGCGTAAATATGAGAATGATTAACTGGGTCGATGACTTTTTCACCTTTTTATCTGGCATACTAGTGAATTTCCCCATCCTTTATCTCGTGTTAAACAAGAAGTTGGTGAAGGAGTTAAAGTCTGATTTTCAATTGTTCGGTGTTGGGTTTTATTTATATATTTAGATCAACTTATATCTTGGGCAGTTTCTACTGCAGCTTCCATATCATGCTATTCATGCTTTAATATGGCTAGGAATAAGGGACATGATAAATGGCTTCATAAAAAAAGTTGAAGCTAAGAACTACACATAAAGATATAAACGGGTATCTTATAAGCGGATATTTCATACTATTCGATCCGATTAACTAAAATTAAGATTTATAATAATCAGATTCAAGTTATAATTTTACCGGTCATGACTTGAGATAAAATTTAAATAGTGATATTAAGGTTTTGAAATATTTAAGTTTTATAGTCAAATATTATCAATAAATGCGAATTTAATTTAATTTGTATATGTATGTTTGGTTGATTGTTTCTTTACTAATTTTTTATGAATATAATATTTGATAGATATTAAAAATTATTTAATTATAATAGTAATTATTTATAATATATGATTTTATTAAAAATTTAAAAATTAAAGAGAGTTTTGGGACGAGATTATTAAAAGTGCAAGATACCCACTCTTTGTGGCCGATAGAGATTGAAAAAGTAAAAGACTTTTGCGCTGTGTGTGGACCAATGGACGTGACAATTCAATTATGTTCCCACTGCTTTTTGAAAAATTGAGATAACACTATCAAAACAAACAAAAAAAATTGAGATGAGTCACAACTCAGTCATCGATACGTATTTAAAAATTAATAATAGACAATAATTTAATAATTGATTTGACATCAAGAGTCAAGCTCATGGGCCATGATGTGCCATCCTAATAATTTCGACAGCTCTTTATCAAAGAATTAAAAAAATTATGATATATTATAAAACTGTGATTCAAAATCCCAACAATTTGGCTTTTATTTTCGATTATCAAATATTTTTTAATTAAAAAAACAATGCTTTTTTCCTCCCAGATTGGAGAGAACGAATTCAATTAGAATTAGACTCTGTTACTGGAAAAGTTTTACTTCTATAATTCTTTTAATGTTATTTTATTAAATTATTTTCTCTTAAAATATTATTTATTTTTATTAACTCTCAATTTTTTTATTCTTATTGTTTCACTTTTTTCTTATTGTTAATTTTTTTATTTTAAAATTTACTATTTAAATGTAAAATTTATATATAAATTATTATTTTATATTTACAATATATTTATTAAACTTTTATTACTTAAAATCTTAATTATATTGTATCATTGTTTATTAAAAAAATTTTAAGTATTTTAAATGTTAGGTAACATAAAAGATTATTTTTAAAAAATTAAAATATTTAATAACAAAAGTATTATTTGATATAAAAATAAATCTAGTAATTTTAATTTTTTTTAAAAATATTTTATGATATAAAATAATTTGAATAAACTTTTAGATTGCTTTTTTAAATTTTACAAATATAAGTTATTTTATAATTTTGTATTATATAAAAAATTTTAATTTAACATTTTTAATAGTTATTAGATATTTTATCTTCTCAGTAATTAAACCGATTTTTTTTGGATAAAAACCTTGTCCAATCAAATGAACTTTAAATAAATAGTATGTGTACAACGATAATTCATATATTTTCACATATTTTTATATTTTAATCCAAAAAACTCTCATAATTACCTCTTGAATTCAAAAACTTTCACGTATTTTTATACCATCAACTTCCCCGGTTGTTCTGGACTTAAATTTATGTGACATAATTTTTAAGCTAGGTGGCATTCAAGATTTTTAGTTAAAAAAAAAAAGGGAAACTGCTTGAAAAAAATTAATAAAATATTTCTGCAAATGAGAAAATTAATCTCATTTGGTTTTGTTCGTGTTTAGAAATTTTGATCGATATTTCCTTCAATTTTGTTTCAGTCGGATTATCACATTTAGTTTAAGATTTGGTGTAAATGACTTTTAGATATGATTATGATTTTTTAAATTAAACAAGTGTCTTGTGTATTTTCTTATTTTTATCTTTGAATTTTCGATTGAAACAAGCTTTTTAATTGCCACATATAGGACATTTAAATGTTTAATTAAATTATATTTTAACAAATATTTCAACAATAATGAAAAAATTAAAACTTGGTTAAAAAATTAGGTTAAAATTTGACATTAATGTATTATATATATTTTTAAAAAATTATCATTTACTTGAAAAGAGATAATTATAATCACGAGTAATAAAAAAAATTAACTGTTAAATGGAGCATTAATTTGTACTAGTTAAAAATATGAAAACTTAATGCTACTATATATACAACGGAAAAAGTAAAACATGTATTGCAAGGCAACCAACAAGTGGTTGGAAGAAGTGAAAAGTGGACTTCTTCTTTAGGTACTTGGACAGGATTCGAGTCTTGGAGTCCTCACTGTTGGGAGAGCTTTACCGTTTACCACTCTCGGCCCGAACAGGATTAGTCTCATATCGTAAAACGGATGAAGATACCTGTGATTACACCAAAAAAAACATGTATAGCAAGGTACAAATTTTGAGATTTCTAATTCATACGTAAGTTTGTATATATTATTTTATATTAGAAAAAAATTAATAAATATTTCTTAAACTAAATAAAATGACATGAATTAGACCATAATAATTCTATATTTTATAGAATTATCAGTACACATGTTGCAGAGGCGCTAAAACCACCACTTCATGTATTCTTCACTATGCCGTGGACGTAATCTTTATTGGTTGCCGAGTATTTGATGTTAAAACTCTTTCTAACTTAACATGCTTTTACTTGTGCATGCTCCATTTATACTAGCATCATTTGAATTGTACGTGCACAATTGATTCTGGCATCACTTATCTTATCACGTACGAAGATTTGATGTACGAAGATAATCAAACTTTGGTGTTATCTTTTTGCGACAATGCAATTTTTCTCCTGTGTTTATATTCGTGTGCGTAAATATGAGAATGATTAACTGAGTCGATGACTTTTTCACCTTTTTATCTGGCATACTAGTGAATTTCCCCATCCTTTATCTCGTGTTAAACAAGAAGTTGGTGAAGGAGTTAAAGTCTGATTTTCAATTGTTCAGTGTTGGGTTTTATTTATATTTAGATCAACTTATATCTTGGGCAGTTTCTACTGCAGCTTCCATATCATGCTGTTCATGCTCTAATATGGCTAGGAATAACAGACATGATAAATGGCTTCATAAAAAAAGTTGAAGCTAAGAACTAGAGATAGAGATATAAACGAGTGCCTTATAAGTGGATATCCCATACTATTCGATCTAACTAAGTAAAATTAAGGTTTATAATAATCGGGATTCAAGTCTTAATTTTATACGTCACAAATTGAGATAAAATTCAAATAGTGATCTCAAAGGTTTTGAAATATTTAAGCTTTATAGTCAAATATTATCAATAAATGCGAATATAATTTAATTTATACAGGTTTGATTGGTTGATTGTTTCTTTACTAATTTTTTATGAATATAATATTTGATAGATATTAAAAATTATTTAATTGTGTTGTTGCACAAAACAACAATAAAGGTATGCTGACGTCGATGTTCGTACTTAGTCTCCACGTGTCTCCAAGAAGCTTCTGTAAAACAAGAAAAGTCAGAGAGACGCAGGGGTGGTTCCCTGCGTAGACACTCCGATGCTTAAGTCAGCAGAAAGTTCTTCAGTATTGAGAAGCGTAAAAGCCAGTAGTCAAAAATTAGAGAGTCAAATTGTACCTGGGGGCCTATTTATAGGCCAATATTCTAGATTAATTATTTGAGGATAAGTCCATCATCTTGCTGAGAGTTTGTGTCCTGATACAACACAAGTTCCTCGAAAACCGGGAGCATTCGAAACCTGACACCGGCGAGAGACTCATACCGCGTGACACGTTGTGGCGTCAGGGATCTATCGCTAGCGGGAGCCGGAGTCATGCGCCACATGTCGCCTTATGATTGCAGGCGACGGACTGAAAGTCTGTCGCTCGGCGATAGGTGTAATGCACGCCACGTGTCGCCTTACGACTGCATGCGACGGACTGGAAGTCTTCACTCGGCGACAGGTGTAATGCGCGCCATGTGTCGCGTTATGATTGCAGGCGACAGGTGTGATGCAGCTTTGCCTTCTATCGCCGAGGACCACGTGGCCCGATGATTCCCTGCCACGTGGCGATTTCTGACGTTTTTGGGCTGGGCCTAACGTAGGTGGACTTTGCCATATCAATTGCTCCCCACTCTCTTGTTGGATTTCTCCAACCAAGAGAGTATAAATATGTGTTTTTGGGCTTTAACCCAGTGTGAATAGTCCCTTTTATTTTTTTGTGATTTCTTCTAGTATTTTTTGCAGGTGAAACAGCTCCATTTTTGCGAGAGACGCGATCAGGCGCGACGTTTGGCATTCCTTGTCGCTGCTATATAAACCGCTGGGACCCGACGAGAGACCGCACGAAAACCTCTGAACAGCCGTCTGTCGCCCATTTTCAGCTTTCCCGCCTAAGAGTTTGTCGCCGAAACAATCTTTCGCTCTCACGCCAGGAGTCTCTCGCTCACCTTGGTGACAGTAAATATACATCTGTCGCCTTATTTACCACCTTTCGCACTAGATTTAAGTCTCTCACAGGTGCTTAGTCTTTCACGTATAGTTTTTAGGTCTCTCGGTAGTGTCTTAGTTAGTAGGTCTGTCGCCGCAAAGGGTCTGTCACTCAAAGGGTCTGTCGCCCAAAAGGTCTGTCGCTTATCGGGTCTGTCGCCCAAAAGGTCTGTCGCCTATCGGGTCTGTCGCCTGTAGAGTCTGTCGCCGGGTTGTTTTTACCTTTTTTCCATGTCTTTGCTACGCCCGGGTAAGACACTTAAAACGGGTGGTCTCGTGTGTTCTTTGACAAGTGCTGACTTAGAGGATATTAGGACTCGTTTCCCTCTTCCCTCGGGTTATAGCTATAGACTTCCAGTGCAAGGGGAGGTTACGCCTGACTTGGTTAGAAACGGTGTGGCCGTTCATAAGGCTTCTTTGTCTTTCGGCTTTCGCTTCCCTCTTCAGGAGTTTGGCGAAGCATTTCTTAGATATAAGGACATCGTCCCGTGTCAACTCCATCCCCATGCATGGGCTCAGCTGGTAGCGTTCTCCATAGTGTGTCATAATCTGGTTATTATTCCAACAGTCCCTCTCTTAAGTGCCTTTTTCAGAGTCCGCAAGCTGAAAGGGTTAATAACGTTTTCTCTTCAACGGTTAACGGTTGACGAGTTTCCTAATAATAAAATCTTCTCGGATCTCCCCAATAAACTGCGTGGCTTTGAGAGCGAGTGGGTAGTTGTTGAGATTCCAAGCGACCGCAGATTCGCTCTAGATGGAATCGTGATACTTCTGACCACTCACAGCGCGCGGGAAGATTCAAAACAGAAATTTTAAGAGACCAATTTGGTGAGCCTATTCGGCGAATCTGTTCTACTGGGGAGCGTAATTTATTTTCCCTTTTAACCCCGGAGAACATTGCTGCAGCCGGTTGGGGGGTAAGCAGAGCCGTTCTTGGGGCTTCTGCTGTTCCATCTGACCTCCCTACGACTCCACGCGTATCTGACGCTGGTCCTAGTCAGCCATCCCCGGTACCCGTAGCCGAAGTGCCCACCCCCGTCGGCCGCCTCGTAGATGAATCCTCTTCAGAATCGGAGGACAAGACCCCTGAGGTTACGGGTACTAGTGACCAAATAGAGGAGAACCCTGAGTGGGCTCAGGCTGACGCCTTTGGGAGTCCTTTCGTCGATTTTCCGTTGGATTCCAATTTGGATAGTCTAGAGGACTTTGGTGGTTTTCTAGGTTTTCAATCCTTTTTTACTTTTTGTACGCATGTGCGTGGCATTTTATTTGGTCGGCTAATCCTTTCTGTTTACATTGTGCAGGCATGAACTTCCGAGATCTAATGCGTAGGAGGGATGCCAGTGTGGCTGTTCGAGCGGCTCCTCCTCCTCAGTCGCAAGCCAGGGCCCCATCTGGACCGGCTCGTGCTCCTACTCCTCCTCCACCTTCTACTGGCGAATCCAGCCGTCCTACATAAGAGGCCGGACGGAATAAACGGAAGAGGCCTCTTGTTTCTGATCGCAGTTCGGAAGGTCGTGAGAGCTCTGAGTCCCAAAGGAGCGATTCGGCCCGTCAAGAAGGTGGTTCTCGAGTCGCTGAGGATAGGTCTGCCCCTCGCCAGCCTAGGCGCAAATACAGGAAGAGGCTGATTATTGAAGCCACGATGCCTACAAGACCGATTTTGCCTAAGGTAGCCGATCTGACTTTAAGGCGCTATCCTGTTGATAGCGGGGTCGTTGTAGGTGGAGAAGACTTCCAGACCTATCCCAGGGTGAATGACAACGACAGCATCAAGGATGCCGGGATAGCGTCTCGTCTGGCCTGGAGCACCATCCTCCCTCGCGACAAGGCAGGCCTTTTCACAAACCTTACAGAAGCGGAGGATAATTCCGACTACTTCGCTATGAAGGTGAGAGCTTTGTGAGTGTTTGGTAATTAGATTCTTCCTTTTTAAGTTCTTTCGTCAAGTTTTTTGAGTTACGTCTGTTTTTTGTCTTGTCAGACGGCTCAACAAATTACGGCGGTCAATGCTCGACATAGGGCCCTCATGGAGCAAGCCGATAAGGAGATTCGTGAGCTTCGAGAGCAGAGAATGGAGCTCACAAACGAGGTCATCCAGCTTCGCCCCTATCCCAAAAGGATGGAGGAGTTGAGTAAAAAGAATGCTGATCTCGAGCAAAGGCTCTGAGAAGAGCAGGCGAAGGTGGCTGTTCTTCAAGGATATCAAGAAGCTTACGATAAGGCCGAAAATGATCGGAGAGCTATGGAGAGGCAGCGGGATGAGGCCATTGAGGAGCTGCACAACGTACTGGATCGTCAAAGAGAGGCTCGAATCGAGGCAGTTCGTGAATACCGCTTGTCCCAGCATTGCTTTAACAAGAAAACGGAGTTCGCGACGGGATTCATTAAATACGGTTTCTACTTGGCTCGTTCTTGGCTGGAGAAGCATCGACCTAGTGAGGCCTTCCCTGAATTGCTTTTTACTGAGGAGGCCAAGTACTACGATGCTCCTTCTTGGACCAAGTACGAGCCCGACTTGCAATCTCCGGAGGCTTATTTAGCGGAGGGAGCCGCAGATGAACTGGATAATCTTGAGGGTCCGTGGCCCCCTCGACAGCCACAACGTCAGCCTGAGCCCTCTGAGGCACTTGATCGATCTGAGCCTCCTGCAGCGCGTGATGTTACAGAGGCTATCGAGGTAGGCGATCAGCCTGAGTCCATCGAGGCACTACTGGGGTTAGACGGCGACGAGTTCCAAATTTCGCCGTTAATCCCATGCCAGACTCTGTGGCTGTGGTTGGGCCTTCAGGTGACGTTCCTGCTTCCGGGATGGCTTCTTCGGCTCCCCAGGATCCTGATTCTTCGACTCCTCCAGTTCCTGAGCCTCAAGCTTCTCAAGACGCTAGTGCTGATGTAGCGCCTTCTCAACCGGCTGATTCGATCATTACCGTAGATTAGAGTTTAGGACTTTTTTTGTTTTGTTTGTTAACTCCAATGTACAGATGCATTATTAATGAAAAGTACCGTTAATGTACAGATGCATTTTTAATGAAAAGTACCGTTTCATTCTGTAGCTCTTTCTTTTGCTTATGTGAATTTAGTAGAATACCTTGTATTACTGTTATAGCGCAAAGTTCTGAAACGATATTAGAAAGATCAAATATATATATTATTTTTTTTTGTTTTATGGCGAAGCGTACCTTTACCTTTACACCATGTTGCTCCCCAAGTTCTACTTTGAGACAGCGTTTTTATACCTGTGTAAAGATAAACTTTTCTCGAGCGTTGTGCCTTTCTCGCGCTTTTTGGCTTAAGGACTTGTTTTTGCCCGTCTTGCACCTTTATGTGCTTAGGGACTTTTTGATTTGCCCGTCTCGCACATTTTTCGCTTAGGGACTTTAGTTTGCCCGTCTCGTGCGTTTTTCGCTTAGGGACTTTTTTATTTGCCCGTCTCCTGCATTTTTTGCTTAGGGACTTTTTGATTTGCCCGTCTCGCGCATTTTTCGCTTAGGGACTTTTTTATTTGCCCGTCTCGCGCATTTTTCGCTTATAGACTTTTTTATTTGCCTGTCTCGCGCATTTTTTGCTTAGGGACTTTAGTTTGCCCGTCTCGCGCATTTTTCTCTTAGGGACTTTTTTATTTGCCCGTCTCGCGCATTTTTCGCTTAGGGACTTTAGTTTGCCAGCTGTTGCCTCATTTCGATTCCTGTAACACATAATCTGTCTCACACATTGCATTACAGAATATAGAAAATGATGGGCTGGCCTTTATTCATGAATCAGATGATTGCAAAACAATAGGATCTGTAAAGTAACAGAGCAATAGATGGAAAAGTAAAGACAAGAATAATAGCAATCAGAAAAAAGTACAATGTTTACTGCCAATACAGCAAGTCTTTGAGATCTTCTTTCCTTGCAAGGTTTCCAAGGTACATGTGCTAAGTCCGACCATCTTTCTGATCCTGTATGGTCCTTCCCAATTAGCCCGGAGCTTTCCATCTTCCTTGTGGGCGTTTGTAATTGCCGACTTTCTCAATACCAAGTCTCCTTCTTGCAATTCTCTGTTCTTCACCTGTGCATTCTAATAAGTGGCTACCCTCTGTTGGTAGTCAGCCAATCTCATTTTTGCTTTGTCTCTCAGCTCATCTATCAGGTCTAGATTCTCCCTTAGTCCCTGAGAATTGAGCTCGTCGATGTAGGAGACCAACCGGGGTGACTCAGCTCCAACTTCTACTGGGATGAGAGCTTCAATCCCATACACTAAATTGAACGGTGTTTCCCCTGTCGACACCTTGCTTGTCGTTCTGTAGGCCCATAAGACACTCGAGAGCTCGTCTACCCATGCTCCCTTTGCTTTATCCAGTTTGGTCTTCAACCCATGTAGTATAGTTCGATTACTCACCTCTGCCTGCCCATTAGCCTGCGGGTAAGACACAGAAGATATTCTTAGGAGAATGTTCAGGCCTTTGCAGAAATCCCGGAAAGCATCACAGTCGAACTGCTTCCCATGGTCTGCATTTATCACACGGGGGATCCCAAATCGACAAATTATATCCTTCCACACCATCGCTTCCACCTTCTTCTCAAAAATTGTAGCTAAAGGCTCGGCCTCTATCCACTTAGTGAAGTAGTCCGTGGCCACTAGTAAGTACTTCCGTTGTCCTGAGCCTAGTGGAAAAGGTCCCAGGATATCTAGTCCCCACTGTGCGAATGGAGTTGGTTGGAGAGTGTTCTGAAGGGCCGAGACAGGCGCGGTAGTTATAGGAGCGAATTTCTGACACTTTTCGCATCTTCTTACTTTGTCTGCGGCATTTTTCCTCAGTGTAGGCCAGTAAAACCCCGCTCGCAGTATTTTTGTGGCCAATGCAGCACGAGCCCCCAAGTGCTCACTGCATATTCCCTCGTGAACTTCGGCTAAGGTGTATTAAGCTTGTTGGGGCCCTAGACATTTCAGCAAGGGCATTGTGAATCCCCGCTTGTAGAGTTCTCCATTTACCATGGTAAACCTGGCACTTTTCAACTTCAACCTTCGAGCCTCGTCACTGTTAGCTGGGAGTGTGTTCCCCAATATATAGTCTTTGATCGGGATTCTCCAATCATCTCCGATCTCGATATCGTAGACACCTTCTTCTTCTATACTCGGCTTAGCAAGGGATTCCACTTTGACCATACCTCCTTTGACCCCTCTAGAAGAAGCCAATTTTGAAAGAGCATCTGCATGGTTGTTCTCTGACCGATTTATCTGAGTCAGCTAGAAGTGCTTAAATAACTGTGCCAGCAATTGTACCTTCTACAGATAAGGGACTAAAGCGGGTTCTCGTGCTTCATACTCACCCGAGAACTGGTTTACCACTAATTGTGAATCGCTATGGGCTGCTAAGTTGCTGACTCCTAGTTTCTCAGCAAGCTTCATCCCAGCTATCAAGGCTTCATACTCGGCTGTATTGTTCGAATTTGGAAAATCAAAACGTAGGGAATACTCATAGGTTTCCCCTTCAGGTGAAATTAGCACAATTCTAGCTCCACTGCCATCCATGTTACGAGCTCCATCAACAAATAATTTCCACCAGACTAACTCTGTTCCCTCTCGGACCTCTCTGCCAGTGCATTCTACAATGAAATCTGCCAACGCCTGCCCTTTTATTGCTTGGCGAGGCTGGAAGTGAATGTCATATTCACTCAATTCGATAGCCCATTTAATTAGACGCCCGGAATGTTCTGGTTTCTGTAGTATTTGCCTCAAGGGCTGATCCGTTAAGATAGTCACCGAGTGAGCTTGGAAGTAAGGCTGCAACTTCCGAGTTGCCATCACCAGGGATAAAGCTATTCTTTCAACTAAAGGGTACCTTGTCTCGGCATCTAGCAGGACTTTGCTGACATAATAGATTGGGCAATCCCTGTCCCCTTCTTTCCTTAGTAGGACTGCACTTACAGCTTTCTCTCCTACCCCGAGGTACATGAGGAGGTGGTCTCCGGGCTGTGGCCGAGATAATAGGGGCAACTCTTTCAGGTAGTCTTTCAACCTTTCAAAGGCTTCGTTGCACTCTTTCGTCCACTTGAAGTTATTTCCTGCCTTTATTGCCTTGAAAAATGGTAGACTTCTTTAAGCTGATTTGGACAAGAAACGACTTAAGGCTGCTATCCTCCCTGTCAGCCTTTGAACTTCTCTTACAGTATTGGGTGGCCTCATGTCCAAAATAGCTTGAACTTTCTCGGGATTAGCCTCTATCCCTCTATTAGTAATCATGAATCCCAAGAATTTTCCAGATCTCACCCCGAATGAACATTTGTTGGGATTCAACTTCATCTCGTATTGACGCAGTACATTGAACACCTTAGTCATTTTCTCAGCATGTGATTCTCCTTGTCGGCTTTTGATGATCATATCATCAACATAAGCTTCCATGGTGTTGCCCAACAAGTCTCGGAACACCTTATTTACCATGCACTGGTAGGTTGTCCCTGCGTTTTTCAAGCCGAATGGCATTACTCGATAGCAAAATGTCCCACTATCGGTAATGAATGAAGTCTTCTCCTCATCATCTGGATGCATCATGATTTGGTGGTACCCCGTAAAGGCATCCAAGAAACTAAGCAATTCATACCCACAAGTTTCATCTACTAGCTTGTCAATTCGGGGTAGTGGATACAAATCCTTAGGGCAAGCTTTGTTTAGATCCGTGAAGTCCACACACATTCTCCATTTCTCGTTGGCTTTCTTCACCATCACAACGTTAGCCAACCATTCTGGATAGTTAACTTCTCTAATGAATTTCGCTTGCAACAACTTCGAAATTTCTTTGTTTATTACCTGTTGCCTCTTTGGAGCGAAATTCCTCTTCTTTTGCTTTATCGGCCTTGCCGCTGAGACTACGTTCAACCGATGACAAACAACTTAAGGGTTAATTCCGGGCATATCGGCTGGGGTCCATGCGAACACATCACTATTCTCTTTTAGGCATCGGATTATTTCCCCTTTCACTTCTTCAGGCAACTAGCTCCCCACATACACTATTCTTTCTTCATCTTTCTCGTCCAACCGGATGGCCTCCATCTCCTCATCAGGTTTTGGCTTAGGCTTTTCTTCAATTGTAAGGGTTTCCTTCCTCTGAATCCCCTTACATGTGGTAGATGCGACATTACATGTCCTGGCTTTCTTTTGATCTCCCCTCACTTGTCCAACACCGTGGGGAGTTGGAAACTTCATTAACAAATAGCAGGGATGCACCACCGCTCTCATGTCATTTAACAATGGCCGCCCGAAGATCATATTGTAAGCCACAGACGTTGATCTCACCACCATAAACAATGCTTGTCGGATGACGTCTTTTGGGCTCTCCCCCAATGTAACAGGTAGCTGAATGGCACCTGCTACCTTTACCGTGTCTCCAGAGAAACTGTATAGGGGTGTAGGAACTGGCTTCAACCTGTCCTCCGTAATATTCATCCTCTCGAAGCAGTTCCAGTAGATTAAGTTCACCGAACTCCCATTGTCGATCAAAATTTGACTCACTGGGTGCTTTGCTACCACGGCTGTGATTACCATCGGGTCATCATGAGGAACCACTACATCTCCTCTATCGGCAGGTGTAAAAGTAATGAGTTCCTCATCCTACTTTTCCTCCATTACTGAGTTGATTTGGTGGGCCTGTCGAGCGTAAGATTTTCGAGATGAGGAAGAAGTACTAGCTAATGATTCACCTATGGATATTACGTTAATAGCTGGCCCTATGGGTTCATTATCTTCCTTTCGATTCCTCCCTTTTGTCCTTCTGTCATTATCTCTCCTGTCACCTTCATTTCGTCTCACAGGTCCCCTGTTTTCACCTCTTTTGTCTCTAAATTGGTTTCCTCTGTTCCGTGTAGGATAGTTATTTCTGTCACCTCTCCACACGAAACGGTTTATTTTTCCCTCTCGCGCTAGCTTTTCTAGCTGATTCATCAACTCCATACACTTCTCGGTCGTGTGCCCATGCGCTGAGTGGTAATCACAATACGACCTTAAATCACGGCCCAGATTCCCTGACGCCTTCTTTGGAGTCTGTATCAGCCCTGATCCTTCAATAGCTGCCAACACTGAAGCCCGAGATTCAGTGAGTGGGGTATAGGAATTGTATTTTAGTGCGGGAGCTTTCTCAAACTTTCTCGACTGGCTAGAAGATGCTTTGGTGGCCTCTCTTCCTCATTTCCTTCCATCCTTGGATTCTCCTATCACCACCATTTTCATTACTTCCTCCTGGGTTACGTACTTATGTGCCCGGGAAAGCAAGTCTGAGATGGTAGTTGGTTGTTCTAGCGACAGGGATTCTTGCAATTTCTCAGACCTTGTCCCATGTAACATGGCTGCCATGGCTATACCAACTTGCAGGTCTCGCACCTTTAAAGTAGCATCTCTGAACCGATCCACATAACTCTTCAATGATTCCTTAGCCCCCTGCTTAATAGTGAGCAAATAGGTCGGTTCCTTTCTTCTCTGACTATTCACCGCAAACGCCTTGAGAAACTCACTCCGTAGCTGGTCAAAAGAGACAATGGACCCTTCAGGCAGGTTATTGAACCATTTCATCGCGTGTCTGGATAAACTTAAGGAAAAGGCCCTACACATTATCTTGTCTTCCCATCCATGTAGCAGCATTAGGGCCTCATAGTTTTGCATATGGTCGTAGGGGTCCATCTTTTCGGTGTATGCGGCCATCTGCGGCATTTTGAACTTTGGGGGTAGAGGTTTTTGCATGATGGTCATGTAGAACGGTACTCTTCTTCTTTGGCTCTCTTCTGCATACACTAATTTTTTCTCTTCTAGTACCTGCTCTATCATTTTCTTCATGTCCACAGGGGGAGCGAGTTGGTTCCTGGCATGAGATGAATCAGGCAGGTCTTTGACAACTATTTCCTTACCCCTTCCTTGAGGTGCATTTGTTCGTGCCATTTGTGTACACCAAGTGGGGTCAAACTCCGACCCGGCTCCCCAAGTGCTTTGGCCGTCATCACCGTTCTTTCCAGCACCTCCGATACCTCGTTCTACGTTGGTACCAGTAAATTTTGACAAGTCATGGTGGTGGGCGGAAGACCCTACCGCTCGGTCGACACCCTGTCGCTCTGGTACCTGTCGCCCGACACCAGACACCTGTCGCATGACCCCTGTCGCAGGGTCTAGGCCTGCCGCTTCCTCAGTCTCTCACCGGTTACCTGGGACTGGCCTCTCGCTCCCTTGTCCTGCCGCGCCTTGATGAATGTCATGCTCTTCCACAGGGGGAACCTCTCGCCGACGATAGGTGTCTGCCGCTGTCGTGTCCTCCTGTTGCCCAAACACCTGCAGCGGGACACCTCTATTTGTTCCTCCTACCAAGTTCTGCACGGCAAGCGGCAGATCCAATGTCGGGAGAACTCCTTGGAACAGATCCACCATGGCTCGCAGCGCCTGGGTAGTTTCTTCACTCTGTCGCCTCAGAGCTTCGAATTCTGTTGCCGACACAGTAATTCTTTCTTCCTCCCTGTTCACCTGGTTCGTCTGGCGAATCTGCTGTTCAGGGGAGCTCACAGAGTTTTCCTCACTTCCAGTCCTTACGTTTGTCGATCTTGTTCTCACCATTTTAGAAAATCTTGATTGGCTTTTTATACGTTTCCCACAGATGACGCCAATTGTTGTTGCACAAAACAACAATAAAGGTATGCTGACGTCGATGTTCATACTTAGTCTCCACGTGTCTCCAAGAAGCTTCTGTAAAACAAGAAAAGTCAGAGAGACGTAGCAGTGGTTCCCTGCGTAGACACTCCGATGCTTAAGTTAGCAGAAAATTCTTCAGTATTGGGAAGCGTAAAAGCCAGTAGTCAAAAATTAGAGAGTCAAATTGTACCTGGGGCCTATTTATAGGCCAATATTCTAGGTTAATTATTTGAGGATAAGTCCATCATCTTGCTGAGAGTTTGTGTCCTGATACAACACAAGTTCCTCGAAAACCGGGAGCATTCGGAACCTGTCGCTGGCGAGAGACTCATACCGCATGACACGTTGTGGCTATCGCCAGCGGGAGTCGGAGTCATGCGCCACGTGTCGCCTTATGACTGCGGGCGACGGACTGAAAGTCTGTCACTCGGCGACAGGTGTAATGAGCGCCACGTGTCGCCTTACGACTGCATGCGACGGACTGGAAGTCTTCGCTCAGCGACAGGTGTAATGCGCGCCATGTGTCGCGTTATGATTGCAGGCGACAAGCTTGAAGTCTGTCGTCCAGCGACAGGTGTGATGCAGCTTTGCCTTCTATCGCTGAGGACCACGTGGCCCGATGATTCCCTACCACGTGGCGATTTCTGATGTTTTTGGGCCGGGCCCAACGTATGTGGACTTTGCCATATCAAATTGTAATAGTAATTATTTATAATATATGATTTTATTAAAAATTTAAAAATTAAAGAGTTTTTTTGGACGAGATTATTAAAAGTGCAAGATACCCACTCTTTGTGGCCGACAGACATTGAAAAAGTAGAAGACTTTTGCGCTGTGTGTGGGAGTTTTTTCCCAAACTAAGATGATTGAAAATCTTTATTCCCAAAATAGGACACATTTAAACTTTATTCTTAAATAGAGGTACTTTGATCTAATTTGATTCTATGTCAGTATTTTCGTTTATTGTGTAAGCCTCTTCTTCTTGACAAAGTACTCCCTTTTTTTCCTATATTCTCAGTCAATAAACGACTAATTTATAACAAATCTCATTTAAGAGAAATTAAATGGATTATATATGAATAAGTTGAATACATAGTATTAGTCTTTCTGCTTGCATCATATTCATCGTATATAATCATAAGTTATTTCTTTTCCTTCTTATTTCACTTGCAGTAAAATATATTCTTCCCACAAAATTTTAAAACATATTTATTTAAATTAATATTCCTGTGCAAATCAAATCCTATGCAAAGTGAAACAAGCCAGCAGCATTTGCATGAGAGAATTCATTCCCATTTTTGGAAATCTTTGATCAAATGAAAATAACCACTCAAAAGCTTATAACCAGAAAAAGCTTAGAAACTGAAGTTAAGTTGGGTATATGGTGAAGGAGGAAGAAGATCATTAACATTGAAAGGGAAAGGCGTGCATGTTGCTTTAATAAACTAAGCTCATATTACTTTGATAATGGCGTATAGCTCTGCAAAACTAAGCTTAGAAACAAAGTTATGAATATCCCTTACACAAGCCTTCTCGAGCTTCTTTGTTAATGGCTTATAGCTCTGGAAAATTCTCATACATTTCTCTCTCGCATTTGTTGCTCAATAGCTTAACCTCCATTTCAGCAAGACTTGGTATTATTATACTGGATAAAAGAGTTAACTTGGATCAAATACAAAGGGGTTTTGAGTTTGACTTTGGAGGATTGGAGAAGAGAAAGCGACACGCACAAGAAAAAAACTGAACTAAATTTACTTTGAACATTGAAACACTAAAACAAAAAGAAAAAAAAAACTAATCAGTTTACTCTGTGTTCATCGTCAATAAAGAT
Organism: Heritiera littoralis; assembly: GCA_031772115.1. Lineage (NCBI taxonomy): Eukaryota > Viridiplantae > Streptophyta > Magnoliopsida > Malvales > Malvaceae > Heritiera > Heritiera littoralis. Next base: position 576,497 of record JAPDPK010000136.1, on the reverse strand, counting down.
TTTGTTTTTTAACTGAACACATAAATCCCAAACAATATTGAGCTTTAAGAAAAAGAAAAATAAAGATATCCAAAAGGAAAACGTGAGCTTTATGAATTCTTCCTCATCAACCATGTAACGATCAATCATTTTGATCATTAGTTGTATCTGATTTCCTGGGCAAACAAAAATCTAACAGAGAAAATACGATAGAAATTGAAAGAGCATAACAAAGATGATAAAAAAAAATTGAAAGAATCCAAGAAAGCTTCTTAGTTCAGTTCATCCCAAAATGAATAAAGCCATAACAAAATTCTATGTTCAAAATGCAAATTATAAAAAAAAGGAAGAAAAAAATTATTTTCTTTTCAATATCATGCAGTGCATTTTAATTATTGTGTAGGATTTGATTTACACAGGAACATGAATTTAAATAAATGTGTTTTAAGATTTCGTGGTAAGAATATCTATGTTACTGCAAGTGAAAAGAAATAACTTAAGAATATATATGATGAATATGATGTAAGCAGAAAGACTAATACTATGTATTCAACTCATTCATTATCCATTTAATTTCTCTTAAACGAGATTTGTAACAAATTAGTCGCTTATTGACTGATATTGCAGGGACAAGAGAGAGTATTTTGTCAAGAAGAAAAGACTTACACAATAAAAAAAAATGCTGACATGGAATCAAATTAGATCAAAGTACCTCTATTTAATAATAAAGTTTAAATGTGTAAGATTTTTAACTATCTTAGTTTGTGAAAAAACTCCTGTGTGTGGACCAATGGACGTGACAATTCAATTATGTTCCCACCGCTTTTTAAAATATTGAGATGACACTATCAAAACAAACAAAAACAAAATTGGGATGACTCACAACTCAGTCATCGATACGTATTTAAAAATTAATGATAGACAATAATTTCACATTGATTTGACATCAAGAGTCAAGCTCATGGGCCATGATATGCCATCCCAATAATTTCTGACAGTTTTTTATCAAATAATTAAAAAAATTATGATATATTATTAAACTGTGATTCGAATCCTAATAATTTGACTTTTATTTTCGATCATCAAATATTTATCTAATTAAAAAAACAATGTTTTTTTCCCTCCCAGATTGGAGAGAACGAATTCAATTAGAATTAGACTTTGTTACTGGAAAAATTTTCCTTTTATAATTCTTTTAATGTTATTTTATTAAATTAATTTTCTCTTAAAATATTATTTATTTTTATTAACTCTCAATTTTTACTCTTATTGTTTCACTTTTTTCTTATTGTTAATTTTTTATTTTAAAATTTACTATTTAAATGTAAAATTTATATATAAATTATTATTTTATATTTATAATATATTTACTAAATTTTTATTACGTAAAATCTTAATTATATTGTATCATTGTTTATCAAAAAAATTTTAAATATTTCTAATGTTAAGTAATATTAAAAAATATTTTTAAAAAATTAAAATATTTAATAACAAAAGTATTATTTGATTCAAAAATAAATCTAGTAATTTTAATTTTTTAAAAAATATTTTTATGATATAAAATAATTTGAATAAACTTTTAAATTATTTTATTAAATTTTACAAATATAAATTATTTTATAATTTTGCATTATATAAAAAATTTTAATTTAACATTTTTAATAGTTTACTAGTTATTTTTTCTTTTCAATAATCAAACCGATTTTTTTGGATTAAAACCTGATCAAATCATTTTCATTGTCCGATCAAATGAACTTTATTATTTTTTTCAATAATCACATATTTTCATATATTAATCCAAAAAACTCTAATAATTACCTCTTGAATCCAAAAACTTTCATGTATTTTTATACCATCAACTTCGCCAGTTGTTCTGGACTTAAATTTATGTGGCATAATTTTTAAACTAGGTGGCATTCAATATTTTTAGTTAAAAAAGAAAAAGGGAAACTGCATGAAAAAAAATTAATAAAAATTAACTGCAAATGAGTAAAAGTTAAATCTCATCTGGGTTTGTTTGTGTTGATTAGTTTGGTTGATTGATTTGTTCATCGAATTATAGATATAATATTTAATAGATATTAAAAATTATTTAGTTATAATTAAAATTAAAATTTTAATTTATAATATATTTTATTAAAAAATAAATTTAAAAATTAAAAGGAGCTTTGGGATGTGGGGACGTGGTAGTCAGAAAAGCGTGGCGTGATACCTGTAACCAAAAAGATCAAAAGAAGTGCGAGATACCTCCTCTGTGGTCAACAATGAAAGTCGAAAAGGTCATTAGTTCTTTAAAATAGATAAATAAATAAATAAATAAAATAAATCAATCAATCAACCAATCCTTCTGTTTTTGCAAAAAATGTTGAGAAAATTTCAATGACATGTGAAACAATAATATTTTTTTAAAAGGACTAAAAAAATTGTACTTTTTAAAGAAAGTTTGAGATTTTTTTAAATTATCATGAAAGGAATGAAAATAAATATTATACCTTTAATAAATAATAAGTTGTTGAGAAAAAATTATGCCTTTCCCATTAAGAAAATTATTATTAAGAAGTCTAATGCCTAAAATAAAGTTTTTGAATATTTATAGATACAAAATTTTATAAAATATGTATATTTATAATATATGATTTTATTAAAAATTTAAAAATTAAAGAGAGTTTTGGGACGAGATTTTCAAAAGTGGAAGATACCCTCTCTTTGTGGCCGACAGACATTGAAAAAGTAAAAAAAAGACTTTTGCGCTGCGTAAAGACTAACGGACGTGACAATTCATTTTATGTTCCCACCGACTTTTGAAAAATGAGATGTCACTATCAAAACAAAAAAAAAATTGAGATAGACTCACAACTTACTCATCGATACGTATTTAAAAAATTATGATATATTATAAAATTGTGATTCGAATCCTAACAATTTGGTTTTATTTTCGATTATCAAATATTTTTTTAATTAAAAAATGCTTTTTTCCTCGAAGATCGATAGATCTGATAATTTATGTCAAAAATTCATTTTCGTAACATATAAAATCGTATTCGTGTCGTGTTCGTATCGTGTATTTATGTCAAAAATTTTTGTCGACAAAAAAAATTCAAAATATTATTTTTAACTTTTACCACATTCATATATTAATTTTCTTTAATTTTAACCCCATGTCATTTTGTATCACATCGTGTCATTTATTCATATCGTGTATTCATGTCGTGTCTAAAATTGTCAGGTCTAAAAATTAGATAGAACGAATTCATTTTTTGGGGGGTAAAAACTTCGCCAAATCATTTTTATTGTCCAATCCAATGAACTTTAAATAAATAGTATGTGTACAATGATAATTCATATATTTTCACATATTTTCATATTTTAATCCAAAAAACTCTCATAATTACCTCTTGAATTCAAAAACTTTCATATATTTTATACCACCAAGTAAAGAATCACATAATCTTTATACAATCAAGCAAAATTTCACCTGTGTATCTTAGGGATTTTCCAGTCAACTTGACAGGCTTGGGAATGGCAATCCTAGACCTAGTCATGTCTGTTTGGAAAAGAAAGGTTTCACCTTTTGGGCTGTGCATTAAGTCATCTGAACCAAGTGTTGAAATCTTTGTGTTGTATTCCACCAAAAAAAAAAAAGAGATCATTGTGTTGTAATAAATTCTACATACCAAAACTAAAAGGACAAATTCGCTAATCATTTTTTTTATTGTGTGTGTTAATCTGGAGAGTTATATAGACAGCGCAAGAGGGAGGAAAAAGTTCATCAAATGTGCAAGCCATGAAGATACATGGCATTAATTAGCAGCTAATTTAGACTACTAGAAAGCCCCATGTCTCAAACAATGAAATTAAAGTACAAGATTCGATAACCAATAAGGGCACGAGGTTTATACTTTATATCTCTAAGTATAAAGATAATAGAAAAGTCCGTTTCAACCAATCAAAATGTTAAGCTATCAAATGTCTAGGTTTTTGTAAAGCAATTTACAAGGATACATAGGGTTCATAGCTGATATTAGATTCATATAAAAGTCTGTCTCAAACAACCAATATGCAATACAAGATTCGACAACAAAAGCTAACAAATGTCTAGGTTTATGTAAAGTAAAAACAAAGCCAATATTAATTCTTGAAAGCAACCTAAACATTCTTAAGAGATCAGGGAAAGCCTGAGCCCTCATTAATGAATTTTAACCTGCTCAATGAACAATATTCTTTAACGTATGCCAATTAATTTCCAACCTGCTCATTGAACAATATTCTTTATGGTATGCCAAATAATTATGTATGTTTAGTTATGCGTTTAATTCTATTGAAAGCACTTGTTCTTTCAATTTCACTACCTTGTCACATATAATGCAGCTATATGACAACTGCAATTATTTTGATGAATATCACATAATGTAAAAATAGAATGTAGAATGATATGCTCGCCAAAAAAAAAGGTTATTAATAGAAACATGTTTTCCTATTGGACTTTGAATCCTTGAGGTATATGTCAATTCAGTAATTCCTATTTAATTAATGATAAAGCATGTGTAAATTAATATTTTGGGACAATGTTATGTTTTGGGTTGTCATCATCATCACCACCATTATCATCATCATCATAACCTTTATCTCAAAACCGGGATAAGCTATATGAACTCACGCTAAGCCGTTAGCATGATATGTTTGGGGTTGCATCCACTAAAGTTAATTATCAAAAGAAACGTTGATTAAAAAAAAAAGAAAAAACTAGAATGGTCCACCATCATCCATTCAAGTCAAAAGGCATTAGGCAAGGTAGCTGATACAAAAATATGAAATCAAGTGTCTTATGGCTCTAGATAACAAATAATACTGTGGAGAAAGCATTCAATTTACCATAGATGTCCTCTTCGTTTCTGGAACCAATTTACTTGCATGTACCTGCTCATTGTTCACTTTAAAGCTTTTTTCTTTCTCTTTTTTTGTCTGGTGCGTCCTCAAAGCTATTTTGAAACCCAAATTATCATTCTTAAGGACTTTGCTGCATGATGACAATGCCTGTACTTCTTGAAAAGATTTACTTTTTAAAAAAATAAATAATAAATTGTAAAAGTAATAAACTATTCTGATTGCATTAAACAGCTAGAGAAGGGAAAGCATACTTAATCTATGTGAACTTTCTCCCCGCTTGATACATATTTGCCTTGTGTAATGAAGCTAAAGGTAGCAAGCTATTCTAGTTATGAATAAGCTTGAGAAACATCACCTTTCTCGCCCAGTTGGGTGGTCTCCTTTTCAGAAATTCTGGCAGATGCTTCCATCTCCAATCTGTGTGTGTCGAGTTCAGGGATAATTGGAGGCTTGATTCTTCGTGTAACTGTCATCTTCAGCCCATGTGTTGTGTGGATCGTCGCTCCAGTAGTCATCTTAACCTGCATATGGATTTGATTCATAAGGTACATCTACTTTCCGTTTTCAATTACTACAATTTTATGAGACATCACACCTATTCTCAACTCATGTAAGAGCATGGTCAAACAATTATGGCACTCTCAATGAAAAATCAATCGCATTTTGGCTAGATGATGGTATTTCAACTTCAAAAATCTACTTAAGTTCAATACATAGTTTTTGCATGGGCTATTATATATGCAATTGTTTCAAGATGCAGGTGGTCAACAGTTCTTATTCTATTCAGCGAACATTGATGAAATCAACATGTGAACTTTATGAAAAAGTATGAGGTTCTTCAGATTCTATATCCAGTTTCGCAAAAATATTCATCATCAAAATAAATGTGCATAAACTTTATAGCAATCAAAACTATTGATGTGGTCAACATTTGAAGTCCACTGGTGCAGACAAATTAAAAGAGGGATTCTGCCAGAAAGTCATTAATTTATTCAACAAAGGAGTATTTCATATATTTGCATTTATGAAAGGGAATTTTAGGAAGTGTATCTTAATCCTAACACACATATAATTTTCTTCTTTAAGGTGGGAAGCTAGTGGTTTTGGAAATGCTAAGTTTGAGAGCCACCTACAGTTTGTTTCATTTGACTATTGCTATCCTTTTTTCTTGGTTCCTAAAAGGGGGAAGGGGGATGGATTTGGACCTTGGACCAAATCCCTCATAAGGAAAGTAACAACAACTAGGCCAAGCCTGGGTTGACTATTGCTACTTGTTTCTGTTTTTGGTTTAGCAAAAGTATAATCTAATACCCTCCAGCTCGTTTCTTTCTTGCTGCATTTTACAGTTACAGAAAAAGATTGTTGCAATAAAAAAAAAAGAAGCACAAGGTGATTTACTTACTGGAGGAGCTCCAAGCGCCATTTGAAAGTTAAATCGCTGAACAAGCATTGCAACTGCTACAACAGTCTGTAGATCAAAATAACTCTACTTCAGGTTCTATAATACCAATCACTAGTGGCTGAAGGGACAGAATCTGTCAGCCCAGATTTTCAAGTAGAAGAAACAAGTATGGAATCCAACACACAAAATTAGCAGCTAAGAAGTTTTGGTACTGACTGAAAATTTTTCATGCGTATTTTTTGAAAAAAAAAATACCTCAAAAGATGCAAACATGTCTCCTACACATTTCCGAGGTCCTCCACCAAAGGGCAAGTAGCTGAGTGAGACAAGAGTGCTAGCATGAGTGATATGTAATGGAAGGAAAAATATGACAGTAACTGAATGAAGGACAGCTGACTGAGACAACATATCAACTAATACATTAGCTTGATTAAGAAGTCCAATGGTCTATGCTAATTTTGCAGCAAATGTTGACCACATGGCTTACTAAGGTGAAAAAAAACATGGTTAATAAACTGGGTTTTGCCGCTATTAAAGTTCTTCATAAACATAGCAAATGCTTCATGCAACACAATGGCTCTCCAAAAGCCCAAGGAAAAAACTGACCCAGAACCAAAAAGCTCCCAAATATGATGTTTAATTATATTACCTAAACAGTATGTCCCCTGTGGTTCTATTTGACAGCAAAATAAGCATACACCCGTTTCTGATACACATAGTTAAACCTTGCTTCCTTCCTTCCTAAAAAAAATTATGACTTCAGGAGATATAGCTTACTTTTGATTTACAGGGAACATATCCTTTATCAAATGCGCATGCATTATACACACATTTGAGCATATACATGTATATCCTAACTGTAAGAATTTTGATAAGCTAATTAATTTTTGTATTCAGATATTTTAGTTCTAAGATTCTGAAATCAGTCCTCAAATACAGTGCTAATAAACATGCCCCAGAATTTCAGGATATGTTTTTCATTTTTACCAAATTACATCTTAAATTTCTGCAAACAAAAGTGAATAGAAATCAGAAAAATACAATTTCCATCTCATTTAAACATAATTGATGCACTGAGCAAAGTTATAGTTATTTGTTACCAGAAATTTTGGTTTCTTTCATTAGGATTCGGTCCATCTAAAGGCCATCTTTCAGGATTGAACTTCTCCGCATCTTGCCAGAGACTTGGACTACGATGCAGATTCCAAACAGAGATAAAAATATCTTCACCCCTAAATGTAAAGTATGTGATAAAGTAAGAATTCAGAAAAAAAATACGAGTGGTGCAGTCAACATATCATGGCACTTGCGTGTAAAGATCGTGATAAAGCAACAATATGCACATAAAAGATATCCATATAAGCACAAACAGTTGCCACAAAGTTCCCCACCCCCACATGCTTTCTAGACAAAATAAAGATTAATATTTTTCACGGATGAAGCATAGTAAAGCACCAATCCCGAATCTCAGCTTCTAACATCAATTATAAACACCTCCAAATGATCAGAAGCTGATTTAATATTCCAATATCATTTCAATAACCTTGCAACAAACTTAAGACATATTTATTCATATGTCCACTTTTGTACAGCTAATCTTGAATACTCAGTAATAAATATTGCTAAAATCCATTTAATCTATGCTTACAAGTTTTATATTCATTGATTTGACCAACCAAACAGCCATGTTTTCTCCTACTAGTAAGCTATTAAAGAAAAAAAAAGGTTAAGAAGGTGATTTTAAGTGGTGTATCCTCACTGACCGATAAGATGATAATAATATTGATTTTAGCAGTTAGACCTTTTTATTGGGTAATTTCCAAGCATATCATCCTCAAGAGAACGGCGAATTAAGACTGGTGGCTGTGGGTAGAGCCTCAAAGACTGCATAAAGGTTAGACAAAATCATCCCAATATGAGATGCATTAAATATTTGATGATACATGAACTAGAGTAGAACTATCTCTTACTTCATTAATAACTCGAGTTGTGTACTTGAGTTTCTTCATGTCATCTATTGTTGGAAATCGATCTCCTAGAACAGAGTCAACCTAGGAAGTTTAATACAATAATAAAAAAGAAAACGAGACAGTGAGATGGGTTGTATAGAATTGAAAGCTTACACTAGCCTTTTCTATACCAGCATTGCACAAAAATTTTAAAGATACCTCATCCTGGAGCTTGGATAAAACACTTGGTTCCTGCAACCATTAGAGAAATAACTAATGAGAACTTGAATGTGTAGTAATTTAACTAGGACATTTGTTTTAAGTCTGTGAGATCAATGACTCATATAAGGGAGATCCTTTTCCCCTGAAACAATTCCATCAATTAGCCACACTCCAAAAGCAAGCTATCCTGCAGGCATAACTCAAAACCCTACTATTTATTGCTAAATCAAGCAATATTGGAATAGTATGGAAGGTATATTATTTATTCAAGTTGTAGATCCAACACAAGTATAAGGGATACTATAACATCAACCTAAACAAAACAGTAGGTACAGGAAGCAAAAATTAATGCATGGTTAGTTCTAATACACATTAATATAAAGGAGAACAACATAACAACTAAGGCTTGGCCTAGTGGTTGTTACCCTTCCTTAAGAGGAATAAGGTCCCAGGTACGAATCCCCCTTCTCTCCTTCTACTTCCCTATGAACCAAAAAAAGAAAAAAGCATGAGAAAACAACATGCATTATCAGATAGAATATCGTCGTATGCTTTTCCTGCCTATTGGAGTATGTCTTGAATTTAATTTCTTCAAGTCAAATGACAAAATGGCATGTGCCTTCTCAGCAAAGCAGGACCAACCAAATTCTTGTGATCTTATTATTCTAATGAAATTTAAAAAATTAGAGTGCTTTGATATGATTTGTTTATCAGAACAAGGGTTCTCTCCACTGAGTGATGACCAGTAGAGCAAACCATGTAAAACCTTATGTCCGTGCTTTTCTATTCTTGCTACATTAATGCTTTGCCAAAGAAATCTACATTTTACATAAATATATATTTCATAGAGTTGCTAAAGGAAAAACTTAATGATAAAAGTACAGAAATTAGTACCAAAAGTTTTTATATGTGCAGACCACAAAAAAGAAGAATTAAAACATCTCAAAAGAGGGGAATTGGCTTCTTTTTCTTGAAGAACTAATCTTTGAATTACCTTTGATAAAAGATAGAAGGTCCATGTCAACACAGCAGCTGATGTTTCATGCCCAGCAATAAGCATTGTCATTAAATCATCACGAAGTTGCTTACTAGAAACCTGCAAAGACTCGAGGATATCTTAGATCACATGAGTTGCAAATTCACATATTTGATAACTATTAATACATACATCATCTCCCGACGCCAGCAGGAAGTGGAGAATACTAGGATCTTGCTCATTCATGTACTCATCGTGAAACTGTAGCTCTTCTTCTTCTACCATCCTCTGAAAATTGCAAATTTTAAATTAAAAAAAAAGAATAAAACAAAATGATTAATCAAATATGTTGAAAGGTTAATTGCATTGAGATATAGATAACAATATGTAGAACATACAGCAACCAAACAATTAGACTAAACCACAAGTGACAATTTTAAGTTTACATGGATATATTAGAAAGAAGCAGAGAGCCAAATTAAGAAAATTTCCAGATCCTGGTATACATATGTCAACTGAGAAGGGGTTCCGTATAAATTTGTAGCAAAGTCCACTTAGTTTAACCAATACATGCTAAAGGCAACATATTCATAGAACAAACAACTAATTACAAATTCTCTCAAATTCGATACTGTTATTGTTCCATTGAAAAGGGGACCTAGGAAAAGAAAGCTGGGACCTATTTAGTGCTTGCCATCAGCCTTAAGGGCTTATATCCATTTGGCTTCATTTGTCCTACTCCTGCAAAAAACCAACCAACTAGCCCACTAAACTTATTCAAATGGACGTGTTTATCATCAATATATAATTTTTGCTATCTCCAGTAAAATGCCAAGAATGATCATTTAGAGATGTTTTAAGGTCTGACATTTCCTATCTATATGTGAAGGATGTGTCCCAGTGCTTGGTATAACTGCAAAAAGCTATGCAGGCATCATATGTTGTATTTGATACTTCATACTACATGTTCACATATGCACTGATATCATTGGATTTACACGGTGATTATAGAGGACATTAATATTATCTCACTACACATAGTGATAACTTTACCATGCATGTCGCAAACAGAAGATCTAGTACATCATTAATCAATTTGAGTGCTTCTGCAACCTTCCTTTGTCATGGTGAAATGTCTTTCCAAATAGGGATCTCCCAGGTAGGAATTGGAGAGACACTTCGATCTTCTGCTTCCCGCAAAACAGTGTAAACAGCCTGTCCTAGCCAAAATTTAGACAAATATTTTAGAAGGTTTTAACAAAAATGTAAAATGAAACTTAGTGGCAACAGCATAACCTAAGTGTCACAAAAAATATAGAAAAGAAAACACCTCAACTATGCCGGTATCATTTGTTAATGAATCGAAATCGTAATTAAATACTGCCTTGCCAATAATGTCCAATGTCAAATGGGAGAAAAGTGATTGCATTTCTACATCATCCCCATCAGCTGCAGCATCATCTAGCTTCTGGCAAAGCCTTTTGGTAGCTTGTCCAAATAGGCTAATCATAGCTGCTACATACTAAAAATTGAAACATAAAAAGCAACAGCAATAATTGATTCAGTTAAAATAATATTTCTAAAAACACACCTGCCATCTAATGATTTTGGGTGGTTTTTCAATCATTTTTAACAAATATTCATTAATTTATCACTCTTTTTGGCACTACATTTTGCTATTAGCAGTTTTAGTCCACTACTTTAAATTATTATATGATTATCAGGAAAGCCCTTAGTTCCGCCCACTCTTTTCTTGACTTCATTTATAAGTCTTAAGTGATTTATATGAATATCTAAGAACACCTTAGTAACCCTTTATATTCCTTTTTAAGTAAGCCAGCAAGTTTATATTCCTTTTCATTTTCCATTTTAAACAATGAATTATACCTCTCACTTCTAAAAACTCTGAAATTTCCATTCATAGCTCAAGCACCTACAAGGCGCTAACATGCTTAGAAGAGAAATGGCATAGCATAGAATTTTTGATTTTACATGAATCAAATCTAATTAAATCAAAGTCATGTGTTGTCTAAGATAATATACAATATAATAACAAATCATTTTTCTTTGTTAAAACAGTGGACCCATAAATTAACTACAACACCTTTTGATGCAGTGCTGGGACTATAACACGTCTTCTAATGCGCCATATCTCACCATCAGCTGGGATGAGTCCCTTCCCCATGACAAATTCCAAAATCTCTGCTAATATACCCTTTAGATTAAAGAGAATAAAAGATGAGACAAAAAATAAAGCAATATTAGCCCATCCAACACATAGAAAAACCAAAAAGTTCAATATGGCTTACCTTTGAATAAGACTTCAAGTTGTCCCTCAATATGTGCTTAGCAATGGAAGGATCAGAAACAATCAAAAACGACTGCAGCAATATCCCCAAATGATCAACAGGAAATCCATGATTAATTATCTCAGACAACACTATATATTAGACACAAATTTACGTGAAAAGAAAAAGGAAACACAAACCTTTGGTCCAAAGGTTAGCCTGAAAATTCCACCATAAGTGAGATAAAGCTCAAACAGAGGGAGGAAGAAGGCCTCACTCCTGATGGCCTTAATTCCCCCCTTTGCCACTGGAATCTTAGGATAATCTTCAATGTCATCAGCCCATTTAAATAAGATTTCAAGAACCTTACCAGGAACTCCTAGTTTGGACAAACCGTTCCTCAATTGACAAGGAAAACTTGTTCCCAGAAACAAAAAGACATAAGAACATGCAAATTAATTGAAAATTTAAAATAAAAGAATACAGGAAACAGAAAACAGACTAAAAGGAATATATCACATTCACCAACATGAATCTAATTTAGCCAATCCACATGACATGCAAGATAACAAAAAAAATTTAAGAATACCGAGTCCAAGATGATTCTCACCACAATTAGTTGAAAATCTAAGAAAGGAAAAGAAAAATCTAAATCCTTTTTTCTTTAACAAGAAATATTCCCAGAGTTTATTAATCATCACAATCACAATTAAAGGGTGAAAAACAAATACAAGAATTATTAGAAAAACCAGTTACCCGGATTTCTGAACGTCTCTCGGACCAATCCTAGCAGACAACTCGGCCCGGCGTTTCTCTTCAAGTAGACGTTCCACACTTTTAACACCATCGTCAACTGAATCAGGCTCTCTCCCATTAGAAGATGACCCGCATTTTACTATTCTAAACTGAGATGTCCCTGAAAAATCCCATAAAACAAGCAAAATGAAGCTTAAAAAAAATCATAATAGAAAATAAGCAGAAAAAGAAGTTTCTAAAGTTTAAACATACCATAAGGTTTCAAAGGAAAAGCTGTGGAGTTGGGTTTGGTTGAATGAAGTTGAACAAGAGGAAAAACTGGAGTGGCAGCCATAATTCATTAGCCTGCCAATGAAATTGGTTCTATTTTGTCTTCTGGAAAAATGAAATGAAGATAATAATGGAAGTGAAATCTGGCGGGTCCTCCAACTTTCAAACTCTGCCATATGCCTTAACCGCAAAAAAAAATACTTTAGATACCGTTTCATCAAATCACCATTTTCCGATTCATCATATATTATTCTTTTTAGTGAGGTAGCTTGTCGTTTTCTGTCAAAGTTATCTTTGGGTTTAAATAATGAGTATTTGTACGTTAATTAAGAATTCATTTTTTTTCCCTCTCTGGCGGTTAGCATGTTTGCAACCGTTTTTCACGAAGGTTCTGTCTTGTGAAAGTACCAAGTTTTTGTGTACTGTTTTGTCTACGTTCTATTGTATTGTGTATTTTCAATCTGCAATCTTCCAAATTTCACAAATCCTGTTTGTTTCTTTGTTTGTTTTCATACAAAATGGCTGAAACCTTAGATAAAGTTTGGTCCAAACTTTTCTCTAATTGAGACGGTGCAATCTCATGTGGTTATAGTAAAGAATTGGGTAGTTAACACCATGGAACAAGGAGAGAGTTGTTTGGTGGAACAACTCTTCACCAAATGTGCTGTTAATTTGGATGCCATGCAAATTGTGTTCTACAATGTCCGGAGGATCTTCCAAAGTCCCCAAATACGTGCAGTTGGTGAATAAAAGCTTTTTTTTTTGAGCGTTTCAATAGATCTCTATAAATCTGGAGAGTTTCAATAAAGTCCCTCAATACGTGCAATTGGTGAATAAAAGCTTTTTTTTTTGTGTTCTACAATGTCTGGAGGATCTTCGAAAGTCCCCCAAACCGTGGTCTTTCCATAGATGTCTATTAGTGTTGAAAGACTTTGATGGATTACCTGCCCCTAGTGACATCACTATGTTTCATTGTCCGTTTTGGGTGCAAATCCGTAGTCTTCCATTTAGGGATGATGAATCTTCTATTGGTACATATCCTGGTGAAATCATAGGAGAGGTGGAGGAAATCGACACGGAGGGTGATAATATGGCATGGGGAAAGTGGTTAATGGTTCGAGTTAATATCGATATTCGGAAGTCTCTAAGCAAAGGATAAGGATTGTATTGCCTGATAACACAGGAACTCAACTAGTTTCCTTCCCTCATGAACGTCTACTTGATTTTTGCTTTTTTTGTGGTTGTCTAGGTCATCATGAAACTGATTGCATGGTGTCTAGATCATTATGAGACCTTGCATGCAACAAGGATACTTGTGATTGCATGGTGTCTAGATCATCATGATTCCAGCCTCTTTAATATCTCCTCTCTTAATTTCCTTCAGATTTTCAACTTGAACAAAGAGATTTCCTAGTCGATACTTAAGGGAAATGATAGTTTCGGCATTAACTCTGAAGATCGAAATAAGAGAGTATGAAGGAGAAAATTGTAATGTTTTGAACACTTGTGAATTTCTTCTAACATTTCAGTTTTGGTATGGGACACACTCGGTATTATCAATTTTCTTTGGGTCCAAATCGGTTTGCCCAGCTTAAGAGATAATGGGTGATATTTCACTATTACATACATGATCATTATGTCTCTTGATTCTGATTGCCACCTTAAGTATAATCTTGCTTCATGTTTATTTGTCATCCACCATCTCATATTTTATTTATTAAATTTAATTCCTTGATATGCATCTCGATATAATCATCAATAATTTCCCAAAATTTTACATAATTTATATTATCATATTTTGTAACATCCCAAATCCACGATATAGCATTATATTTACTTATAAATCACATTTACTTACCGGTTGGGCTGTCTGTAATGCTTAACCATCCGTTAATCACTTTAGAAATATTAGTACTCTTATTCATCGTACCAATATGGAAATATGCATTGTTACATTATTTCCTTAAGATATATATATACACACACACATTCCCTTCTACTCAAAGTAGTACTGTACAAATTCACTGAATATATAAAAGGAAATCATATACCTTCGATATCGAAAATCTGCTGACTCTAGCCGTCGATAATCTCTAGAAGGTAATTCTCTTAATCTAAGATCAACAACCTGTGGAGTGAAAAATTAGGGGTGAGCGACAACGTGCTCAGTAAGGAAGGTGTATGCTGCTTTATAAAAATAAAAACTATATCCCCCAAAATGTTTATTTTCCCTAACAACATACCCCGTAGGAAAACAGTGGATACAGTAAACAGTAAATAGGATTCAATAAATCCTTTCAATAAACAGAAATCAGCAAGCTAAGACTAGGCATCACCCTACAAATAAATCATGCTATCATCGTCCCCCAAGAACACAAATCGTCTGCTTTGGGGTGCACCCGTAGGCCATCGCCCCTCACGGCTTCCTCAGAGTGTGCCCTTAGGCCAAAACTCCAATTCACGTTCCCACTGGGATACAACTAGATCTATAGCCACAATCTATAGGTGGTCCTCGGGTACACTTGCCAGGTGACCTCGAGACCTCTGATGACTTGGCAGGTCAATCAGCCCCGTGAATAGTATTGCATGAAACTCGGGGCCTAAAGTCTCAAAAAATCATTTTATATCTCATAAAGAACCTTTAAGGAATTATTTCACATATTTCATCATTTTCTCAAAATGATTATTTTCCAAAAAAGGTATTATATTTTCGGTTTACAAAACACAGTGAAACAGCCTGAAATCTCATCATTTTTCGTTTGAGAAAGACACAAGTTAAACTGGCTCGCCTATGGTCAGCTCGCCCATTACGGCTCGCCCATGGTCAACTCGCCCATTAAGGTTTTCCCATGGTCAACTCGCCCATTTTAACTCGCCCGAAATATCACAAAAGGGGTCGCTTATCTTTCGCTCGCCCGGATTTTATTTAAAACAAGGGTCGCCTTTCTTTGGCTCGCTCAGAAACAACATAAGGGTCGGCTTTATAACTCGCCCAAATTATGGTCTGTGAAAATAGTTTATCAAACCAATGCATGTTTCAAACCAAATCATTTTCTCAATAATTTTCATAAAATTTAACTCCACAGAACATGCATTCACTTCACACACATCTCCCTTACCTGGTCTTACGAAGCCTAGCTTCCTGCTCGCCTTTATCAATTCTCAATTCCTGGCTGCAAAATAAATTATCAAGACCATCAATATATTATGTCTGAATCCTTCCAACACTTTGGTGAGACTTGAGGCTAATCCTCTAGCTCGACCAATGTAACTCGCCATTCATATATTGGCTTATATGTGGGAGCTCGCCCACAATTCAACTCACCATTTATATATTGGCTTATAGGTGGGAGTTCGCCCACAATTCAACTCGCCATTCATATTGACTTATATGTGGGAGCTCGCCCACAATTCAACTCGCCATGCCTATGCATGTGAGTTCGCCATACACAGCTTTTTATTCAGAGGTGGGCTCTCCTATGAGTTAAACTATCATGTGGCAACCTCACCCATGATAGCTAAGCTCGCCTATTTTTATCATCACTTTCGCAACATTTCCAGCACTTTCCTTGTTTATTCTCGATTATTTTCCAGACCACATCTTGTTCTAGTTTCTTATATATTCTAACAAGATTTCACTAAAACAAGGCTATATCTATGTTTCTTATGGTATAAAACATAGAAATCTACTATTGAATATCAAGAGAACCATAGAAACATGGAACTCACCTTGACTGAGTTGCACTTCCAAAAATAGAGTGCTTTCTGCCTCACTTAGCTTTACTTTGCTTATTCCTTAGCTCTTCAACGATGGAGAAAAAGTTTAGCTAACTAAAGGATGAAGTTTCATGGCTCACGTATGAGAGGAACGGAAGAAACGAGGTGTGAGTTTGCAGTAACACAGAATGGGCAAGAAGCAGTAGTGTGGTTTTTCGAAGAAGATGAAGTTTGCTTAAGTCGGTTTTCCTCATGTATTTCTTCTTATATAGCCATGCTAATCCAATCAGAACCTACCACCTGTTCCTTATCCCGTTTTCTTTCATCATTTCACGTCTTTCATGCATTAAAACTTGAAGAAAACTACAACAAAAAGGAACGGTGGTGAAGCTTCTTGCTGCACTCCATTTGACTTACTTCCCTTTACCATTAATTATCTTTCACATTGCATGTAAATTGGTTAAGCCATTTGGTGTCTAAACCGATTTGTACAAGGAGAAGCAAAGTGGCGTGAAGTCCACTTATAGCCTCTTTTCTTGACTTCTCTTCATGCTTAAATTTCAAAGCTTCTTCCAATAAGCTTCTAGGCATCATGTTATATTTAATTTCCATTCTTATAATTTTTAGATATTCATTCTACTTCACATACACCATATAGAATTTAAATCCAATAAAAATGGGAAGTGGAAATCCACATTCAGTATTTATTTTCATTATCAATCCTTTACAAATATGGTGTACAGTGTAATAAAATCGGGTCTCACATATTTTGACCTTTAAATAATATTTGGATTTATATATGATGCACTGACAGTGTATAGTTTCTATACATTATCAATGCACCACAGATTGACACTCATCAATAGGCCCTTGTAAGCAAATTAAAAAATTAATTTATATTTGCTTTTAAGGGCTTGGTATATTTTTGAATTTGCAAATTGATAAAATGTCAACTTCTGATGCACTGACAGTGTATTTCTGATGCATTGACAGTGTATAGAAACTATACACTGTCAGTTCATCATATACAAACCCATAATATTTTTGGGTAACAAAAATTAACTTTTTACCTCTATGCCCAATTTCCACCAAACTTCACCAAAATAAAATAATCTAGACATCCTCAACTTTAGTAATTTGTTAAAAAATAGCTCAAATCAGTTAATATTTACTTTGGTATATTTGCAAGTAGGAACGTATTTACAGGGTATCGCACAAGGATTCATTGTTTTGATTGGGTTTCCTTATTTATGGATGGAAACGCCTCTTCCAATTTTCCAAACAGTGGTGCTTTTCGATCTATATGATTGGGAATATGAAGAAAAAAAGATGATTGGGAATATGAAGAAGATCACTCCTAGTGGCTGGAATGGGAGTCGAAGGGGTTTTGCAGAGGCTAAGAGTGATTTATACAAAACTCACAAGAAAAACAAAAATAAAATGGGGGAAACTAAGCATTTTTGCTAGGGTTTTCGAGTGCTTCTATTCAATTGGAGGTAAGTGAGATGATTAATTGGAGGCAATAAAAAGTGAAATAAATGTAAGTCAGAAGAAGGGAATATGGAAGAGGAAAAGCTTTCGACTACGATGGAGCTCTCTGTGAGAGAAAACCTAATGGTAGCCCCTAATTTAAACTTAAACAATCAACAAAGTAGAGTGATAACTATGGACTAAACTAATAAACTCAAACTAAAATAATTTGCAAAGTAATAAACTAATTAAAAATATAAAATAATAACCTAATATAAAAAATAAAATAAAAACTAATAAGCTAATATAAACTAATATAAAATACAAAACAAACTAATAAACTAATATAAAATATAAAACCTAAAACCTAAATCTGATTTGCAATAGAACCAAAAAACAGATAAATTGCCCCTGCCACGTCCTGCTTTTGCACCGGCCAGCATTTTCAACACACGGCAGCAACAACAATTTCCTGCCCTACAACGCTTCAGATCCACGCCACCATGAAGTTTCTGCTGCTTTTACTTGCCGCGCACACCGCTTCTCCTGCAGTAGCTACAACATGCTTCTGCCTTGTTGCACGTCTGCCCAATCTGCCACATGCCCAAGCATCGAATGCAGTCCTGTCTTGCCACTCATCAACCTGAAACAGCAGCAGCCAGCAAGCATCGCTTTAACCGTTAAGCTCCAGCCGGTAAAGTGCAGCAGTTCCAGGCACAGCCACCCAATTGCTTACCAAGCTTCAACCCCTAGCACTAGTCACGCACAGCCCAGTAAACCAGGAAGTAGACAGAACTAGTAGAGAACAAGGGATAGCAGAAACAGAGCACATCAACGCAAAGAAGAAAAGAAGAATGAAGCAGAACCAACAAGAAAGCATTGAAGAAAAGAAAAATGCAACAAAAGCGTAAGCAAGAATAATTTAAAACAATGGAAGTAAAGAATAGAACTGGAAAGAATATAAGCAGAAACTGAAGTGAAAATATAGAAATTGAACTATGTAGTAATCAATTCATATACGTAGTAAACATAAGATATCATAGCAGAAAATTAAAAAAAAATCTTAAATCAAATCGTGTGCAAAACCTTAACTAGTCCAAACATACTAATCTTGTTCAACATATAAAGTCCCAAAGCAGTAAACTATAAAGTCCCAAATACTCATATACTTATGCTCATCAAACCAACACCGGTATACCTATACTCGTCAATCCAATACTCATATGTTTATACTCATCAATCCAATACTCATATGTTTATACTTGTATAATTATACTCGTCAAATTAAATATTTGATACAAATACTCGTCAAATCAATACTCGTATACTTATACTCGTCAAATCAATACTCGTATATTTATACTCATCAAATCAAATTCTAATATTCTCACACTCGTCAAATTAAATACTCATATACTTATACTCGTCAAATCAAATTTTAATATTCTTATACTCGTCAAATTAAATACTCATATACTTATATTTGTCAAATCAAATACTCATATACTTATATATTCGTCAAATCGAATTCTTGTATACTTATACTCATCAAATCAAATACTCGTATACTTTTACTCACCGAATCAAATACCGTTATACTTACACTCTTCAAATCAATGCTCGTATATTTATATTTGTCAAATGAATACTTGTATACTTATACTCGTCAAATTAAATACTCGTATATTTATTCTAGTTAAATCAAATACTCATATCTTACACTCGTCCAATCAAATACTTGTATTCTCATACTCGTCAAATCAAATATTCGTATTTTCATACTCGTCAAATCAAACACTCAATTACTTATACTTCTCAAATCAAATAATCATATACTTATACTCATAAATCAATATTCGTATACTTATACTCCTCAAATCAAATACTCGTATTCTTATACTTGATGAATCAAATACTTGAATACATATATTAGTCAAATCAAATACTTATATATTTACACTTATTAAATCAATACTCTTATACTCGTCATGTAACTACTGCTTATTAGTTTCTTTTTCGGTCACAGGTGCGTTTCATAATCCTTTTGGGTGCTAAATCAGTTGCTTCACTAACTGACAGCTTAGAAAGGGATTTTGCTGGCAATGTTGCTGTTCTATCGAGAAGAAAATTTGTACCATTTCTATGTTGATTAATTATACTGGTATAATTATTTTCATTTGATGCCATAACTTATTTTGGCTACCTACTCCTGCACTCCCTCCCCCCCACCCTTATATATATATATATATATATATATATATATATATATATATATATATATATATTTATTTCCTTTATTTTTCTCTACTACTGCAATGACTCTATATAACTAAGCATATGTATGTGCTGTTTTTGAAGCTTTTCCTAGGAAGCACTTTCTGTTCTGTTTACTGCATGGAGGGAGCCCTTTGAATCACATCGGACTGTTGCTTCCTTCGTTTCTTGTATTCATGGCTGATCATGCGTTAGTGGTAGCTGATACTTCTCAGGCTCTTGTAGAACATTCATTAGTTATTGGGCAGGAATTTCCTGATGTTGAAACTTGCAGAAGAACCTTGAAAGATATTGCTATAGCATTGCATTTTGATCTTAGGATAGTGAAATGTGATCGCAGCCGATTTATTGCCAAATGCTCCAAAGAGGGTTGTCCATGGTGTGTCCATGTAGCAAAATGTCCTGGAGTTCCAACTTTCTTAATTAGAACTCTGCATGGGGAGCATACATGTGAAGGGGTTTTAAAATAGGCCAAGCTCTAACCAAAGCCCAAGCCAAGCAATACCAAGCCCAAGCGAAGCAAGCTCAAGCCCAAGCCAAATGGTCAAAGCTCATTTCCTCTTTGACTCCAAATTACTCTCAAGAGTTGATTTCCCTTTATAAATAAATCACTTTACACTTTTACAAGCAATGTGGGAACTTGTTCCCTTGTATTTATTACAAGCTATCCAACAGTTGCTGTTTCTTATATGCAAGCTAGGCGTGGAAAGGAACGAAGTATGGCTGCACTTCATGGGACTTTTGAAGAAGGATATCGCCTTCTTCCTGCATACTGTGAGCAAATAAGGAAAACCAACCCTGGAAGTGTTGCCTCGGTTTTTGCCACAGGACAAGAAAATTATTTTCAGCGCCTTTTTGTTTCTTACCGTGGATCTATCTATGGTTTTATAAATGCTTGTAGACCACTTCTGGAACTTGACAAGGCAGATCTGAAAGGAAAATACTTGGTACTTTGTGCTGCAGCTGTTGATGCTGACGATGCATTGTTTCCCTTGGCAATTGCTATTGTTGATGTGGAAAGTGATGAAAATTGGATGTGGTTCATGTCAGAGTTGAGGAAGCTTCTTGGTGTAAACACTGAAAACATGCCTAGACTTTAATACTCTCTGAAAGACAGCGAGGCATTGTAGATGCGGTAGAAACCCATTTTCCAAGTGCTTTTCATGGTTTTTGTTACGTTATATATGTCAGTGAGAATTTCCGTGATACATTTAAGAATACAAAGTTGGTTAACATATTTTGGAACGCTGTTTATGCTCTCACTGCTGTTGAATTTGAGAGCAAAATTGCTGAGATGATAGAGATCTCACAGGAGTTTATACATTGGTTTCAACTTTTCCCTCCCCAGCTTTGGGCGGTAGCATATTTTGAAGGAGTGCGATATGGCCACTTTACACTAGGTGTGACTGAGTTGCTGTATAATTGGGCCCTTGAAAGTCACGAGCTCCCCATTGTGCAAATGATGGAACATATTCGCCATCAACTAACCACTTGGTTTAACAATCGTCGTGAATTAGGAATGAGGTGGACCTCAATTCTTGTGCCATCTGCTGAGAAGCGGATTTTAGAGGCAATTGCGGATGCTCGTTGCTACCAAGTACTTAGAGCAAATGAAGTTGAGTTTGAGATTGTCTCAACTGAGCGGACTAATATTATGGAGTCGTGTGTGTTCCTGTTGCCGTTGGCAGCTTTATGGTTTACCTTGTGCACATGCTGCAGCTGCACTTATTTCTTGTCGGCAGAATGCTCATCTGTTTGCTGAACCTTGTTTCACAGTGGCAAGCTACCGTGAGACCTATTCACAAGTGATAAATCCTATTCCAGATAAGACCATTTGGAAGGAGCAAGGTGAAGGAGCTGAGGGTGGAGCCGCAAAGCTTGATATCACAGTACGCCCTCCCAAAACTCGCCGGCCACCCGGAAGGCCAAAAAAGAAAGCTCTTCGTGTAGAGAACTTGAAGCGCCCAAAGAGAGTTGTTCAATGTGGTAGATGCCATTTATTAGGACATTCTCAAAAGAAATGCACAATGCCAATTTGAGCCTGATTTAGTTTCTTTTTCTGTTTTCTCTTTTTGTCCATTAGAATGAACGTCGTGTTTGTAATCTTATTGTATGTTTTTAACATTCTAGTTGCAGAATAAGCATCCAATGTTTTCTTCAACTGTGCATTGATCTCTGCTTATTGGCTATTGTTGCAGTTTTTACCTGTTTTCCATCTGCTTTTCCTTCCATAAGCACGTAGTAATCAAATTATTGTCATCTTGTGTTTGAAAGATTTAGTGTAGTTCATTTAGTGCTTTCAGGTTTTGGATGTCTATAAAAATTTTGACATTTAGGTGTATGGAGAACTTCATGATCACCTTCTGCTGTATAAATTGAACGTCTGTGGAAGGTATTTTTGGATATTGACAGTTGAGTGTTTAGCTTTTGACTGGTGATTGGTGATTTTCTTAGGTAAGTGCTATGACATTTACAGTTTCCTATCTAAAGAAAATTTACTGGACATTGAGGGGCAGGACTTGAATGATTTAACAGGAAAGTTTGTTAAATCTGTAAACTCCATACTGTCATACTGTCATGCTGGTCTGTTCCCACTAACCCGTCAATATCATAGGGAGCCAAAATTGTCTCCCTAGCACGTTTCCTTCAGCTTTTACTCATTATTTTAAACTCAAACATTCACCCTCTTTTACTTTGAGAAATTCTAATTATTCTCCCCGTTTTACTCTTCCTACTCCAAATTGTATACCCCACAAAAAAAGCTTTACAAAACTCATTTTTTGACCGTTTAACCCTCTACCCCATTTTACCTTAAAAACAAAACAAAATCCCACTGTGAATAATCTCTTCGAGAGCTCTTCTTTTCCATCTCCCTCTCCATCGTTCTCCATCAGGTAAAATGTGGTTCTCCATCATTCTCATGCAGGTAGCCCTGGGTGAGGGTGCCAGCCTCACCTAGGTTCTGGCGCAGGTTGCCCTGCACGAGGGCCCTCTGTCGCCCGGGTTGGCCTGCGCGAGGGACCTGCCTCGCGCGGGTTGCCCTGAGCGAGGGCCCCTGCCTCGCGCGGGTTGCCCTGCGTGAGTGACGCTGCTACTTTTTCTGCAATTTTTTTTTCAATATGATTCTCACAATGTTCAATGACAGGTAATTACTTCTAAAGAAATCCAAAGTGTTGGGCAAATTGTTTCATATTCATGCTGAATTTGAATCCAAAGAAAGAAAATACAGTCTGAGGGATTTTTTAGAATGGGGAAAGGCTTGGTTCCAGCAAGTAGCCACAGGAAGGTATCGTATGATTGGCTAAAAGCTTCATTAAGTTACAGTTGTGTTTTGATGCAATGGGATGCAACTATCCTAGAACTATTTATCTGTAACCCCACGAGGGGATGACTCTATGTTATTTGCTAATGTCGTTTTATTCACCAAAAAAGAAAAGCTGCTTTAAGTTAAGATTTAGATGGTGTGCAAGTTTCATGCTTACTATGTCTTAATTTTGCCCTGGCTGCAATCATAGTGCATTCTTTATTTTCATCTTGCAGCATATTTCTCAGTCATTAGAGGCTAGATTTCGGTTTTCAGTCTCAAGAACCATATGGTTGGGTGATTGCAGCTTGCTGTTATTCATTTTAGCAAAGATCAGAATAGTTAAAGAGTGATCAAGGGTGGAAATTTTACCAGAGCTGAATTCAAGGCAGTATTTACGAATCTGAAGCTGCAACACATATTGATTTGGGATTTCAAAGACAAAGCATTGATGACAAATGTAAACAAGATACATTAATATCTGTTATTAAATCAAGATTCTAGAGTGCTAAAGATACATATAGATTTTCCTTGGATATAGCATACATTAGGTCTGAAAGGCATCATAGGTGGGTTCTATAATTAATATTGTATCAAAATGCTAAAATAGTTATTCATTTGATTAGGAAGAGATCATTTATTCATGTTAATACAAACAGGTCTAGTTATTCTATGAATACAAGGATGTAAACACCAAAATAGGTCCAGTTACTTAAGTACTACTCAAGTTGAAATGTGAATGAAAATAGTCATGGCTGTAATGCATGTGGTGAAAGGCAGTTCGGCTTTGCATTACCAATCAATATGAGAATGTTGATGCCTTTTCTCCAAAACTTCTCTCGTTGAAATGATACTCTTTTCCTGTCAAGAATGTTGTGTTTGTTGTTTAACTTCATAAATGGTTTTAGTTTATTGTTTTTGGACTTCAACATATGATAATCTATATTTATAATTAGTTTATATGCTTCCTATTGTTTATAGTTAGTTAAATGTTTTTCTTTTTTAGACATGGCAATAACAAAAGGTGCAAGTTCATCTCAAGGAAGACGACGACCCACCAGCTCTAAGAGGAGACGACGAGTGTTGAAATATCGTGCTGAGCAGGCCGAGCAGGTTGAACCTGTCGAGCATGCCAAAGAAGTTGAGCAGGCCGAACAAGCCGAGCGAGTTGAGCAAGACGAGGAGGCAGAGCAAGACGAGGAGGCAGAGCAAGACGAGCAAGCAGATTCTGAGGATGCAGAGGAGGTATCTGAGCCTTGTCCTGGAGGCCCGAGTGATACTTCCATTCTAAGAAGTTTTAGATCACATGTTGCATTTGCAATATGGGATGGGCAGGTAATTATTTTGTAAAATTTATAAATATTTGTTAAAATGATCTTATTGTTTATTGGTTTTGATATAGGAGCGAGGCAATTTGAAGGTTTTTAACCATAGCCAAAAAATATCTCAGTGGACTTTAGACGATGATCGATCACGTATTCACTCCACTGTTTTACAGTCCGGCTTAGGATCTTTGATTGACTGCAGTTACCGCACATGCAACAGCACCATCATCTCTGCGTTTTGTGAAAGGTGGCAGCCGGAGACGAATACATTCCATATGCCTTTCGGAGAGATGACGATTACCTTTGATGATGTAGCTACACTCCTAGGCATACCAGTGGTGGGGCGAATCGTATCATGCCGGCATATTTCTGTCAAGCGTGCAAATAAGATGTTAGTACGCTTGTTAGGCATTTCTCTTACGGCAACCAAAGCAGCCACAAGTACTGGTCGTGGGTCAAGTGTGATGTTAAATTGGCTGAGATCAAACTTTGGTGATGTGAACAACAGAAAAAGTGATGAGGAAATAGTGTATGCTACTCGAGCATACTTACTCCACTTACTTGGGTGCACAATTTTTGCAGATAAGAGCGGATCACATGTTCTCGTATCATTATTAGCCTGCTTAGAGGATCTATCAGCTATCAGTGGATATGCATGAGGTGCATCTGCGCTTGCTTATATGTATAGACAGCTAGGTCTTGCGAGCAGGTCAAAAGTTCATGGGATTAGTGGATATATGACACTTGTACAGGTATTATGATTTATAAATATAAATAAGTTGTTAATTATTATGAGTTTGTAAATAATTTATTACTTATTAATGTTTTATTTGATGTAGGCTTGGATTTATGAGCACTTTCCATCGTTGAGTCTAGAGGCGAACTTCAATTATGAAGATAGTATGCCTCGGGCTCGATGATGGAAGCCACGTGGTTACGGCCAAGATGTGAAGATTTTGCGAGAGCAACTAGATGACCTCCAATGTAATCAGGTGTTTGGGATCCTTATAGTGATAGTCGAAGGCATCATCTATTGCCTTCGATCACATTTTTCACAGTCTATTTAAAAGTTGGAGATATTGTGGAGCCGTATCATCCAGATAGAATGTTACGGCAATGGAGCTACGTGCAGACCATACCTCCGACCCCTTTAGCACCATATAGAGCACAGAGAGGTAGTACCAGTGCCACTTATCTTGTTGTTTATCAATTTATGGATCAACTATGGGAGAGATGGACTATGTATGTACTCACTGAAGAGAATAGAGGGCGAAAGTGTGTGATCCCAGGTGAGACAGTTCAAGAGTACATGTCTTGGTATGACTCGATATCTCATCGATTTGTACAAAATCCGACACGTAGATCGGGGTTTCAAGCTAGACCAATTGATTCTAGTTATTCTGAGGTAAGTTATTAACTAAGTTAATACAATTTTTGTTCTTATCAATTGATTTCATCAAATATATGTTGTTTTGTCTTGCAGCGCATATCGAGAGTCATGTCTCATATTGATATACTCATGGGTGGCAACAAAGATGCAGAGACAATGACAAAAGGGCTTAATGACTTGCGTGCCATCTTATGTGGATTGTCAGAGGTAGGTAGTAACAATGGTTCAACAGCAGCACCTACCACATCCGTAACGGCCACTCCTCCAGCTCAGTCAGAGACGGCTTTTCCTCCAGCTCCAATGGAGACGGCTCCTCCTCCAGCTCCAACGGAGATGACTCCTCTAGCTCCAGCGGAGACGACTCCTCTAGCTTCGTCAGAGACTGCTCCTTTAGCTCTATCGGAGACTGCTCCTTTAGCTCCATCGGAGACGGCTCCTTTAGCTCTGTCGGAGACGGCTCCTTTAGCTCCGTCGGAGACAACTCTTGCCTCAACTACATCAAAGAGAGCTCTTCCCCCCACTACGTCTGACACAGCTCGTCCATGTATACGTTATTTTACTAAGTCTAGGAAGAGAAAAGGGAGGGTAATTCTACGAGATGATGTGGATGATTAGTGTTTTGTATATAGGGATTTTTGTTTTTTAAACATACAATTTCTGTCCTTTAGCTCCGAATGGATATGTTATATTATTTGCTTATATTTATAATTATGTTTTCATCCTCATTCATTACTTTTCTTACATGTTACAAATATATAATAATATATATAATGCATCAATGGATAATACATTCATTTAAAGGCATAAATGTTAAAATACAAAAATATTTAATAAAATATCATGGCTCATCTAAGTCAATGGTTTCTCTAATGGCAACATCCGATCTTGATAATAATTTTTGGAATTCCTCAATACGAGATATATATGGAAACTCCCATTCACGAGCAAAATCACATCGATATCGATACCAATTGCATGCAATCGGAGGTATTGGTGCGAATGGGTCCATAAAAACCTGAAAAATAGCATTATTAAACATATGTACAAATATAAAACAAAAGTGTCAAAGTCTACTGTAGATATTATTATCATAAATACCTCAACAAAATGAGAATCGTTAACAAGTCCAATTGCAATGAATCCGTGCTGTAGTGGTGGAGGTGGTGCACTTCTCAACAGGAGATATGTCAAGCACTGTCTTGATGATAAATGGACTAGTACAACTTTATACTTTGTTGCTATCAAGTGGCCCATATCGGGTAAAGTCATCCATTTATCATAAGAAGCCGGTATGTCAAAACATGATAATGTCTCTATCAATTCATCAACAGGCTCCATGGATCCATAGAGACTAACATAATAAGCTCGAAAATCACATATCTCCTCAATCAAATCTTGTCGCACAACAGCCCATGCATTAACACCCATGCCTAGCAAACCGGCTACAGCTCGAAAACCACAATGTCCATCTGATTCAACATCCACAATAAAGCATGTGTTGGCGTATCTCTAAAGGGAAAGAATCAATAAATTTCACTTTCTTTTTTCGATGAACCGGTAGTTTCATTCTCTTCATCACTGAATTGATTGAGACAGGTGTTGAGGCACTATCATGTTGTGATTCAACAATTTCAAAGTATGAAGGGCCACGTCGAGTTGATTTGTCTGGACGACCTTTGGTCTTAGCCTTCTCGAGTGGAGGAACAAGGAATGTAATTGCCGGAACACCTAGCTCTATTAACTTTTTCTTCAAGGCTAATTTTCCAGAGAGATCACATGTATTGAAGCGTTTCATTATAAGCTCCCACTCGACATCAAGATTCAACTCAGACATGTAATCAACATTGATCTTCTTCACGTCCAACCTCGACCAATAAGGATCCACAATGGATAAGGGAATTGGTTTTTCGACCCTTATGAATTCAGCAATCTCGTGAGCACAAGGCAACCCATGTGTGCTTCTAATGACGCAACTGCAGGCAAGATGGTCAATGCCAATATCATTTGCTCATCGTGCCTCCTTCAAAATAATATTCAATGTTATCCTAGACACCAATCCACGCAACTCCCTAAACAAAGTTGGTCGAAAATTATGCTCAACAACAGTAAGACTTTTCTCGAATGAAGCCTTTATCTCCGTATGTTGTAGCTCAATCAGGGAGTTGAAAACATTCCAAGATAAAACAAAATCTCCTTGGGATGATCCAAGGTGTCTTTTTAACTTCGCATGTGCACTCTCCGCCCTACATGATGTTAGAAAAGTTTTTATTATAATGACGTATGGTATAAATTGTGAAAATAACAAATTATAAACATTGTAAACCTACATACCTATTTGTTGTAACATTTCCAAAGTGCTTTACTTTATTTGTCCATGCAGCAACAAATCTCTCTTTATGTTGATTTAACCATGTATCTCTCAAGTACTCAAGTGCTCTGGGATAAGAATGGTAGTGAGTTACCATTGAACTTAAATTTGTTTCGTACTCATACTCATTCGAAGAGAATACAAGTACACCCCAAGCTGACATGAATGCCTCCCACTTCTCCTTGCATTCAAACCACTTTTTACAATTAGCAAGCACATTTTTTGATATATGCCATCTACATAAGAGATTAATTGTGCTAGGGAACACTGTCTGAACTGCTTTCATCAATGCTAAATCCCTATCAGTAACAATGACAGAAGGTGTTGAATTAAAAGACATCAAACTTCTTAGTTTCTCTAATGCCCAAGTGTAATTGCCAGTGCGCTCAGCCTCCATATAAACAAATGCAACTGAAAATGTCAAATTTGTACATGTCACACCAACAATCTCAAGGAGTGGAAGTCGATATCTATTAGTTTTATATGTACAATCCATAATTAACACATTGGGAAAAGTATTCAACAAATCTATAGCCGTCGGATGTGCCCAAAATAAGTCTCTAACACAATCACTTGACTCAACACTCCTATGCCACTCAACATATTTACAATCATTCAAGTGTTTCATGAGTTGTTGCATCTGTGATCTACCAGCTTTTTCAACCATTCTATATTTTTGTCGTGCATTGTAGATGGTCTTCAACGTACTCACATTCTTCTCATCATGTTGTTTCAACATCATTAATATATTTCTTGGTTTTACCATAGCATTTGTCATATCGCCCACTATACTTTGCTCTTTCAGTGTCAATCGACCAGTAAAGGAATGTCCTTCTAATTGTTTTGCAGCCAAATGATTATGCATCCCATGTACTACTTTCACTGCCCATTCATCGTCCCTTTCTAATTTCACTCCTTGTAACTCGAATAGGCAATTACACTTCTTTGTTCCTGTTCCCCAGCGACGAAATTCATCTCTGTTTGACTTATATGTTCCAAACCGTTCACATACAAGTCGAACTCTAGGTTTTCTTCGAGGAAAACCAACATCCGATGATCTAATTACAACAACAAAACCCAAGTCTCTTCCAAGCTCTCTAGCCCATGTGATCAAGGCATTCCGACTATTGAAAACCTGAAACAAAATAAATTTAATAATTAGTTTTTTTAGACTATATTTGTATTAAAACATTATTTTAATTTTAAATATACTTACTTGGTTAGTAGTAAATACATAAGTACAGTCAAATATTTCTTCATCCACAATTTTTGATTCTCCAGTAGACACTATCCTTTTGTCACCTTGCAAATATTAAACAAAAAAAATTAATTATAATAATTAAATATAAAATAATTAATTATAATTAATTAATTGAAATAAAAATAATTAATTATCATAATTAATTATAATAAAAATAATTAATTGTAATTATAAATATAACGCTGTTCGCGCAAGTTGATTTGCGCAGACAGCCAAAATAAGCGCAAATAAATTTGTGCAAAACACATATTATTGCACAAGTCAACTTGCGCAGAATTCCATATTTGCGCAAGTCAACTTGCTCAAAACTTCCATATTCGCGCAAGTCAACTTGCGCAAATATTGGCTGTGAGCTCAAGAAGACTTGCGCAAACTTCGGATATCTGCTCTAGTCGACTTGCGCGAAAATGGTATATTTGCACAAATCAAGTTGCGCAGTAGTATCTCCTTAGCACAAGAGAGGTTGCTCAGAATAATGCTTCGTGCGATAATTTGATTGAGCAAGAAGTGAAACGAAGCTAAAAACATTACCTGTTCTCCTTCTCCGTCCTCTTCTTTTTCACCTTCAATGCTTTCATATTCTTCATAATAATCATAATAGCTACTCTCATTTATGTTTTCCATTTTTTTTTTGTGAAAAAATGGATTTTAGGGTTTGAAAAGTGATGAGAAGTTAGGAGAAAGTTACAGTAAAAGGGAGGGAAAAAGAGAGAAAAAAAGGCAGAGTGATACACGACACACAAAATATTTATTTGATATTTGGATTTTATTAATACCGTGTCTCCCGCGCAAAGGTAGAAAAAATTTGTTCGAAGCTTGCTGTGACGCGTAAGAGAATATGCGCAATAATCAGGAATTTGCGCAAAATTTGATGCGCAGGAGCAGAATATATGCGCAAGTATTGTTGTGCCAATTCCTCTATTCTGCGAAAGCAAGCTTATGCTGTGTCCATCCTCCGTGCAATTATTTTTGTGCTATGTTGCAGACTATCACGATGTTGTGCAGCTGCCAAGTCTAATAGCACGACTGTACCATCAAACCATATTGTTTCGGTCTTCCCTATACGTTCTAGCTTTATAATTACTCTTGGTGCAGAAAAAACCTCCTCTCCTTTCAGTCGAGCATCTAATAAACCTGCATCCCAGAGTAGAGTAGAGTTGTTTCTTATAATTCTAAGAGGGTTTCAAAGAAGGCAGATCTTCTTTTTGAGCAAAGAAGGCTACGCTCCTGGACTGCTTGAGTAGATTCTATGGCTGCTTGCGCATTAGGGAGGCTTTCGCGTGGCTGGGCTGGAAGAAAGGGGTAGAATAGTCATAAAATTGGTAGATTTAGTTGTTTTTTCTTTTTACGTTTTAGTGGAGGAAAATTCTATTTATACCCCACTTTTTACTATTTCTACCCCAACTTATTTTTAAACAGTAAAAAAAAGTGACAAAATACCGAATTTACCCCAATTACCACGATGCGCAAGTCTCACTTGCGCGACTTTCTCGCGCAAGCCTCACTTGCGCGACTCATTTATTCATTTTTATCATCGTCTTTTACTTTTTTTTAAATACTTTTCTACTTTAATTTCATTTCGCGCAAGTTGAACTTGCGCTAATTGTTTGCGCAAGTTCAACTTGCGCTGTTTGTTACGAGAAGAAAAGTTATTTTACTTTTTTTAAATATTTTTTTACTTTAATTTCGTTTCGCGCAAGTTGAACTTGCGCAAACAATCAGCGCAAGTTCAACTTGCGCTGTCGTGGTGAGAAGGAAAGATGGAGCCGGCAGTAGTAGTGGGTAAAATGGTCTTTTTAGTATTAAGTGTTGTTTGGGGTGGGGTAGAAATAGTAAAAAGTGGGGTATGAATAGATTTTCTCTTTAGTGGAGTACAAATAGCAGAAAGTGGAGTATGTTTAGAACTATTCTTTTACTTTTCTTCCTCCCGTTTTCTCTGTTTGTTCTCTAAAACCTTCCTTGCCTTCCCATTGTATGCTTCCATCATCTTCATCGTATCACCATTTACTGGGCAAAACTGAATAGAACCACGAAGGAGCTGCTGGCTGGGACAAGGGTGTCGAATCGAGGCTAGCAATGCAGTAAAAAGTGGTGACTTAAAATGCTGGTTGGAATCAAAAACGTGATTCGGGAAAATGGGGAAACAACAATGGCGTTTGGGGAAGAGGTGAAGGCTGTGTGTGTGAGGCTAAAAACTGCAGGAAATGCGAAGAATTGGTGTGAGTATTTTGGCTGTGGAAACTAGGTCTCGTTTAGGACATTACGTGCTGGTTCAGGCGAGAAAATGGGAGTTGTTCAGTACTAAGGATTGGCGTCTTGGAGCTTGTACAGAGGTGTGGTTCATAGATCTGAAACAGAGTTGAATAGAAGAGCAAAACCCGAGCCTCATTTAGTGGTTATTGAACGAGGAAGTGAGCTGGACAAGAAGGAGTCACGACAAATTGAAGCTAAGCTAGAAGAAGATCGAAACAAAAGGTTCATTGGCTCTTAGAAAAGGTTAATATAAGGGCTGAGCTGGGATTTCTGATCAGGGCAAATCAAGGCTAGGTTAAATGGTGCTCTTAGAAGCTAAAATGGGGACTGATTTGAGGGGTGAAAAATGAAGACAGTTGGTGGTTAACTTGGGTGCTGAACCAGGACACTGGAAGTGAGCCTTGTGGTGGCTGAATTGGCTGAGTTAGGTATGTAAAGGCTGTCGTGGAGTGTATAGCTGCTGTTGATGGTGTGTATTCAGGCGGTCAAAGTCTAATAAGGTAAGAAAAGAAAGAGAAAAGAAAAGAATTAAGAATAAAGGAAAAAAAGAAATATATATATATATATATTTATATAATGCTTATATATTTAAGAATAGATTTAAGAATTATATTATATTAATGTCAAACATATATTACTTACTTGAAAACAAGGTAGGAAACAAAAAAAAGAAAAGAAATAAAAGAAAGGAAAAGAATTTAAAAGAAAGGAATTAAATATATATATATATATGCATATGTAAATATGTATGTATAGTAGTGCATATATATATATATATATATATATATATGTAAGAAGATGAGAGAATTAGATTTAAGAATTTTTATTATTATTAGTGTTGAATATATATATATATATATATATATATATATATATATATATATGCTACTTACTTGAAAACAAGGTAAGAGACAAAAAAAAGAAAAGAAATAAAAAGAAAGGAAAGAGGATTAGAAAGAAAGGAAATATATATATGGAAATATAATGCATATATATATATATAGAGGTACGAAGATGAGATAAATCCGACTTGAGAATTTGAATTACATTAATGTTAAGTGTATACATATATATATATGAATATATATATATATATATATATGTACTAAGTTGGAAAATCTAAATTTTTACAAGTATATAGAGATGGGCTAGGCATGATTAAGTTGGACTTTTCTGAATGTGTAGCACGACGGGAAGACGGCAGACACGGCCTAGCTGGACACGGGGCATGCTCAAACTAAGCTCGCCTTAGGTAAGACGTTTATATAATATAGAAGTAGGATTATCCTGTGTAGGATTGAATCTTACGATAAAATAATTCGACTACCTAGAGATTTGATTTAACGAAACGAAATGCAGGTACGATATTAGACTTGATAAGGTACCATAGTGGTCAGATATTAACCGGAAATGAATCGATATGGTATAAACATCATGAGATCAAATGATATGCATTCATGCCATTCATGAGCATGTCATTTTACGGTTTTTATTTCATTTTCTTGAATTTTATTGCCATTAAGCATGCCTTACTACTATACATGAAAATCGAAATGATTTATTCTTATCATGTTTATAAGAATACTTTGGATGCTTGAATGGCTTTGAAAAGAATGAAATTATAGTTTTCACATATGTACGTATATATATGTAAATGATCTTAAGAAAAGTATTACGTACATTGAACTATTTTCATAAGAAAGATTGAATGCTTTATGAGACTATAGGCACCCTAAGAGAATTAAATTCAATAAAGCATAGTGGAAGCCGCCTAATTGAAGATTACTCATTAGGCATAGATGCTTGTCCGACAATAGTCGTGGACAGGTCTCAGTCTCGCTTGATCAGTGGGGCTAAGAGATATGAGGTCTATGGCCATAGATAGCGCCCTAGTGGTTTCCAGGGGACGATGATATGATTCTTCACTGCTAGCTACAATGAACTAAGTCTTTATTGATAGAGAGATAGTCTCAAATGATACGAAATGAAGTTTAGAGTATGGCTTTAAAACGAAAATGAACTCTAAACTCGATATGGATTTATAGCATATGAAATGTATTTTGATAGTATATGTGACATGAAATATGCTTCAAAAAGTATATGTGACATGAAATATGCTTCAAAAAGTATATGTGATATGAAATATACTTCAAAAAGTATATGTGATATGAAATGTGTTTCAAAAAGTATATGTGATATGAAATATGCTTAAAAAAAAGTATATTTGACATGAAATGTAAAAGCTTGCATATTTCAAGCATGTCTTAAAAGAACAACTGAAATGCATT
The DNA here is from genome assembly GCA_031772115.1 of Heritiera littoralis. Classification (NCBI taxonomy): domain Eukaryota; kingdom Viridiplantae; phylum Streptophyta; class Magnoliopsida; order Malvales; family Malvaceae; genus Heritiera; species Heritiera littoralis. The sequence goes on along the minus strand of JAPDPK010000136.1, from coordinate 542,118 downwards.
GATATTCTTATGTCTTGAACTTGTTTAAAAGAACATGTATTATATGTTTTATGCTTGTAGCCACTTCATTCATGATTACATGTTCAAGATCATATTATGATTTCAAGACTTAGACATCTCATGACATGTTGAAGCATAGTTGGATTGAATTGGAAAATACAACATGTAAATGCTGCATGATGAATAAGAAAACGATCAATAATGAATTCTCCTCACATGATATCATGCATGGCATTAGAATAGTATATTTCTAACTCTGCACTTATATAAATGACTTACTGAGCCTTGCTCATTAAATGCTATTTAAATTTTTCAGATTGAGCACGGAGTTGGGGGAGTATTTCGGAGCTTCCGAATAGTCCCAAGCCTGAAATATAGTCCCAACTCTCCAAGGAGACTTTTGTGAATATTTTGGGTATACACACTCTTCTTTTGCATTTAATATCGATTCAGGTTGTTTTTGATTCAGTACTTAGATGGGATGTAATCTAATATAGAGAATGGCATTTAGACTATAGTAAAGGTGGAAGTATAGAATTGTTGATTTTGCATGAGTATGGCTATGTAGATTGAATAGCATGAACAAGTGACCAAGTAGGAAAAGAATGTAAATCATAAGATGAAATGTCATGATATGGAAATGAACTTGGTCATAGGAATGCTAGAAAATAATCAACTGTTATTGTGGGAAGCATGGGCTGGATTTATTTGCAAATTTTTATGCAGGAAATTAATTTGAGTAAAGTGATAAAAATAGGCGAGGGAGTTAATGTCCCGAAACAAAATTCACTACATTGCACTTAGACAAAACAAATATAGGAAATCGAAAAAATTAGCCCTAATTTCTACGCATCCATAAAAGTAAGAGGCACTGTCGCTTCCTTTGGGTCGTGACACAAAATTACATAATTAACTTGACATGTAACAAAAAATATTTCAACATCCCATATAAATTGATCCATGACCAATCTCTTATTTGCTTCACATCCATCATATCATTCCATCTCATCTTTTATTTTGTATGATTGTTGTATTTTACCTTTTTTTTCTTTTTCTCTCTCTTGGTATCTATTTAAATTTATTTTGTCTCCTACCCTTTTTTTCTTCACTCTGTCTTGGTATCTATTAAATATTTTTTAGATAGTTAGATTCATTTTTTAAAAGAATATTTTACTTATTTTTTAAAAGCACTTTCCTTTTAAAACAATTATCTAATACATTTAATATAATTAGATTGTTATATAAACAATATTCGTGTATATACATATTTCGCATATGTTTTTGTAATAATAAATTTATTACACGTATTGATATGTATGTATGTATGTATGTATGTATGTATGTATGTATGTATCTATATATATATATGATATGCTATAATTATATTCTAAAATCAAATAAAAATTTTATTATTAAATCTATGCATCGCACGGGATACAATCTAGTCATATATATATTAAAATTTCAAAATAAATTAATTATCTTTTTAAATCAATTATCTATTTCAATTTCTAAAAGATAAACATATATATTTTTATATATTTTAAAAATTAAAGAAAAATCCCATATTATTTATAAATTTATTTACTCATCTTTGATCAATATATATGTACTGTTGTTATATACATTATTTATAAAAATAATTAATTTTTGTAAATTTTTTATATGGATACACTTTTTTAAAGAAAAAGATAAACATATTTTATATTAACACGTGATTTATGTGGTAAGATGAATTTTTTCATCTTTAAAGTATAAAATATCCATAAAAAATTATTTAATTATTGATCAATGTTACACTTCTAATTTTAATAAGATTCAGTTTTTTATAGTAATCTTATATATATATATATATATATATATTTATATATATATATATATATATATATATATATATATAAAGCCAAAACTCTTGGCTAAAAATAAAATATCTTAAAAAGATACCTTAACTTTTTTATACTTAAAATAATAAATTGATTATCTTTCAAAAAAATAATAAATTGATTTTAATTTTTATATAATACTCCTATTCAATTAATTATTTAATTTTAAAATATTTGAAATTTTTAAAAAATGGATTTCAATTATATTATCTTAATTTAAGTTAAATAAATTTTATTTCAGACTTTAAATTTTTTATCACTTAATATGTTATTTTTAAATTAAAAAAATCTATATATTCTGATCAAAATTATCTTAAAATTTTAAATCTTTTATCAAAAACATTAAAACTGGATATTTAAGTTTATATTTTTTAGTATTGAATTAAGCTTCTATATCTTTTTTTTCAATTTTCATTTATTCCTTTTTCAGAATTATTTGTTCAATCATTTTATTTGAAAAAAATGTCCATATGGATTATCTATTTTCTTGAAACATGTATGATCTTAAATATTATATTTAATTATTTTGAATTGATTTGAATTTTAGAAAACTTTACTTACTTTTTATATTTGACACTATTATAAATAATTTTTTTTAAAAACCCTAAAAAATTGAGTTTTTCAACACTCATTAATTTTATAAGATTAACTTGGAGTCATATAAATTTAAATTTTAAAAATAAATTAGTTTCAAATATGCAATATTAACCAATAATTTATTAATGATTAATATAGTAAGGATTGTTTTCATTAAAATTGTTGTTATATAATTCTTTTATTAAATATTTAAGATTTGTGATATTTAATTTTTCTTTAGTTTGTTAATTGTTATTTGATTTTCAATTATTTTTTAATTTGTGTATTTTATATATGTATCAAGTTTTTAACATATTATTCAACATATATTTCAAAATAATTTTTTATAATTCTATTCTTTAAAAAATATTATAAATTAAAATAATTACCATACATCGCACAGAATTAAATCTAGTTATATTTTAATTTGTCAAACACACATCTAAGTTTAAATCTAACTTTTGATGCTGACGCTTGTTCCCAAGAACTAGGTTCTCTGAAATAGGGCTAAAAAAGGCTGAAGTGAGGAATTAGTTGATTGGAATAGAGGATGTTAGGTTCAGTTGGTTGTCACCAAAATTTTTTTTCGTGTTTTTATGTTACATTGAATATGAAATTAAAATTCAATAAAATTTAATTTAATAAAAATTTGAATACAAAATATCTTATTATAAATTATTTTTATTGAAATATTTAAATATTACACCACTAAATCAATTGTTTGGAAATGGATTGACGGTCATCAAATCTGAAATCTTAATTTGGCGCTCTTTAGTAGACATCTTGGTTGGCTTTCTTCACAAGTGTTCCCCTCCATTTTTCTCTGGACGCTGAGCCTTTTTTAAACTCTCAAGAGAATACAAACATAACAAATCCTCAATAAAAGAATTTCGATTCTTTCACCATTGCCAACTGCCTCTTTCCTCTCAGAATATTCTCCCAAACCCTTTCTCCTTCTTTTTCCTTCTTAATCTTCTTATTCTCTCTGACGAAGTGGCTGAGTCGCCGGAGGCGAGTCGGTGGAACTCTAACGGCACTTCCGACGATATCTCCATTGAGATTTCCGGCGATTATTCCAGGGCTGCTAATTCTTCAGGTCTTTTTTGTTTATTGTCTTTTTTTTTTTCTCTTTCTTTTTGCGTTTCTCGGATTCATTAAGGGATTTAATTTGACCATGTCTTTTGAACGAATTTTTTTTTTTGGAAAGGGGTGAATTTTCCGAGATATTCGTGTAATTGTTTGCTTTATTCCATCCCCTAAACCTTTTTACTCAAAGTTAATATTTCCTTTCCGGCGTTTTCATTTTGTAAATTTAAATAGTGCTTTCTTATTTAGGTTGTTCAACAGATGTGCCTGTTGATTCGATGTTGAAATTGTTGGCGAAGATGAGAAGGGTTCTGAACCTTCAGGTTTGAGCATTATTATTTTTCCATATACATATTTATGTATGTATGCATGTATTACTTACTATTTGCTTTTGATTATTTGATTACTAATGAGCGTACTGTGTTTTGTGTATGAAAATGGGAAATATAGATGTTTATTGGTTAGTAGTTGAAATTCTAACTAATGATAGATGTACAACTATATAGTATTACAAATATAATCAATTGTGGATCTTGACATTTGATTTTGGGAAGCCAAATAATACTATAATGATTTTTTTTTTCATAAAATGTATCTTATTATATTATTAATATATATGTAATATACTAATAAAAGAATAAATTTTCAAAATTATAAATTTTATCAATTTATAAATATATGTGTAAAGAAACATAATACATCAAATAAACAATCTTACTTACCATTGTGAGCAACTTTCTTTTAGGAAAAGTATACATACATCAATAAATTGTTAAACAAATATTATATTTTTCATCAAAACTAAAAAAAATAAAAATAAAATTTCCATTAAAATAATAAAGTCAAAATCTTAGATTAGAAGTTGGGTGTTTTTCTGACATTCCTGAAGTGATTACAATTTGACTTGTGCTTAAAAAAAAATACATGATAGCAAGAGAACAAGATCTAATGTAGAATTAAAAGTGCAGAACTATACTAAAAAATGATCTAATGTAGAATTAAGGAAGAAGCTGTATTCTACTCAAAAAAAGAAAAAACATGTTTGGTACTTGATGCAAGATTTGGAGTCTTAAGAAACTAGAAAGGTAATTTGGTTTTTGTTAAATTTACATGCTTTTGATTTAATCCATATGACAAACCTCATTATTTTAAAGCATTTATAAGTGATGTTTGGTTGGTACAATAAATAGATAAATGTTAATGTGATAGTAATGCATAAAATAAAGTTACGAGTCTCATAAGAAATTAAAAAATCATCGTCATCATCAGAGCTTTTAGTCCAAGGGAGTGGGGTAGGCTACTGGTTCATTTCCAGAAACCAGTTAAATTTATTTAATAATATATATTAGAGGGATTATTTATTTATTTATTTTTGGGAAGGCCTCCCCTAGCTTGTACTAGGTCAGCCTCTGAATATAATAGACCAATTTAGCCCGTCAAGAGGATGAAATGAGTAAAATAGCATGTATCTAGAGAAAATCCAACTTTAAGTTGCAGCAAACCCAAGGACCTAAAGGCTCAAGGACTTCAGCTTTCCATTGAGATCACATTAATAGAAATTCTAATATATCATTGCTGCCCTTAAACTTGTGATTTTATTTCTTTATAAGCGAAAGATAGCTTCTTGGTCCTTTAGTGAAAATCTCTATTTAGAACTGTTTTTGCCTTTGCATATTTCTGCAGTGCTGCAGCAGATGTGAAACAAAAGCTCTATATGTTTCTTGCATTTCTAGCTAGCTATATATTGCAGTGAGAGCTCCTTTTCTGTGTACGTGAGCCTTAGATGAAACTTCTCCCTACTTTCAATTTTTTAAACTCTACTCTTATTACATTAGGATGTCTTGCTGAATTATAAAATATTTTATGATCTTTGTCTCATGTTGCTTGTGTTTGGAAACGACGAAAAATTAGAAAAATATGTAGCAATAAGTTCAATTGATATATTAAGGTATAAGTTTTGGGTAATTTGTGCCAATGGATTTAAATATTTGGCTTTTAGGGCTGAGTTAGATGGTAATTGCTGTGAGTTTGATTAAGGATTATAGGATTATTCAATATGGTATAAAACCTGAAATAGGTCTGGAAGTAAATTTATGTGAAAGAGATCTAGGTTTCTCACTTAAGGTCTTAAGGGATTTATACCATTCCATGAAAGCATACTAGCAGCTAAAAGTGTCACAAACTTGTCCTCTATTACTATGAAAAATTAGGATATTGTATTGAGAATAACGTATCAATGATACAAAACCCCTTAGGATTACTAAACCCTAAACAACTGCTGTTAAGCAGCAAATAGAAAACTAAAAATCTGCCTAAATCTAATCTCTATGATTTTGGGATTGTCTAATCTTAATTCTAGGGATACAAATATTTACATATTTCCTGAATTTAATATAGTTGACTTTCCCACACTCCCTCTCAAGCTAGTGAATAGATGCTTTCCATTCCCAGCTTGGATACAATGGTTTGAAATGTTATACCACTTAGTCTTTTGGTAAGTACATTTGCAAGTTGACAGTTAGTAGTCAAATAAGGTGTGTAGATTAATCCACTTTCTAACTTCTCCTTAATGAAATGCGTGTCTATCTCTATGTGTTTCATTTGATCATGCTGCACGGGATTATGTGCTATGTTGATTGCTGATTTATTGTCACAGCATGGTCTCATCAGTCCGTGCCACTGGATCTTTAGGTTTTCTAGAATAATCTTCACCCACTATAGGTCACATATATATATCCTTGAGCCATTGCTTGAAATTCTGCTTCTGCACTAGATCTTGCTCCAAATTTTGTTTTTTGCTTCTCTGTGTCACAAGATTTCCTCCAAGAAAGGTACAATACCTAGAATTGGATCTTCAATAGGTTACTGACCCTGCAGTGTTCGCATCTGTGTAGGCCTTAAGCACTAGCCCTGTTTTTCTTTTAGTTAAGATCCCCTTTCCTTGAGTTCCTTTAAGATATTGCAATACTCGCTTGGCTGCTTTAAGTGAACTTCTTTTGGTCTATGCATGAATTGACTAATTACTCCAAAGCATAAGCAATATTAGGCCTAGTACGAGACAAGTAGATGGGTCTTCCTACTAGGCATTGATACATTTGCCTATTTGCATCAATATCCTCCTTTGCCTCTCCGAGCTTGTGGTTGGGATCTATTGGCATGCTTGTCGATCTACATGCTAGCTTCCCTGTCTCTTTTAGAAGATCTATGACATACTTCTGTTGAGAGATAAAGATGCCTTTCTTGGATCATGCAACTTCAATTCCTAGAAAGTACTTCAAATTTCTCAGTTCTTTATTCTCAAACTACTTGGCCAAGCATTGTTTTAGACACTGTTTCTCCTTTTCATCATTACCTGTGAAATAATTTCTGACAGAAAGGCTCAATATTATTCAGTAACATAACGTAATACATATAGGGAGTGGTTGCAGTATGTCTGCCACAATACTAGGACTAAATAAGGAAAGGAAATAAAGGAGAGATCTGGTACATAATCCCAGATTCTCTTTATTACAGAGGAGAGATCTGGTAATACCAGATTCTCTTTATTACAGAATACCAAAAATAAACTAACAAAATCCCTATAATTCCTAACTAACTTTAGGCAAGAATTCCACACTCCCCCTCAAGCTGGGTTGTAAATGTTGTACATACACAGCTTGTGACTCAGTTCTTCAAAGTTAGTTCTTGGAAGGGCCTTAGTGAGAATGTCTGCAGTTTGGGACCTTGTAGGTGTGTAGATAAGTTGCACAATTGAGTTCTCGATCTTCTCTGAGATGAAGTGTCGATCTATCTCAATGTGTTTTGTTCGGTCATGATGCACAGGGTTCTTTGCAATGCTTATGGCTGCTTGATTGTCACAGAATATCTTGATAGGCTTCTGATCAGCAACTCCTAGCTCACTAAGTAATTTCTGTATCCACATTCCTTCACAAATACCAAGAGCTAGTGCTCTAAATTCCGCTTCTGCACTACTTCTTGAGACTACAGGCTGTTTCTTGCTTCGCCAAGTCACAAGATTTCCCCATACATAGGAACAATACCCAGATGTGGATCGTCTGTCTGAAACATCTCCTGCCCAGTCAGCATCTGAGAAGACTTCAATCTCCCTATTGTCATTCTTTTTGTATAACAGTCCTCTTCCTGGTGTTATCTTAAGATACCTTAAAATTCTATTCACTGCTTCCATATGCTCTTCTGTTGGGTTGTTCATAAACTGACTTACAACACTAACAGAGAAACCAATGTCAGGTCGAGTGTGTGAGAGGTAGATGAGACGTCCCACAAGTCTTTGATATCTCCCTTTGTCGATTGGAGCACGATTTTGTTCAGTCCCAATCTTCTTAGTTGAATCCATTGGAGTGTCCGCAGGCTTACATCCCAACATACCTGTCTCCTTTAGTAAATCCAGAACATACTTACGTTGAGAGACAAATATACCTTTCTTAGATCGTGCCACCTCCATGCCAAGAAAATACTTGAGATAGCCAAGGTCTTTGATTTCAAATTCCTGGGCTAAGAGTTTCTTCATTCTCAATAGTTCTTCCTCATAGTCACCCGTTAGGATGATGTCATCAACGTACACTATCAGTATTGCAACTTTCCTTTCTGAGGAGGACTTTACGAACAATGTGTGATCTGCCTGACACTGTGTGTATCCGTATCTCACCACTGACTTTGCAAACCTACCAAACCATGCACGTGGAGATTGCTTTAGTCCGTACAAAGATTTCCTAAGCTTACACACCTTATTGTGGTTAGAAGCAGTTTCCAGTCCCGGTGGTATCTCCATATACACTTCTTCTTCTAGATCACCATTTAAGAATGCATTTTTGACATCCAGTTGATGCAATGGCCAATCTTTGTTAGCTGCAAGAGAGAGCAAAACTCTAATAGTGTTGAGTTTGGCCACTGGGGCAAATGTTTCTTGGTAATCTATGCCATAAGACTGAGTAAAGCCCTTAGCAACAAGACGAGCTTTTAATCTCTCAATATTTCCATCAGCTTTATGTTTAATAGTGAAAATCCACTTACAGCCAACTGGTTTCTTTCCAGGAGGAAGATTTGAGATAATCCATGTACCATTTTTCTCCAAGGCTCTAATTTCTTCATTAACCGCCTTTCTCCACTCTGGATTCTCAAGAGCCTCCTGAATCGAATGAGGTACCTGCACACTGTCAAGGGCAGAAACAAATGTCTGGTAGGATGGTGACAACCTTTCATATGAAACAAATTTGCAAATGGGATGATTGGTGCATGATCTGACACCCTTTCTTAGTGCAATCGGCATATTCAAATCATCACTGATAGGTACAATATTTTCAGGACTAGAAGTTTCCTTACCTGAGTGAATTTGAACAGGATCTAGATTAGGTTCAGAATCTTGGTCTAGTGTGAGACGTATTGAGTGCTCTATCTTTCTCTCAGGCCTTGTCCTCCTAGCATAGACACGAAACTCTTTACTTGCAATTTGTGGAGACTTGGACTGATTTTGGATAGGGGTTTGAAATGTGTTTATAGGAGGATGACTCTCAGTTATAGGAGGATGACTCTCAGTTTGATCAAGGTCTTGAGTTTGGCTTGTAGGAGATTGACTCTCGGTTTGATCAAGGACTGGGTTTTTAATGGCAACTGGTTGTGAGATAGGTGGTTGATATGATGGTGAGGGATCCTCGGGTTGAAGCTGAGATTCACTCCCATAGAGAGTATCCCAAAGCTGATATTCACTCACTTTCTCCCCCTGAATTGCAGGTTTGGGATAATAGGATTGATGCTCGAAGAATGTTACATCCATTGAGTTGTATACTTTCTTGGTGATAGGAGAGTAACACTTATAGCCTTTTTGGTTTGAGGAATACCCAAGGAAGACACATTTGATGGATTTAGGATCCAATTTGCTACGGTGCTGCTGATGAATATGAACAAATGCTGTGCACCCGAAGATTTTAGGATCTAATGTAGAGATTATTTTGGTGAGTGGAAACGTCTGCAGGAGAACTTGGCAAGGAGTTTGGAATTTAAGGGTTCTAGATGGCATTCTATTGATGAGATATGCAGCTGTAAGGACTGCCTCTCCCCATAAGTGTTTTGGGATGTGTGTGGAGAACATAAGAGATCGGGCTACTTCTAGCAAATGTCTGTTTTTTCTTTCTGCAACTCCATTTTGTTGGGGTGTGTCAATGCAGGAACTTAAGTGGACTATGCCCTGACTCAAGAGGTAATTACCAAGGACAGACTTGAAGTATTCTTTTGCATTGTCAGTTTTTAAAACTTGGATCTTGGTTTGGAATTGAGTTTCTATCATGGAGTTGAAATTCTGAAAAATTTGACTGACCTCAGATTTTTCTTTCATCAAGAATATCCAGGTCAATCTAGTGTGATCATCAACAAATGACACAAACCATCGTGTTCCTGTTATATTTTTTACCCTTGAGGGTCCCCACACATCACTATGAATCATGGCAAATGGTTGAGATGGTTTATATGAAAGACTTGGATAGTTGCTACGGGTATGTTTAGATAATTGGCAGATCTCACAACTGAAAAACTTAGGACTTTTATTGATAAACAAAGAAGGAAATAGTTTTTCAAGATATATGAAATTTGGATGACCAAGGCGAAAATGCCATAACATAACCTCACTATCTTTATTGACACAAGAATTTGAAACTGACTCACTCTTAAAGGACACACAACTTGCATTTTGAGCTTGTCTTCTTAGAGGAGTATGGTCTTTGAGAAGATAGAGTCCAGAACACATCTCAGCACTGCCAATCTTCCTCCCCGAGTCCAAATCCTGAAATTCACACAAGTTCGGAAAGAATTTAGTCACACAATTGAGATCACAAGTTAATTTACTGACTGAGAGTAAATTACAGTCCAAATTAGGAACATGAAGAACAGAGTTTAGAATTAGGTCCTTCATAATTCTGATTGAGCCAGTTCCCTCAACTCTAGATATGGATCCATCAGCTATTCGGACTGTGTAATTTTCTTTACACCGGCTATACTCATGAAATAGGTTTGCATCTCCCGTCATGTGATCTGACGCTCCTGAGTCAATAATCCATGGACTTGAGTGTTGTTTATTGACTATAAGGGCTTTTGAAAAATTACCTTTTTGTGCTAACATGCCAGTTCCAGAAACAGAGGTACTTTTTTGAGTTATGTTCTGGCTGAATAGTTTCTGCAAAACCTCAAGTTGTTCCTTAGTGAAAGGACTTGCCTCTGAAGCGGGAGGATTGTCATCTATGGTAGCAGCAATGTTGGAACGGCTTCCTCGGTCACTTGCTGGTCTTGTAGGCTTCCAATCAGTTGGTTTGCCATGGATTTTCCAGCAATTTTCTCTAAGATGTCCAGGTTTACGACAATGGTCACACCAAGGCCTTCCTTTTCTCTGTCGATTGTCACTGTTGGAGTTGGATTGGGTTCCTCGTGTAACAAGGGCAGATCCTTCTAGTGTTGGGACAGAGCTGTGGGATCCCATCATCACCTTCTTCCTGCTTTCCTCACGACGAACTTCTGAAAATGCCTCTCTAATACTTGGAAGAGGCTTGGTTCCCATCACTCTTCCTCTGACTTCATCCAAGTCTTTGTTGAGGCCAAGAAGAAATTTGAATGTCCGTTTCTGCTCCACAATTTTTCTGTATAAGGCTGTATCTTCAGAGCACTTCCAAGCATGAACTTCGAACATGTCAAGATGTTGCCAATGACGAGTGAGAGTGTTGAAGTACTGAGTGACTGTTAGATCTCCCTGACGTAGATCATGCAAAATTGCTTCTATCTCGAACAGTTCTGCAGTGTTTTCAGAGCTGGAGTATGTCTCTCTTGCAGCGTCCCAGATTTCCTTTGCAGTCCCATAGAGGAGAAAATTTTCTCCAATGTCGTTGTTCATTGAATTAATCAGCCACGACATTACCATGTGATTCTCAATCTTCCAAACCTTGAATTTGGGATCGTTCTTCTCTGGAATAGTGACTTCGCCTGTTAGATAATCATCCTTGCCTTTTCCACAGATGAACATCATAACCGATTGAGACCATTGAAGGTAATTATGCCCGTTGAGTCTGTGACCTGTTATGAGAATGGAAGTGTTTTCAGTTCCTCCATGATTGCTTGCTGCTGGTGCAGATTCTGGATTGGAGGTCACTTCGGATGTTGAGCTTTGTCTTTCAGTAGCCATGCCGTATTTTGTCATGGGAAAATTAGGTTTTCAGAGGTTGGCTCTTGATACCATGAAATAATTTCTGACAGAAAGGCTCAATATTATTCAGTAACATAACGTAATACATATAGGGAGTGGCTGCAGTATGTCTGCCACAATACTAGGACTAAATAAGGAAAGGAAATAAAGGAGAGATCTGGTACATAATCCCAGATTCTCTTTATTACAGAGGAGAGATCTGGTAATACCGGATTCTCTTTATTACAGAATACCAAAAATAAACTAACAAAATCCCTATAATTCCTAACTAACTTTAGGCAAGAATTCCACAACCTGTCATGATGATATCATCAAAATACACTAAAAGAGCTGTGACTCCTTAAATTCAAATGCTTGATAAACAATGTACGATCTCCTCGATTTTGTCTATATCTTATACCCATCATCACTTGGCAAACTTTCCAAACCATGCTCTTGGAGACTGCTTAAGCATATACAAGGCTTTCTTAAACTTACACACCTTGTTGTTAGCTATGTTGCTTTCAAGTCCAGGTGGGATCTCCATATAGATTTTTTCTTCAAGATCTCTATGTAGAAAGACATTTTTTACATCAAACTACTGTAGATCCCAATTATAGTTTGCTGCTAATGATAACAAAATTCTGACAGTGTTCATTTTTGCAAGTGGTGCGAATGTCTCTTGGTAATCAACTCCATACATTTTAGTATATCGTTTAGCTACCAATCTCGCCTTGTACCTCTCCAGTGATCCATCCGCTCTATACTTCACACTATAAACCCACTTACAACCCACAAGCTTCTTTCCCTTTGGCAAGTTTACCAAGTCCTAGGTCTTGTTCTTCTCTAGAGCCTCCATTTCCGCATTCATAGCTTGTTTCCAAGTTTCATTTGATGATGCCTCAAATAGAATACTAGGACTAGGGATACTATTCAAGCTTAAGGTAGTACAGCCTATCCTGAACCTTAGCACGTCAAAGCGTCTTTCTCTAATCCTGGTCTTGAAATACATAGTAAGTGGGGTAAAAATTACACTGCAACATGAATCTCTAGTAAGTTTTTGTATAGAAACAAGATTGGTAGACAATTTCGGGACATGAAGCACTTTTTTCAGTAGGAGTGAAGAACTAATTTGGACATCTCCTATGCTAGCAATAGTAGTTAGTGAACCATTAGATATGGAAACTTTCTTATTGCTTGGAAAGGGTGTTTAAGCTTTAAATTTTTGTGACATGGGTCATGCGATCAACTATTACTGAATCTACAACCCAAGAATTGGCAAAGGTTCCATTTGAGACATTTAATCTAATGGAAATAGGAAACTCACTTGAATATGCCAATAAACATCTACCTGAGGGTTTCTCTAGGGATCCCAAAAGAGCACTTATCAATCTCATTTGGATTGAATCTCGTTATAGTGGAAGAAAGTCATAGAGCAATTCAAGGATTTGGTAAGTTCATTGACAGAAAGGAAGTTAAATGATAATTTTGGAACATGTAAAACTCGATCAAGTACAAGATAGGAGGCATTAACAGTACCAAAACCAGAAACACTAGAAATAGAACCATCGGCAATAGTATTAGGGGATGGATATTGACAAGGTGTAAAACTTTTGAATTGACGCACCAGAATCAGTTAACCAAGAATTATCAGAGAAAGCGGCAAGTGCCCCGGTACCTGATTGAAAGACAGGAGAAGCAATAGGTTCCTCTTGGGAGTGAAGTAGCCTATTATACTCTTCCTTGGAGATCTAAAGAACATCCTTAGGACTAGGCCCAATGTTCTCAAATTTAGGTTCATCAGAACAAAGAGTAACAACTGCAGCTTTAGAGACAGTGGATGACTTAGCACCTTTGGTAGCCCAGTCAGGCTTGCCATGCTTATCCCAACTTTGATCCACAGTATGCCCTCTTTTACCACAAAAATTACATAACCGATCACGACCTTTACTTTTGCCATTGTCACATCCGCTGCCACGAGCAACCATAGTGGAATGCTCAAGATTCATGCTGGGAGAAGACAAGGTTAAAGAAGCAGATTTTAGATGAGAGAACACAGACCAAAGTGTAGGCATGGTACTTTCTCCAAGCAATTGACTCCTAAGAGAATTATACTGCTCATCCAAATTCATCAAAAAACCATGTACAAATAGGTTTTCCCATTGCTTCTTTTGAGTCTTTATATTAGTAGAGAAGGGCCGAAGTTGATGAAATTCATTAATGATCCCTCTATATGCAGCAAAAAATTCTGGTAGAGACTTTTCACCTTGCTTATTATCAACAAGCTGTTGAAACAAAGAGAAGATATGAGAGTTGTTACCATCATTGGAAAACATCTTTTTGATGGAATACCACATCTCCTTATTTGTTGATGCTAGACCAAAAGAGGCAGTGATCTCAGGCACCAAGGCATTCATCATCCGTGTCTTGATAGCACAATTAGACTAACGCCATGTTGCATATTTGGAATCCTTAGAATTGGGCATGTTATCAAAAGATGATGTTCACGACCTAGGGAACCCAAGAAAGTACCAAAAGCTTAGGACCAAAGTGCATAAATTTTCCCATTAAACTTCATATTTGTGCCAACAGAGACATGAAGATCAGAAGTACACATGTTATCTAGCATCTTTAATCACAAAAAAAGGAAGGAAAAATACCCAAAGGCACACAACCTCAAACACAGAGGCACAAGTGATCAACCACACAAGAGGGGATTGATCTATCCTCACAATAAACATACTCGGCAAAGATAAGAGCAATAACCAAAGAGGCAGCCTAGAGAGAAAAAGAAAAATATAATAAGAATGGCTGGGGTTAGGTCTGAACTTGCTCTGATGCCATGTTAATCAGAAAACAGAAAATTGTATATTCTTCACTATGTGTGCTGAAATATATATACATGTCCAAGACTCCTACAATAGGAAACACTGCTACAATAGGGAACTAATAAAGTGGGCAATTATAGTGCAGACCATAATTATATTCCTAAAATATATTCTTAACAACCCTTACCAGTTATATAACAAACCAAACCCAAATCCGCTCTCCCAAATTCATGTTCTTGACATAGCATAAAAGTAGTTGTGACAAATATATGTTCTTTTCTGTTTTCTCTATTCCATTACCTCATAATTTAATTGATTTTTTTAATATGTTGAGTTATTTATATGCTATTAACTTCTCTTTCTCAAAATGAGTAACTGCATGTAACCCTCTTTATCTTATTTCAGTTTAAGAAAGATTTATATTGGCTTCATTTGGCCACTTTTTTATTTCCTTATCATGTCCCATTGATCTTGAATTAAAATTTTCTAACTGCTTTTAATTTTTAACAGCTTGTTTGGGAACAATGAAGGATGACCCAGTTAATAGTCCAAGCTCTAGAGAAAACTGGACAAAGAGGCATCATAAAGAAAGCTTGGGATCATCATCATCATCATCATCATCATCATCATTAGAGCCTTTATACCAAGAGATTGGGGTAAGTTACATGAACCAATATCTAAACACACGCTAAATCATCCCTATGAATTTCCCTTCTCCACACATTCTTGTCCAAGGCAATATGTTCATCCTACTCTAATGCCTCCATATCTCTTTGAATTATTTTCTTCCAAGTCTTTTTTGGTTTTCCTCTAATCTTGCCCCTTCTTTAAGCGTTCATAGCCTCTACTATCCTAATTGGGGCATCTACAAGTTTACATCGTATGTGTCCAAATTCACGTAAATGGCTTTTACATATCTTGTCTTTGATAGGTACCACTCCCATCATCTTATGGATATCTTCATTTCTATTCTATCCTTTCTTTCATATCCACACATCCACCACAATATTCACATTTCTGTTATACTCATTTTTTGTATATGTAATCTCTTAATCGTCCAACATTTACCATCATATAGCAATGTTGGTCTAATAACTGTCTTATAAAACTTGCCTTTTAACCAAATAGAAATCCCTTTATTGCATAACACACATGGAACACTTCTTCACTTACTTCATCCAGCCTGGATTCCATGGATTATATTACTATCAATCTCTCCATCCATTTGTACTATCAATCCCAAGTATTGAAAATGGTTCTGCTTAGGTTACGTCACCCCACCTAAAGTCACTACATTATGCTCTTCCACTTGGTTTGAACTAAATTTACATTTCATGTATTCAGTTTTCATTCTGCTTAGTTTGAATCCTCTTCATTCTAACATCTATCTCCATAATTCTAACTTTGCATCGATCTCCACTCTAGTTTCAGCTCATAGGGCAATATCATTTGCAAACATCATATACCAAGGCATCTTATCCTGGATGGATTTTGTCAGTTCGTTTATAACTATCACAAATAAGAATAGACTTAACGCTGACTTTTGGTGTAGTCCCAATGTGATAGAAAACTCACTTGTTTGCTCTCCACATGTCCTTACATGTTTCCTTACATCTCTTTACATGTCCTTAATTAGTTTAATATATTTTAAAGGAACTTTTTTCTTCATTAAGGACCACCACAGTACCTCTCTAAGCATTTTATTATATGCTTTCTTTAAATCTATAAAGACTATATGGAGATCTTTATCCAGTACTAGAGAGCGCTCTATAAGTTGTCTAAACGAGTGTATTACCTCTATAGTTGATTGTCCGGGTATAAAATCAAATTGGTTTTCCAATACCCCTGCATTCTTTTTTTAATCTCTATTCTATCACTTTCTCCCATAATTTCATCGTGTGATTCATCAGTTTTATGCCTTGATAGTTGACACAATTTTAAATATCTCTCTTGTTCTTATAAAGAGGTATCAATACATTCTTCCTTCACTCAGGCATTTTGTTAGTGTGCCAAATTTTATTACAAAGATTTGTCAATCACCTATTTCCTACATCTCTAAGACATTTCCAAACTACAATTGGAATGTCATCAAGTCCAATAGTTTTTTTGGGTCTTCATCCTTTTTAGTGTCTCTTTTACCTCAATCTCTCTAATTCTACGCATAAAGTATCGATTCAAATCCTTGAAAAGCATCGAGATATCATTCAAATTTTGATTTTGTTCGTCGTTAAATAATTTGTTGAAATAATCACGCTATTTTTCCTTAATGTCATTATCCTTAACAAGAGTTTTTTTAAGCTCATTCTTAATACATTTCGTGACTCTCAAGTCATAACTTCTCCTTTCTCTTGCTCACGCCAATCTATATATATTTTTCTCTCTCTTTTGTGTCTAATTTGTCCTGAATTTCTTTTGCAATCTTTGCTTTAGTTTTTGCCACCACCTTCTTTGCCTCCTTTTTAGGTAACTTATATTTTATAAAACTCTCTTCTATGTTGTTTTTCTTCAAAGTCTTGTAACACTCTTGCTTAGTATTTGTGAAAAAAAAGGCTGGGATGGTCTTGGAAATTGTAATTTCACTTCTCTCCTCATATTTCATTGGTTAAATATTTACTTTCTTTAGTGTATAGGAGTGGATAGTGCTTAATTATCTTTGTCCAATGGCAGGTTCAAAAGACTTTGTGTACTTACTGGACAATTGCCCCCCATGACTGGCCATTCTTATGATGTGTGGCTTTGGTAAGTTGTAAATGTAAACCTTTGAGCTTCCTTGGCAGCTGAAATGGTTTTCCATTCATATTATGTTGCCATTCTCATGCAAGTGTGTAGATATTTTGGAGCAATGAGCTTGGTGGGTCATGATTTGTAATTTTTTTTTGCAGGGATAGTGTGATTATATGTCACAAACAATTGCTCCATTTTGGAAACTGTAAATTAGTGGATTGGTAAGCTCCTTGGCCTTGGAGTGTATGTTTTGTTAATTTGTTTATTTAATGCTTTTGCATAACATTGTTATTTTCTTCAATGCCTTGCATTCGAAGTCATGGCAATGGATGGGTTTGTAGTTGCATTTGGAGTTTTTTATAAGAGAAAGGCCATGGTTCGAGTATTTCACTTTTGTTGCATTTTGCTTAGTCACTAGATGAATGCATCATCATCATGCCTTTTAATGTAAGCTTGGCCTAGGACTTTACCTTCCTTGATTGGATTTAAGTCCAAGGTTCGGGTCTTTCTCGCCCTTGTAACTCTTGTACGTACCAAAACCAAAGTATCTTGAAGTTGAATTATTGAAGGGTTACTCTTTTTTGACAAAACCATTGATTTAGGTCTGAAAAGAAAGAAAACTTGTAATGAATAACCGAGAAGGAGATATATCTTCAAAGCATTCAGCAAGGATGTTGAGTGCTTATGTCTATCGAAATGGAAGTCTCTCCCATACCCATTAAATGACATTTCAGTTCTCTTGGCGATGCAGGACAGATTCGAGTTATCTTGAATTAGGGGTTTAAGGTAAATTTTAGCCTAGGAGTCTCATCTAGGGTAATAAAGAAGAATAAAAACCTAGGAGTCTCACTTAGGGTTTTATAGGAGTTGCACCTAAGAATAGTTGAGTCACACAACCAAAGAGCAAAAACTTTGTTGGAAAAACTTTTCAATTATTTATTGACTGCTTTAGAAGAGAGGACAAAGCCTATTTATAGCCAAGGAAGCAATCCTAGTTAGAATGCAAACTCTTTATTAAAACTCTAATATCCTAATCCTACTAATAAAATTAAACAGGACTCTAAAACAATTAAAAGACTAAAATTAAATTCCTATTCAAAGTTCTAGCAGAGATTGAAATTACAAAAATAGCGTTGACTTTAAAACTTAAACTAAAATAATTTCTATTGTTGCCATTTTGCATCATTCTCCATGGCTGGGAAAAACTCGACTCCAGCGAGTTTGAGGGTAAGGTTGAGGCGTTGCAGCTCTTGCTTTGTAATCCAAGTGCAATTTGATCATGGGTGTCCTTTCTATTTCACAAGAAACTCCTAATATATCTATCTTGGAAAAGATAGTAAAACCAACCATTAGATTTAACATATCATCAAGCCAAGAAATAAAGAGCTTAAGACTATCAACACACATTCTCCAAGAATTAGGTGTTAAAAAGGTTGGGGTAACACATGAAATGAATGAATCCCTTGGAGAACAGCTCGTCTACTTGTCTTTTAAACTCATAGGCTGGCAGGTTAGGTAATTGGGATCTTGGAACAAGATCAATTGCGGGCTGAATCTTTTGGCACAACATGAGAAAAATAAGACAGTTCAAGAGGTACTTCTGACGTAGGGATAGTTGCTGACTTTTGAACTTCTTTGGCCACGTCTACCTTCATCTTCTCAGTAATATCTGTAGCATAATCATGGGGCTCGACACATTCTCCTTCAACTAAAGGTGGTTGAACTACAGGTAGCGTAATCGTTTGAGCTTGAACAATGCCGTAAGGTACTTGAATTAATGTGCTTCCATCCGTGCTATAGAAGCTACTAATGGTGCCATAGAAGCTATTAGTGCACTAAAAGTAGTTTAGTGAGACGTTCATTTATATTCACCACAACTTTCTTGTTATGCTTATGTACTTGTCGTAGTTACCCAATATCTCTAATCAATTTAGCATTAGTCACCATCGTAGAAGCAAGTCTGATTTGCAAACACAAATCTGTCAAGTCGTTCCCTTCTTTCGTTTCTCACATGCAAGACAGATCCTTGTTATCTTTAATTAGGGGTTTAGGGTAAATTTTAACGTAGGAGTCTCACCTAGGGTAACAAAGAAGAATAAAAAACCTAGGGTTTTATAGGAGTCACATCTAATAATGGTTGAGGCACACAATCAAAGAGCAAAAAACTTTGCTGGAAAAACTTTTCAATTATTTATCCACTGCTTTAGAAAAGAGTACAAAGCCTATTTATAGGCAAGGAAGCAAGTCTAACCTTAATAGGATACAAACTCTTTATTAAAACTCTAATATCCTAATCTTATTAATAAAATTAAACAGGACTCTAAAACAATTAAAAGACTAAATTAAATTCCTATTCATATCTTTTAACAGAAATTGAAATTACAAAAATACCACTGACTTTAAAACTTAAACTATAGTAATGTCTATTTCTGCCATTTTGCATCACTTGGCTTTCAAATTAGGGATCAATTATTGGAACTTTCTATTTCAGTATTTTTGTTCCTTAACCTAAACTTAAGGTTTGTTCAATGGAATATTGTGAAACTGGTTTGTAATGGAAAGAAAGTGTCTTTTTATTATTATTATTATTATTATAAATACTGTTTATTGGATTCTGCTCCTTCGAATGGTTCTAAATGGGTTGCCTGATGACTTTACCTCAGTATCACTGTTTTTTAGTCTTTCTTGTGGTTGCGAACTGCCAGCTTAGAATTGCTGAGTTGGTCCCAAAGAAACTCAGCGTCTAAAAAATTCAACCTGAGTTGGACTTTTGCCCACTCAAAAACTCATTTTTCCTATTTATTCTCCCACTCTCCTCAAATAACATTACGTTTTTGTCTCTTCCTTTTTTTTTTTCTTCTTTCATCTCTGCAAATTAAATGTTAGATGTTGTCAATGCTTTATTTTCTTAAATTTTCAATACTTATTTTAACTAACAAAAATTGCATTTATTTGTTATTATCCATCCATGTTGTTGGTTTACAAAGGGTTAGTATTAGAAAAATGGGCTGATGAGATGTGGCATCTTAAGTGACACAGTTAACTTTTTGTTACTTTTCTCTTATATAATTGAGGGCTAGGACAGTAAAGCCCTATTTTGTCTGTATAGATCTATTTATTTGTTGATTGACCATTATGTGTAATTGGAAATGTGATGTTATGCCTAACTTGTTTTCTTGCATAACGGCATATAAATTGATTTCAATATGTTGCAGGTTATTGATTCCTATATCAGCAGAATGCTTAAGGGACAAAATCAGGTGCTTATTTGGACTTGATGAATTTTCTGCTTTGCTTTTTTAATCATTCTGTTAAAGCTTGGATATACTTCATAACATGGTAGCTATAACATAAATACTTGTCTATTCATCAATTGCATGAATAATTCAAAATGATTCTGAAAGATTAACTGAAGTGCAAATTTATCTCATTTAGAATATTTAGAAAGTAATTATGGTTTTCTTGTGTTCTGTGTGCCTTTTTCTTTTGGCTTGTGTTTTGGGGGGGGAGTGGGGGTGGGGGCGCGAGGGATTGTTTTCAAGTTGAAAGAATTTTAAGTTTTGGCTTCCTCCTCATCCAAAATTTAACTGTATCCTTGCATGTTCTCCTCAGGTTCATCATGGTGGAGCTGGAACTACTGCTGCAGGTTTAAAAGCTGCGGTAACCTGCCGTCTCCAACAGTATATCCATTCGATTATTTCTCTAATTTTGAAGTCATTTTTACCCTTGAATACAGTGTCCAACAACTATTGTACCCTTCTTTGGGGACCAGCCTTTCTGGGGAGAGCAAGCGCATGCCAGAGGAGTAGGTCCTGCGCCCATTCCTGTCGAGGAGTTCTCACTTGACAAGCTGGTTGATGTGATACTCTTTATGCTGGATCCTGAGTTAAGATAATTTTATTTTGAATTAGCTTTGAAATCCGCTTTAGATCTTATTATAATGAAATTACCATTTTATTCATCGGTTTTGATTTAAGTCATTAGCTTTATATTTTCACTTATGACTTTTTACTCATAGTTAACTGCAAAAGAACAGCCTCCATGTGGTAAGGTTTCCATATTTTCTGGTTTTGGAAGGTTGAGCAGTAGTATGATGGTTTGGTTGGTTTAGTAGGAGGGGTCCTTGATTTAAGTTGCGAAGAGTCTTTCCATGAAGCAGGACAGCTTGTGTTCTCTTCTTTCATTTAATACCCCTATAGTGTCCCTAACGAAATTACCAGATTGCTTTTCATAGATATCATATTGGCCTCCTTTAATTATCTGCCTTTTCCTTCTCAAGTAGAAAATAGAAAGTGATGTTATACAATGACAAAAATTTTGAAGAATTAAGCATTTAGAATGACATAAATCAAGATTGATCATTTTACAACATCTCTTTATTTTTTTATTATTTTCTCTCTTAATCTACAATCTGACCTTTAGTTTTAACCAAATATAATTTTGTCTTTGCTGTTTGCTATATTTTATAAAAAAATTTATCCGAAAAAGAAAATAGTAAAAATGATTGAAAAAGGGAGCATGATGGTAAGGTCCAAATTTATTAATGATGCTCTTGGAACGGCAAAGAGAGTTGCTAAATATAATCACATTTTTCTCTTTACAACCACTTGTTAAGGAAAAAGAGAAATATTGTTGTATTGGTATTGCGGCTCCCTTGAATGTTGTGCTCTTGATGTTAAACATAAATTGGTTTGATGCAGGTGAAAATGCCTTCTAGAAACATTTTCATGGCAAGAAGTCTAAGGACCAACCCCTCCCAGCCCCAGCTCCTTCAGGATTACTTTCTATAAGATGTTTTGGTCACACAATTTTCTAGCTTCATCTTTTAATTTTCTTTTTTTTCTTGGATTTTAGGTCTGTTATAAATTTAGTTTTGTTGTTATTCACTGAAGTTAATAAACATAGTTATCTCCTTCAATTTGGACAAAAAGGGGAAAAAAGCAATAAAAAAGATTATTAAGTTGAAATTTAGGATTTATTTTGCTCTATAAATGCATGCGTTCGTTTAGCTACCGATATTAGTAAACAATGGAGTTTGGACTTGCAGTTTTTTTTTTTTTTTAATTGAAGTAGAGACAACCCATCTAATAAGATAATAGGACTAATTTTCAACTTGGATTACAGTTTTTTAACGCAACCAGTTTCAATGAATTTCGCAAGCAAAGTTCTAAGCTTGGAATGACCACGCCAGGGATACTGCTCAAGCTCACAGTCGTCACCCAAATGTTCGTCATCCTCTAAATAAAGGAATTAGCATCCAACTGCCCTTCTAATAAGGAATTAAGAACATAAAAAATCTAACCAACCCAACGCTATTTAAGAGAAATGAAAAAATAGCAGCAAAAAGATTTATAGACCTATCGTATAATGTGCTTGAAATATACTAAGGATTGGAAGACTTATTCATGAAATATGCCTGAAATATACTAAGGATATTCATGAAATATGCAAGAAAGTTTGGGAATAATAAAACAGGGGAGTCTTAGCCGATCGATCTTAATAGTTAAATGATACATATTGTAGTTTGCATTGCCATGCATGATGCATTTGAAATTCAATACTAACAAACTGAAGTTCCAATAGCACATTTGTAGGAACTGAAATAACCTTTCTGGGTTCAAAGGAAATTGGCATTCTCATTCTTGAGTACAGCAATTCAGCCCTCAATGAGAAAGCATCCCCACCGTCAGTATATAAAACAATTGCGCCATGATGAAGTGAAATAAAGTAGATAGGTGAAGAATTATGAAAGTAGAACAGCTACTTAGTTACCACCTAAACATATTGCCTCATTCCTGATTGGGTAACTGAAGGTTATCCTCACCCGCTTCAGAATTTTGGACATTCATCTGTGATCATAAGAAACAACATATGGGAAGTGTAGAGGAAGAATTGTTAAATTAGCTATGCATGGAAAGGCACCAAATTGCATTTTACTATTATTTTCATCAACTAATAAGAAGTGTTAAAAGCTTTATGTTTATAGCTTTAGAGG
Source organism: Heritiera littoralis (assembly GCA_031772115.1). Lineage (NCBI taxonomy): Eukaryota > Viridiplantae > Streptophyta > Magnoliopsida > Malvales > Malvaceae > Heritiera > Heritiera littoralis. Next base: position 518,847 of record JAPDPK010000136.1, on the reverse strand, counting down.
GCAGAAGCATAACCATTGACTACTCTGATAAATCTTCATAATGCATATGTGGATAAGATTCTTTAATACTTTTCATCAAATTCCTATATTGATCGCTATCTGAGTTTAAATTAATTAATGAATTAATTCTGCAAGAGCTGTACTTAGAAATTTTAGTATGGTCTACTCAAGATTAAAAAAAAGAAATCAGGAAGCCACCTCATTTTAGCAAGCTAGGAAGCTAGACTGGGAAAAGAAATGGTGGCTGACAGGAAAAAAATAATAAAAGGATTGGCAAATTCTTCATATTTATGCATACCATTTCTTTGAAAAGCTGCTGTATAGTAGTTTCAAGGTTGCCATCCCACCGCCATCTTTTTTCAACTTCATTATCCTCTGTCAATTGCACTCGTTGCAGCTTTGGTGTGCTTAAATCTCCTTCACAGAAATTCATCATCTTTGGGCACTCTCTCACAATCACCTTTTCCAAGATCGGGAATTCAAAGCTGTGATCCCCTAAGGAAAAGCTTGCTAGGCTTGGTAGACAGCTTAGTTGCAAGTACTTCAGACGGTTGAAAACAATGCCACCTTTTATATCTTCACCCTCACATGCTATGATTTCCTCCATCATCCTGCAATCAGTTATGCTCATTTTTTTTAGTAGCATCAAGCTCTTAGCTGCAGAGCATGCTACTAAATTGAAGAATCCATGACATCTCGAAACTTCCAGAGTTGTTAAATTTTCAAAAGATGCCAATGAGGGGACTAAAGTCTTCAATTTGCCACATTCCACTACTTCAAGAATTCTCAGGTTACAGAAAGCTGCCCGGAACTCTTCCTTCCAGAGATTTGTCAGCTCTGGAAGTTTAGACAACCGCAATTCGTTCAACTTAGTGAGAACTGATGCATGTCTTTCCTCATCATTGAGTCCTTCAGACTGGAATAACTGACAGAAGGAAGCATCATTCAGAACAAACGTTTCAAGATCTGGTAATGACTGAATGAAGCAGTATGGAAGAGTAGCTAATTTCCCAGGAACGCATGCAAGCTCAAGAACTTTAAGTTTCCTGAAACAGTCTGTTGAGTGCTGTCCATGCCATATCCCTTTCGAAGTATCATTCTGCTTCAATTTTAATTCTTCTAAGATAGGGAATGTAACCTGGATAATCAACACGTGTGTTGAACAAAAACAAAGAGCTTGAATTGGTTAAAGAGAATAAAAAGGAACAAATAATTTTTAAAGTTTTGTGTTCAGATATACCTCATTGACCCAAAACAAGGGTTCCTGATTTGATACTCCAACCTGACTCTCTGTCTGTATTTCTCCAAAGCTAGGACATTTTGAAGCAAATATCTCTACTTTCTGGCATTCAGTCACCTCAATTTTTTTCAATGATGGCCATTCTGTAGCATGAATCCTAGAGTAGAAACGTTTCAATTTGGGTAATTTATCAAATTGAAGGTATGTGACTTTGGGAAAGACAAACTTAGCCTCTGTTTCAACCGCAATAGATTGAGTAGATGCTATCACGTGAGATTGATTAGCAAAGAGTCCTTGTGGCTCGAATATTTCTTCTAAAGAATCACAATTCACAATCTGCAACTTCTCTAGTTCCTCAAGTCTTTCCATCATGTTAAACGGGAAAATAGTCGAGAGTGTTTCACAGCCTTTAACCCGGATATCGTTTAGTTTACAAAACGAATTTACTATGAGTTGGTGCTGCCATATCTTTCTACACTCCCTCATACCTTCAATTGTCAAATCCTCCAAACTAGGGAAGGCCACCTAACAAGTTCATTTAATTGGGTTCATAATTGGAGATAAGACATAAAATATATAAGAAAATAAAGAACTTCAAATACTGGAAAGGTAGAAATCACCTTTTCATTGAATAGAGCAGAGTTATTTCCTTTTGTTTTTTGATGAATTTGAGGCTCATCTCCAACATCTTCAATTACAGATTTAGGGATGAATGTCTTCAATACAGGACAGCTTATTAGGTCCAGACTTGTCAACAAGGGGAATTCAATACGAGTTTCAGAGCAGAATCTTGTGAGTTTGGGAAGGTCTTTGAGCGACAGGGATTCTAGTTTAGGGAACAATATATGGCTCATCCTTTCTTCTTCTGTCAATCCTTCCGTGAAGAATATTACTTCTTCCATGATCTTACAGTCATGAATGCGAAGGCCTTGGAGTCGCACAAAATGTTTTAGCATGAAAGATGGAAACAGATATTTCAAATTGTGACAGCCCTTTATCGAAAGCCATTCTAAATTCTGAGGAAAAAGGAAGGACACTGGTTGTTGGAGATCCCATATCATTTCAATGTTGATAGAGGAAAGTCCCAAACTGCGCAATTTGGGAAACATGACCTGCAGATACAATAATAATTCCTAAATATTGCACTTAGGACTTATTTCAATTGTCATCTATAGATTATGTCTATAATTGGTTAAGGTGAAGTTAATTAACCACTTTTGTTTTATTTTATTTTATTTTCTAACCACATTAACATGATTTGGGGTGAACTTCATGATAAATTTCTCACTTAAAAAAGATTAAATAAAATTTAAGAACTTTATTTTTTCAAATGGTGCAATAAATGATAAGTTCCAATAATAATCAAAATTACATTTATAGAATTTATAATCATATGAAAATTATTTAATTCAACTGATAAACTAAAAAATAATTAGATTCAAATTAATACATATATGTTCCTTTTTTTATTACCAGACAAACACCCCACTATTTTAATGCTTCGTTCGGTTACAAATAACAGACAAGTAGTCAAATATGCATTTGGACACTAATCATGGTGTCAAACCATTGGTTTCTGCAATAATTAACGAAAAAATTTCAAGGAAAATTCAATTGTTGTATTTTGCACACAAAATCAATTTTGTGTTCAAGAATTTGCGAAATTATCTTACGCATCAAGATGAATTTTCAAAACTCCAAAAATAAGGGTTGCCACATACTGGTTACCAGATAATTGATTGTTCTAAAAATTAATATTTTTATTAAGTGAATACTTGTAAATTGTATAAACCATTTCGTAGAATATACCATTGACTCTATTTGTGTTGTGTTATACAACAATACAGTCGATCTCAAATTTTGATAAAAGAGAAGAGTCAGTAGTAATTTAGGACAATTAACTATAAAAGCTATTTAACTCAATGAAATGAACCAATTAAAAGCCTCCATTGGGACATTTCTTATACAACGATGCGTTACATCAATGTCCGAGAGTAATGAAAAATATGTTAGGATTACTAGACCGTCACCCGAATGCAACGTGCCACATTGATGTGTGTATATGATGTCAAATAAACAAAGGTTCTCATACCACAATGAACAGGAGTGATAACAGCAAATTTCATTACCTTGGTAAATAGGCCAATGTGTTAGTGCAAGTACGCAAACGTGAGAATTATGAAGATTAAGAAAATCACGAGAGTTAAATGGATAATAGGATTTTGAATAGCTACAATATATACATATATATCATATATATGTATATAAATTAGATACAAGAAATAATAATAATAATAATAATAATAAGTGAATCTCTCTCTCTCTCTCTATATAAATCAAATATATACAAGTAAGAAAGTAATGTATAAAATATAATTAGAAATATAAAGTATAAATTATATATATCTTTATTTTATAATTTTTTTCATTATATATATATATATATACACACACATAAAGTACAAATATATATATATATATCTATGTACATATATATATATATATATCAGATATATGTATATAAATTAAATACAAGAAATAATAATAATAATAATAATAAGTGAATCTCTCTATATATATAAATCAAATATATAACGTGTATTTATGTAGTAAGAAAGTAAAATATAAAATATAATTAGAAATATAAAGTATAAATAATATATATATCTTTATTTTATAATTTTTTTCATTATATATATACACACACGCATAAAGTGCAAATATATGTAGAGGGCACACTGATTGGCACAAAGGGAAAGGGCACTGCTGGCGATGGAAAGAAAAGAGAGAGGAAGGGAAGGGAAAGGAAGACTTGCGCCCAAAGCCCACTGTTGCTAGCAACGAGAAAGGAAAAGAGGAAAGGAGCGAGAGAAGCAGAAAAGAAAAAAGAAGAAAACCAGAAATTTGAGGGAGGATCTCGGTGGCGGGAAGAAGAGATTTCGAGAGGGCTTCCTCGGTGAGGAGAGGGGTGGCCTCGGCATGACAAACCGGTGACCATCGAAGAGGGACAAGAGCGACGAGGGCTGAGGAAACCGAGAAACTAGTGAAGAGAAGGGGAGGAATGACAGAAGGGTTGCCGGCAGTTCTGAAATCTCAGATTAAAAAAAGAAAAGGGAAAAATCGAAGAAGTTGTGGGAAAACTCTCCTCGGTAAATCGATGAGGAAGGAACGGTGAAGAGAGGGAGCTAAATTGAGCTAATTGAAGCCCATTCTCGGCGAGCTTGGCAGAAGCATAAGAGCAATAGCAAGGGATCTCTGGGTTGGAGGCAAAGGAGGCGTGATCAGTGGTGAGGCCAGCTGTTGCAGCTGGTAATGGGACTTTAAACAACTGAAGCAAGAGATAGTGAAGAAGAAGGAAAGAAAATAGAAGCCAGGTAGCACCAAGGAATCATGGCTGCCTTTCTCGATGAAACAGTAGCGGTAGAAGTGGAGACAAAGAGCTAATCCGTTTTGGCTGAATTCTATAGAGTAAGTCACAATTCTCTTTTAGCTAAAGTAATAGTAGAGTCTTATTCTTAGTCTAAGGGAAATGAATCGGCTGTAGGAAATACCAAAGAAGCTGTTAAAAGGAGTGGAGATAACAACTGAATCGGTAACAGTGGACTGCAAGAGAAGTGGCTTGGTTTGCAAGTTTTCAAGGGGTAAGGGCTGACTTGTGCTAGTTTAAATTAAGTTAATATATATATATATATATATATATATATAGTATGGGAGGATCAATTTAGAGTATAAATGATGAGATGTTGCCCGAAAATTGTGTTTATAGAGGCTGCTTCGTGGACATACACAGTGAAGGAATAAAGAAGAGAGGATTTCTGTTAGTAAGTTAGCTAAAATAAGGGAATGTATGTTAAATGCTTGTTAGTTCTCTATGTTGATGTATGTATAAGTTAATGTTATTTAATAATCATAAAGTTAATGTTATTTAACAATCATAGGTATAAATGCATATATATAAAAGTATACATGTTGATGGAAAAGTTTTGGGTATTTGCAAATGACGTACAGAACGTAGGTGAAGGTTTTGTGTTAATAGTGTAAACACATGTTATGTTTTATTTTTACTACTCTAGGCCTAATTCCCATATAAATATATATATATATATGCTTATGAATATATAAAAATACATAAAAAAACATATTTCTTTACATGTTTATACGGAATACTTGGAAAATGGAGTACGAAGCATTGGTTTTGGCACATAGAAATGCATTTTGTTCGAATTTTAAAATATGTTTGGATTGAGAAGAAAGTGTGCAATGTTTAAGATTGGGATTGTGTTGGATTAGTGTATAAAGTATACTGGTTGTTGGAGTTTCTATACAGGTTAACTAGTTGTAATTATGACACTGGGTAGTGTTCTACCTATACCGTCATAATGCCGAATTTTCTTTGGAAATTAACATATAATCTTTAGGATTAGTTTAAACCTATATATCATATTTTTAACCTCATGCATTTTAGAAAATGCTACTTGTCATCGAGACTCGCATGCTCAAGGTAAGGTAGGATGTGGTTTTATAAAGGTGTCAAGTTGGTTAAATAAATAGAATTGTTATCGCCATGATAGCTTTGCCAAAATAAAGTCATTCATTAAGATAGTGGTTTCAGCAAACATGATTTCATTTGTTGATGTTTACAAACTAAAAGTGTTTAAATGAACCATGCTTTCAGTACTCAAGTCATGTTCCAAAAACTATCTTTGTACAGGTTTTGACGCATGAGACATGTAGCGTTGTACAATGCCTGTGTGGCATTTACCCTGCTTGTGTGGCATTATGCCTGTGTGGCATTTAGTTTGCCTTTGTGGCATTTAGTTTGCCTATGTGGCATTTAGGTGCCCGTATTCATATTTATGTCATGGATTCCACCTGTGTGGCAATGGATAGCGGTATTTACATAAAAGGGACTCTGAGTTGTCCAACAACTAGTCGTGACATGTACCTCAACTACTAGATTATCACTGGTGCTGGGATGATTCATGATCATGAATAGAGCCCTAGTATGGAACTGTGACCACTGCTGGCTACAGTGGATGCTTTCATGGAAAGCTCGTTGGTTATATTTCTAAAGATCCCAGTTATGTTACCAAATCTCGAGAATTGATACCTGTCTCTTGTAAATACTTTTGAATATGTATTTTGGTTCTGTATGAACTAGAATGAGTTTATTATCTCATTTCCATTGTGTCTCGATTTTTGTAACTAAGTGGAAACTGATTTAATTGGAACTAATCGATTTAATGGTATTAAAACCTTATAAACAAAAGTACATTGAAACTGCATTGAGACATTGGTTTTTGTGCATTTGTTCACTCATAAACATGCATTGAGCATAGTAGGAGCCTAGCATCACTTAGGATATATTTTCTTACTGGACTTTAGCTCACCCCCCTCTTCCACCTCACAGATTATTTTAGATAGACTTAGATGCGAGTGTGGTGCACTAAGAGTTAGATGTGTGGGCCACTAGGCATTATTACTTTTGTGTTGAGGTATCAACTTCCTTATTATCTCTGTTAATATTCCAGACTTAGACATTTTGTATATACAGTGTAGGAATCGGGATATAAGTATTAGGAGTGTAGCGAGATTGTAAATGAACTGTGCCTCGTAATGGCTTGTATTCTCAATATTGCAAATTGATGAATATGAGATGTCTAAGATAGCATATTGAGAATGTATTGTGCGACATGTTGAGATGATGTTGTATTGTGTATGAGGATGGGAAATATTCCAAAGTAGGGTGGAATTTTTCAATTTCGTTTTTGGCACGTATTACAAGGCAACTTTAATGGGACTTTAAACAACTGAAGGGCTACCGACAGTTCTGAAATCTCAGATAAAAAAAAAAGGAAATTTGAGAAGTTGTGGGAAACCTGTCCTCCGTAAATCGACGAGGAAGGAACGGTGAAGAGAGGGAGCTGAACCGAGCTAATTGAAGCCCATTCTTGGTGAGCTTAAATGAGTGGCTTGTAGCAGAAGTATAAAAGCAATAGCAAGGGATCTCTTGGTTGGAGGCAAAGGAGGCGCAATCAGTGGTGAGGCCAGCTGTTGCAACTGGAAATGGGACTTTAAACAACTGAAGCAAGAGATAGTGAAGAAGAAGGAAAGAAAATATAAGCTAGGCAGCACCAAGGAACCATGGCTGCCTTTCTCGGTGAAATAGTGGAAGTAGAAGTGGAGATGGAGAGCTAATCCGTTTTGGCTAAATTTTATAGAGTAAATCACAGTTTTCTTTTAGCTAAAGCAATAGTAGAGTCTTACTCTTAGTGCAAGGAAATGAATTGGCTGTAGGAAAGACCAAAGAAGCTGTTAAAAGGAGTGGAGATAACAGCGGTTGAATTAGTGACAGTGGACTGCAAGAGAAGTGGCTCGGTTTGCAAGTTTTCAAGGGGTTAGGGTTGACTTGTGCTAGTTTAAATTAAGTTAATATATATAGGAAGATTAATTTAGAGTATAGATAATGAGATGTTGCTTGAAAATTGTGCTTATAGAGGCTGCTTAGTGGACATATGCAGTGAAGGAATAAAGAAAGGGGGATTTCAGTTAGTAAATTAGCTAAGGAAAGGGAATGTATGTTAAATGCTTGTTAGTCCTCTGTGTTCATGTATGTATAAGTTAATGTTATTTAATAATCATAGGTATAAACGCATATATATATATATATATATATATATATATATATATATATAGTATACGTGTTGATGGAAAAGTTTTGGGTATTTGCAAATGACGTACAAAACGTAGGTGAGGGTTTCATGTTAATGGTGTAGACACGTGTGATGTTTTATTTTTACTACTCTAGGCCTAATTCCTATATAAATATATATGCTTACAAATATATAAAAATACATAAAAAAAATATTTCTTTACATGTTTATACAGAATACTTGGAAAATGGTGTACGAAGCATTGGTTTTGGTACATAGAAATGCATTTTGTTTGAATTTAAAATATGTTTGGATTGAGTATAAAGTGTGTAACGTTTGGGATTGGGATTGTGTTGGATAGGTCTATAAACTATACTGCTTGTTGGAGTTTTAATGCAGATTAACTGATTGTGATTATGATGCCGGGTAATGTTCTACCTATGTCATCATAATACCTGATTTTCGTTGGAAATTAACATACATAGTCTTTAGGTTTAGTTTAAACCTATATATCGTATTTTTAACCTCATGCATTTTAGAAAACGCTACTTATCATTGAGACTCGCATGCTTGAAGTAAGGTAGGATATAGTTTTATAAAGGCGTCAAGTTGGTTAAATAAATATAATTGTTGTCGCCATGATAGCTTTGCCAAAATAAAGTCATTCGGTAAGATAAAGGTTTTAACAAACATGATTTCATATGTTGATGTTTATAAACTACAAGTGTTTAAATGCACCATGCTTTCATTACTCAAGTCATGTTCCAAAAGATATTTTTGTACAGGTTTTGACGCATGAAACATGTGGTGCTATATTATGCCTATGTGGCATTTGGAAATGCTTGAGAGGCATTTACCTTGCTTATGGGGCACTTAACTTGCCTATGTGACGCTTTATGCCTATGTGGCATTGAGTTTGCCTGTGTGGCATTTATCATGCCTGTACGGCATTTAGGTGCCCATATACGTATTTAAATCATGGATTCCACTTGTGTGGGAATGGATAGCAATATTTACGCATAAGGGACTATTAGTTGTCTGACAACTAGTCGTGACATGTACCTCAGCTACTAAATGATCACTGGTGCTGGGATGATTCATGATCATAAATAGAGCCCTAGTATAGAACCCTAACCACTGCTAGTTACAGTGGATGCTTTCATGGAAAGCTCATTGGTTATATTTTCGAAGATCCTAGTTACGTTATCAAATCTCAAGAATTGATACCTGTCTCTTGTAAATGCTTTTGAATATGTATTTTGGTTCTATATGAACTAGAATGAGTTTATTATCTCTTTTCTATTGTATCTTGATTTTTGTAATTGAGTGGAAACCGATTTAATTAGAACTGATCGATTTAACGGTTTTAAAACATTATAAACAAAAGTATATTGATATTGCATTGAGACATCGGTTTTTGAGCATTTGTTCACGCATAAATATGCATTGAGCATAGTAGGATCCTAGCATCACTTAGCATATATTTTCTTATTGGGCTTTAGCTCACCCCCCTTCTTCTACCTCACAGATTATTTCAGATAGGCTCATATGCAAGTGTGGTGCACTGAGAGTTCGATACGTGGGCCGCTAGGCATTATTACTTTTGTGTTGAGGTATAAACTTCCTTATTATCTCTATTTATATTCTAGACTTAAAGACTTTATATACACTGTGTATAGGGTTCAGGATGTAAGTGTTAGGAGTGTATCAAGATTGTAAATGAACTGTGCCTCGTAATGGGTTGTATTCTCGATATTACAAATTGATGAAAATGAGATGTCTAAGATGGCATATTGAGAATGTATTGTGCCACAGGTTGAGATGATGTTGTATTGCACATGAGGATGGGTAATATTCCAAAGTAGGGGTGGAATTTTTCAATTTTGTTTTTGGCACATATTACAAGGCAACTTTAATGAGACCTTAAACAATTAGTCTTAAACACTAAAACAAGTAGTAAGCTGCTTGTTAGACAATAGTTACATTGAGCGAATGAAAAACGTAGGTTGTGAAGAAAAAAGTTAGCCCAAATTTTCAGCTTCCGAGGGCGTTACAACAGGGGTTGGTTAAAAGTTAGGACTTAATTATAAGCTTTGGTTAGGATCTAGGAATATAAGTACGCTTAACGGTAAGCTAGTAGAGTGAAAATTGAATACATGGATTAATTTAAGAAAGAAAATTCATGTTGACTTAGCGTGAGTCCTTGTACTTGTTCATGTAACCTACCGAATATTGAGATAAAGGTATGAGATATAATGATGATGATAATTAACCATATCTTATAGAATGTTTATAACTTCTATTCTATTATTCTAGAATCCTTGTACTCATACAAAATTTAAAATTTTATCTCTTTAACATAATTCAAAATAATTCAAATTACTATTTGAATTTGGTATGTTATTTCGATAAGTAATTTTGTCAACTTTCGTCTGTTAATTTCATAGACGTGGTAATTTTGTTGAATTAAATGGGTAGAATTTGTTTGCGTGAAGCAGCTTTCTTTCTTTCCTTTTTCTTTTCTTTTTTTTTTTTTTCTATCCCCTAATTAAACTCAAGATTTAGGCGCACTATAAAACTAAAAAAAAAAAAATTCCTCTTGGTTTTGGTTTCTCTTTTTCCTATATGTTAATTTAGGTAATTAATCAATTAAAATGAAAAATTCTACAAATATATTTATGATAATTCTAACATATTTATGACTAATGATTTTAAATTTATGCTTATTTATATATTATTTACATTAACCTTACAATGAAATCAAAATTTGTAACCGACTTATTATAGAATTTCCCATTTAACTTGGTTAAATAGAATTTAGTAAAATTAATTAGAGTTAATTTAATGTTAGTAAGTGTGTATTATTATTTAAGATTTTTTAAAAAAAAAAAAAGAAAGAAAAACTAAGAAATGGTACTATAGTTTTACTGGGTGTCTAAAAAGTGACTTAAGACATTCTAAAGTACAGTTAAATAGGGAAATACTTCACTAATCTCTATCAAGTTAAATAGGGAAATACTTCACTAATCTCTATCAAGAAAAGAAAAAAGTTGAATAAGAAACTGACCTTATCATTGAAAAAGGTTGGAGCAATATGGAGGTCCTCCTCATCACTTCCTTGGCAAATCGCCTCTGCTTTCTCCTTGTTTCTTGAAAATGAAGATGCAAATGTAGCCATTTTTGGACACTCAACTATGCTAATTGCTCCCAACGATGGCAATTCAAAAGCTCCACTTCCCAAATAAAAACATGTGACGTTGGAACATGACTCAATTTCTATGAAGCGTAGCAAGGGAAATATGAACTTATAAGTGGTTGCATCCTCCTCAACTCCCTGTTCCCTGATGACTTGTTCCATACTACCGCATTCTTTTACTGTTAAACTGTATAGTTGCTTGAGGCTGAAAGCCATAGAGGGGGTAAAAATGTATTTTAAGCGGCTACAATTACAAACTTCAATATGTCGAAGGCTTTTGAAGTCCAAAATTTCTTGAGGGTTGGTATTCCATATTTCCATCAACTCTGGACACGTGTCTGACATTAACAAACGACGTAGGTCACCATATCCAACCTAATATATGGTACAAGATTGTAATAACAAATCAACACATGGCTATGGATATTATTAAAGTTGTCTATAAGTTGTCACAAGCGCAAACAATTCTTAATTGGACCACATTTTAACTATTGAGGTGCCAATTGATTTTGTATCATCATCATCATCATCATGGCTATACATATTATTATAGTTGTCACAAGCGCAAACAATTCTTAATTGAACCACATTTTAACTATTGAGGTGCCAATTGATTTTGTATCATCATCATTATTATTATTAAAGGAAAGAAAGGAAAAGAAAAAAAAAATAGAGAGGAGGAAAAGGAGAAAGAAAAGAGATGAAGAGAGCTACCATTGGTCCATAGAGAACCTAATATTGATGACAATGAAGGGGCAACAGGGAGAGTAAACAAAGAGAAAATATAGTATATTTATGAAAAATTGTAAAGGAAAAAATTATTTAAATTTTTTTAGGTGAATTTTTTTTAATTTCTTCTAAAATGTTGAGAAAATTAAAAATTTTTCAATAATAATAAGACATAAAAACTAACAAATCAAAAAAACAAAAATCAAATGAAAACATTTCTTAAAATTAAATTTATTATTGTTGTACTTAGTATTTTTATTTCTTTTGTTTATAAATATATTAAAAAGAAATTATGGATATGTCTTTTTAATTTCTAAAACAATGAAAGGATGCATGCAGTATTTCAATGAGAAAAATAATTAATTGCAGAGTAAATTGTAGCAGGACTGAATATGCATTATGAATTAATTCATACCTTTTTGGCGTACAATAGTTGTATGGTGGTATTGAGGTCATCAGCCCAACGCCCTCGGTCATAATAACTACTTTCTTTTACTCTTTGTAGTTTTGGAGTGCTCAAAACCCCTTGACAAAATGCCTTCAAACTAGGACACCGACTAACAATTAATTCTTCCAACGATGGAAACTTGAAGGCGTGATTCCCTGAACAAAAGCTTGCCAAGTTCTGTAAACAATCGAGTTCAATATATTTCAACTTTCTAAAATTGATCTCGTATGTTGCTCCATCAGCTCCCTCGTTTGCCACTATTTCAGTCATCCTTTCGCAGTTCGTTACGGCCATTGTCGTTAATTGTACCAGACTCTGAGCTACTGAGGCTGTAACTAAGTTCATCATCATTTTGCAGTAATACATTCTCAAAGTTGTGAGATTTTGAAAAGATGAGGAGGACAAGGAGGATCCAATATTTATCAAATCATCACAGCCATCAACTTCTAGTGTTTGGAGATTAGGAAGAATGTGGCTTACCTCTGAATCTGTCCCCCATATATGTGTAAGATTTTTACAATTAAACAATTTTAACTTTGTAATTCGGGAGGGAACTGTCCCAGCATCTGGTTTCTCAGCAACATCCCCTTCACAAAAGACTGCACCTTTGAGATGGACAGTACAGGTAAACTCAAGAACTTCCAGATTGCAAAATCTGTGGAGGAAACTAATGGGAAAACTAGTAGGGGAGGCATACACCATAAAAACTTTTATCTGCTGAAGCAAGTCTTCTGGAAGCTGACCATCGCACATCATCGCACTTGCATCAAGTTTGTATAACCGCAGTTTCTCTAATTTGGGAAAGACCTAGGAATGTTGCTCTACATGTATTCAAGTCCATATGCTTTAGAAACGCTCCTAACATAACTTGGCACCATTATTGGGAGACTCTGTTGACCGATTATGATACAGGAAATAATTACATATATTTACTTGTACCAAAATTTACTTTGTTATATAACATGAAAAAGAAAATAAAATCAAAATAGTAAATTAAATTCATAAAAGTTTCATAATAAATTAATATACAATTATTACACATTGATCATTTACATGCATATGATATTTTTGTATAATGTGTATGTGTGTGTATGTATGTACGTACGTACGTACGACACTAAATATTTTGTCTAACTTAAGCGAAAAACTGCTCATTTGTATCCAAAAATATATGTATATTAATTTGTATATCAGTACATGTGTAAATGTTACTCTTTGTAATTATTGAAAAAAAACATTTTTTTTACTTAAATAAAAGATTTAAGGTCAATATCTTTAATTGTCTTATATTATAATCATTGATCCAGGCATTAAGCTAATATATATTACATTAATACATTATAAAAAGCTAAATGTTTAAAATTAAAGACAATATTATCTCTCAACTTTACAATCTAATTTAATTAGAATAAAATTTGACACCAACCCAAAAAGGTTAATTCATCCTCAAAATAAAAGTGCTAAATGTAAATAGTTCATTACATATTATAACAATAAAAATTTTAAAAAATTATTATAAAATATAAAACAACCAAATTACGCGAGCAATAATATTATAAAAATAATTTTAGAATATTTTGAATGTTAACTAAACATCAATTAGAAAATAGAGGATATAAAAAATAATTTATTACAAAAAAGCACATAATAGAAAACAGTATTTATGTGCATAGTAGTGTTGTTTTTTGCATAAATAGTCAAAACTTACCGGGTTTGAGTTCGGATCAATTAACGAGTTCTTATCAAACTTTGATTGAATAATCGAGTCAAAGTAATAAACATGTATGGTTAAAATTATTAAAGTTCGAATAGTGAATTTAAAAAATAATCGACTAATTATTGAGTTCAAATGCTTTAATAAAAAATTGAATTCGGAATCAAGTACCTTAAAATTAACAGATAGTCACACCATTGACATCCCCATTTCCCCCATTCCCTAATCCCTTACTCTTTCCACAACTTCCCTCTCTCACTTGATCTTGGTCTTCCTTATTTTTTTTTAATTTCAACATTTTATATTTTTTTCAATTTTAGATTTTTTTTATAGTTTCTTTACTTTTTTTTGAAAATTTTATTATTGAGGTTCCTTTAAAACCTGCGAATGATGTGACAGTTACATGTAAATTTACTCGGCATTTTCAAACATATAGCAAATTATTATTGGTCATTTAAGTCACTAGTATTTTTGTTATGGATCTAATTTTTTTAATTAATTTGACTTACAAATACAAATTCATATAACTAATTAAGATTTTTTTTATTATTTAAGTTTAAAGTAATATTTTTTATATGGATAACTTATTATACAAAATTGCAACTGATATGCGAACAATAAGAAAATAATGTGTGATTAATATGAAATTGAAATGATTAAAACAATATATGACGTGTATGTATATACATGTATGTATGCACATGTATATATATATATATGTATGTGTGTGTATGTATATACATGTATACATGCATGCCTGCGTGCGTGATTGTGATAAGTACTTAAAGGCATGTCACATGTGATTACTTGACCATTACAGTAAAAAATGTTTAAATTTTTTCACTTACCAGAACTTAAATTTATATTTCAAAACCTTTTGCATTACTATTTAATATTTGCCTAAATTTAAAATGAAATAATTAGGGGTCGTTTGGTATTATTGTCATTTTTATGTTTTATGTTTTCTATTTTAGAAAATTTGTTTTTGTTTTTGAAATTTTAAAAACAGAAAACATGTTTGGTGAACTATACTGTTTTATAATTTTAAAAACTGAAAACAAAAAACATATTTGGCATCTAATCGACTGAAACATAATTTTATAATTAATTAATGTTGAACATTAAATATTTTGTATTAAAATCATAATTTTAATATATTATTAATAATGTGCTATTTTTTTGTCAATTTTGATATATCATTAAAATTATTTCATTTATTATTATATAAACTTTCTATTAAAAATATGATTTTAAAAATTACATGACTTATTTCATACTTTATGTATCTCAACATAATTAATATTTAATTTTAATACAATAAAATTACATAAACATTAAACATGATTAAAATTTTATTCCAATTGTCTTCCTCTTTCTCTGTAATATATATATATATATATATATATATATATATGTGTGTGTGGTGTGTGTGTGTATATATATGTGTGTATATATATATATATATATATGTGTGTGTGTATATATATATGTGTGTGTATATATATATATATATATATATGTGTGTGTGTGTGTGTGTGTGTTACAGAACACCAAGAATGGCTCAAGGAGAACCCAATCCCCTTTGAGCAAGTCTGGCTGAGGCACAATTGACAATCCAAAGACTCTCAGGCAATAAAACAAAAACCAATTGAGCAAACCAATCAAAGATCGAAAACAAAATCAATCTAACCTACCCAAAACCAAATATCCATCACAATCAATGATCAAAACACAAAACAACCAAAGATCTCTTAGAAAACACATCATCGAAAGCACAAAAAAAAATGGTATTTTTATCTAAAGTGACAACTTTAATTCCTTTGCTGCATGATTGTAAGGTGAGGGTTAAGAGAGGTAAAAAATGGTATTTCAGATCCAACCATGACTAGTGATGTAAAGACGAACAATTTGGGGGTTGCTGCTCATCATCTTGGAAAGATGATTCCAAATGATGATATATATGAGCTGTGTAAGAAGTGAAAGAAATTTGACGAAATCAATAATTGAAGGAAAAGTGAAGAAGCAAGGAGACATGAAGAAGCAGTTGCGATGAAGAAGAACTAAGACACTGGGGGTTTGGTTTACAAATAAAATAAATGTCGGTGCTATGACTCGAAAAAAAGATTTCATTAAAAAAACACTGTTCACTTCGTGTTTTTGTTAGAAAACATGTTTTGAAATGTTTTGAAAATTGTAGGAAACACCAAAAATTCTGCTGCCAGTTTTTTGAATTTAAAACAAAATCATTCTACCAAACATAATTTATGTTTTATATTGTAAGATTTTGAAAACAAAAACATAAAATAAAATTGAGCCCAAACAACCCTTTAGTAATTAAGTTAGATATAAATTCTATTAAAATTGAATTTATATAATTTATAACATACTTATTAATTTCAATTTAACATCTACTTCCTAATTCTATTATTATTATTATTATTATTATTATTATTATTATTATTATTATTATTATTAAACTCGCGCTATGAACGGTAACATTTTAATTTATAATAATTTTTTTATAATAGAATAAAATTACAAAAAATGCTAAAATATATTTTAAATAATGTATTAAAAATCTAAATGCTTAAATAAACACGAATTAAAAAAAATTGAAATCAAATATTAATTAAAAAATTATAGAAAATTAAATATAACAAAACTTAAATATTAAATAAAAAAATTAAATAGTTACAATCTTAATGAAAGTAATTCTTATTATATCAATCAACAACAGTGACATAGCCATACGGTGTTGAGTGGGGTCAACTGACCTCTTAATATTTGAAAAAAAACATAATTAACATGTATATGGTTAAATAATTTAGTGATTTTTTCCAAATTGACACATTAAAATTTGTTAAAATTAGTTAAGAAAGGGCTAAAAAATATAAATATTATTTTCACTTTTACATTTATTTGAATAATAAATTTAACAATTTTCTTTTCATTACGAGTGCAAATTTAACTGGTAAGATTTAAAAGTTCTTTAGCAATTAGAATGTACTTCTATTGATTTTTTTTTACAAACATATTTTTAGTCTTATTTTAATTAATTTAACACTTATTTCTTATTGAAATCCTCTCTTCATTTTATTGTGATCACAGAATCCTACTACAGTTTTTCTTCTTAATTCCTTCATAATATTTATTAAATGAGTTTGATCCAATTTATAAATGATTAGTTTGTTGCTCTTAATGCAATAATTCTTTTATACGTAATTAGTTACTTAATATTACAATTACAATCTCATTACAAAAAAACAAAATATTATATTATCTACCTATTCGCATTATTTTATAATATTTTTATTGCCATGAAAGAAAAATTAAAAAGAAATTTATAAAGCACCACTAAAGTAGCTATTTAGATAAATTATGAATAGATTGTAAGAAAATTTATTTATTTGCGAATTGTTTTATACTACGGAATTTTTTATTATATTTTATTTTGTCAATGTTATATAAAATTAATATTACAATACTGACCTAGAAGTGTTCATTGGTCGAGTTAAGTTTGAGTTAAGGGATTGATGGTGTGCCTAAGACCACCGGGTTCGTTTTTTAAAGCTTAATTTTTTGCCCAAGATCATTTTTACATATAATGAATAAAGCTAAACCCGCCCAAAAACTATTGATTTTTTTTAATAATAATAAATATAAAAATATTAAAATACATAATAATTAATAAATATAACACAATAGGTTAAAATAAGCTCTTACAAAAATATTACAAGAAACATGAAAATTTTAAATTAAAGTCTGAAAAATAATAAAACCTTAAATTAAACTGCAGAAAAAATTAATTAAAAAATGAATTAGTATAAAAAATAATAATAAAAATTATGATTATCAGATCAGATCAGACTTGGAATAGAAAAGGTAAACTCAAACCCAGTCCAATTTTTATTGAATCATGATTTTCAAGTACAAACTATTTTAACGGGCTTAATATTTTTGTCCAAATCTATCTAAAAATTGGAGGGTCTTCGTGTTTGAATGGTAACTAGCCCTTGAACACCTCTATATTGACTCCATTGACAAAAATTTCTGGCTACGCCACCAATCATCAATAGATTATTTGTTATTGTTTCATATTTGAACCTAATTTATTTTTAAAATTTGAATTTAAAAGACTCCAAATTAATTTTATAAAATTAGTTAGAGTTAAAAATTCTTTTTTTTTTAGAGTTCAAAAAAAAACTTTATTTATAAAAAACTTTTTTTAGAGTTCAAACTAAAGGTAAGTAAAGTAAAAAAATAAAAATAAAAATAAAAATAAAAATAATTTATTATTTGATTTTTATATTAAATACAATATTTAAGTTAAAACAATATATGTTCGATATGGATATTTTCTTTTTTATGAAAGGAAATGATTGAATAAATAAATAAACAAAATGATCAAGCAAATAAACTAATATTTTCATGTGGATGTTTGAACAAATAAACATAATATAAATAAAAAGGAAGAAACGAAATTGTTAAATAGAACAAAAACTAAAAAAAGAAGGCATGGAAGTTTAATTCAATACCAAAACATATAAACTTAAAAATCTTGTTTTATAAACAAAAAAAATACTTTCTTTGAATTGTTTTTGAAAAAACATTTAAAACTTTAGGATGATTCTAATTCAAATATATAGATATTTTTTAATTTATTTTTTTTGGTTTAAAGATATTTTTTAATTTAAAATGATATAATAAGTGATAAAAGAAAAATTAAATTCCGAGATAATTTTTATTTAATTTAAATAAAACAAAATGGTTGAAATCTATTTTTTAATTTTAAATAATTCAAAATTAAATAAATAATTAAATAGGATTATCTTATAAAAAATTAAAATTAATTTATTATCTTACGTATAAAAAAATGAAGCTATGCACATAGGATTTTTTTTAGCTTTTTTCTTTTACATATTTATATGACATTATTTTATTAGGCTTAATAGCCAAATAAGCCCTCAACCTTTAGCCCAAAATAGAATTCAACCCTCAACGTTTTATTGCATGAAATTCAGTTCATAAACTTTTATTTTAGTGGAAATAAACTCTCAACCTTTTACAATTATGCAATTAAGTCAAAATCTGTTAAATGACACTAACTGCCGTTAGTTTTGCATACGTGGCAGCTGACGTGGATAGCTTAGTTAGCTGCCACGTGGCATGCCACGTATGCAAAACTAACGGCAGTTAGGTCATTTAACAGATTTGGTCTATTCCCACTAAAATAAAAGTTTATGGACTGAATTTCAAGCGATAAAAAGTTGAGGGCTGAATTCCATTTTGGGCTAAAGGTTGAGGGCTTATTTGGCTATTAAGCCTTATTTATTATTATTATTATTAAAAAATCCATAATAAATTAAAAAATTATTTTTTTGGTTACAAAATTTAAAAAAAATTAACAATGCATAAGTGACATTTATCAACGTGCCATACATGTGAAACAGTGAATGTGTTTTAGATTTTTAAAGGACATATTGAAGGATCATGATCATACCTCTTCAACCAATAAATGTTGCTGTCCAATTGTAAAATCTCTTTGGCCATTTCTATTCATTTCTTGGGCACTGCTTAGACGTTCTGAAGCTACAATCTTCAGTAAAGCAGAATAATCAGTCGTCAATTTTTTCAATATCGGCCAGTCTATTGTATGTTGCCCTGGATAGAAACATCTGAGCTTTTTTAAGTTCCTAAGCTCAAGGGAAGACAGTTGAGGAAACATAAACGTAATGGGCTGTTCCAATGTTTCCCCTGCCGACACAATCTCCTCCACTCCACAATCACCTATGGTTAGATGTTCAAGTTGTGGAAGGTTTTTCAGTTCTCTTAACCCTCCAAGCTCAAATATCTGTTCTAGCGAATCACAGTTTCCCACTTCGAGCTTTTCTAGACAGAGAAATACTCCGACTGCAGTAGAGGAAAAAATAGTCGATAACTGATGACAATACTCAACAGTCATTTCTTCTAATTTGCAAAAGGAACCTGATAGAAGTTCCTTGTGAAATATCTTCTTCACATTTCCCAAGTGAGAGATCGTCATCCTTTGCAAGCTAGGAACTGCAACCTATAAACATATATATAATTCAATATGCCGATCAAGAATTAGTTCATAAAATAAAGGCAAAAGACAAGGACAAAGCAAAACAAAAGATTAATTCACCTTCTCATTGAAGAGAGCTTGTACACCGGACTCATAATTCCCCTGATCCATTTCAGTTTGATTAATGAATTCTTTTAATTTCGGACAGCGCTCAACGTTGAGCACT
This sequence comes from Heritiera littoralis, assembly GCA_031772115.1. Taxonomy (NCBI): domain Eukaryota; kingdom Viridiplantae; phylum Streptophyta; class Magnoliopsida; order Malvales; family Malvaceae; genus Heritiera; species Heritiera littoralis. The sequence continues at coordinate 498,598 of JAPDPK010000136.1, read as the reverse complement.
TTCAAGGATGGGAACTCAATATCATAATTCCATGAGCAAAATTTGGTGAGATTCTCAAGATCCCTTAATTCCAGAGAATTCAATTGAGGGAAACAAATCACATCTTTCTTTCCTTCTTCTATTTCCTCTGTAAATATTATCTCTCTCAAGCACTTGCATTCCTCTATCTCCAAGCGCTGGAGCTGCACCAAACTTGTAGCGACAGAGGGTGATAATAAATGTTCTAATTTCCCACAGCCCTGAATGATCAAGCTGTTCAAATTCGACAAGCTGGAATAGCAGGTCTTTGAAAGCTGGTTGTGCCATATCCTTTGGGTATTAATTGAGGAAAGTCGCAAGCCTTTCAACTGAGGAAACACAAACTGCATACATGTACGTATTCCATAAGTTCAGTGGAATTAGAATTTTAATTTGTATGATTTCATAAAACAAGAAATGTGAATTTCAATTAGGGAAAAGTGATTTTCCTACAGTCTCTCTTGCCTAATTGTTTAATATTCACCAAAAACTACAAGAATTGGAGCGCGTAAATTTATGGACAACTTTAGTATCTGCCATATAGATGAAAAAGATCAAAGATAATTTTACATCAATTGATTTTCTCATAATATTAACAGGATTTATTATCACATACATTGACTGTGTAATATTTTTAAATTCATAAACAGAGTTAAAAACTACAACATCTCTTAATTCTTTTAATATTCTCTAAAAAGTATGCGTAACTCACCCTGTTAATCTTGTTGTATCTAATAATTCCATTGCAAGTATATTTGATAATGATTCATAACAAAATATAATTATCTAAACACCTACAACTTTATCAAATAAAAACTTTTATCTTATTTTATCTCTTAATAAAAAGTTTGATGTGTATAACAAATGGATGATTATCCAAAATAAATTGATTGATTAATTAAATTTCAAATAATTTCTCATTCAAACTTTTAGCTTTTCATTGTATCCATTTTAATTCTTAAAATAATATTTTTATTTAATTAAGCTCTTATTTTTAATGAAAATCATTAAGATTTTACTTGGTAAGAAGGATAGAAAGAGATAATTATAAGAAAAAAATTATTAAACCAATTGTTATATTTTGTAGCGACTTTCTTGTTATCTAGCTTAATTATTGGATTAATAAATTTTTCATCCACACATCTTTTCATCTTCCCAGTTAAAGAAACCTTAAACTTCATTATTTATGCAATAAAGTCTAATTAATTGTTATCTTTACCAAATCAATTTACACACACACACACAAAAAAAAAAAAGCTCCTGTAGCATGCCACATTAGCATCTATGTTTGTATACTAGAAATATATGATTAAGCCATCGAATGCTTCCATAAATAAATACCCGATAATTGAAAAGCGGCTTGGTGCTTGTATCCCCCTGCTCCTGTTGGGATGTGGAACACCTCCTTCCTTTTGAGCTAAAGCTAATGAGTTGTGGCAGACCTTCAAGTGTCATGGACTGTAATTGGGAAAACTCCATTTTCTCTGTTGCGATATATTGGACTTCCAAACCATTTTCGATGTGAAGTTTCTTCAAATGTGGAAAACCTTCCCCATTACTTAACTCATCAACTACATTCTTGATTCCTTTAAGTTGATCAAGCCTCAAATCTTCAGTCTTCTTCAGCAATATTTTCACCCCATGGTCCATGTAAATGCTTGTATACAGCTTCAATTTCAGTGCTCTTGAGTATTCAAAGACATCACGCCAATCCCATGTATTATAATCACCTATGAAAATCCTGTATCTGTCCAATGTCTCAACAAACAGGCGTTCTGGAATTATTTGGGCATCAGGAAAATGAGCGTACAAAGTGGTTAGATGAGTCAAATGCTTCAATTCCTCAAGGCTAGCATTTCTTCCTTCACCGCCAGGTACTTCTTCCTCCCACTGAATAAAGCTATCTTCCATATATAGTTCTTCTAATTTGGACAGATTCGATAAGACAGTTGGTGGAATGATTTTGAGTCTAGTACAATCACTCAAATCCAACAACTTTAACCGGGTCAATTGTGCCATCTCCCTGGGTAGCGCTTTGATATCTGCTCTAACAAGGCTAAGGATTTCTAAACTCTTGAGCTTTCCAATAATGCTTATGTCTTCAAGTGCACAACGATCTAGACACAATGTGTGAAGGCTCGTGAGGAGATTAATTGACACAGGGAGAGATGGAAAATACATTCCAGTGAGAGCTAAAACTTTGAGTCTTTCTGTTCGTCTAAAGAAGTTGGGTGGAATTTTCACTGAACCGTCATGGTCCATACGAAAAAAGGAAAGACCTGAACACTCCATCTCATCGGGAAGCTCAATTAAAATTCGAGGAGAAAGTAAATTAATCTCACGACAATTTTTCATTCTCTCCTCATCAGGCCACTCAGTTAGGACATCAACATCTTTTAACACAAACATATGGCGGTCCCTTGATGCAATCGATAAAGCAACACCCCAAACAACATCATGGATATCAAACCGTTCGTCATTATAACTATCAAGCAACAAGCAAGACGCTTTCAGCTTATTCACCACTGTCAACACTTTATCTCTGGCTTCTTTTATTGTGTAGACGTTTTGAAAATATCCCAAACCAACAATGTATTTCAACAAATCCTGAATGAGACCATTGTGGCCTATTAAACTACAAAGCAAGAAAGTCAACTTAACCTCCCCACTTTCTAACTGATTGTAGCTCAACTCTATAGCTGAATACGCAGCCGCTGTTACCCCAGCTGTGAAGTTTCCTGACGAAGGCCTCTCTAGTTCACGCAAAGCATTCTCCCATGCAAATAATCTTTTGTTTCTCAAAGCCCTCGCAACTGTGGCAATGGCTATTGGCAATCCTGCACATTTCTTTGCTACCTCCATAGCTGTAGGCTGCAAATCGCAACTTTCAACACATTCACCAGCCATCTTCTTAAACAAGTTCCAGGCTTCTTGTTCATTTAAAACATCAACTGCAAAATTTTTCTGACTACCCATGTCACTTGATAAAACATCGAGATCTCTAGAAGTTAGCAGTATCTTGCATCCCTCATGTTCATTTCCAAAAGGAATCCCAATTTCTCCAAGATCTAATCTTTTCCAAATATCATCCAAAACAACAAGAATCTTCTTCTCTTTTTTCAATCTTTCTCGTAGTCGACGGGCCCTTCCAACCGTAGTCTGTTCCTCAAATTTTAAATGCAATAAGTCTGCAATTTGGTTTTGAATTTTCTCAACATCAAGGGTCTGAGTTACAGTTGCTATAATTACGGAATCAAATAACCGGCCCTCCTTTACTTGTCTATCAACTTCTTTGACTAGCGTGGTCTTGCCAACGCCACCCATCCCGTGCACCCCTATAACTTTGATGCTAGCATCTTTCAGTGCCTCCATGATTCCATTCAAAACCCGCCTTCTTGACTCGAATTGTGGAGCTGCAAGATTCGAGCCCTGTCCGAGTAGCTCAGCAACAGCCTTCGCCTTCTCTTCTGATTTGATGCTAAGCCTGTAGCGAGTCCAGAAACTAGGACACAAGCCAAGGAAACACTTTTTCTTAGCTTTTTCTTCATCTTGCATTACTTTCTCTACTTCACCGATCTTCTTGTTGACTGTAGTCAGCCAGTTTTCGACATCGTGTTCAATCTCTTCTCTGTTTTTTTTAGCAGCATCAACAGAATCCTGCACTCTATCTCTGGTATCCTTCAAGCTCTCAACTTTATCCTTGAGACTCTGAACTTTGTTCTCATGATCAGAAAGGCATTCGATCTGTTTTTTTATGGAAGCGATCATATGCTTTGCAGCTTCCGTGAAAATGGAGCTAACGATGGCAGCAACAACCTCCATTCTTTTATTTTTTCTTTTTTCCTCAAGCTGTGTGAAACAAGTGAGAGGGAGACAGAATAAACAATCAGGGAAAGGAAGAAACAAAACCAAGAAACAGGGTGGGAAAGCGGAAAATTTTTTCGGAGACGGATCTTTACTGATGGCAATGAAAAGGATACTCACTAAATAGATTATTTAACAAAAACTCAACGAAAAAAGATTATTTAACAAAAACTCACCAGCCATCTTCTTAAACAGGTCCCAGGCTTCTTAAACAGTGACAATCAAAGAAGGGCCTCTGACTGAAAAGATTATTTTACAAGACAATCAACGAAAAATGGAGCAGTGGAAGAGATCCAGTTCTGAATTTGGCGACGGAGACTCTAAATTTGACAGCCAATGAAGCTGGAAAGTTCAGTGTTTGGGGCAAAGGAAAATAAAAAGGGCAGGAGCAGGGAATGTTCGCCGATCACTTCTGATATGCAAAACCTATATATAAAAAAGGTTTAATAGCCAAATAAATCATTAATTTTTAGTCCAAAATAAAATTTAGCCATCAATGTTTTATTGCATGAAATTCAGTCCATAAATTTTTATTTCGATGAAAATAGATCAAAATCTGTTTAATGAACTAACTGCCGTTAGTTTTACATACGTGACATGCCACGTGGCAGCTAACTAAGCTATCCACGTCAGCTGCCACGTATGTAAAATTAATGGCAGTTAGTGTCAGTTAACAGATTTTGATTTAATTGCATAATTGTAAAAGATTGAGGGTTTATTTTCACTGAAATAAAAGTTTATGAACTGAATTTCATGTGATAAAATATTGAGAGTTGAATTCTATTTTAATTTTTGAGGGTTGAATTATATTTTGAGATAAAAATTAAAAATTTATTTGACTATTAAACCTATTAAAAATTTAAAAATTAAAGAGAGTTTTGGGACGAGATTATTAAAAGTGCAAGATACCCACTCTTTGTAGCCGACAGAGATTGAAAAAGTAAAAGACTTTTGCGCTGTGTGTGGACCAATGGACGTGACAATTCAATTATTTCCCACCGCTTTTTGAAAAATTGAGATGACACTATCAAAACAAACAAAAAAAATTGAGATGACTCACAACTCAGTCATCGATACATATTTAAAAATTAATAATAGACAATAATTGATTTGACCTCAAGAGTCAAGGTGATGGGCCATGATGTGCCATCCTAATAACGTTCGACAGCTTTTTATCAAATAAATAAAAAAAAAATTATGATATATTATAAAACTGTGACTGATCCTAATAATTTGGCTTTTACTTTCGATTATCAAATTTTTTTAATTAAAAAAACAATGCTTTTTTCCTCAAAGATTGGAGAGAACGAATTCAGTTAGAATTAGACTTTGTTACCGGAAAAGTTTTACTTCTATAATTCTTTTAATGTTATTTTATTAAATTTTTTTCTCTTAAAATATTATTTATTTTTATTAACTCTCAATTTTTTTTATTCTTATTGTTTCACTTTTTTCTTATTGTTAATTTTTTATTTTAAAATTTACTATTTAAATGTAAAATTTATATATAAATTATTATTTTATATTTACAATATATTTATTAAATTTTTATTACTTAAAATCTTAATTATATTGTATCATTGTTTATTAAAAAAATTTTAAGTATTTTAAATGTTAGGTAACATTAAAAAATATTTTTAAAAAATTAAAATATTTAATAACAAAAGTATTATTTGATATAAAAATAAATCTAGTAATTTTAATTTTTTAAAAATATTTTATGATATAAAATAATTTGAATAAACTTTTTTAGATTACTTTTTTAAATTTTACAAATATAAGTTATTTTATAATTTTGTATTATATAAAAAATTTTAATTTAACATTTTTAATAGTTATTAGATATTTTATCTTCTCAGTAATTAAACCGATTTTTTTTGGATAAAAACCTTGTCCAATCAAATGAACTTTAAATAAATAGTAGGTGAACAACGATAATTCAAATATTTTCACATATTTTCATATTTTAATCCACAAAACTCTCATAATTACCTCTTGAATTCAAAAACTTTCACGTATTTTTATACCATCAACTTCCCCGGTTGTTCTGGACTTAAATTTATGTGACATAATTTTTAAGCTAGGTGGCACTGAAGATTTTTAGTTAAAAAAAAAAAGGGAACTGCTTGAAAAAAATTAATAAAATATTTCTGCAAATGAGAAAATTAATCTCATCTGATTTTGTTCGTGTTTAGGAATTTTGATCGATATTTCCTTCAATTTTGTTTCAGTCACATTTAGTTTAAGATTTGGTGTAAATGACTTTTAGATATGATTATGATTTTTTAAATTAAACAAGTGTCTTGTGTATTTTCTTATTTTTATCTTTGAATTTCCGATTGAAACAAGCTTTTTAATTGCCACATATAGGACATTTAAATGTTTAATTAAATTATATTTTAACAAATATTTCAACAATAATGAATAAATTAAAACTTGGTTAAAAAATTAGGTTAAAATTTGACATTTATGTATTATATATATTTTTAAAAAATTATCATTTACTTGAAAAGAGATAATTATAATCACGAGTAATAAAAAAAATTAACTGTTAAATGGAGCATTAATTTGTACTAGTTGAGAATATGAAAACTAACTGCTACTATATATAAAATGGAAAAATTTAAAACATGTATCGCAAGGTACAAATTTAAGGTTGAAATTAATGTGAATAAGACATTATTTCAATGATAAAGAGAAGTTTTAAATATTTAAGTTTTATAATCAAATATTATCAATAAATGTGAATTTAATTTAATTTATATAGATTTGTTTGGTTGATTGTTTCTTTATTAATTTTTTATGAATATAATATTTAATAGATATTAAAAATTATTTAATTATAATAGTAATTATTTATAATATATGATTTTATTAAAAATTTAAAAATTAAAGAGAGTTTTGGGACGAGACTATCAAAAGTGCAAGATACACTCTCTTTGTGGCCGACCAACTCTGAAAAAGAAGAAGACTTTTGCGCTGTGTGTGGTCCAAGGGACGTGATAATTCATGTTATATTCCCACCACTTTTTGAAAAATTGAGATGACACTATAAAAAAAAAAAAAAAAACTCTGTCATCGATATGCATTTTTTTTATTGGAGTCATCGATATGCATTTAAAAAATAATAAAGACAATAATTTAATTATTGATTTGACCTCAACAGTCAAGCTCATGGGCCAGGACATGCCATCGTAATAATTTCGACAGCTTTTTCTCAAATAATTAAAAAAATTATGATATATTATTAAACTGTGATTCGAATCCTAACAATTTTGGCTTTTATTTTCGATCATCAAATATTTATTTAATTAAAAAAAACAATGTTTTTTTACTCCCAGATTGGACAGAATGAATTCAATTAGAATTAGACTTTGTTACTGGAAAAGTTTTCCTTTTATAATTCTTTTAATGTTATTTTAAATAGTATATGTGCAATGATAACTCATTTATTTTCACATATTTTCATATATTAATCCAAAAAAACTCTCATAATTACCTCTTGAATCCAAAAACTTTCGTGTTTTGTAAACCATCAACTTCCCTAGTTGTTCTGGACTTAAATTTATGTGGCGTAATTTTTAAGCTAGGAGGCATTCACCATTTTTAGTTAAAAAAAAAAAAAGGGAAATTGCGTGAAAAAAAATTAATAAAAATTAACTGCAAATGAGTAAAATTGACTTAATAGCCAAATAAATCCTCAATTTTTATTCTAAAATAAAATTTAGCTCTCAACGTTTTATCGCGTGAAATTCAATCTATAAACTTTTATTTTGATAGAAATAAACCCTCAACCTTTTAAAATTATACAATTAAATCTAAATCTATTAAATGACACTAACTGCTATTAGTGTATCTAATGTGAAAGCTAACGTGGATAGCTTAGTTGGCTATCACATGGCATGTCACATGTGCAATACTAACAGTAGTTAGTGTCATTTAACAGATTTAGATTTAATTGTATAATTATAAAATGTTGAGGGTTTATTTAACAGAAATAAAAAATTTATGGATTAAATTTCACGCGATAAAATATTGAAAGCTAAATTCTAGTTTGGACTAAAAATTAAGAGCTTATTTAACTATTAAACCGAACAAAATTTAATCTCATCTGGTTTTGTTTGTGTTGATTAGTTTGGTTGACTGATTTGTTCATTGAATTATAGATATAATATTTAATAGATATTAAAAATTATTTAGTTATAATTAAAATTTTAATTTTAATTTATAATATATTTTATTAAAAGATAAATTTAAAAATTAAAAGGAGCTTTCGGATGTGGGGATGCGGTAGTCAGAAAAGCGTGATACCTATAACCAAAAAGATAAAAAGAAGTGCGAGATACCTCCTCTGTGGTCGACAATGAAAGTCGAAAAAGTTATTAGTTCTTTAAAATAGATAAATAAATAAATAAAATAAATAATCAATCAACCAATCTTTATGCTTTTGCAAAAAATGTTGAGAAAATTTCAATGACATGTGAAACAATAATATTTTTTTAAAAGGACAAAAAATATTTTTACTTTTTGAAGAAAGATTAAGATTTTTTTAAAATTATCATGAAAGGAATGAAAATAAATATTATACCTTTAATAAATAATAAGTTGTTGAGAAAAAATTATGCCTTTCCCATTAAGAAAATTATTATTAAGAAGTCTAATGCTTAAAATAAAGTTTTTGAATATTATAGATACAAAATTTTATAAAATATGTATATTTATAATATATGATTTTATTAAAAATTTAAAAATTAAAGAGAGTTTCGGGACCAGATTATGAAAAGTGGAAGATACCCTCTCTTTGTGGCCGACAGACATTGCAAAAGTAAAAAGACTTTTGCGCTGCGTGTGGACCAACGAATTTGATAATTCATTTTATGTTCCCACGGCCTTTTCAAAAATTGAGATGACACTATCAAAACCAAAAAAAAAAATCAGATAGACTCCCAACTTACTCATCGATACGTATTTAAAAAATAATAAAAGACAATAATTTAATAATTATTTGACCCCAAGAGTCAAGCTCATGGGCCATGACATGCCATCCTAATAATTTCGACAGCTTTTTATCAATAATTAAAAAATTATGATATATTATAAAATTGTGGTAACAATTTGGCTTTTATTTTCGATTATCAAATATTTTTTTAATTAAAAAAACAATGCTTTTTTCCTCGAAGATTGGATAGAACGAATTCATTTTTTTGGGGGGTAAAAACTTAGTCAAATCATTTTTATTGTCCAATCAAACGAACTTTAAATAAATAGTATATTTACACTGTAATTCATATATTTTCACATATTTTCATATTTTAATCCAAAAAACTCTCATAATTACCTCTTGAATTCAAAAACTTTCACGTATTTTCATACTACCAACTTCCCAATTGTTCTGGATTTAAATTTATGTGACATAATTTTTAAGTTAGGTGGTATTCAAGATTTTTAGTTTTAAAAAAGGGGGAAATTGCTTGAAAAAAAATTAATAAAAAATAACTACAAATGAGTAAAAGTTAATCTCATCTGGTTTTGTTTGTGTTGAGTAGTTTGATTGATTGATTTGTTCTTCGAATTATAGATATAATATTTAATAGATATTAAAAATTATTTGGTTATAATTAAAATTAAAATTTTAATTTATAATATATTTTATTAAAAAATAAATTTTAAAAATTAAAAGGAGCTTTCGGATGTGGGGACGTGGTAGTCAGAAAGGCGTGAAACCCGTAGCCAAAACAAAAAAAAAAAGTGTGAGGTACCTCCTCTGTGGTCGACAATGAAAGTCGAAAAGGCTATTTCTTTAAAATAGATAAATAAATAAATAAAATAATCAATCAATCACCAATCTTTCTGCTTTTGCAAAAAAAGGTCGAGAAAATTTTGAATGAATGATGTGAAACAATAACAGTTTTTTGAAACGACTAAAAAAAATTATACTTTTTAAAGAGAGATTGAGATTTTTTTTAATTATCATGAAAGGAATGAAAATAAATATTACACCTTTAATAAATAATAAGTTGTTGAGAAAAAATTATGCCTTCCCATAAAATTATTATTAAGAAGTCTAATGCCTAAAATAAAGTATTTGAATATTTATAGATACAAAATTTTATAAAATATGTATATTTATAATAATTATATGTACATCATAAAATAAACACATGTATATTTATTCTAAAAAGGAGGTATTCGAATATTTTATTGTAGGTAATCGAATATCTAATATTAATTTTTATCTTGAATCAAATGTACAATAAACATACATGTGTTTATATTATAATTGTGATAACCGAAAATTTTTCTATTTGTTGGTATTAATTATCCGAAAATAAATAAATAAAGTTATTTATGCGGATTAGAATATATTGAATTTCGGAATTTAATGAAGTGATGAAGTTGAGGAAATTATTTTTTTGAATAATTCTTAGATATTAAGAGATCCAAATATTAAAGAAATGAAAATGGAGAAAATAAATTTGGATATAAAGAAATCCAAATTTAATAAGAAATAAAAATATGTAATTTTATATATATTTATATAAGGTTATTATATAAATATATGTATATTTTTCCATAAATAAATATATAATTATGAGTATAATTATATATAATAATATAAACATATATTATATATTTTTAAAAAAAAAAGAAAGGAAGAGGCGAGAATCGGGATAACCCAATTCCCAGCCTTATTCTCCTCTGTTTCAAAACAGAGGAGAAAATAAAAGAAACAAAAGGGAGCCGACCCCCTGTTGGCTTACCGAAGAAAGGAGCGACGCCGCCGGTGAGCCGAGATGGAGGAAGAGAGGCTGACGCTGACGCCGACGCCGACGGCGGGAAAGGAAAAGGAAACAAAAGCGAAGCGAAACGAGAGAATGTGGGGCGAAGCCGAAGAGAAAAAGAAAAGAGGGAAGTGGCAGTGCCGGCCGGTCTAGGCACCGTCACCCCAACCCCGAGCTTGGTGGAGCTGAGGGGAAGAAAAGGAAGGCCACTGACGAGGCAGAGGACGGCGGAGAGAGGAAGAAACAGAGGAGAAAGGAGCCGAGAGCCACTGTTCCAGATCCGGTGCCGTCGCCGGTGATGGGGCGAAACCGAGGCCAGATCCGGCGTCCTCGCAACCGTGGCCAGCTGAGGGAGGCCTGAACCGGCGGTGATGTCGGCGGGAAGAGGCTGAACCGACCAGCAGAAGCAGATCCAACTCGGACAACCCGACCCGACCCGATCAACTCGATCCGACCCGATTTGACCCAGTCAACCCGACCAGGCCAGAAAAGAAAAAAAAAGAAAAAGAAAAAGGAAAGAAAAGGGAAAGAAAGAAGAAAAGAAAAGGAAAGAAAAAGAAAAGAAAAGGAGAAAGAAGGAAAGGAAGAAGAAAGAGAAGAAGAAGAAGACAAGAAAGAAATGGTAAGGAAAATTAAGAAAAAAATAAATAAATTGATGATATTTATTAAACAATTTATGGTTATATTGATGTAAGTGCATTGATATTGAAATTGTAGCAAAAACGGAAATGAGACGAATGGTGGAGTTCAGCAAGGCTCGAAATTCGGAAAGCGCGCTAAGCTTTGGTGAATAGGTAAGATACTTTTATAAAGCATTAGTAACATTAAATTGTATGTGGGAATTGTGATTTTTTAATATGATGCATTGATTGAATTGATGTTAAAAATGCTAAGAGGACCCACAACTGATGGTGGGAGGTCTTAGTAGAGACGTAGGAATTGTGAGAATCAACGGCTGTAGTTATAAATTATGGTTTCCTTGCAGGAGGCTTAGTAAGAATTAAGCCGTTATGCTGCCGAAATTTTAGGAAAATATTTGAGGAAAAAGATTAAGTTTTTCACATAAATGGAATCTTGGAAATAATTATTAAAAATAAACATTGAAAGGATTTTATGGTATTACCGGAAAAGTTTGATATTGAAATCGATGAGAAGATAGATCGTTGAAAACGATAATGTGATGAATTATATGGTTTAAACCTTATAGAATCGATAAATCAAGTAATTTTAATATCACAAATGGTATCAAGTTGAGATTGAGGTGGAATTATTTATTAGACGGATCACGGATAAAAGTGATGATAATTATATGATATAGCTTGGAAGAGAAGATCACAGTTGAAATTTTGATGGTCGAGTGATTGAATTATGAAACTATTAATGGAGAATGATTCTAGAATTTATCGAATTGATTTCTTGATCTTGAAGTAGTTCCGAATGTGATGACATGATTAATTCAAGAGGTCGGTGCTGAAAGGATTTCACAGTATCACACCGTATTGTTGGATATATGTGAGATAATCAACGAACCTATACTAGTGGTATGGATCTTAGTTTCGATACTGTGGTACACAATGGATAGTTATGATACTGAGTCATAACGAATGTATAAATTATGCAGACATAATTCTATTGAAATTGAGGTTGAATTACGACACAATCCGATCATTTATAGATTTAAATAAATGAGTGATGAAATATGTGAATATATGGTTTACTTATAACCATAAAATAGGCCTTGAATAATAAGATTTGACAATTTCATAATTTCAATATTAAATTATATAGGTCATATGAAGAATTGATTTGAGGATTGTGATCTGACTTTGTGATAGTGAATGAAATTGAACTTTAAGTCGGTATTATGAAAAAGGATATTGAATACCGAATGGTTTGAATACCAAGTGAATTGATTATTGAATAATTGGAGTATTGAGCAATTTGAATACCGAATGAAATGAATATTGAATGATTTGAATATTGATTTATTGATTTGACAGAGAGAAAGTTTGAAAAAGAATAATTGATGGTGATAAATTTAGACGAATTGCTTCACTGTATTAGACGAAAATATTACTTATATCGATATTGGAAAATAATATCGAATTTACCTATTAGGTATAATCTGATTGAAATCAAAAGGATGGAAATGAGAGAATTGGATTATAGTTAACACTATAATTAAATGATATATTTTACGAAGATGATAGTTCATTATTTGAAAACTCATGATTTAATCTGCATCGCATTTAAGCGTGCCTTCTTATAACTTGAAACATTATAATAATGTTTATATGAATACTGTAAAGTATTGATTTGTTTTGAAATGAAAGTATATGGTAGATATATATATATTTTGATATATGAAATCTCATACAGAATTTTACCATATGCTTTACATGATATTGAAAAGAAAGCTAAAGATTTAAATGTTTTATGAGACTGTAGGCATCCTAAAAGAATTAAATTCAATAAAGCATAGTGGAAACCACCTAATTAGAGCTTTGCTCATTAAGCAGAGATGCTTGTCCGACAATAGTCGTGGACAGGTCTTAGTCACGCCTGATCAGTGGGGCTGAGAGAGATGAGGTCTATGGCCATAGATAGCGCCCTAGTTGGTTTTCAGGGGACGATGACATGATTTTCACTGCTAGCTACAGTGATTTAAGTCTTTATTGATAGAGATGATAGGGATCTAGCCTAGTCTCTAACCGATATGATATGAGGTCTAGAGTATGATTTTATTGATATGAACTCTAAACTTAACATGATTTATACAATACATGAGATATGTTTGAAATGAAATATATTTTGAAACAGTACATGTTTTAAACATGTTTTTTAAAGTCCATGAGATATGATTTCGACACCTATATGATTTATATATGATTTTGTGTCGAACATGGCATGATATGCGGTCTAGAGTATAGTTTGATTTGATATGAACTCTAGACCTGATATGACTAACAATATATGTTTTAAAAGTACATGATAAATGATTTCGACACTTATATGATTTATATACGATTTTGTGTCGAACTTGAAATGATATGCGGTTTAGAGTATAGATTGATTTGATATGAACTCTAAACCTGATATGATTTATAGTATTTGAAAAATGTTTTAAAACCGCACATGTTTTAGACATGCTCTAAAAACGAATACATGAATTGAAATTGAACATGTTTTTATCATGCCGTAAAGGAAAATTTGAAATGAATTGAAAATTCATACGTTGAGCATGTTCTAAAGTATATATGATATTTATATGAAATGATAGCGGTTTGTACAATAAAGTTACATAAATTGCATATTAAACCTTGACATGATAATATGCTTAGTACATGAGAATTCCATGAGGAATGTCATGACTCGATGTTAATGATGTTTCATCTATACGATGACATGATATGATATGATATATGAACATAAGATTGATATGAAGAGAATTCTGATCTTACTCTATCATGATCATAAATTCCCATACGATAAGTAATATGAATTGATGTAATACGGGAATATGATTGTTAAATGTAAAGTGACTCGATAGGATATCTCAATCAAACATGAAGAATATATGAGGAGTATCATGACTCGGTGGTAACGATATTTCATCTATATGATGTCATGATATGATATGAAACATGAATATAGAAATACACGAAGAGAATTATGACTTCGTACCACCGTGATCATGATCCACAATATAAGAATTGATAAGGGATGATAGAATACAGAAGTATGATTATGAAATGAAAAGTGAATATGAGAATTGATATGAGATGATAGAATACAGAAGTATGATTATGAAATGAAAAGTGAATATGAGAAGTGATAATGAGATGTTATCGATGAGAAAGGATTAACTGTAATTGCATCCTTGCAAGTTTTGAGCATTGCGGTTAAGACAGTATAATCCTACTCTTGTATTTATATTAGTATCTTACTGAGCCGTGGTTTTGCTCACCCCACTAAATTTCATCTCTTTCAGACTATTCAAGTTAACATCTGCCATGTGGGCTGCTAAGTGGGCATCGGAGACGGTGTATGGACTTGGTACTAGTCTTTTGAGGTATATGTTCCTTATAAAATACTTGTTTACATGTAAGACTTAAATTGATGCACAATACATATTCTGTTTAATAAGTCGGGATGTAACTAAGAACCGTTTCCTTGTTAGTTTAATATTTAAATGAAATGACTATAGGTCACCTAGATAGTATAGTAACTACACTGACACCGAATACAAACCTTAAAATGAAAAAGAAAAATTTAGTCCATAAATTTGTAGACTAAGAAAAGTATAAGTATTAAAGGAAAGTCGCAGACTTCGGGTCGTGACAATAATACACTTATAATTCCCATAAAATATGAGATTAAGGTATTCAAATACTAATTGCTCTTCAATGCTCATCACATCATCACGCTTACATTTTAATAAATTGGAACAATCAAGAAATGCAGCAAACTCAGTCAAGCTAGGACTAAGTGACGAGTCCTTAACATTTTCTTTGAAATATTCCATCAAATGAATCCAAGGGCTCAAAGCATCTTTAAATCAAATTTCTTCGCCAATTGGACATGCACAATTACACTAGCACATTTCATGGCCAGCTTGGATTCAAAAAGGAACAAATCCGACTGGAGAGTGAAAGTTGCAGGGGGAGAGCTCCATAGGATTTGTGCATTCCATTGTTCGCGATTGCTTCGATTTGATTTGATGGCCGGGGGGGAGGTGGGGGTGGGCGCGCTGCTTGTATTCTTAAAATCTTGTCATATTTATGGAACAAAGATTTCTGTGTTGTTCAAATAAAAAAAAAAAAAACAGAAAGAAACAGAGGAAAGCGAGAGATTTTAGTCTTTCAGAGGGATATAAGGTAGTAGCTTTGAGAAAAAAATTATTTATAAGTATATAATTATCTTAAATAAAGTATCTGAATATTTATATATATTTTATGGAAATTATGTATACATCATGATATAAATAAATATAAGTTTGTTGTACTTTTGTTTTAAGAGAAAAATTAGTTACAGGTATTCAAATATCTATTTTTTGAAACAAAATACATTTTTTATGTCATAAATATAATTATTATGATAAATATATATTTTATAAAGCTTTGTATTTATAAATATTGGAATATTTTATTTTAGGTATTAGAATTCCTAATTGTAATTTTTTTAGTTGGAAGGCATGGTTGTTCTCAATAATTCATTAAGGGTATTGTAGTTGTTTTAATTTTCTTCTTGGCAATTTAAAAATGTCTCATTTCTTTTTTGAAAAATACAATTTCCGTTGGTCCTGTTAATATTACTGTTTCAAGGCATGTCCTTGGAATTTTTCCAAGGTGTTTGGTTTTGGTTTGTCCGCGAATCTGTGATGATTGAATCCCCTTGGAAAAAGAAAAGAAAAGAAAAGAAAAAAAAAGTGAGACAAGCCTGTCATGAGTACATCCACTTGGAAAAAGTAATCCGTTCTCTCTTGGTTCTCATTGCATCTTTCGGTGCCATGGAATCCAATGTTTTTTTTTATTGAATTCTACTATAGGTTGCATTTTTTTAAATTATTAATACTTTTATTCGATTTAATAATTTAAAATTAGTTTTATTTAAAATTTAGTTACAATTAAAATTTTTTATTTCTTTTTAAAAGTATATTTAATGAGATTCAAATCCAAAAACTTTTTCATAAATTTAATCTGTATTATCAACTGAATCATAATTCATAAATTTATAAGATGCATTTAACCTAATCTTCTTTGTGAGTAATAATCGAATTTAAATGAAGTATTAAAAGATCAAAATTAAATTTAAATTCTGTCCGACTTGAAATTTAAATTTGATTTATTTTAAATTCACTTTTAGATATAATTAATAAGTTTAAGCTCATTCAAATTCTTTCAAATATTATTAAAATTTTTTTAAAATTATTAATAAAATATAAAAAAAATATTAAAACACATAATAATTTATATGTATAATTTTAGTCTTGTTATTGCTCTTTGTGCACCTGCTAACTCAAATAAACGAAGAAAAAAAATCCTATTTTTCTAACCCGATTGCTTCTCTTTGTTAGAACGAAAGTACCCACCACATTTCCATGCTCTTGGAAAATTTGTCTGAGCCATCTCTAGTGGACTTGTGGCGGGATATCGTCGACGAAAATCGTTCACATTTGAGAGCATCGCTTGAGCTTATTCACATTCTGTTCTATAAATTTTTATTTTTATTATATTAAATATGGGGCGCGAGGACTCTGAGGATGATTATTATGGCAAGGAGCTTATAGTTATTACAAATATACTATTCAGGCATGAGGCTTTATTATTACAAAGTGGCTTCGGCTTGTATTGATATTACAAAGTGGCTGTATTAAATTGCTATTTCTCATATCGTCTTCAAAAAGTGTTGTGGTCTCATTTCACCGTTTCTTTTTTGTTTCTGGTGCGTGAGGAGGAAATATGCCCTTGTTGTAGGTGAAGAATATAGCTTTCCCCGTGTAGGCATATCACAGAATCCCTCCTGTAGGCAAATATAAATTTTTGTTAATGAATTCCCTATTTAGGTCAAATTAATCTTCCTCTAACTTTCGAGGCAATGGAAACCCAATTGTCAAAAATACAAAAAGATTAATGTCTCAAATATTTTTCAAGAAATTGACAACTGGAAAATCCCTAAGATACACAGATGAAATTTACAAACAAAATCAATTTTGTTAAATATTTGACAAAAATAGTTTATACAATAAAAATAAAAGAAAAAGACCTTCCTTTAAAAATTCTTACGAATCAATCCAACTTTTGAAAGAGAGCCAATGAACATGCATACTGCTTAAAGATACAAATATATCCATTTAGGATTAATACAAGTAGGTGTTAAACCACCCTCAAGAGAAGGACTAAACACTTCAATTTTTATGGCACTTAGAGACGACAAGTTCCTCCAATTCCATGATTCTCTTCTTGGAACCACAGAATTTAGCCTTTGTAATGGTTCAATCAACTTCAATTGTTTTTCAAACTACACATCTCCTTGTCAGACAAAAATATTCTTGATGCCTTAACTCTTCAGATTAAGACATACGATTATAAAATAGCCAATGAATCTGTATATCTAGCTTTGATCTATAGAATTTATTACAAAGCCATAACTTTAGCACTTGATTCAGATGCTTTAATGCGCAACCCAAAAGGTGAAACATTTTTTTTTTCAAACAAATATGACTAGGTCTAGGATTGTCATCCCTAAACCTATCAAGTGGATTGAAGTTTCCTGACTGAAATATATAAACCCCCTTTGTTTATACCAAAAGGAAACTAACCTCCCTTTAGTTTCAAATTACTAATTTTCCCCTTTTCACTATCTTTAAATCCAAAAATCGTAAACACTAAACCCTAGATTTTAAACTCCAAAAACCATAAACCATAAACTATAACCCTTTAATTCTAAACTCCAAACCAAAAACCCCAAAATTTTAAATCTTAAACCTTATTAAAAGGGGAAAAATTGGTATTTTGAAACTATAGGGGTGTTAGTGCCCTTTTAGTATAAGGAAGTTTATGTATTTCACCTGATGTTTCCTTACCTGATGAATGGGAACTAGGAGAAGTTCAATCTGTATCCCAAGAACATACTGAATTTGTGTAAGTCAGTGAATTTGAAAATGGTGATATTAAGACAATCTTCAATAGAATAATATCTGTACATTTAGGAATTCAATGTCTTGGTGTGGTTTCTTTAACTAAGGGTTCTTTTTACCTCTGGTGAATAGGACTAAGTATGTTTGATGAGGTATCAATTGTGTGATGATTTGTTTCAGCGGTTGGGATATTCGAACATGAAGGGATAGATGAAGTTGAAACTCTAGCTGATTGGAAGTTTGCTCAAGGGTTCAATTTTCTAGACATGTTTCTTGCAGAAAGTAAATAGATTGGTATATGAGAAGGATGTCCTAAATCTACATTTGTTCTTCTGTTGAAGGTTATTTTAACATCACCATTTTCAAATTCACTATATGTTCTTGGAATACAGGTTGAACTGCTCCTAATTCCACTTATTAGGCAAGGAAACTTTAGTCCACTCGACAGGCTTGGGGACGGCAATCCTAGACCTAGTCATGTCTATTTGGAAAAGAAACGTTTCATCTTTTGGGCTGTGCATTAAGTCATCTGAACCAAGTGTTGAAATCATTGTGTTGTAATAAATTCTATATACCAAAACTAAAAGGACAATTTCACTAGTCATATTTTTTTATTGTATGTGTTAATCTGGAGAGTTATATATACAGAGCAAGAGGGAGGGAAAAGTTCATCAAATGTGCAAACCATGAAGATACATGGCATTAATTAGCAGCTAATTTAGACTACTAGAAAGCCCCATGTCTCAAATTCACTTTATGTTCTTGGAATACAGGTTGAACTGCTCCTAATTCCACTTAATAGGCAAGGAAACTTTAGTCCACTCCACAGGCTTGGGGACAGCAATCCTAGACCTAGTCATGTCTATTTGGAAAAGAAACGTTTCACCTTTTGGGCTGTGCATTAAGTCATCTGAACCAAGTGTTGAAATCATTGTGTTGTAATAAATTCTATATACCAAAACTAAAAGGACAATTTCACTAGTCATATTTTTTTATTGTATGTGTTAATCTGGAGAGTTATATATACAGAGCAAGAGGGAGGGAAAAGTTCATCAAATGTGCAAACCATGAAGATACATGGCATTAATTAGCAGCTAATTTAGACTACTAGAAAGCCCCATGTCTCAAATTCACTTTATGTTCTTGGAATACAGGTTGAACTGCTCCTAATTCCACTTAATAGGCAAGGAAACTTTAGTCCACTCCACAGGCTTGGGGACAGCAATCCTAGACCTAGTCATGTCTATTTGGAAAAGAAACGTTTCACCTTTTGGGCTGTGCATTAAGTCATCTGAACCAAGTGTTGAAATCATTGTGTTGTAATAAATTCTATATACCAAAACTAAAAGGACAATTTCACTAGTCATTTTTTTTTATTGTATGTGTTAATCTGGAGAGTTATATATACAGAGCAAGAGGGAGGGAAAAGTTCATCAAATGTGCAAGCAATGAAGATACATGGCATTAATTAGCAGCTAATTTAGACTACTAGAAAGCCCCATGTCTCAAACAATGAAATTAAAGTACAATATTCGATAACCAATAAGGGCACGAGGTTTATACTTTATATCTCTAAGTGAGGTTTGGGAAAAAGCGAAAAGTAATAGATGTGCAAATTACAATTTACGAGGATACATAGAGTTCAAAGCTGATGTTAGATAACAGAAAAGTCCGTTTCAACCAATCAAAATGTAAAGCTATCAAACGTCTAGGTTTTTGTAAAGCAATTTAAAAGGATACATAGAGTTCACAGCTGATATTAGATTCATATAAAAGTCTCTCTCAAACAACCAATATGTAATACAAGATTCAACAACAAAAGCTAACAAATGTCTAGGTTTATGTAAAGTAAAAACAAAGCCAATATTAATTCTTGAAAGCAACCTAAACATTCTTAAGATATCAGGGAAAGCTTGAGCCCTCATTAATGAATTTTAACCTGCTCAATGAACAAAATTCTTTAACATATGCCAATTAATTTCCAACCTGCTCATTGAAGAATATTCTTTATGTTATGCCAATTAATTATGTGTGTTTAGTTATGCGTTTAATCAAGAAAAATAATTCTATCGAAAACACTTATTCTTTCAATTTCACTACCCTGTCACATATAATGCAGCTATATGACAACTGCAATTATTTTGATGAATATCACATGATGTAAAAATAGAATGTAGAATGATATGCTCACCAAAAGAAAAGGTTATTAATAGAAACATATTTTCCTATTGGACTTTGAATCCTTGAGTTATATGTCAATTCAGTAATTCCTATTTAATTAATGATAAAGCATGTGTAAATTAATATTTGGGGTTGTCATCATCATCATCATCACCACCATTATCATCATCATCGTAACCTTCATCTCAATACCCAGGTAGGCTATATGAACTCACACTAAGTCGTTAGCATGATATGTTTGGGGTTGTATCCACTAAAGTTAATTATCAAAAGAAAAGTTGATTAAAAAAAGAAAAAAGAAAAACTAGAATGGTCCACCATCATCCATTCAAGTCAAAAGCCATTAGGCAAGGTAGCTGATATAAAAATATGAAATCAAGTATCTTATGGCTGTAGATAACAAATAATACTGTGGAGAAAGCATTCAATTTACCATAGATGTCCTCTTGGTTTCTAAAACCAATTTACTTGCATGTACCAGCTCATTGTTCACTTTAAAGCTTTTTTCTTTCTTTTTTTTATTGTCTGGTGCATCCTCAAAGCTATTTTGAAACCCAAATTATCATTCTTAAGGACTTTACTGTATGATGACAATGCTTGTACTTCTTGAAAAGATTTACTTTTTCAAAAAATAAATAATAAATTGTAAACGTAATAAACTATTCTGATTGCATTAAACAGCTAGAGAAGGGGAAGCAGACTTAATCTATATGAACTTTCTCCCCGCTTGATACATATATGCCTTGTGTAATGAAGCTAAAGGTAGCAAGCTATTCTAGTTATGAATAAGCTTGAGAAACATCACCTTTCTCGCCAAGTTGGGTGGTCTTCTTTTTAGAAATTCTGGCAGATGCTTCCATCTCCAATCTCTGTGTGTCAAGTTCAGGGATAATTGGAGGCTTGATTCTTCGTGTAACTGTCATCTTCAGCCCCTGCATTGTGTGGATAGTTGCTCCAGTAGTCATCTCAACCTGCATATGGATTTGATACATAAGGTACATCTACTTTCTGTTTTCAATTACTACAAGTTTATGAGACATCACACCCATTCTCAACTCATGTAAGAGCATGTTCAAACAATTATGGCACTCTCAATGAAAAATCAATCGCACTTTTGGCTAGATGATGGTATTTCAACTTCAAAAATTTTGTGGAGAATTTCTTTCTACTTAAGTTCAATACATAGCTTTTGCATAGGCTATTATATATGCAATTGTTTCAAGATGCAGGTAGTCAACAGTTCTTATTCTATTCAGCGAACATTGATGAAATCAACATTTGAACTTTATGAAAAAGTTTCAGGTTCTTCAGATTCTATATCCAGTTTCGCAAAAAATATTCATCATCAAAATAAATGTGCATAAACTTTATAGCAATCAAAACTATTGATGTGGTCAACATTTGAAGTTCACTGGTGCAGACAAATTAAAAGAGGGATTCTGCCAGAAAGTCATTAATTTATTCACCAAAGGAGTATTTCATATATTTTCATTTACATAAGGGAATTTTAGGAAGTGTATCTTAATCCTAACACAAAAATAATTTTCTTCTTTAAGGTGGGAAGCTAGTGGTTTTGGAAATGCTAAGTTTGAGAGCCACCTACAGTTTCTTTCATTTGACTATTGCTATCTTTATTTTTTTGGTTCCTAGAAGGGGGAAGGGGGATGGATTTGAACCTTGGACCAAATCCCTCATAAGGAAAGTAACAACAACTAGGCCAAGCCTTGGTTGACTATTGCTACTTGTTTCTGTTGTTGGTTTAGCAAAAGTATAATCTAATACCCTCCAGCTTGTTTCTTTCTTGCTTCATTTTACAGTTACAGAAAAAGATTGTTGCAAAAAAAAAAAAGAAGCACAAGGTGATTTACTTACTGGAGGAGCTCCAAGCGCCATTTGAAAGTTAAATCGCCGAACAAGCATTGCAACTGCTACAACAGTCTGTAGATAAAAATAACTCCACTTCAGGTTCTATAACACCAATCACTAGTGGCTGAAGGGACAGAATCTGTCAGTCCAGATTTTCAAGCAGAAGAAATAAGTAGGGAATCCAACACACAAAATTAGCAGCTAGGAAGTTTTGGTACTGACTGAAAATTTTTCAAGCGTATTTTTTGAAAAAAAATACCTCAAAAGATGCAAACATGTCTCCTACACATTTCCGAGGTCCTCCACCAAAGGGCAAGTAGCTGAGTGAGACAAGAGTGCTAGCATGAGTGATATGTAATGGAAGGAAAAATATGACAGTAACTGAATGAAGGACAGCTGACTGAGACAACATATCAACTAATAAATTAG
This sequence comes from Heritiera littoralis, assembly GCA_031772115.1. Taxonomy (NCBI): domain Eukaryota; kingdom Viridiplantae; phylum Streptophyta; class Magnoliopsida; order Malvales; family Malvaceae; genus Heritiera; species Heritiera littoralis. The sequence goes on along the minus strand of JAPDPK010000136.1, from coordinate 475,819 downwards.
CTTGATTAAGAAGTCCAATGGTCTATGCTAATTTTGCAGCAAATGGTGACCACATGGCTTGCTAAGGTGAAAAAAAACATGGTTAATAAACTGGGTTTTGTCGCTATTAAAGTTCTTCATAAACCTAGCAAATGCTTCATGCAACACAATGGTTCTCCAAAAGCCCAAGGAAATAACTGACCCAGAGCCAAAAAGCTCCCAAATACCATGTTTAATTATATTACCTAACAGTATGTCCCCTGTGGTTCTATTTGACAGCAAAATTAGCATACACCTGTTTTTGATACACATAGTTAAACCTTGCTTCCTTCCTTCCTAAAAATAATTATGACTTCAGGAGGTATAGCTTACTTTTGATTTACAGGAAACATATCCTTTGTCAAATGCGCATGCATTATACACACATTTGAGCATATACATGTATATCCTAGCTGTAAGAATTTTGATAAGCTAATTAATTTTTGTATTCAGATATTTTAGTTCTAAGATTCTGAAACCAGTCCTCAAATACGGTGCTAATAAACATGCCCCAGAATTTCAGGATATGTATTTCATTTTTACCAAATTACATCTTAAATTTCTGCAAACAAAAGTTAATAGAAATCAGAAAAAAATAATTTCCATCTCATTTAAAAGTAATTGATGCACTGAGCAAAGTTATAGTTATTTGTTACCAGAAATTTTGGCTTGTTTCATTCGGATTTGGTCCATCTAAAGGCCATCTTTCAGGATTGAACTTCTCCACATCTTGCCAGAGACTTGGACTACGATGCAGATTCCAAACAGAGATAAAAATATCTTCACCCCTAAATGTAAAGTATGTGATAAAGTAAGAATTCAGAAAAAAATACGAGTGGTGCAGTCAACATATCATGGCACTTGCATGTAGAGATCGTGATAAAGCAACAATATACACATAAAAGATATCCATATAAGCACAAACAGTTGCCACGGAGCTCCCCACCCCCACATGCTTTCTAGACAAAATAAAGATTAATATTTTTCACAGATGAAGCATGGTAAAGCGCCAATCCTGAATCTCAGCTTCTAACATCAATTATAAACACCTCCAAATGATCAGAAGCTGTTTTAATATTCCAATATCATTTCAATAACCTTGCAACAAACTTAAGACATATATTTATTCATATGTCCACTTTTGTACAGCTAATCTTGAATACTCAGTAATAAATATCGCTAAAATCCATTTAACCTATGCTTACAAGTTTTATATTTATTGATTTGACCAACCAATATTGGAATAGTATGGAAGGTATATTATTTATTCAAGTTGTAGATCCAACACAAGCATAAGGGATAATATAACATCAACCTAAACAAAACAGTAGGTACAGGAAGCAAAAATTAATGCATGGTTAGTTCTAATACACATTAATATAACGGAGAACAACATGACAACTAAGGCTTGGCCTAGTGATTGTTACCCTTCCTTAAGAGGAATAAGGTCCAAGGTACAAATCCCCCTTCCCCCCTTGTACTTCCCTATGAACGAAAAAAAAAGGCATGAGAAAACAACATGCATTATCAGATAGAATATCGTCATATGCTTTTCCTGCCTATTGGAGTATGCCTTGAATTTAATTTCTTTTCAGGTCAAATGACAAAATGGCATGTGCCTTCTCACGAACAAAGCAGGACCAACCCAATTCTTGTGATCTTATTACTCTAATGAAATTAAAAAACTTAGAGTGCTTTGATATGATTTGTTTATCAGAACAAGGGTTCTCTCCACCGAATGATGACCAGAAGAGCAAACCATGTAAAACCTTATGTCCTTGTTTTTCTATTCTTGCTACATTAATTCTTTGCCAAAGAAATCTACATTTTACATAAATATATTTTTCATAGAGTTGCTAAGGGAAGAACTTACTGATAAAAGTACATAAATTAGTACCTAAAGTTTTTATATGTGCGGACCACAAAAAAGAAGAATTAAAACATCTCAAAAGAGGGGAATTGGCTTCTTTTTCTTGAAGAACTAATCTTTGAATTACCTTTGATAAAAGATAGAAGGTCCATGTCAACATAGCAGCTGATGTTTCATGGCCAGCAATAAGCATTGTCATTAAATCATCACGAAGTTGCTTACTAGAAACCTGCAAAGACTCGAGGAAATCTTAGATCACTTGAGTTGCAATTCACATATTTGACAACTATTAATACATACATCATCTCCCGACCCCAGCAGGAAGTGGAGAATACTAGGATCTTGCTCATTCATGTACTCATCGTGAAACTGTAGCTCTTCTTCTTCTACCATCCTCTGAAAATTGCAAATTTTAAATTAAAAAAAAAGAATAAAACAAAAGGATTAATCAAGTATGTTAAAAGGTTAATAGCATTGAGATATAGATAACAATATGTAGAACATACAGCAACCCAACAATTAGACTAAACCACAAGTGACAATTTTAAGCTTACACGGATATATTAGATAGAAGCAGAGTGCCAAATTAAGAAAATTTCCAGATCTTGGTATACATATGTCAACTGAGAAGGGGTTCTGTAAAGATTTGTAGCAAACTCCACTTAGTTTAACCAATACATGCTAAAGGCAACATATTCATAGAACAAACAATTAATTACAAATTCTCTCAAATTCAAAGACTGATACTGTTATTGTTCCATTGAAAAGGGGACCTAGGAAAAGAAAGCTGGGACCTATTTAGTGTTGCCATTAGCCTTAAGGGCTTATATCGATTTGGCTTCATGTGTACTACTCCTGCAAAAAACCAACTAACTAGCCCACTAAACTTATTCAAATGGACGTGTTTATCATCAACATATAATTTTTGCTATCTCCAATAAAATGCCAAGAATGATCATTTAGAGATGTTTTAAGGTCTGACATTTCCTATCTATATGTGAAGGATGTGTCCCAGTGCTTGGTATAACTGCAAAAAGCTATGCAGGCACCAAATGTTGTATTTGATACTTCATACTACATGTTCACATATGCACAGATATCATTGGATTTACACAGTGACTATAGAGGACATTAATATTATCTCACTACACATACTGATAACTTTACCATGCATGTCGCAATCAGATCATCTAGTACATCATTAATCAATTTGAGTGCTTCTGAAACCTTCCTTTGTCGTGGTGAAATGTCTTTCCAAATAGGGATCTCCCAGGTAGGAATTGGGGAGACACTTCGATCTTCTGCTTCCCGCAAAACAGTGTAAACAGCCTATCCAAGCCAAAATTTAGACAAATATGTTAGAAGGTTTTAACAAAAATGTAAAATGAAACTCAGTGGCAAAAGCATAACATAATTGTCACCAAAAAAATAGATAAGAAAATATCTCAACTATGCTGGTATCATTTGTTAATGAATCAAAATCGTAATTAAATACTGCCTTGCCAATAATGTCCAACGTCAAACGGGAGAAAAGTGATTCCATTTCTACATCATCCCCATCAGCTGCAGCATCATCTAGCTTCTGGCAAAGCCTATTGGTAGCTTGTCCAAATAGGCTAATCATAGCTGCTACATACTAAAAATTGAAACATGAAAAGTAACAGCAATACTTGATTCAGTTAAAATAATATTTCTAAAAACACACCTGCCATCTAATGATTTTGGGTGGTTTTCAATCATTTTTAACAAATATTCATTAATTTATCACTCTTTTTGGCACTACATTTTGCTATTAGCAGTTTTGGCCCAGTACTTTAAATCATTATATGATTATCAGGAAAACCCTTAGTTCCAGCCACTATTTTCTTGAATTCATTTATAAGTCTTAAGTTATTTATATGATTATCTAAGAACACCTTAGTAACCCTTTATATTCCTTTTTAAGTAAGCCAGCAAGTTTATATTCCTTTTCATTTTCCATTTTAAACTATGAATTATACCTCTAACTTCCAACAACTCTGAAATTTCCATTCATAGCTCAAGCATCTACAAGGCGCTAACATGCTTAGAAGAGAAATGGCATGGGATAGAATTTCTGATTTTACATGAATCAAATCTAATTAAATCAAAGTCATGTGTTGTCTAAGATAATACACAATATAATAACAAACCAATTTTCTTTGTTAAAACATTGGACCCATAAATTAATTACAACACCTTTTGATGCAGAGCTGGGCCTATAGCACGTCTTCTAATGCGCCATATCTCACCATCAGCTGGGATGAGTCCCTTCCCCATGACAAATTCCAAAATCTCTGCTAATATACCCTTTAAATTAAAGAGAATAAAAGATGAGACAAAAAATAAAGCAATATTAGCCCATCCAACACGTAGAAAAACCAAAAAGTTTAATATGGTTTACCTTTGAATAAGACTTTGAGTTGTCCCTCAATATGTGCTTAGCAACAGAAGGATCAGAAACAATCAAAAACGACTGCAGCAATATCCCCAAATGATCAAAAGGAAATCCATGATTAATTATCTCAGACAACACTATATATTAGACACAAATTTAAGTAAAAAGAAAAAGGAAACACAAACCTTTGGTCCAAAGGTTAGCCTGAAAATTCCACCATAAGTGAGATAAAGCTCAAACAGAGGGAGGAAGAAGGCCTCACTCCTGATGGCCTTAATTCCCCCTTTGGGCACTGGAATCTTAGGATAATCTTCAATGTCATCAGCCCATTTAAATAAGATTTCAAGAACCTCACCAGGAACTCCTAGTTTGGACAAACCGTTCCTCAATTGACATGGAAAACTTGTTCCCAGAAACAAAAAGACATAAGAACATGCAAATTAATTGAAAATTTAAAATAAAAGAATACAGGAAACAGAAAACAGACTAAAAGGAATATATCACATTCACCAACATAAATCTAATTTAGCCAATCCACATGACATGCAAGATAACAAAAAAAATTTAAGAATACCAAGTCCAAGATGATTCTCACCACAATTAGTTAAAAACCTAAGAAAGGAAAAAAAAAATCTAAATCCTTTCTTCTTTAACAAGAAATATTCCCAGAGTTTATTAATCATCACAATCACAATTAAAGGGTGAAAAAAATACAAGAATTATTAGAAAAACCAGTTACCCAGATTTCTGAACAGTGAATTCTCCCGGACCAATCCTAGCAGACAACTCGGCCCGGCGTTTCTCTTCAGGTAAACGTTCCACACTTTTAACACCATCGTCAACTGAATCAGGCTCTCTCCCATTAGAAGATGACCCGCATTTTACTATTCTAAACTGAGATGTCCCTGAAAAATCCCATAAAACAAGCAAAATGAAGCTTAAAAAAATCATAATAGAAAATAAGCAGGAAAAGAAGTTTCTAAAGGTTTAAACATACCATAAGGCTTCAAAGGAAAAGCTGTGGATTTGGGCTTGGTTGAATGAAGTTGAACAAGAAAAAAAACTGGAGTGGCAGCCATAATTCATTAGCCTGCCAATGAAATTGGTTCTACTTTGTCTTTTGGAAAAATGAAATGAAGATAATAATGGAAGTGAAATCTGGCGGGTCCTCCAACTCTCAAACTCTGCCATATGCCTTAACCGCACAAAAAACAGGAAGTCTGACCAGGGAATCTGGATTACTTTAGATACCGTTTCATCAAATCACCATTTTCCGATTCATCATATATTATTCTTTTTAGTGAGGTAGCTTGTCGTTTTCTGTCAAAGTTATCTTTGGGTTTAAATAATGAGTATTTGTACGTTAATTAAGAATTCATTTTTTTCCCTCTCTGGCGGTTAGCATGTTTGTAACCGTTTTTCAGGAGGGTTCTGTCTTGTGAAAGTACAAGTTTTTGTGTACTGTTTTGTCCACGTTCTATTGTATTGTGTATTTTCAATCTGCAATCTTCCAAATTTCACAAATCCTGTTTGTTTGTTTGTATGTTTGTTTGTTTTCATACAAAATGGCTGCAACCTTAGATAAAGTTTGGTCCAAACTTTTCTCTAATTGAGACGGTGCAACCTCATGTGGTTATCGTAAAGAATTGGGTAGTTAACACCATGGAACAAGGAGAGAGTTGTTTGGTGGAACAACTCTTCACCAAATGTGCTGTTAATTTGGATGCCATGCAAATTGTGTTCTACAATGTCTGGAGGATCTTCCAAAGTCCCCCAATACGTGCAGTTGGTGAATAAAAGCTTTTTTTTTTTGTTTTGAGTGTTTCAATAAATCTCAATAAATCTGGAGAGTTTCAATAAAGTCCCCCAATACGTGCAGTTAGTGAATAAAAGCTTTTTTATTGTGTTCTACAATGTCTGGAGGATCTTCGAAAGTCCCCCAAATCGTGGTCTTTCAATAAATCTCTATTAGTGTTGAAAGACTTTGATGGATTACCTGCCCCTAGTGACATCAATATGTTTCATTGTCCGTTTTGAGTGCAAATCCATAGTCTTCCATTAGGGATGATGAATCTTCTATTGGTACAGTTCCTGGTGAAATCATAGGAGAGGTGGAGGAAATCGACATGGAGGGTGATAATATGGCATGGGGAAAGTGGTTAATGGTTCGGATCGATATTCGAAAGTCTCTAAGTAGAGGGATAAGGATTGTATTGCCTGATAACAGAGGAACTCAACTAGTTTCCTTCCCTCATGAACGTCTGCTTGATTTTTTCATTTTTTGTGGTTGTCTAGGTCATCATGAAACTGATTGCATGGTGTCTAGATCATTATGAGACCTTGCATGCAACAAGGATACTTGTGATTGCATGGTGTCTAGATCATCATGATTCCAGCCTCTTTAATATCTCTTTTTTTAATTTCCTTCAGATTTTCAGCTTGAACAAAGAGATTTCCTAGTCGATACTTAAGGGAAATGATAGTTTCGGCATTAACTCTGAAAACCGAAATAAGAGAGTATGAAGGAGAAAATTGTAATGTTTTCAACACTAGTGAATTTCTTCTAACATTTCGGTTTTGGTATGGGACACACTCGGTATCTGCTTAAGAGATAATGGGTGATATTTCACTATTACACACTTGATTCTGATTGCCACTTTAAGTATAATCTTACTTCATGTTTATTTGTCGTCCACCATCTCATATTTTATTTATTAAATTTAATTCCTTGATATGCACCTCGATATAATCATCAATAATTTCCCATTATTTTATATAATTTATATTATCATATTTTGACCTTTAAATAATATTTTTGGGTAGCAAAAATTAACTTTTTACCTCTGTGCCCAATTTCCACCAAACTTCACCAAAATAAAATAATCTAGACATCCTCAACTTCAGTAATTTGTTCAAAAATTTTGCTCAAATCAGTTAATATTTACTTTGGTATATTTGCAAGTAGTAACGTATTTACAGGTTATCGCACAAGGATTCATTGTTTTGATTGGTTTTCCTTATTTATGGATGGAAACGCACGCCTCTTCCGATTTTCCAAACAGTGGTGCTTTTCGATCTATATGATTGGGAATATGAAGAAAAAAGGATGATTGGTGAAGGGGATTACTCCTAGTGGCTAGAACGGGAATCAAATGGGTTTTGCAGAGGCTAAGAGTGATTTATACAAAACTCACAAGAAAAACAAAAATAAAAAAGGGAAACTAAGCATTTCTGCTAGGGTTTTCGAGTGCTTCAATTCAATTGGGGCTAAGTGAGATGATTAATTGTAGGCAATAAAAAGTGAAATAAATGTAAGTCAGAAGAAGGGAAGATGGAAGAGGAAAAGTTTCGACGACGATGGAGCTCTCTGTGAGAGAAAACCTAAGGAGACTTCTATTTGCACCACATTATTTACTCTTTACACTACAAAAAAAGAAAAAAAACTAAATCTACCCCCTGAAATGACAAGTTTATCCTTCATTCAATAAATCTTTTTCTCCTCCCCTCAGTCGGACCCATCTGCTCCGACAGCACTTCTTCTCCACGGTCCGTTCCTCAGCCTTCTTCCTCCTTCTCTTCTCCAACTGTTGTAGAACAGGTACAATGAAATAAAATTTTGGTTGAATTTTAGTTGGCATTTTGGCTTTAGGGTGAGGCTGCTGGGCGAGGCAGGTGAGGCTCTGGGGCAAGCCTCGTGCACGTGAGGCTGCGGGGTGAGCCTCGCGCAGCAATGCACAGGTGGGTGAGCCTCGCTTAGGGGAGGCTACGGGGTGAGCCTCGCGCAGGTGCTGCACGAGGTCGGCAGCCGTGAGCGAGGCTCGCCAGGAGCCCATTGCGCTCGCCCAGCGCGCAAGCTGGGTTGCGCGAAGGCAAGCAATACGCGCAACCTGGCTTGCGCGCGAGCTTGCCCAGCGCGCAACCCAGCATGCGCGCGGACAAGTCATGCGCGCAAGCCAAGTTGCGTGCTTTCTGGCCCAACGCGCAACCCAGCTTGCGAGCGGGCAAGCAACGCACGCAAGCTGGGTTGCGCGTTGGGCAGGCTCGCGCGCAAGCCAGGTTGCGCGCATTGCTTGCCCGCGCACAACCCAGCTTGCGCGTTGAGTCAAAACCTTTGTAGCCTTTGTTTGTCATTACCTTTTGATTAATGGATTGAGTGTTTTTTTTTATGCAGCTTCTTTTGTCACTACCTAAGCCAGAGTCTTCGAAGGCTGCTTTTAGTCAACAATCTGATTTAGGTATAATTTGCTACTTTTATTCTGTTTTTCTTAAACATATTAACTTAGATGACATGAAACCTTGATCACAGCATGGTGCATTTGATTTTTGTTTGAAGTCTTCTTCTCTAGCCTTTATGTTTGTATTGATCAAGTTTTCTTGTTTATGAGTTGGTGCATCATGATAATTATATACTATTATTTTGTTACTTCCACCCACATTGTTTTATTCTTCTAAAAATGCCATCAATCTCAGACATAAATTTTTTTTTTCAGACATGGCAGATACACAAGGTGGAGGAAGACGGCGGCGACCCACAGGCTCCGAGAGAAGATGACGAGTTGGCCAATATTGTGCTCAGCAAGCCGAGCAGGACGAGTATGCCGAGCAGGCTGAACAGGCCGAGCAAGTCGAGCATGCCGAGCAAACAGCTTCAGATGATGCAGAGGAGGTACTTGAGCCTTGTCCTGGAGGCCCGAGTGATATGTCTGTTTTGAGAAGTTTTAGATCACATGTGGTTTTTGCCATATGGGGCGGTGAGGTAATTATTTTGTTAAATTTAATAATATAGATCTATTTTATTTGTTAAAAATGATCTTATTATTTGTTGTTTATGATATAGGAGCGAGGCAACTTGAAGGTTCTTAATCATAGCCAAAAAATATCGATGTGGACTTTAGACGATGATCGATCACGTATTCGCTCCATTGTTTTACAATCCGTCTTAGGTTGTTTGGTTGAGTGCAGTTATCGCACTTGCAATAGTACTCTCATCTCTGCTTTTTGTGAGAGGTGGCAGCCGGAGACGAACACATTCCATATGTCTTTTGGGGAGATGACGATTACCCTAGACGATGTAGCTACATTGCTTGGTGTACCCGTGGTCGGGGGGATCGTATCATGCCAGCACATCTCCATGAAGCGTGCAATCAGAATATTAGTTCGTTTGTTAGGCGTCTCCGTTATGGAAGCTCAAGCAGCGACAAGTACCGGTCGTGGATCTAGTGTGACATTGCAATGGTTGAGATCCACTTTTCGTAATGTGACCGATACCTTCAGTGATGAGGAAATAGTGTATGCTACTCGTGCATACTTACTTCATTTACTTGGGTGCACACTTTTTGTGGATAAGAGTGGATCGCATGTTCCTGTTTCATTGTTGTCATGTTTAGAGGATTTAACAGTTATCAGCGAATATGCGTGGGGTGCGTGTGCTCTTGCTTATATGTATAGACAGTTGGGTCTTGCGAGCAGGGCAAAAGTACACGGGATTGGAGGTTATATGACTCTTTTTCAAGTATTAAGATTTACTTTTATATAAATAACTTGTGAATTATAATTTGTTTATAATTAATTTATCAATGATTGATGTTTTATTTGATATAGGCTTGGATTTATGAGCACTTTCCATCATTGAGTCCCGAGTTGAACTTCAATTACGAGGATAGTTTGCCGCGAGCTCGACGATGGAAGCCACGTGGTTATGGTCAAGATGTGAACGTGTTGCGGGAGCATCTAGATGACCTCCAACGTAATCAAGTGTGCTGGGTTCCATATGCAGATAGTCGAAGACAACATCGTTGCCCCGCTCTCTTTTTTCACGATCTGCTTAAAGGCTGGGGATGTCGTGGAGTCATACCATCCAGAGAGAGTGTTACGGCAGTGGGGCTATGTACAGACCGTACCTCCGAGACCTTTAGCGCCATATAGAGCACAGAGAGGTAGTACGAGTGCCACTTATGATGTGGTTTATCAGTTTATGGATCAATTATGGTAGAGATGGCCTATGTATGTCCTCAGAGAAGAGAATAGAGGACGTATGTGTGTGATCCCAGGAGAGACGGCTCCCGATTATATGGCTTGGTATGGCTCTATTTCTCATAGATTCGTACAAAATCCAGCACGCAGATCGAGGCTTCAAGCTCCCTCAGTCGATTCTGATCAATCTAGTGTAAGTTATTAACACAAAATCCTAAGTGAATAAAATTTGTTCATACTATTTGATTTGATAAAATTTCTTTCATGTATTGTTTCGCAGCACATGTCAAGGGCAGTGTCTCTCTGTGAATTACTCATGAGTGGCAGCAGAGATGTGGAGACATTGACAAAGGGAATTTACGACCTGCATGAGATATTAACTGGGTCGTCAGATGCTGCTTCATCCTCGGCTCCTCCTCCAGCTCCATCACAGACAACACCTCCTCCAGATCCATCACAGACAGCTCCTCCTCTAGCTCCTCCACCAGTTACATTAGAGATGGCTTCTCCACCAGTTACATCAGAGATAGCTTCTCCACCAGTTACTCATTTTTATACTAGGCTCGGGAGAAGGAGAGGCAAGACAATTATATCGGATGCGTCGAGGGATTAGTGTATTTGTAGTTGTATTTAGTGACTTGTTTTTTAAAGATACAGTTTATCTTTATGATATTAGACAATGTTATTAAAATATGTAATGATTTTTGTTTATAATTTAATGTTTTATTTAGTGATTTTTGTTTTTTAATGCCTAGAGTTTATCTTTATAATAGTAGATAATGTTATTAAAACATATAATGCGTAAATTGATTTTATCTTTATAAGAAGGCATACATATCAAAGACATAAATTGATAATATAATCATACAAAGGCATAAATGTTAAAATACAGTAATATTTAATAAAATATCATGGCTCGTCTACATCAATGGTTTCTTTAATAGCGACATCCGATCTATTGAAATCTTCATCCACACTATTGAATTCTTCATTGTACACTATTATTTCTTTTTTACTATGCAAATATTAAACAATTAATATCAAACAATTAGTACAATAAATTATATAATAAAAATAATTAATTATTAAAATAAAATTAGTACAATAAATTATACAATGAATTAGTACAATAAATTATGCAACAAATTATAAATTATAATTTATATAATAAAAATAAATACTTATAAAAATAAATACTTATAAAAATAAATACTTATAAAAATAAAAAAGAATAACAGGTGTGGGTGCGGAAGCAAAGCTTGCGCGCTGGTGGCCATCCCACGCAAGCTAGCTTGCGGGGAAATGGCCATTCCGCGCAATTGTCTTGCACGCAAGTGGCCATCTCACGCAAGCTTACTTGCGCGCTGATGGACATTGCGCGCAAGAAATCTTGCGCTCAGATGGCCATCCTGCGCAAGCTTACTTGCGCGAGATGAGAATTTTTGACTGTCACTGACGAAGAAAATCCAAAAAGAAACTCATCAAATCTTACCTCTTCTTCTTCTCTTTCAGTTTCTTTACTTTCATACTCTTCATAGCTACTCTCACTCATATTTTTTAATTTTTTGAAGTAAAATAGAATATGGTTCATGATCTCAAAATGAGAAATGGTAGACTGCAACGGAAGAGGAAGACTGAATAGCACAGCTGAAGCACACAGAAGAGGGAAAAAAGCGGGAAAACGAAAAAACCAAGTATTCAAACATACTTCATCTTTTTACTGTTTTAACCTTAAAAATAAAAACTAAATAACAACTAATAAAAAACTAAACAAACTAATCGAACGCCAACGCCAGGAGCACTTCTTACACTCTTCACTACATTTTCCTTCACTGGTGTCTCTCTTCTGCGTGCTTCAGTTTGCTATTCAGTCTTCCCCTTCCGCTGCAGTCTACCGTTTCTCATTTTTCTTCATCAATCATATTCTATTTTCCTTCAAAAAATAAAAAAATATGAGTGCGAGTAGCTATTATGATAGCTATGAAGAGTATGAAAGTGAACAAACTGAAAGAGAAGAGGAAGAGGTAAGATTTGATGAGTTTTTTTCGGATTAGGCTCGTCAGGTGAAAGTCAGAAATTCGCATTTCGCGCAAGTAAACTTGCGCGGGATGGCCATCTGAGCGCAATCTTTCTTGCGCGTAATGGCCATCAGCGCGCAAGCTAGATGGCCTTCCCCGCGCAAGTAAGCTTGCGCGCGATGGCCATTTAAGCGCAAGCTTAATTGCGCGTTATATCCACTAACGCGCAAGCTGGGCTTGCGCGCACATACTTCCGAGTTATCATTTAAATTTTTTTCTTTTTACTATTTTTATTATATAAAGTGTATATATATAATTTATAATTTCTTTAATAATTGTACTAATTCCTTGAATAATTTATTGTACTAATTAATTATTTCTATAATTAATTAGTTTTATTATTTTTATTATATAATTTATTGTACTAATTGTTTAATATTAATTGTTTAATATTTGCAGAGTAACAGAGAAGTAGTATTGTACAATGAAGAATTCAATAGTGTGGATGAAGAAATATTTGACTGCACTTATGCATTTACTACTAACAAGGTAAGCATATTTAAAATTAATATATTGTTTCAATGCAAATACCGTAAAAAAAAAAAAAACTAATTATTAAATTTTTTTGTTCAGGTTTTCAATAGTAGAAATGCCTTGATCACACGGGCTAAAGAGGTTGGAAGAGACTTAGGTTTTGTTATTATGATTAAATCATCCGAAGTTGGTATTCCCGGAAGAAAACCTAGACTTCGACTTGCATGTGAACGGTATGGAATGTATAGATCAAATAGAGATGAATTCCGTCACTTGGGAAGGGGAACGAAGAAGTGCAATTGTCAATTCGAGCTACAGGGGCTGAAATTGGAGAGCGGCGATGATTGGACAGTCGAAGTAGTATGTGGAATGCATAACCATTTGGCTGCAAGTCAGTTAGAAGGACATTCCTTTGCTGGTCGATTAACGGTGAAAGAGCAAGGTATAGTGGCCGATATGACAAATAATATGGTCAAACCAAGAAATGTACTAATGATGTTGAAAGAACATGATAAGAAGAATTCCAACACCATAAAGACCATCTACAATGCACGACAAAAGTATAGAATGGTTGACAAAGCTGGTAGATCACAGATGCAGCAACTTATGAAACACTTAGATGATTGTAATTATGTTGAGTGGCATAGGAGTGATGAGTCCAGTGATTGTATTAGAGACTTATTTTGGGCGCATCCGACGGCTGTAGATTTATTGAATGCTTTTCCCAATGTGTTAGTTATGGATTGTACATATAAAACTAATCGATATAGACTCCCTCTCCTTGAGATTGTTGGTGTGACATGTACAGATTTGACATTTTCTGTTGCATTTGTTTACATGGAGGTTGAGCGCACTGACAACTACACTTGGGCATTAGAGAAGTTAAAGAGCTTGATGTCTTCTGATTCAATGCCTTCTGTCATTGTTACTGATAGGGATTTAGCATTGATGAAAGCAGTACAAACAGTGTTCCCTAGCACAACCAATCTCTTATGTAGTGGCATATATCAAAGAATGTACTTGCTCATTGTAAAAAGTGGTTTGAGAGCAAGGAGAAGTGGGAGGCATTCATGTCAGCTTGGGGCGTTCTTGTATTCTCTTCGACTGAGTATGAGTACGAAGCAAATTTAAGTTCATTGGTAACTCATTACCATTCTTATCCTAGAGCGCTCGAGTACTTGATCCATACTTGGTTGACTCAGCATAAAGAGAAATTTGTTGCTGCGTGGACAAATAAAGTAAAGCACTTTGGAAATGTTACAACAAATAGGTATGTAGGTTTATAGGGTTTACTTATTGTTATTTTCAGAAAATATATAATTTATTCATTATAATAAACATTTTCTAACATCATATAGGGCGGAGAGTGCACATTCAAAGTTAAAGAGACACCTTGGATCGTCCCAAGGAGATTTTGACACATCATGGAAGGTTATCAACTCCCTGATTGAGCTGCAACATACAGAGATAAAGGCCTCATTCGAGAGAAGTCTTACTATTGTGGAACATAATTTTCGACCAACTTTGTTTAGGGAGTTACGGGGATTGGTTTCTAGGACAGCATTGAGTATTATTTTGAAGGAAGCACAACGAGCAAATGATACCGGCATTGACCCTCTTGTTTGTGGTTGCGTCATTAGAGGCACACATGGGTTGCCTTGTGCTCACGAGATTGCTGAATTTATAAGGTTCGAGACACCGATTCCATTGTCCGTTTTGGATCCTTTTTGGTCGAAGTTGGACTTGAAGAAGAAAAATGTTGATTACTTGGCTAAGTTGAATCTTGATGCTGAGTGGGAGCTTATAGTGAGACGCTTCGATGCTTGTGATATCTCTGGAAAATTAGCCTTGAAGAAAAAGTTAAGGGAACTCGGTGATCCAGCAACTACATTTCTTGTTCCTCCACCCGAGAAGGCTAAGACCAAAGGTAATCGAGATAAATCAACTCGACGTGATCCTTCATAGTTTGAGATTGTTGAATCTCAATATGATAGTGCATCAACACCCGTTTCAGTCAATTCAGTAAAGAGGAAGAAACTACCAGTGCATCGAAAAAAGAAAGTGAAATTTATTGATTCTTTCCCTTTAGAGATACGCCAATACATACATTCTACTGTGGATGTTGAATCGGATGGACATTGTGGTTTTCGAGCTATAGCTGGCTTGCTAGGCATGGGTGTTGATGCATGGGCTAAGGTGCGACAAGATTTGATCGAGGAGATATGTGATTTCCGCGCTTATTATGTTAGTCGCTATGGCTCAGAGGAGCGTGTTGATGAATTGATAGAGACATTATCATATTTCAAGATACCAGCTCCTTATGATAAATGGATGACTTTACCCGATATGGGTCACTTGATAGCAACAAAGTATAACATTGTGCTAGTCCATTTATCTTCTAGACAATGCTTGACATATCTTCCGCTTAGAACTGCACCACCTCCCCCTCTGCAACATGGATTCATAGCACTTGGACTTATTCACGATTCTCATTTTGTTGAGGTATTGATAATAATATGTATGTTAGAATTGAGATATTTTGTTTTATATTTTTTCGTATGTTTAATAGTGATATTTTTTCAGGTATTTATGGACCCGTTTGCACCAATACCTCCGATTGCATGCAATTGGCATCGGTACTGATATGATTTTGCTTGTGAGTGGGAGCTTCCATATGTATCTCGCATTGAGGAATTTCGAAATTTGTTATCGAGATCAAATGTTGCCATTAAAGAAACCATTGATTTAGACGAACCATGATATTTTATTAAATATTACTGTATTTTAACATTTATGCCATTGTATGAATATATTATCAATTTATGTCTTTGATATGTATGCCTTCTTATGATTGTATTATCGATTTACGCATTATATGTTTTAATAACATTATCTACTATTATAAAGATAAACTGTAGGCATTAAAAAACAAAAATCACTAAATAAAACATTAAATTATAAACAAAAATCATTACATATTTTAATAACATTGTCTAATATTATAAAGATAAACCGTATCTTTAAAAAACAAAAGTCACTAAATACAAATACACTAATCCACCAGTTACTCGTTTTTATACTAGGCTCGGGAGAAGGAGAGGCAAGGCAATTATATCGGATGTGGCTGAAATCCCCAGCCATTAGGAATTCTAGTCTATCCAAAATTCCTAAGAGACCAAGCTCAACAGAAACTCTTCACCCGCCAGAGTCCTTGCCGCACAATGACTCTGCCCAGTCTGTCCAGTGCTGGCGGTCGCCAGCTCATATCTTGAGTGCCAGGTGTGCGCACTCATCCAGGGTCCGTCCTCAGCTATTAGAATCCCTCTTGGACTCAACTAGCTATCCGCGCGTCTCAAATCGCAGCTGCAAGTGTTTCGTCCGCCAGCTGCCTTCTCTATCACAGTCCTAGTCGAACTCCACTTCTGAGTCCTGGTCCGCGTCTGCCTCTTCTCCAGCATCCGCGCGCGCCCATCCAATCAGAGTCCTGGTCGGACTAGACTTCTGGCCTGCGTCTGCTTCCCTCATCAGCATCCACGCGCACCCATCAACCAGACTTCCCGCGGTCCTGGTTCCGCACACCATTGCACATTGTCCAGACATGTGCTGCACTGCCTCCTACCATAGCGCGTACATCCTGCACGCCTCGATTGCACCTAGCAAACGAACTAACATTCTGATTGCACGCTTCATGGAGATGTGCCGGCATGATACGATCCCGCCAACCACTGGTATGCCAAGCAGTGAATCATCTGCATCATCTGAATCTACTTGCTCGGCCTGCTCCTCTTGCTCGACCTGTTCTACTTGTTCAGCTTGCTCGGCCTGCTCAACACGATATTGGCTAGCTTGTCCTCTTCTCTCTGAGCCGGTAGGTCGCCGTCGTCTTCCTTGAGATGAACCTCCACCTTGTGTTTCTGCCATATCTGAAAAAAAAACATTTATGTCTTAGCAAATGATTGTATGATTAGAAGAATAAAACAATCAAAGCATTAATGCTCAATTCTCAGTAAAATTGCTTAAGAATCCAACAAAATTATATTCCTCATTTCACCTTAGCTATCACTTCTTTGTTGAGCCAAAGGAGCCAATCGTTGAGCAAAAAACAACAAAAAAAAAATGTAAATATTGCTTCCTGCTTGGAAGACACGCGCAAGCTGGCTTGCGTGCGGGCACGGGTTCCGCGCAAGCTGGCTTGCGCGCGGACAGAGGTTCCGCGCAAGCCTTTTTGCGCGGAACCTGTGTCCGCCCGCAAGCCATCTTGCGCTGAACCCGTGCCCGCACGCAATCCAGCTTGCGCGGAACCTGCGCCCACGCGCAAGCCAGCTTGCGCGGCACATGTGCCTCTATCGTCAGACGTGGCACATGTGCCTCCATCTCGCTCGCAAGCTGCAGATGGCCTCTCGCGGGCTCACCTGCGCGAGGTCGGCAGCCTTGCCCGGGTGAGCCTACGCGAGGCCACCAGTGTTGCTCAGGTGGGCTCTCACCTGGGCGAGGCTGCCGACCTCGCGCAGGTGAGCTTGCGGTAGGCGAGGTAAAATTTGTACACAGTAGTAGCAAAATGTACAGCTCAGATTGGTACCTGTAGAGAGTGGTTTTGGTTGAAGGAGTTGCCACCGGTGGAGAAGAGGTAAGCTGGCTAGCTTGCGCGGGCGGAGGAAGCTGTTTCCGGTGAAAGGGATGAAATATTTGTTTTTATAGTAAGGTTAAATTTGTAATTTAATAGGGTAAGTTTAATTGGTTTTTTGAAGTTGTAGTGTAAAAAGGAGAAAATGTAGTGGGTTTTGAAGCTCCCAAAACCTAATGGTAACCCCTAATTTAAACTTAAACAATAAACAAAGTAGAGTGATAATTATGGACTAAACTAATAAATTCAAACTAAAATAATTTGCAAAGTAATAAACTAATAAAAAATATAAAATAATAACCTAATATAAAAAATAAAATAAAAACTAATAAGCTAATATAAACTAATAAAAAATATAAAACAAAGTAATAAACTAATAAAAAATATAAAATAATAACCTAATATAAAAAATAAAATAAAAACTAATAAGCTAATATAAACTAATATAAAATATAAAACAAACTAATAAAGTAATATAAAACCTAAAACCTAAATCTGATTTGCAATAGAACCAAAAAACTAATAAATTGCCCCTGCCACGTCCTGCTTTTGCACCAGTCAGCTTTTTCAACACACGGCAGCAACAACAATTTCCTGCCCTACAACGCTTCAGATCCACGCCACCATGAAGTTCCTGCTGCTTTTACGTGCCGCGCACACCGCTTCTCCTGCAGTAGCTACAACATGCTTCTGCCTTCTTGCACGTCTGCCCAATCTGCCACATGCCCAAGCATCGAATGCAGTCCTGCCTTGCCACGCATCAACCTCAAACAGCAGCAGCCAGCAAGCATCGCTTTAACCGTTAAGCTCCAGCCGGATAAGTGCAGCAGTTCCAGGCACAGCCACCCAATTGCTTACCAAACTTCAACCCCTAGCACTAGTCACGCACAGCCCTGCAAACCAGGAAGTAGACAGAACTAGTAGAGAACAGGGGATAGCAGAAACAGAGCACATCAACGCAAAGAAGAAAAGAAGAATGAAGCAGAACCAACAAGAAAGCAGAGAAGAAAAGAAAAATGCAACAAAAGCGTAAGCAAGAATAATTTAAAACAATGGAAGTAAAGAACAGAACTGGGAAGAATATAAGCAGAAACTGAAGTGAAAATATAGAAATTGAACTATGTAGTAATCAATTCATACACGTAGTAAACATAAGATATCATAGCAGAAAATTAAAAAAATCTTAAATCAAATCGTGTGCAAAACCTTAACTAGTCAAAACATACCAATCTTGTTCAACATATAAAGTCCCAAAGCAGTAAACTATAAAGTCCCAAATACTCATATACTTATGCTCATCAAACCAACACCGGTATACCTATACTAGTCAATCCAATACTCATATGTTTATACTCGTTAAATTAAATATTCGATACAAATACTCATCAAATCAATACTCGTATACTTATACTTGTCAAATCAAATTCTAATATTCTCAGACTCGTCAAATCAAATACTTGTTTGCCTATGCTCAATAAATCGATACTCGTATACTTATACTCGTCAAATCAAATTTTAATATTCTCATACTCGTCAAATTAAATACTCATATACTTATATTTGTCAAATCAAATACTCATATACTTATATATTCGTCAAATCAAATTCTTTGTATACTTATACTCGTCAAATCAAATACTCGTATACTTCTACTCACCTAATCAAATACCGTTATACTTACACTCTTCAAATCAATGCTCGTATATTTATATTCATCAAATGAATACTTGTATATTTATACTTGTCAAATCAAATACTCGTATATTTATTCTAGTTAAATCAAATACTCATATCTTACACTCGTCCAATCAAATACTTGTATTCTCATACTCGTCAAATCAAATATTCGTATTTTCATACTAGTCAAATCAAACACTCAATTACTTATACTTCTCAAATCAAATAATCATATACTTATACTCATAAATCAATATTCGTATACTTATACTCCTCAAATCAAATATTCGTATTCTTATACTCGTCAAATCAAATACTTGAATACATATATTAGTCAAATCAAATACTTATATATTTACACTCATTAAATCAATACTCTTATACTCGTCATGTAACTACTGCTTCCTTTTGGGTGCTCAATCAGTTGCTTCACTAACTGACAGCTTAGAAAGGGCTTTTGCTGGCAATGTTGCTGTTCTATTGAGAAGAAAATTTGTACCATTTCTATGTTGATTAATTATACTGGTATAATTATTTTCATTTGATGCCATAACTTATTTTGGCTACCTTACTTTGTGCTGCAGCTGTTGATGCTGACGATGCATTGTTTCCCTTGGCAATTGCTATTGTTGATGTGGAAAGTGATGAAAATTGGATGTGGTTCATGTCAGAGTTGAGGAAGCTTCTTGGTGTAAACACTGAAAACATGCCTAGACTTACAATACTCTCTGAAAGACAGCGAGGCATTGTAGATGCGGTTGAAACCCATTTTCCAAGTGCTTTTCATGGTTTTTGTTTACGTTATATATGTCAGTGAGAATTTCCGTGAAACATTTAAGAATACAAAGTTGGTTAACATATTTTGGAACGCTGTTTATGCTCTCACTGCTGTTGAATTTGAGAGCAAAATTGCTGAGATGATAGAGATCTCACAGGAGTTTATACATTGGTTTCAACTTTTCCCTCCCCAGCTTTGAGCGGTAGCATATTTTGAAGGAGTGCGATATGGCCACTTTACACTAGGTGTGACTGAGTTGCTGTATCATTGGGCCCTTGAATGTCACGAGCTCCCCATTGTGCAAATGATGGAACATATTCGCCATTAACTAACCCCTTGGTTTAACAATCGTCGTGAATTAGGAATGAGATGGACCTCAATTCTTGTGCCATCTGCTGAGAAACGGATTTTAGAGGCAATTGCGGATTCTCGTTGCTACCAAGTACTTAGAGCAAATGAAGTTGAGTTTGAGATTGTCTCAACTGAGCGGACTAATATTGTGGATATAAGGAGTCGTGTGTGTTCTTGTCGCCGTTGGCATCTTTATGGTTTACCTTGTGCACATGCTGCAGCTGCACTTATTTCTTGTGGGCAGAATGCTCATCTGTTTGCTGAACCTTGTTTCACAGTGGCAAGCTACCGTGAGACCTATTCACAAGTGATAAATCCTATTCCAGATAAGACCATTTGGAAGGAGCAAGGTGAAGGAGCTGAGGGTGGAGCCGCAAAGCTTGATATCACAGTACGCCCTCCCAAAACTCGCCGGCCAACCGGAAGGCCAAAAAGGAAAGCACTTCGTGTAGAGAACTTGAAGCGCCCAAAGAGAGTTGTTCAATGTGGTAGATGCCATTTATTAGGACATTCTCAAAAGAAATGCACAATGCCAATTTGAGCCTGATTTAGTTTCTTTTTCTGTTTTCTCTTTTTGTCCATTAGAATCAACGTCGTGTTTGTAATCTTGTTTTATGTTTTTAACATTCTAGTTGCAGAATAAGCATCCAATGTTTTCTTCAACTGTGCATTGATCTCTGCTTATTGGCTATTGCTGCAGTTTTTACGTGTTTTCCATCTGCTTTTCCTTCCATAAGCACGTAGTAATCAAATTATTGTCATCTTGTGTTTGAAAGATTTAGTGTAGTTCATTTGGTGCTTTCAGTTTTTGGATGTCTATAAAAATTTTGACATTTAGGTGTATGGAGAACTTCATGATCAACTTCTGCTGTATAAATTGAACGTCTATGGAAGTTATTTTTGGATATTGACAGTTGAGTGTTTAGCTTTTGACTGGTGATTAGTGATTTTCTTAGGTAAGTGCTATGACATTTACAGTTTCCTATCTAAAGAAAATTTACTGGACATTGCGGGGCAGGACTTGAATGATTTAACAGGAAAGTTCGTTAAATCTTTAAACTCCATACTGTCATGCTGGTCTGTTTTGAAAACGCTTATTTTCTTACCAGGTCTGTGTGATTGCTAGAGGAGGTAATAGAGTTATTGCATGAAAGCTGCAGAGGATAAGCCTGCTGGTGGACTCTTTGTTGTGCATAAGCCAAGAAAAACATAAAAGGTTTGTCTTTTCTGTTCTATCATATTCAACGGATTTATTTTAATTATTGATTTTTGTATTTAGTTGTTCGTAGTAGATTTTTGGGCTGTAATTTAACTTCAATTATTTTCTTTGATTATGGAGTATGATATGATATGCTGTATGCTGCAGTTATTATTTACAATGAGGTGTTACATGAGCTACAGGCCACAATATCACATGGAGAAAATGAGTAGAAAATCTTTTTTCCACATATTTTTCACACTGCCGTATTAGAAGAAGTTAGATATAAAAATTACTTAAATCATAAAAGATTAATGACCTTGGATATAAAATAAACATTTACATTTCGTAAGTTAATAACTTGGAACTATTAAAAGAAAAAGAGATCGCTATTGTTTATTTGGGACATTGAAAAATAAAAGGCTAAAAGCAAACAAAGTAAACTAAGGGCACGAATAATACTCAGTAGGTGTTGCCGAGACTACATAAGTGGTCTCGGCATCACCATCCCGAGACCACATAAGGGGTCTCGGCATCATCCTCTCGAGACCACATAAGTGGTCTCGACAGCACCCTGCCAAGATTACTTATGTTGTCTCGGCAGCACCCTGTCAAGACCACTTATGTGATCTGCCAAGACCACTAATGTGGTCTGCCGAGACCGCATTAATGATCTCAGTAGCATCCTGCCGAGACTATGTTCTTGGCTGCCAAGACCACATATATACTCTCGAGACCATGTTTAATAGTTTTTTATTTAATAATAGTTTGTTAACTGATACGTAAAAAAAATAATTTGTTGAATTGTAAATTTTTTTTTTTTTGTAGGATAACAGAAGATTAATAGTTTATCAGCATTCAGTGGAGTCTTCTCAATTTGATTGCACTAAGTCATTTACTGCGGACAAGGTTTTTTCTACTCGAGAAGAGTTAATAACATGGGCAAGGGAGATGGGCAGAAATGTAGGATTTGTAGTTGTGATTAGAGGATCTGAACCAGCAATTTTTTCAAGAAAGCCTAGATTACGGCTATGTTGTGAACGAAGTGGAAGATTTAGAGAATCGAAAAAGAACAAAGCTCAATGCACTGATAAACTAACTCGTAAGGGTGTTGGAACAAAGAAATGTGGCTACCCGTTTGAGCTACTAGGTGTGAAATTAGAAAAGGATGATGAGTGGCAAGTTCAAGTAGTAAATGGGATACATAATCATGCACCTGCGAGACATTTTGAGGGTCATCCATTTGCTGCAAGATTGTCAGTTGAGGAGAAGGAAGTTGTAGCTGATATGACTAAGAACATGGTCAAACCACGAAATATTCTCATGACATTGAAAAACAAGAATGAGAAGAATGTAAGTGTTATGAAAACCATTTACAATGCACGACATGCTTACAAATTGATTGAAAAAGCTGGTAGGTCACAAATGCAACAACTAATGAAAATGTTGAACGAGTGTAGCTACATTGAGTGGCATCGGAGTGATGAGTTAACGGATGTTGTGAAAGAATTGTTTTGGGCACATCCTACCTCGGTAGACTTGTTGCATGCTTTCCCACATGTGTTGATTATGGATTGTACATATAAAACAAATAGATATCGGATGCCACTCCTCGAGATCGTTGGTGTCACATCAACGAATTTGACTTTTTCAGTTGCATTTGTGTACATGGAGGCAGAGCGTCAAGAAAATTACACGTGGGCATTGCAAATGTTAAAAAGTTTAATAGTAGGTGTTGCATCACCATCTGTTATTGTCACAAATCGAGAATTGGCATTGATGAATGCAGTTCAAGCAGTATTTCCCTCTGCAACCAACTTGTTATGTAGATGGCACATATCGAAGAATGTGCTTGTGAAATGCAAAAAGTTATTTGAGCGTAAGGAGAGGTGGGATGCATTCATGGCATCATGGAGTCTTCTTACATTCTCAATGACAGAAGAAGAGTACGAAAGACATTTAAGCTCAATGCACTTGGATTACTATAGTTATCCAAAAGCACTGCAATATGTGAAGGAGACTTGGTTGGATAATTATAAGGAGCGATTTGTTGTGGCTTGGACAGATAAAGTAATGCATTTCGGAAATGTAACAACTAATAGGTACGTTTATTGTCAGCTTTTAAGTTTACGTTCATTTTCCTCAGTAATTTTTGAATTGATAAGTAATATATGTCCTAATTTCTATGGTAGAGCAGAGAGTGCACATGCAAGGTTGAAACGACATCTCAGATCGTCGCAAGGTGATTTTGAATCATCTTGACACTTGATTAACTCCTTGATTGAGCTGCAACATACAGACATAAAGGCTTCATTTGAGGCAAGCCTTACTGTTGTTGAACATAACTTCAGGCCATCTTTATTCAAGGAGTTACGGGGGTTGGTGTCAAGGTCGGCTTTGCATATGATATTGATGGAGGTTGAGAGAGTAAAGAATGGATATATTGATATTCACACTTGTGGCTGTGTAATGAGATTGACACATGGGTTGCCATGTGCGCATGAAATTGCTGAGTATATACAGTTTGGACGACTAGTACCCTTATCTACTGTTCATCCACATTGGTCAAAATTAGATTTGACGAAGTCCACATATGATGACATGCAACAGTTGACATTGGATGCTGAGTGGGAGATAATTGTGAAACGGTTCGATGCATGTAATATTGATGGAAAACTAGCCTTGAAAAAAAAATTGAGAGAACTAGGTGGTTCGGCAACAACATTCCTTGTTCCTCCAGTTGAAAAAGCTCAGACAAAGGGTCGTGCTCGAGCAAAGATGGACACATCAACTCGACGGGAACCTTCTTATTTTGAGATTGTCGAGTCTGGTCATGACAGTACCATTTCACCCATAACAGCAAGTTCAGTGAAATTGGCGAAAAAGAGGCAGAAATTACCTATATATCGTAAAGGTGTCAAGATTCGATATATGGATTCTTTTCCTATCGAGATTTATCCATTCATTCACGATGTTGTGGATGTTGAGTCTGATGGACATTGCGGATTTAGAGCTATAGCAGGGTTGTTGGGTATGACTGCAGATGCATGGCCACAAGTGCGACGAGATTTGATGGATGAGTTAAATAGACACAGAGATGAATATATATATCTCTATGGATCTCAGGAGCGTGTTGATGAATTGATGCAATCGTTGATGTGTTTCAACACGGTGGCATATAAGGATAATTGGATGACCTTACCAGACATGGGTCATTTGATATCCTCGTGGTATGACGTTGTGCTTGTCCATTTATCTTCAAGACAATGCTTGACATATCTTCCGCTTAGATCTATTGCACCTCCCCCACTGCAACATAAGTTAATAACTATTGGATTTGTCAGCAACTGTCATTTTGTTCAGGTATAGATCACGGTGAAAGTTTGTTATTGTTTATTGTTTTCACTTTGATTTAATTAAATATAATGCATTGTTGCAGGTATTATTGGATCCAAGAGCATCGATACCTCCGATCGCATGCAACTGGCATAGGTATCGATATGAATGCGCTCGAGAGTGGGAGCTTCCATACGTCTCTCGGATCGAAGATTTCAAATTATTATTCTCATCAAACACAGATTTTGCAACCCAAGAAACAATCAATCTAGATGGACTATGATGTATTAACTAAGTATAATACATTGTTGTAATGTAAGCATTTGTTTAATATGCTATGTAACTCAACATAATCATGTTTTCTTGAATTAAGTCTATTTTATTCATTTTATGATAATTGCCTATGATATTTACTATTTTAATAATTTATTACTAAGATATAATTATCGTTATTATTATTATTATTATTATTATTATTATTATTATTATAAGTTAAAAAAATGATTGCCTCAAATGGTTTGATAAATAAAAGATGGCACATATCGAAGTAGTGAGACAAAAGAAATCTAAATATATACATGAATATTTTCACAATTTTTGACAAAAGTTTAAGTTAACTATAAAATACAAAATCTACTATCTCCTCCTCTTTTGCCTAACATATACGGAAAGAGATGTATGAGGTGATAGGGAAGATGCAGGTGGTGCAGCTATTGCTGAAGCTGGTGGTGCAGGTGCTGGTGGTGCTGAAGTTGCTGCTGCTGGTGGTGCTGGTCTAGCTGCTGGTGCTGGTGGTAAACGCAGTCGTCGTGCTGAAGAAGGTGGAGCAGCTGAGGATGGAGGGGGATGTGAACGTCGTGATGAAGATGCTGTCTGTGGAGGATATCGGGGCACTACAGTACGCTTGGGCAATCTCGCTACCATGGCATAAACATCATGCACAGCCTGCCGCCAAACATCCAAGTCTTGATCATCTCCACCTGCCTCCACTGTGTAAAGTCTGTCAAATATGTCTCACGACGCGCTACAAAATCATGAAAAAATAAATATATCAATTTCAAGATATATAAGTTTTCATAACATTAAATAAAAAATGACTAACCTCCCAGTCAATCACTAGGTGTTGGGCCGTCGATCTATGTGAAGGATCTTGGAGAAAACGATGTGAAATGGTCGCATACCAAATCATGTAATCCGCTGTAGACTCTCCAGGAGTCCTGCATCGCGCACCTCTCCTATCCTTATTAATCACATGATAATCCCAGCTATCCTAGTACCCAGGCTGAAAGCTATACTTCACGACATAAGTAGCTGGCTTCGGTCCTCATCTCGCGTGAAATGGAGTCAGAGGTGGACGTGGAATGCTCTGCACATAGCCCCATTGTCGAAGAACTCTATCTGGATGGTATGGCTCAACGATGTCATTGAACTTGATGCATCTGTAAAAAATGAAATCTCCGGTAATGGATGTCTCTCTCTACTGTCTGCATATGGCTCCCAGCAGACCTGATGATACTAAAGGTCATCAAGCTGCTCCCTCAGTATCTGTAGAGAAACACTGCAGCTAAGTGGCCTCTATCATCGAGCACGCGGCAGCCACTCTCTATATGTTGTCTCTTGTACTGGATTTACCGATGGAAAATGCTCGTAAATCCACGCCTACATAAAACAAAATAGATTTTCATAATCAAATCATAACCTAATAAATATCAAACAAATCAATATTATGATTAAATAAACATTATATACCTGAAGCAATGTCATATAACCAGCTATCGAATGACACTCCGCTCTACTGGCCTCGCCCAACTGTCTATACATATAAGCCAAGCAAGCTGCACCCCATGCAATCTCACTCACGGTAGTAAGATCCTCCAAAAAAGATAAGTACGCGACTGGTACTCGTGTTGCACTCTTATCAACAAATAGAGTGCAACCAAGTAAAAATAATAACAATGCGCGAGTCGCGTACTCTATGTGCTCCTCGCTATCAGTCAGAAATCATCCCAAACGTACCCTTCAGCCACTGCATCCTAACCTGTGGTCCTTTAGTGGCGGTCATCTCTTCCTTTGCCTTTTCTTCACTCACTCCTAGCAACTGCACTAACATTCTATTTGCATCGTCAATAGAGACGGAATTGAAAGATATAGTCCTCCCGACCACGGGGATGCCAAGCAATGAAGAGACGTCATCTAGAGTGATAGTCATCTCTCCGAAAGGCATGTGAAATGTGTTCGTCTCTGGATGCCACCTCTCGGTAAATGCAGTAATAATGGTCTTGTTGCACGTAACATAACTACACTGCAACAATGGCTCTAACCCTGACCGTGCGATCGTGGAAAGGATGCGTGACTGACTCTGATCCAATAGCCATATACCAACTTTAGAACCGTGATTAATAACTTTTAGTTCCCCTCACTCCTGAAACAATATCAAATAAAATAATGGTTATCTCTCCGAAATTCTAATTTACATTACAATAAATATATAATAAAGTTCACTTATACCTTTGGCTGCCAAATAGCTGCGGCAATATGTGATCCATAACTAACTAGCAGAGATGGATCAACTAGACCACCAGGATAAGATCTAGAAGTACTCGGCTGCTCCCTCTACGCCGCAGCTGGTGCATTGCTAGATGTACTCCGCTGCTACCTCTGTGCCGCAGCTGGTGTCACGCCAAAAGTACTCGGCTGCTCCCTCTGCGTCGCAGCTGGTGCATCGCTAGATGTACTCCGCTGCTGCCTTTGTGCGGCAGCTGGTGCCTCGCTAGATGTCCGCTGCTGCCTTTGTGCAGCAGCTGGTGCCTCGCCAGATGTCCGCTGCTGACTCGGAGCTGCATCTGCTGCCTCGCCAAAGGTAATCCGCTGCTGCCTCGGAGCTGCAACTACTGCCTCGCCAGAGGTACTCCGCCGCTGCCTCGCCAGAGGTACTCTGCGGCTGCCTCTGCGCCACATCTGGTGCACCTCTGCGCCACATCTAGTGCATCACTAGATGTACTCAACTCCTGTCTGTCCTCAACATCTGCTGCCTCAAGAGCTCGTCTCCTCCTCTCAGATGCAGTGGGTACCCATCTCGAATCCACTAATGCTTCAGCACGTCTCCTCCTCTCACCTCTAGATGATCCTGCTCCTCGTGTATGTGGTGCCATCTGTATAAACACAGAAGAAAACTATTTTAATTTCGATTAATCAATTTATTATAAACTAGAAAATAAGTTAAATTTAATCCATTTCATATATAATCTAAACTAAAAATAAAAAATAACTGAAATTTAATCTAAATAAAAAAAATTGAAAAAAATTTATTTCATTTTCAGTCTCGAGGTACCCTGGTACCGCGAGCCTTGCAATCTCGCGGTACCCTGGTGCCGCGAGCCTTGCAATCTCGCGGTACCCTGGTGCCGCGAGCCTTGCAGTGTCGCGGTACCCTGGTGCCGCGAGACTTGCAATATCACGATACCAGGGTGGCGCGAGACTTGTAATCTCGCGACACCAGGTGCCGTGAGAGCACAAGAATCACGGCACCATGGGTACCGCGAGAATGGTTCCGCGAGTCTTGTGGTCTCACGTCACATGGTGTCGCGAGATTACAAAGCCCAAGCCACCCTGGTACCGCGAGATTGCAAGGCTCGTGGTACCTTCGTCCCGCGTTACCTAGAAGACCGCGGCAGTTCATTGCCGCGAGCTGCGCACTCGAACCTATATCGATTTTTCTCAAAATTTCCACATGTATTTCGTTTAAATGAAAAAAATATAAAGCATATAACATCTGTAATTGAAAATAGAGGCCATACTTACCTTATTTGCTTCAAAAACTGAACGATTTGGGAAGGATTTGAGGAAATAAGAGAGTTTGGAATATGATTTTGGAAAGAACTTGGGTGTGCCGTGGGTTTGGGAAGAGTTGGGTATGCCGTGGGTTTGGGAAGGGTTGGGTGTGTCGTGGGAGTGGAGGGGTAGAATAGGGTGACCGGTAAGGAAAATGGGTGTGGGTAGTAAAATGTGTGTGGGGCTAGGGTGGGAGTAGAAATTAAGGTGTAACTAGTCAACTATAAGGTGTGACTAGAAAACCCCATTTCTTAAATCAAATTGCAGTTTTTAATGTTTATCATTTTACTTTTTATTTTTTTCTCTCTTGCTTCTCTCACGCGTGTACCATTGTCAGCCTTTCTATCTCTTTCTTCTTCTTTGCTTACTTTTGCTTAACGGTTAGTACTTAATTGAGATAGTTAGGGTTTTTTTTTCTCTCTTTGGTTGTTGAGCAATCTGCATAGGGACAGTAGAATTTTTCAGAGCCTAGACAAGCAGATTCACATAGGGCTTTTCCCTTACCTATAATAATTTGTATTGATTATTCATTTGATTAAAATAAAATTTTAGTGTATACCAAATTAATTTATTTTTTATTGGAAAAAATATATTTTTGTCTTGAATTTGATACTAGTGATAATTGTTTCATTAGGTCAATGTACTTATAAAGCATTTAAGCATCCATGATAAAAAAAATAAAAAAATAAAAGAAAAAAAATCAGATTTTTTAAACAATAATAAAATGATATAATCATATTTATGATCTAAGTAGAAATTAAAACAAGAATTACTAAATAAGTTATAAGAGATAAATAATTAGTTTATATGTGATTTAGTAATAGTGTATAGCTTCTATACACTGTTAGTTAATTATAGGATGACATCTCATTAATGAGTAAAGCTCAAAAGTGCTAGGCTTTTAAAAATAAATTTAAAAACTTTATTAATATTTATTTTTAAGAACTTGCATGAGGTGTCATTCTATAATTGTTGACGTGCAATCATATATAAACTTTAATTATAATGATTATTTAAAAAATACTAATGGTATAAACATTATTTTCCAATTAAAATTTTTTTACTCATTTTTTCCTTAGCATTTCCTCTAAATTTGGATAAATAAAAAAATGAGACATTTGAGGAAAGTGAAAAAAATTATATGAAACGATTACTTCAATCAGTAATTCAAATCATGCTACGTAATCTTATTATTAGAAAAAAGTCAATAATTTATTACACATCACATGTAATAATTAATGGTAAAATATTTATATCAATAAATCCATTAATAATTTTGATAATAAATTATTATTTTTTTATAATATGATTATATTATATGATTTAAATAAAATAAATATATATTAATATAGGGTAACTATTTCATTCAATTCTTTCTTTTTATAAAGTTTAAAAGTTTTCGTAACAACATATTGAATAATTATATTTTAATTTATCAAACATACATCTAAGTTTAAATCTGATTTTTGACGCTGACACTTGTTCCCAAGAACTAGGTTCTCTGTTATAGGGTTAAAAAGGCTGAACTGAGGAATTGGTTGATTGGAATATAGGATGTTAGGTTCAGTTGGTCGGCCACCAAAATTTTTTTTTGTTTTCATATCATATTAAATATGAAATTAAAACTCAATAAAATTTAATTTAAAAAAAATTCGAACACAAAATATTTTATTATGAATTGTTTTTACTGAAAAATTTAAATTTTACACCACTAAGGGCTAGTTTGGATGGACGATGCGATTGACTCCGGTGAGATTGAAATGAGAGAAATGATCATCGTAAGTATAAGTTTTGTTAATAAAATATTTAAAAAAAGGGATAAAAAATAATTTTATAAGTTTTTTTTTTTTATCTTTTTGTGATTTTTTATTTTGTTTTATGTGAAAGATTTCATCGCATCGCATTCAAATCAGGCCTCAATCAATTATTCGGAAATGGATTGTCGGTCATCAAACCTGAAATCTTAATTTGGCGCTCTTTAGTAGACATCTGAGTTGGCTTTCTTCACAAGTGTTCCCCTCCATTTTTCTCTAGACGCTGAGCTTTTTTTAAACTCTCCAGAGAATACAAACATAACAAATCCTCAATAAAAGAAATTTGATTCTTTCACCATTGCCAACTGCCTCTTTCCTCTCAGAATATGCTCCCCAACCCTTTCTCCTTCTTTTCCTTCTTGATTTTCCTTCTTAATCTTCTTATTCTCTCTGACGAAGTGGCGGAGTCGCCGGAGGCCAGTCGGTGGAACTCTACCGACACTTCCGACGATATCTCCATTGAGATTTCCGGCGATTATTCCAGGGCCGCTAATTCTTCAGGTCTTTTTTGTTTATTCTCTTTTTTTTTCTCTTTCTTTTTGCGTTTCTCAGATTCATTAAGGGTTTAATTTGACCATGTCTTTTGAACGAAATATTTTTTTTTTGGAGAGGGTGAATTTTCTGAGATATTTGTGTAATTATTTGCTTTATTCCATCCCTTAAACCTTTTTACTCAAAGTTAATATTTCCTTTCCGGCGTTTTCATTTTGTAAATTTAAATAGTGCTTTCTTATTTAGGTTGTTCAACAGATGTGCCTGTTGATTTCGATGTTGAAATTGTTGGCGAAGACGAGAAGGGCTCTGAAGCTTCAGGTTTGAGTGTTATTATTTTTGCATATACATATTTATTGTATGTATGCATGTATTACTTACTATTTTTTTTTTGTTTACATGTATTACTTACTATTTGCTTGTGATTATTTAATTACTAATGAGCTTACTGTGTTTTGTGTATGAAAATGGGAAATATAGATGTTTATTGGTCAGTAGTTGAAATTCTAACTAAGGATACTGAAGGAAATTGAAACAAACAAGCAGCGAAATTTAAATCATTCGGTCTCCACTAGGATCGATTCGGAGAGTTGCCTGATTAGGGTTTCGAGATTTTACCTAACATTTTCTCTGATTTCTGTCGTTGGTCGAGTCACAAGCAACAACCTTACGTTCCTGCCTCTATGGTATCCACACGAACGGATCTCACGACTCTTGAACGTCTCACGATCAGAAGCCTTAAAAATCGTTTTTGATTCTTTATAATCGAATTGCTAGCTTCGATTAAAAGAATACCTTTTCTGTTCCTTTTTTTTTTAATTGTGCGGCTATATTGTGTTTTAGAAAACACAAAACATCCTTTTATAGGCAGTAAATTTTACCCTGAAATTTACTGCCAAACAGAACTCTAATCCTACTTAGAATAGGATTAGTTATATCCTTAATCCAATTCAGAATAGGATTAGTTGTATCCTTAATCCAATTCAGAATAGGATTAATTAAGCTCCTCATTGATCCGTTCTAAGTGTGCGACCCAATAGGTTCTCAAAACAATGGCAATGACAAAATTGTCACAGGCAATGAGCGGTATCTAGCAACACATCATTGCTACCCATGTAACGAGAATGTCAATGACTCGACATAACCTTACTCGTGATAGATGTTACCGTGTAGTCTAATCCCTTTATCCTTTGATGTCTTGATTAGACACAAGTCATGGAATGTGTCACACTTGTATAGTCTAATCAGCGTTTCTTGATTCCTGAGTAGACTAATTAAACAAATAAAATCAATATCTCATATTGACTTATTCGAGCACGGCCATGCATTTCTTAGTCTCACTCTATCAAAGGGCCCAAGACATCACTCTTGTTATATAAGAGGGATAAATCCTATCTTGATCACTCAACATCCCTCTACATAGATCAAGGCATACCCAATTACTACCTTTATAGTCCATCCTGTTACGAATGACATCTAGCAGCATTAAAGTATGCAATTCTCTATGTTGGGATCTCTGATGATCTCAAGTCAAAGGATCACATACACCATCATCACTATGAGAATCGCTTATGACACTCATATAACAATCCATGTAGCGTTCTCATGGAGGGTTAATCCAGTACATAGTTCTCTAACATGTACCTATGTGATGACTTGATATCCTATATCCATGACAATGGTCATCAGTCAACCACATACTAGTCTTATCGTATCATTGTTATCCTTGTTCACAATAATACTTGACTAGGGATATTTTAAGAATAGTGTGTTATTACTATTCTAAGGACATTATCATATAAGATTACATTACGCAGTTATAAGACAAATATAATAATGAACTACAATAAATAAAATGTCATGATACATAAAAAAATGCCAAAGTCAATCATCTAATGAATGGTTCTAAGGGCATAATCCAACAGATACATGTACAACTATATAGTATTACAAATATAATCAATTGTGGATCTTGACATTTGATTTTTTTTCATAAAATGTATCTTATTATATCATTAATATATATATATATGTAATATACTAATAAAAGAATAAATTTTTACTTCAAAAGAAAAAAAAAGAATAAATTTTCAAAATTATAAATTTTATCAATTTATAAATATATGTATAAAGAAACATAATACATCAAATAAACAATCTTACTTACCATTGTGAGCAACTTTCTTTTAGGAAAAGTATACATACATCAATAAATTGTTAAACAAATATTATATTTTTCATCAAAACTAAAAAAAAGAAAAATAAAATTTCCATTAAAATAATAAAGTCGAAATCTTAGATTAGAAGTTGGGTGTTTTTCTGACATTCATGAAGTGATTACAATTTGACTTGTGCTTAAAAAAAATACATGATAGCAAGAGAACAAGATCTAATGTAGAATTAAAAGTGCAGAACTATACTAAAAAATGATCTAATGTAGAATTAAGGAAGAAGCTGTATTCTACTCAAAAAAAGAAAAAACATGTTTGGTACTTGATACAAGATTTGGAGGCTTAAGAAACTAGAAAGTTAATTTGGTTTTTGTTGAATTTACATGCTTTTGATTTAATCCATATGACAAACCTCATTATTTTAAAGCATTTATAAGTGATGTTTGGTTGGTACAATAAATAGATAAATGTTAATGTGATATTATCGTTCTTAAATTGTAATGCATAAAATAAAGTTATGAGTCTCATAAGAAATTAAAAAATCATCATCATCATCAGCAGAGCTTTTATTCCAAGAGAGTGGGGTAGGCTACTGGTTCATTTCAAGATCCCATTTAAATTTATTTAATAATATATATTAGAGGGATTTATTTATTTATTTTTGGGAAGGCCTCCCCTAGCTTGTACTACGTCAGCCTCTGACTATAATAGACCAATTTAGCCCTGTCAAGAGGATGAAATGAGTAAAATAGCATGTATCTAGAGAAAATCCAACTTTAAGTTGCAGCAAACCCAAGGACCTAAAGGCTCAGGGACTTCAGCCTTCCATTGAGATCACATTAATAGAAATTCTAATATATCATTGCTGCCCTTAAACTTGTGATTTTATTTCTTTATAAGCGAAAGATAGCTTCTTGGTTCTTTAGTGAAAATCTCTATTTAGAACTGTTTTTGCCTTTGCATATTTCTGCAGTGCTGCAGCAAATGTGAAACAAAAGCTCTATATGTTTCTTGCATTTCTAGCTAGCTATATATTGCAGTGAGAGCTCCTTTTCTGTGTACATGAGCCTTAGATGAAACTTCTCCCTACTTTCAATTTTTTAAACTCTACTCTTCTTACACTAGGATGTCTGGCTGAATTATAAAATATTTTATGATCTT
Organism: Heritiera littoralis; assembly: GCA_031772115.1. NCBI lineage: Eukaryota > Viridiplantae > Streptophyta > Magnoliopsida > Malvales > Malvaceae > Heritiera > Heritiera littoralis. The sequence continues at coordinate 441,557 of JAPDPK010000136.1, read as the reverse complement.
TGTCTCATGTTTCTTGTGTCTGGAAATGACGTAAAATTAGAAAAATATGTAGCAAAAAGTCCAATAGATATATTAAGGTATAATTTTTGGGTAACTTGTGCCAATGGATTTAAATATTTGGCTTTTAGGGCTGAGTTAGATGGTAAATGCTGTGAGTTTGATTAAGGATTATAGGATTATTCAATATGGTATAAAACCTGAAATAGGTCTGGAAGTAAATTTATAAGAAAGAGATCTAGGCTTCACACTTAAGGTCTTAAGGGATTTATTCCATTCTATGAGAGCATACTAGCAGCTAAAAGTGTCACAAACTTGTCCTCTATTACTATGAAGAATTAGAATATTGTATTGAGAAGAACTTATCAATGATACAAAACCCCTTAGGATGACTAAACCCTGAACAACTGCTGTTAAGCAGCAAATAGAAAACTAGAAATCTGCCTAAATCTAATCTCTATGATTTTGGGATTGTCTAATCTTAATTCTAGGGATACAAATATTTACATATTTCCTGAATTTAATATAGTTGACTTTCCCACACCCCCTCTCAAGCTAGTGAATAGATGTTTTCCATTCCCAGCTTGGATACAATGGTTTGAGATGTTATACCACTTAGTCTTTTGGTAAGTACATTTGAGAGTTGACAGTTAGTAGTCACATAAGGTGTGTAGATTAATCCACTTTCTAACTTCTCCTTAATGCAATCCCTGTCTATCTCTATTTGTTTCATTGGATCATGTTGCACGGGATTATGTGCTATGTTGATTGCAGATTTATTGTCGCAGCATGGTCTCATCAGTCCGTGCCACTGGATCTTTAGGTTTTCTAGAATAATCTTCACCCACTATAGGTCACATATTCCTTGAGCCATTGCTTGAAATTCTGCTTCTGCACTAGATCTTGCTCCAAATTTTGTTTTTGGCTTCTCCATGTCACAAGATTTCCTCCAAGAAAGGTACAATACCTAGAATTGGATCTTCAGTAAGTTACCGACCCTGCAGTGTTCGCGTCTGTGTAGGCCTTGAGCACTAGCCCTGTTTTTCTTTTAGATAAGATCCCCTTTCCTTGAGTTCCTTTAAGATATTGCAATACTCGGTTGGCTGCTTTAAGTGAACTTCTTTTGGTCTATGCATTAATTGACTAATCACTCCAACAGCATAAGCAATATTAGGCCTAGTACGAGACAAGTAGATGAGTCTTCCTAGTAGGCGTTGATACATTTCTCTATCTGCATCAATATCCTCCTTTGCATCTCCGAGCTTGTTGTGAGGCCCGTATCCCAGTGGCCCATATCTCACTCATCCGTATTGTCCGCTTTGGGAGTATCATGTGGGGCCCCCTCACGGATTTCTTTCGCGTCCGCCGCTACTCGAACCCCTTACCACTTGTAAGTGTTGAGTAACGACTAATCATAACGACCCTTTATACCAAAATCTAGACTAATTTTTTTTCTTTTTCTTACAGTTGGTTGGGCTGTACATAGTGTCACTAATCAATTCCTAAGCTAATATTATATTAGCTAAGTCAATGTCCTTTAGTTACCTTAGGTCCCAGTCAAATTCTCTCACTAAGCATGCATTTATAATTTCGAATCATTCTACTTGACTAAATATATCTCTATCCAAGTTGCATGCATTGTTATAAACCGTAACGATATTCTATACTTCCTTTAATTACATCCCTATACTATAAAAGTACTGAACATAGAAGTCTGAATATAAAAGAGAATACTGTACATCACATACCTTCAAGAGTAGTACAAAAGCCTCGAGGGACTTGCTTAAACCCCGCGTACAAAGCACCTGCTGCAAATAATCTGGAAGGTGGAGAGGGGGGGTGAGCTTTTTGGAAAGCCCAATAAGAAATACATATAAGAAACAGATACCGAATTTCTATATGCAAGTTTCTAAAACATTTATTAAAACTTGAATACTGTATTTCTTACCATTCGAAAATCAAATCATGCTTATGCAATGCATCAGAAAGCATTTCATTTAAATCGAAACATAAACAACTGAATTCTGAACATATTTCAAAATATACATGCTTATCACATTTAGTTTCAATACGGATTGTCAAATCAAATTCTTATCAGTTTCAGAATCCAAATATCATTCATTCAAAACTCATATACGAAGATAAGCTCGAAAAATCATATACATACTAAGCTGGAGACATGTTAGCGACTAACAATTAATCATACAATTCAAATTGACATATGGCCATAGTCTAGAAGGGGTCCACAGTGAGCACTGATCAGGTGTCAATTGGGCCCGCTGTGTACTGGATCAAGGTCACAGCAATAGAAACTCTACTGTAGACTGGATCAGGATCATACAGTAGCCCAAAACATTACCTACTGTGTACTGGATCAGGGTCACACAGTAGTCCAAAACATTACTGCAGTGATTGTTAGTTATGTCTCAAAACATTTCCATACATATAGTTCCTACTGCGGACTGATTCAAGGCCACACACAGTAGTCCGAATACAAATACCTACTGCGGGCAGAATCAAGGTCACGCATAGTAGTCTCAAAACAATACCGTATATTTTCGAAATTCAATATAGTATTTTCGTGCTTTAGGAAAGTTCATAACAAAAGTCACGTTTCTTTCAAAACATATAAACTATACATACTCATAATATCTTCAAAACAATAACATAGGTTAAAGTTCCTTGAGATAAATATCTCGGCTGAAAGCCTTGTAAACAATTCAAAGTCGTAAGATTTATCCGTTTTCAAAATAAGTCAACCGGATAAATGGTTATTTTCAAATGATTGCTTAAGTTAAGCTTAAATCATAAAAACCATTATTTTCATAAAAATCCGACAGCATAACGACTTATATTTTCTTAAAACCTCCTGCAAGAAAATACAGTTTATATAACCACAAGGCAGTTGATTTTAAAATTGCATTCAGTATCCCTTACGTTCCGATATATATCTCTTACCTCAATATGTAACACAAGTGTTGTTATGGCACCTTTGTCCTTCTTGATTTCCTTCTTCTTTGGTCTTTAATATTTAGTGTATTTAGTGTCCCCTACCTTGTATCCTTTCCTCCTATATCATGGCATAAAATTAATAAAATTTATATTATTGAATCACCTTAAGGAAATTTATTTTTCAAATTCTACTTCAAGACCTTTACCTTGCAAATTTCTCCTTTGGTAGCCAAATGTTCCTTTACCTTCTCAAATTTTTCCTCACTCAAAGCTACATGAAAATAATATTTTTAACCGTTTTATTTCACTCAACATTCATCATTTGAATCTACAATAAAAATCGAATCCTTACCCCTTGTCATCAAGTCAAAACCGAGAGCCTTTTCTAGGAAACTTGAGCTACCATGATTTTGGGGCTGCTACAAGCTCCATTTGATGCAACCATTTCCTCTTGGTCAATGCCTTATAGTTGGTGTTTCCAAAAAGCCTCTACACATATATAAAACTAGTCTTAAATCATCATCATTCGTTTCCTTGAATTTATTTACTAATTTAAACTTAATTAATTCATGCATTTAAACAGCCTTACCTCTTGATAGTTGTTGTCTTTACCTCCAAAAGAGCATATTCCTTTGGTCTACAATAACTTAACACATCCATCTATAGCCCAAAATGCAGCCAACACCAATATTTAAATCAGCTTAAACTCAGCCATTATTCAACAGTTAACATCGAAGAAAAGTGCTTCAAAATTCTCACCTCTTTCTTGGTTCAGATCAGGTTAGCCAACATTCAATTTAGAAAACCTGGAATGGGCTTCATTTCACACTCAACTCCCGATTCAACGAAGCTAACCGAGCTTGTGGCTGTTCACGATGGTCACATCTCCTTTTTACTTTGGAAATGCATACTCCCAAAATGGCTCTCAAATCATCCCAAATGACAGCCCATTGAACCTTTCGACACAGCAGAGAATCAGCCCTAAATCGATGCCTAATGCCCTTGTACATCAGCCATCGAGAATGCCACTTCTAGCCTTGAACCACCCTTCCTCTGCTTGGCTCCTAGCTACCTTCACGTCTCCTTCATTCTCCATCGTTTCTTTCCTTCATTGCATCCCTTCACAGCCCTTGATTCACTCTCAGTTTCTCTCTATTTCACCCAGCTTTGATTTAGTTCTCTTGCATTCCTTCCTCACTTCTTCAGCTCAGCCCTTAATCTTTCCTGATGCTCAAAGGGAAGACCTGAGAATAAAGCCCATTTTCCCTTATTGCCTGCTGCTGCTTCAGTTTTGAGAGTGGCTGAGTTTGACCGATGTCTGATGCGAGAGAGAGTGAATGAGATGAGGAAAGAGAGGATGGGTGATAGTGGAGGTTAGTGAGGCGATGGAAGAGTGATGAGTGAAGATAAATGTGAGGGGGAGATAGTGCTCTGTCACATGACAGAGCACTAGTGAGTAGGTTATGGTTGGTGGGAATTTTCCCTCCAACCCGTATAATATATTATTATCATATTTTTTTATAATAAAATTTTTTTTATATATAATATCCATTTATTCACTTTCATTTATTCAATTATATTTCAAATAAATATATACCTAAACATGTTTGTTTCCATATACATATATATATTAACATATTCCTTTTATCTCTTTAATGTATACATCTATATATGTATATATACATGTATTCTTTGGTTTAATATTTTCATTTATTTATTTCCCAAATTTAAATCCCAAAATTTTCAATTTAATTAATTTCCTAAAATTCAATCATCACTTAATTAAATAATTTCCCATAATTCTTGAATACCTTAGATTAACTTATAAGTATCTAAGACCTAACCAAAATCGAAAAATCACGATTATTACACTTTTGGTTGGGATCTATTGGTGTGCTTGTCGATCTACATGCCAGCTTCCTTGTCTCTTTTAGAAGATCTATGACATACTTCTGTTGAGAGATAAAGATACCTTTCTTGGAGCGTGCAACTTCAATTCCTAGAAAGTACTTCAACTTTCTCAGTTCTTTATTCTCAAACTACTTGGCCAAGCATTGTTTTAGACACTGTTTCTCCTTTTCATCATTACCTGTCATTGTGATATCATCAAAATGCACTAAAAGAGCTGTGACTCCTTGAATTCAAATGCTTGATAAACAATGTACGATCTCCTTGATTTTTTCTATATCTCATACCCATCGTTACTTGGCAAACTTTCCAAACCATGCTTTTAGAGACTGTTTAAGCTTATACAAGGCTTTGTTAAACTTACACACCTTGTTGTTAGCTATGTTGCTTTCAAATCCAAGTGGGATCTCCATATAGATTGTTTTTTCAAGATCTCTATGTAGAAAGACATTTTTTACATCAAACTACTGTAGATCCCAATTATAGTTTGCCGCTAATGATAACAAAATTCTGACAGTGTTCATTTTTGCAAGTGGTGCGAATGCCTCCTGGTAATCAACTCCATACATTTTAGTATATCCTTTAGCTACCAATCTCGCCTTGTACCTCTCCAATGATCCATCTGCTCTATACTTGACACTATAAACCCACTTACACCCCACAAGCTTCTTTCCCTTTGGCAAGTTTACCAAGTCCCAGGTTTGGTCCTTCTCTAGAGCCTTCATTTCTGCATTCATAGCTTGTTTCCAAGTTTCATTTGATGATGCCTCAAATAGAATACTAGGACTAGGGATACTATTCAAGCTTAAGGTAGTACAGCCTATCCCGTTCCTTAGCACGTCAAAGCGTCTTTCTCGAATCCTGGTCTTGAAATACATAGTAAGTGGGGTAAAAATTACACTGTGACATGAATCTCTAGTAAGTTTTTGTATAGAAACAAGATTGGTAGACAATTTGGGGACATGATGCACTTTTTTCAGCAGGAGTGAAGAACTAATTTGGTCATCTCCTATGCCAGCAATAGTAGTTAGTGAACCATTAGATATGGAAACTTTCTTATTGCTTGGAAAGGGTGTATAAGCTTTAAATTTTTATGACATGGGTCATGTGATCAACTGTTACTGAATCTATAACCCAAGAATTGGCAAAGGTTCCATATGAGACATTTAATCCAATGGAAATAGGAAACTCACTTGAATATGCCAATAAACATGTACCTGAGGGTTTCTCTAGGGATCCCAAAAGAGCACTTATCAATCTCATTTGGATTGAATCTCGTTATAGTGGAAGAAAGTCATAGAGCAATTCAAGGATTTGGTAAGTTCATTAACAGAAAGGAAGTTAAATGATAATTTTGGAACACGTAAAACTCGATCAAGTACAAGACAGGAGGCATTAACAGTACGAAAACCAGAAACACTAGAAATAGAACCATCGGCAATAGTATTAGGGGATGGATATTGACAAGGTGTAAAACTTTTGAATTGACGCACCAGAATCAGTTAACCAAGAATTATCAGAGAAAGCAGCAAGTGCCCTGGTACCTGACTGAAAGACAGAAGCAATAGGTTCCTCTTGGGAGTGAAGAAGCCTATTATACTCTTCCTTGGAGATCTAAAGAACATCCTCAGGACTAGGCCCAATGTTCTCAAATTTAGGTCCATTACTCATTAGAACAAAGAGTAACAACGGCAGCTTTAGAGACAGTGGATGACTTAGCACCTTTGGTAGCCCAGTCAGGCTTGCCATGGTTATCCCAACATCGATCCATAGTATGCCCTCTGTTACCGCAAAAATCACATAACCGATCATGACCTTTACTTTTGCCATTGTCATGTCTGCTGCCATGAGCAACCATAGCGGAATGCTCAAGATTCACGCTGGGAGAAGACAAGGTTAAAGAAGCAGATTTTAGATGAGAGAACGCAGACTGAAGTGTGGGCATGGTACTTTCCCCAAGCAATTGACTCCTAAGAGAATTATACTGCTCATCCAAATTCATCAAAAAACCACATACAAATAGGTTTTCCCATTGCTTCTTTTGAGTCTTTATATCTGTAGAGAGGGGCTGAAGTTGACGAAATTCATTAATGATCCCTCTATATGAAGAAAAAAATTCTGGTAGACACTTTTCACCTTGCTTATTATCAACAAGCTGTTGAAACAAAGAGAAGATACGAGAGTTGTTACCATAATAAGAATGGCTGGGGTTAGGTTTGAACTTGCTCTGATGCCATGTTAATCAGAAAACAGAAAATTGTATATTCATCACTATGTGTGCTGAAATATATATACATGTCCAAGACTCCTACAATAGGAAACACTGCTACAATAGGGAACTAATAAAGTGGGCAATTATAGTGCAGCCCTTAATTATATTCCTAAAATATATTCTTAACAACCCTTGCCAGTTATATAACAAACCAAACCCGAATCCGCTCTCCCAAATTCATGTTCTTGACATAGCATAAAAGTAGTTGTGACAAATATATGTTCTTTTCTCTGTTCCATTACCTTATAATTTAATTGATTTTTTTAATATATTGAGTTATTTATATGCTATTAACTTCTCTTTCTCAAAGTGAGTAAGTGCATGTAACCCTCTTTATCTTATTTTAGTTTAAGAAAGATTTATATTGGCTTCATTTGGCCACATTTTTATTTCCTTATCATGTCCCATTGATCTTGACTTAAAATTTTCTAACTGCTTTTAATTTTTAACAGCTTGTTTAGGAACCATGAAGGATGACCCAATTAATAGTCCAAGCTCTAGAGAAAACTGGACAAAGAGGCATCATAAAGAAAGCCTGGAATCATCATTATCATCATCATCAGAGCTTTTATCCCAAGAGATTGGGGTAGGTTACATAAATCAATATTTAAACTCACTCTAAATCATCCCTATGAATTTTCCTTCACATATTTCTATCCAAGGCAATATGTTCATCCAACTCTAATGCCTTCATATCTTTTCGAATTATTTTCTTCTAAGTCTTTTTTGGTCTTCCTCTAGTCGTACCCCTTCTCTTAGCGTTCATAGCCTTTGCTCTCCTACTTGGGGCATCTACAAGTCTACATCGTATGTGTCCAAATTCACATAAACGAGTTTTACATATCGTCTTTGATAGGTACCACTCACCATCTTATAGATATCTTCATTTTTATTCTATCCTTTCTTTCATATCTACACATCCACCACAATATTCGCATTTTTGTTATACTCATTTTTTGTGTATGTAATCTCTTAATCGTCCAACATTTGCCACCGTATAGCAATGTTGGTTTAATAACTGTTCTATAAAACTTGCCTTTCAACCAAATAGAAATTCTTTTATTGCACAACACATCTGTAACACTTCTTCACTTATTCCATCCAGCTTGAATTCCATGGATTACGTTACTATCAATCTCTCCATCCATTTGTATTATCAATCCCAAGTATCGAAAATGGTTTTGCTTAGGTTACGTCACCCCACCTAAAGTCACTACATTATGCTCTTCCACTTGGTTTGAACTAAATTTACATTTCATGTATTCAGTTTTCACTTTGTTTAGTTTGAATCCTCTTCATTCTAATGTCTATTTTCATAATTCCAACTTTGCATCGATCTCCACTCTAGTTTCAGCACATAGGGCAATATCATTTGCAAACATCATATACCAAGGCGTTTTATCCTGGATGGATTTTGTCAATTCGTCCATAACTATCACAAAAAAGAATAGACTTAACTCTGACCTTTGGTATAGTCCCACTGTGATAGGAAATTCACTTGTTTGCTCTCCGCATGTCCTTACATGTGTCCTTACATCTCTTTACATATTCTTAATTAGTTTAATATATTTCAAAGGAACTTTTTTCTTCACAAAGGACCACCACAATACCTCTCTAAGCATTTTATCATATGCTTTCTCTAAATCTATAAAGACAATATGGAGATCTTTATCCAATACTAGAGAGAGCTCTATAAGTTGTCTAAACGAGTGTATTACCTCTATAGTTGATCGTCCGGGTATAAAACCAAACTGGTTTTCTAGTACTTTTGCATTCTTTCTTAATCTCTGTTCTATCACTCTCTCCCATAATTTCATCATGTGATTCATTAGTTTTATGCTTTGATAGTTGGCGCAATTTTAAATATCTCTCTTGTTCTTATAAAGAGGTATCAATACATTCTTCCTTCACTCTTCAGGCATTTTATTAGTGCGCCAAATTTTATTAAAAAGATTTGTCAATTACCTAATTCTTACATCTCCAAGACATTTCCAAACTTCAATTGGAATGTCATCAAGTCCAATAGTTTTTTCGGTCTTCATCCTCTTTAGTCTCTCTTTTACCTCAATTTCTCTGATTCTACGCATAAAGTATTGATTCAAATCCTCGAGAGGCATCGAGATATCATTCAAATTTTGATTTTGTTCGTCGTTAAATAATTTGTCGAAATAATCACGTTATTTTATTTTAATGTCATTATCCTTAATAAGAGTTTTTCTATGCTCATTCTTAATACATTTCGTGACTCTTAGGTCATAACTCTTCCTTTTTCTTGCTCGCACCAATCTATATATATTTTTCTCTCTTTTGTGTCTAATTTGTTCTAAATTTCTTTCGCAACCTTTGCTTTAGTTTTTGCCACAGCCTTCTTTGCCTCGTTTCTAGCTAACTTATATTCTATAAAACTCTCTTTTATGTTGTTCTTCTTCAAAGCCTTGTAACACTCTTGCTTAATCTTTAAAAAAAAAAAGGCTGGGATGGTCTTGGAAATTGTAATTTCACTTCTCTCCTCATATTTTATTGGTTAAATATTTTGTTTTCTTTAGTGTATAGGAGTGGATAGTGCTTAATTATCTTTGTCCAGTGGCAAAACCAAAAGACTTTGTGTACTTACTGGACAATTGCCCCCATGATTGGCTATTCTTACGACGTGTGGCTTTGGTAAGTTGTAAATGTAAACCTTTGAGCTTCCTTGGCAACTGAAATGGTTTTCCATTCATATTATGTATATGATGCCATTCTCATGCAAGTGTGTGGATATTTTGGAGCAATGAGCTTGGTGGGTCATGATTTGTAATTTTATTTGTAGGGATAGTGTGATTATATGTCACAAACAATTGCTCCATTTTAGAACCCGTAAATTAGTGGATTGGTAATCTCCTTGGCCTTGGAGTGTATGTTTTGTTAATTTGTTTATTTAATGCTTTTGCATAACGTTGTTATTTTCTTCAATTCCTTGTATTCGAAGTCATGGCAATGGATGGGTTTGTAGTTGCATTTGGAGTTTTTTATAAGAGAAAGGCCATGGTTCGAGTATTTCACTTTTGTTGCATTTTGCTTAGTCACTAGCTGAATGCATCATTATCATGCCTTTTAATGTAAGCTTGGCCTAGGACTTTACCTTCCTTGATTGGATTTAGGTCCAAGGTTTGGGTCTTTCTCGCCTTTGTACCTCTTGTATGTACCAAAACCAAAGTATCTTGAAGTTGAATTATTGAAGGGTTACTCTTTTTTGACAAAACCATTGATTTAGGTCTGAAAAGAAAGAAAACTTGTAACGAATAACTGAAAAGGAGATATATATTCAAAGTGTTCAGCAAGGATGTTGAGTGCTTATGTCTATCGAAACGGAAGTCTCTCCCATACCCATTAAATGACATTTCAGTTCTCTTGGTGATGCAGGACAGATCCGGGTTATCTTGAATCAGGGGTTTAAGGTAAATTTTAGCCTAGGAGTCTCATCTAGGGTAATAAAGAAGAATAAAAACCTAGGAGTTTCACTTAGGGTTTTATAGGAGTTGCACCTAAGAATGGTTGAGTCTAGAGGTGTCAAACGGGCTGGTCGGCCCATGGCATGATACGATTCGGCACGGTGTGGATGGTGCTTGGCACAGCCCATACTTAAATGGGCGAGCTGGTCCAAGTACGATATACAATTGTGTGCCGTGCTGGGCTAGAGGTTTTTAGGCACATGGATTGGCACGGCACGACCCATGAAGGGCCAGTGCTAGCACGTAGCACGCAGGTTAGCACGGCACGGCAACAAGCCCATGTGCCGTGCCATATTGGCCCATTTATATAAATAAAATTATATTTAACAAATCTAATTATGAAGTATTTCAATTATTAGTATATAAATTTATAATATTTTCATTTTGAATATAAAATGTATGATATGTCACATATTTTGTATATAACTTTTTATTAAATACACTTCTAATAAAAACTCATCAAAAAATGAATTATTAAAGATTATTTTATTCAAAGATTGGTTAAATGTAGAAGTTGGAGCACTAGATAAACCATATTATATAAGTAAATAATTAGGTGAAGAGAATGAAAAATAAAATAATAATATTTTATGTTTTATAGTCTTGTATTTGTGTATGTGTGTGTTTATGTTTTTAAATATTAGGATTGTAAATTTCAAAGGAAAACATTGGTACAATGGTAAATATTGTTTCTTTGTAACTTGGAGATCACGAGTTCAAGGCAAAATACTCTCTTAATGTAGAGAGAAGGCTATATACAATGACCCTCTCCAGACCTCACAAAGTGAAGCCATTTTTATTGTGTTGCTCTTTTTTATAGGATTGTAAATTTCGATATCTTTATTAAGTAAATTTTATTATGTTTTCTCATGGAGATAGACATTTTGCCTTTTAGGATTGTAAATTTCAATATCTTTATTTAATATTTATTATTATGTTTTCTTGTAGATGTAGGCATTTTGTTAAAGTGAATTATGTGTCTTTTTATTTTATTTTTATTTATCTTGCATGTTATTTAAATTAATAAATATTTAAAAATAATAAAAATATAAAAATTTATTAATGGGCCGTGCTCGGCACGATAAGGCACGAAAAATAATGTTGGGCTTGGCCCAGCACGACCCATTAGTGCTATGGGCCATGTGCCGTGCTGGGCCACATCCTTAAATTTCATGGACCGTGCCAGCACGGCCCATTAAAAAAATAGTGCCGTGCCAGCACGAATCCATTAACACATGGGCTAATATTTAAATGGGCCGTGCTGGGTAGCAGGGACCATTTGACACCTCTAGTTGAGTCACACAACCAAAGAGCAAAAACTTTGCTGGAAAAACTTTTCAATTATTTATTGATTGCTTTAGAAGAGAGGACAAAGCCTATTTATAAGCAAGGAAACAAGTCTAGTTAGGATACAAACTCTTTATTAAAACTCTAATATCCTAATCCTATTAATAAAATTAAACAGGAGTCTAAAACAATTAAAAGACTAAAATTAAATTCTTATTCATATTTCTTAATAGAAATTGAAATTACAAAAATACCACTGACTTTAAAAGTTAAACTATACTAATGTCTATTTATGCCATTTTGCATCATTCTCCATGGCTGGGAAAAACTCGACTCCTGCGAGTTTAACGGTAAGGTTGAGGCGTTGCAGCTCTTGCTTTGTAATCCAAGTGCAATTTGATCATGGGTGTCATTTCCATTTCACAAGAAACTCTTGATAACCACTCTTCATATCTATCTTGGAAAAGATAGTAAAACCAACCATTAGATTTAACATATCATGAAGCCAAGAAATAAAGAGCTTATGACTATCAACACACATTCTCCAAGAATTAGGTGTTAAAAAAGGTTGAGGCAACACATGAAATGAATGAATCCCTTGGAGAACAGCTCGTCTACTTGTCCTTTAAACTCGTAGGTTGGCAGGTTAGGTAATTGGGATCTTGGAACAAGATCAATTGCGTGTTGAATATTGGGTAGTTCTTTTGGCACAACATGAGAAAATAAGACAGTTCAAGAGGTACTTCTAACGTAGGGACAGTTGTTGACTTTTGAACTTCTTTGGCCACGTCTACTTTCATCTTCTCAGTAATATCTGTAGCATAATCATGGGGCTCGACACATTCTCTTCAACTAAAGGTGGTTAAACTACAGGTAGCATAATCGTTTGAGCTTAAACAATTCTTTAAAGTACTTGAATTAGATGTGCTTTCATCCGTGCTATAGAAGCTACTAATGGTGCCACAGAAGCTATTAGTGCACTAAAAGTAGTTTAGTGAGGCGTTCATTTATATTCACTACAACTTTCTTGTTATGCTTATGTACTTGTCGTAGTTACCCAATATCTCTAATCAATTCACCATTAGTCACCATCATAGAAGCAAGTCTGATTTGCAAACACAAATCTGTCAAGTCATTCCCTTTTTTCGTTTCCCACATGCAAGACAGATCTGTGTTATCTTTAATTAGGGGTTTAGGGTAAATTTTAACCAAGGAGTCTCACCTACGGTAACAAAGAAGAATAAAAACCTAGGAGTCCCTAGGAGGCTCACCTAGGGTTTCATAGGAGTCACATCTAATAATGGTTGAGGCACACGATCAAAGAGCAAAAAACTTTGCTGGAAAAACGTTTCAATTATTTATTCACTGCTTTAGAAAAGAGTACAAAGCCTATTTATAGGCAAGGAAGCAAGTCTAACCTTAATAGGATACAAACTCTTTATTAAAACTCTAATATCCTAATCCTATTAATAAAATTAAACAGGACTCTAAAACAATTAAAAGACTAAAATTAAATTCCTATTCATATTTCTTAACAAAAATTGAAATTACAAAAATACCACTGACTTTAAAACTTAAACTATACTAATGTCTACTTCTGCCATTTTGCATCACTTGGCTTTTAAATTAGGGATCAATTATTGGAACTTTCTATTTCAGTATTTTTGTTCCTTAACCGAAACTTAAGGTTTGTTCAATTGATAATTGTGAAACTGGTTTGTAATGGAAAGAAAGTGTCTCTTTTATTATTATTATTATTATTATTATTATAAATACTGTTTATTGGATTCTGGTCCTTCGAATGGTTCTAAATGGGTTGCCTGATGACTTTACCTCATTATATCTGTTTTTTAGTCTTTCTCATGGTTGCGAACTGCCAGCTTAGAATTGCAGAGTTGGTCCCAAAGAAACTCAGCGTCTAAAAAATTCAAACTGAGTTGGACTTTTCCCCACTCAAAAACTCATTTTTCCTATCTAGTCTCCCATTCTCCTCAAATAACATTACATTTTTGTCTCTTCCTTTTTTTTCTTATTTTTATCTCTGCAAATTAAATGTTAGATGTTGTCAATGCTTTATTTTCTTAAATTTTCAATACTTATTTTAACTAACAAAAATTGCTTTTATTTGTTATTATCCATCCATGTTGGTTGACAAAGGGTTAGTATTAGAAAAATGGGCGATGAGATGTGGCTCTTAAGTAAAACAGTTAACTCTTTGTTACTTTTCTCATATAATTGAGGGCTAGAACAGTAAAGCCCTATTTTGTCTGTATAGATCTATTTATTTGTTGATTGACCATTATGTGTAATTGGAAATGTGATGTTATGCTTAACTTGTTTTCTTGCATAACGGCATATAAATTGATTTCAATATGTTGCAGGGTTATTGATTCCTATATCAGCAGAATGCTTAAGGGACAAAATCAGGTGCTTATTTGGACTTGATGAATTTTCTACTTTGCTTTTTTAATCATTCTGTTAAAGCTTGGATATACTTCATAACATGGTAGCTATAACATAAATACTTGTCTATTCATCAATTTCATGAATAATTCAAAATGATTCTGAAATATAAACTGAAGTGTGCAAATATATCTCATTTAGAATATTTAGAAAGTAATTATGGTTTTCTTGTGTTTTGTGTGCCTTTTATTTCAGTATTTTTGTTCCTTAACCGAAACTTAAGGTTTGTTCAATTGATAATTGTGAAACTGGTTTGTAATGGAAAGAAAGTGTCTCTTTTATTATTATTATTATTATTATTATTATGAATACTGTTTATTGGATTCTGGTCCTTCGAATGGTTCTAAATGGGTTGCCTGATGACTTTACCTCATTATATCTGTTTTTTAGTCTTTCTCATGGTTGCGAACTGCCAGCTTAGAATTGCAGAGTTGGTCCCAAAGAAACTCAGCGTCTAAAAAATTCAAACTGAGTTGGACTTTTCCCCACTCAAAAACTCATTTTTCCTATCTAGTCTCCCATTCTCCTCAAATAACATTACATTTTTGTCTCTTCCTTTTTTTTCTTATTTTTATCTCTGCAAATTAAATGTTAGATGTTGTCAATGCTTTATTTTCTTAAATTTTCAATACTTATTTTAACTAACAAAAATTGCTTTTATTTGTTATTATCCATCCATGTTGGTTGACAAAGGGTTAGTATTAGAAAAATGGGCGATGAGATGTGGCTCTTAAGTAAAACAGTTAACTCTTTGTTACTTTTCTCATATAATTGAGGGCTAGAACAGTAAAGCCCTATTTTGTCTGTATAGATCTATTTATTTGTTGATTGACCATTATGTGTAATTGGAAATGTGATGTTATGCTTAACTTGTTTTCTTGCATAACGGCATATAAATTGATTTCAATATGTTGCAGGGTTATTGATTCCTATATCAGCAGAATGCTTAAGGGACAAAATCAGGTGCTTATTTGGACTTGATGAATTTTCTACTTTGCTTTTTTAATCATTCTGTTAAAGCTTGGATATACTTCATAACATGGTAGCTATAACATAAATACTTGTCTATTCATCAATTTCATGAATAATTCAAAATGATTCTGAAATATAAACTGAAGTGTGCAAATATATCTCATTTAGAATATTTAGAAAGTAATTATGGTTTTCTTGTGTTTTGTGTGCCTTTTATTTCAGTATTTTTGTTCCTTAACCGAAACTTAAGGTTTGTTCAATTGATAATTGTGAAACTGGTTTGTAATGGAAAGAAAGTGTCTCTTTTATTATTATTATTATTATTATTATTATGAATACTGTTTATTGGATTCTGGTCCTTCGAATGGTTCTAAATGGGTTGCCTGATGACTTTACCTCATTATATCTGTTTTTTAGTCTTTCTCATGGTTGCGAACTGCCAGCTTAGAATTGCAGAGTTGGTCCCAAAGAAACTCAGCGTCTAAAAAATTCAAACTGAGTTGGACTTTTCCCCACTCAAAAACTCATTTTTCCTATCTAGTCTCCCATTCTCCTCAAATAACATTACATTTTTGTCTCTTCCTTTTTTTTCTTATTTTTATCTCTGCAAATTAAATGTTAGATGTTGTCAATGCTTTATTTTCTTAAATTTTCAATACTTATTTTAACTAACAAAAATTGCTTTTATTTGTTATTATCCATCCATGTTGGTTGACAAAGGGTTAGTATTAGAAAAATGGGCGATGAGATGTGGCTCTTAAGTAAAACAGTTAACTCTTTGTTACTTTTCTCATATAATTGAGGGCTAGAACAGTAAAGCCCTATTTTGTCTGTATAGATCTATTTATTTGTTGATTGACCATTATGTGTAATTGGAAATGTGATGTTATGCTTAACTTGTTTTCTTGCATAACGGCATATAAATTGATTTCAATATGTTGCAGGGTTATTGATTCCTATATCAGCAGAATGCTTAAGGGACAAAATCAGGTGCTTATTTGGACTTGATGAATTTTCTACTTTGCTTTTTTAATCATTCTGTTAAAGCTTGGATATACTTCATAACATGGTAGCTATAACATAAATACTTGTCTATTCATCAATTTCATGAATAATTCAAAATGATTCTGAAATATAAACTGAAGTGTGCAAATATATCTCATTTAGAATATTTAGAAAGTAATTATGGTTTTCTTGTGTTTTGTGTGCCTTTTATTTCAGTATTTTTGTTCCTTAACCGAAACTTAAGGTTTGTTCAATTGATAATTGTGAAACTGGTTTGTAATGGAAAGAAAGTGTCTCTTTTATTATTATTATTATTATTATTATTATGAATACTGTTTATTGGATTCTGGTCCTTCGAATGGTTCTAAATGGGTTGCCTGATGACTTTACCTCATTATATCTGTTTTTTAGTCTTTCTCATGGTTGCGAACTGCCAGCTTAGAATTGCAGAGTTGGTCCCAAAGAAACTCAGCGTCTAAAAAATTCAAACTGAGTTGGACTTTTCCCCACTCAAAAACTCATTTTTCCTATCTAGTCTCCCATTCTCCTCAAATAACATTACATTTTTGTCTCTTCCTTTTTTTTCTTATTTTTATCTCTGCAAATTAAATGTTAGATGTTGTCAATGCTTTATTTTCTTAAATTTTCAATACTTATTTTAACTAACAAAAATTGCTTTTATTTGTTATTATCCATCCATGTTGGTTGACAAAGGGTTAGTATTAGAAAAATGGGCGATGAGATGTGGCTCTTAAGTAAAACAGTTAACTCTTTGTTACTTTTCTCATATAATTGAGGGCTAGAACAGTAAAGCCCTATTTTGTCTGTATAGATCTATTTATTTGTTGATTGACCATTATGTGTAATTGGAAATGTGATGTTATGCTTAACTTGTTTTCTTGCATAACGGCATATAAATTGATTTCAATATGTTGCAGGGTTATTGATTCCTATATCAGCAGAATGCTTAAGGGACAAAATCAGGTGCTTATTTGGACTTGATGAATTTTCTACTTTGCTTTTTTAATCATTCTGTTAAAGCTTGGATATACTTCATAACATGGTAGCTATAACATAAATACTTGTCTATTCATCAATTTCATGAATAATTCAAAATGATTCTGAAATATAAACTGAAGTGTGCAAATATATCTCATTTAGAATATTTAGAAAGTAATTATGGTTTTCTTGTGTTTTGTGTGCCTTTTATTTCAGTATTTTTGTTCCTTAACCGAAACTTAAGGTTTGTTCAATTGATAATTGTGAAACTGGTTTGTAATGGAAAGAAAGTGTCTCTTTTATTATTATTATTATTATTATTATTATTATTATTATTATATTGTTATTATTATAAATACTGTTTATTGGATTCTGCTCCTTCGAATGGTTCTAAATGGGTTGCCTGATGACTTTACCTCAGTATCTCTGTTTTTTAGTCTTTCTCATGGTTGCGAACTGCCAGCTTAGAATTGCAAAGTTGGTCCCGAAGAAACTCAGCGTCTAAAAAATTCAAACTGAGTTGGACTTCTCCCCACTCAAAAACTCATTTTTCCTATCTAGTCTCCCACTCTCCTCAAATAACATTACATTTTTGTCTCTTCCTTTTTTTTCTTATTTTTATCTCTGCAAATTAAATGTTAGATGTTGTCAATACCTTATTTTCTTAAATTTTCAATACTTATTTTAACTAACAAAAATTGCTTTTATTTGTTATTATCCATCCATGTTGGTTTACAAAGGGTTAGTATTAGAAAAATGGGCGATGAGATGTGGCGTCTTAAGTAAAACAGTTAACTCTTTGTTACTTTTCTCATATAATTGAGGGCTAGAACAGTAAAGCCCTATTTTGTCTGTATAGATCTATTTATTTGTTGATTGACCATTATGTGTAATTGGAAATGTGATGTTATGCTTAACTTGTTTTCTTGCATAACGGCATATAAATTGATTTCAATATGTTGCAGGGTTATTGATTCCTATATCAGCAGAATGCTTAAGGGACAAAATCAGGTGCTTATTTGGACTTGATGAATTTCTGCTTTGCTTTTTTAGTCATTCTGTTAAAGCTTGGATATACTTCATAACATGGTAGCTATAACATAAATACTTGTCTATTCATCAATTTCATGAATAATTCAAAATGATTCTGAAATATAAACTGAAGTGTGCAAATATATCTCATTTAGAATATTTAGAAAGTAATTATGGTTTTCTTGTGTTTTGTGTGCCTTTTATTTCAGTATTTTTGTTCCTTAAACGAAACTTAAGGTTTGTTCAATTGATAATTGTGAAACTGGTTTGTAATGGAAAGAAAGTGTCTCTTTTTTTATTATTATTATATTATTATTATTATTATAAATACTGTTTATTGGATTCTGCTCCTTCGAATGGTTCTAAATGGGTTGCCTGATGACTTTACCTCAGTATCTCTGTTTTTTAGTCTTTCTCATGGTTGCGAACTGCCAGCTTAGAATTGCAGAGTTGGTCCCGAAGAAACTCAACGTCTAAAAAATTCAAACTGAGTTGGACTTTTCCCCACTCAAAAACTCATTTTTCTTATCTAGTCTCCCACTCTCCTCAAATAACATTACATTTTTGTCTCTTCCTTTTTTTTCTTATTTTTATCTCTGCAAATTAAATGTTAGATGTTGTCAATACCTTATTTTCTTAAATTTTCAATACTTATTTTAACTAACAAAAATTGCTTTTATTTGTTATTATCCATCCATGTTGGTTTACAAAGGGTTAGTATTAGAAAAATGGGCGATGAGATGTGGCGTCTTAAGTAAAACAGTTAACTCTTTGTTACTTTTCTCATATAATTGAGGGCTAGAACAGTAAAGCCCTATTTTGTCTGTATAGATCTATTTATTTGTTGATTGACCATTATGTGTAATTGGAAATGTGATGTTATGCTTAACTTGTTTTCTTGCATAACGGCATATAAATTGATTTCAATATGTTGTAGGGTTATTGATTCTTATATCAGCAGAATGCTTAAGGGACAAAATCAGGTGCTTATTTGGACTTGATGAATTTTCTGCTTTGCTTTTTTAATCATTCTGTTAAAGATTGGATATACTTCATAACATGGTAGCTATAACATAAATACTTGTCTATTCATCAATTTCATGAATAATTCAAAATGATTCTGAAATATAAACTGAAGTGTGCAAATATATCTTATTTAGAATATTTAGAAAGTAATTATGGTTTTCTTGTGTTTTGTGTGCCTTTTTTTTGGCCTGTGTTAGGGGGGGAGAGGGGAGGGGAGGGGGAATTGTTTTCAAGTTGAAGGAAATTTAAGTTTTGGCTTCCGCCTCATCCAAAATTTTTGTCTTAATCTGTTTTGATTGCTAAATAACCATTCGAAATGCCTTATCAGTATGTTTTGACTGTATCCTTGCATGTTCTCCTCAGCTTCATCATGGTGAAGCTGGAACTACTGCTGCAGGTTTAAAAGCTGCGGTAACCTGCCGTCTCCAAGAGTATATCCATTTGATTATTTCTCTAATTTTAAAGTGATTTTTACCCTTGAATACAGTGTCCAACAACTATTGTACCCTTCTTTGGGGACCAGCCTTTCTGGGGAGAGCAAGCGCATGCCAGAGGTGTACGTCCTGCGCCCATTCCTGCTGGGGAGTTCTCACTTGACAAGCTGGTTGATGCGATACGCTTTATACTGGATCCTGAGTTAAGATAATTTTATTTAGAATTAGCTTTGAAATCCGCTTTAGATCTTATTATAATGAAATTACCATTTTATTAATCGGTTTCGATTTAAGTCATTAGCTTTATATTTTCACTTATGACTTTTTACTCATAGTTAACTGCAAAAGAACAGCCTCCATGTGGTAAGGTTTTCATATTTATTTTCTGGTTTTGGAAGGTTAAGCAATAGTATGATGGTTTGGTTGGTTTAGTATGAGGGGTCCTTGATTTTAGTTGCGAAGAGTCTTTCCATGAAGCAGGACAGCTTGTGTTCTCTTCTTTCACTTAATACCTATAGTGTCTGTGGAATTTCAGAATATTTTTTTTCTGAATCTTACTTGAATAATACAACTTCTAAGGATTATATACAGCTACTGTTAAGCAGTAAAATAGGAAACTAAATCAATCTAAATCTAATCCCCATAATTGAGGAAGTCTATAATTAATTCTAGGGATATAGATATTTACACATTTAATATAGTTGACTTTTCCACACTCCCCCTCAAGCTGGCTTGAAGATATCTTCCATGGCAAGCTTGCTCACTAGATTTTCAAACTGCTTCTTGTGCAATCCCTTTGTAAGAACATCAGCAACTTGGTCACTTGTTGGTATATATGGCATGCAAATTATTCCATTGTCAAGCTTCTCTTTGATAAAATGCTTATCTACTTCTACGTGCTTCGTTCTATCATGGAGCACTGGATTGTGAGAAATAGAGATTGTAGCTTTATTATCACAATAGAGCTTTATCAGTGAGGGATTAGAAACCTTCAAGTCTTCAAGTAGTCTTTTAATCCACATTACCTCACAAATCCCATGGGCTATTGAACGAAACTCAGCCTCGGCACTACTTCTGGCTACTACATTCTGTTTCTTGCTTCTCCAAGTGACAAGGTTTCCTCCCACAAATGTGCAATAGCCTGAAGTTGACCTCCTATCTGTAATACTTCCTGCCCAGTCTGCGTCGGTATAGGCTTCTACTTGTAGGTGTCCATGGTTTTTGAAGAGCAATCCCTTTCCAGGTGTTCCCTTTAGGTACCTTAGGATTCTGTAGACAGCTTCAAAGTGTTCTGAGCTGGGTGAATGCATAAACTGACTTACCACACTTACTGCAAAAGCTATATCAGGTCGTGTATGTGCTAAATAGATGAGTCTACCCACAAGTCTTTGGTATTTCTCTCTATCCACCATATCTTTGGTTTCAGCAGGCTGAAGTTTCAAGTTGGGCTCTATTAGGGTTTCAGCTATCTTGCAACCAAGCATTCCTGTCTCACTAAGCAAGTCTAGGACATACTTACGTTGGCTAACAAAGATACCCTCCTTTGATCTTGCAAATTCCATGCCAAGGAAGTACTTTAAGGATCCCAAATCCTTTATCTCAAAGTCATGTGCAAGCCTTCTCTTAAGTTCTCCAATTTCTGCACTATCATCACCAGTTATTATTATATCATCCACATACACAATTAAAATAGCTAGTTTACCATTTCTAGAGTGCTTGAAGAACATTGTGTGGTCAGCTTGACTTTGAATATAGCCATAGCTCTTCACTACATTTCCAAACCTTTCAAACCATGCTCTTGGTGATTGTTTAAGACCATACAAGGATTTTTTCAATTTGCACATTTTGTTGGTTCTAAGGTTTTTCTCAAATCCAGGTGGGAGGTCCATAAACACTTCTTCCTCTAAATCTCCATTAAGAAAGGCATTTTTTACATCAAGTTGCTGTAGAGACCAATTGAAATTCACTGCTAAAGAGAAGTACCCGGATTGAGTTTATTTTCGCAACTGGAGCGAAGGTCTCTTGGTAGTCAATGCCATAAGTTTGAGTGAACCCCTTGGAAATAAGTCTTGCCTTGTACCTCTCTATGCTCCCATCTGCCTTACACTTCACAGTGAAGACCCATTTACATCCTACAGTTGTCTTGCCTCTTGGTAGCTCCACAATCTCCCAAGTCCCATTCTTTTTAAGAGCGTCCATCTCTTCTTTCACCGCTAACTTCCAATCCGGATCACCTAGGGCATCTTGAATAGATCTTGGTACATGCAAGTTAGAAATATTTGAAAGGAATGCTTTGTGGTTATTGGACAACTTTTGATACGACAAATATTTTGCAATAGGGTGATTGGTACATGATCTTACTCCTTTTCTGTTAGCAATTGGGACATCTAGATCAGAAAAATCAATATTTGGAGACTCAAGGGAAGAAACTAAAGGAGCAATTTTAGGATTAACCTGAGTTTGAGGAGGAGGACCATCCCTCAGAGATTCCGGCTGAACAGGTGCTAGAGAAATAATTGGATCAGTAATATTTTTATGAGATTTTCTCCTGGTATAAACCTGAAGCTCAATATTTGGATTATGTGAATCCGTTTGAAGCAATTCTCCCCATGTTTCAGATTCTTCAATACTTGGCACCTGTTGACTAAGAGAGTCCTTGTTTTCATTATTTTTAACGTCCATTTCCTTAAATTGTTTAATAGACTGAATTGGTGACTCAATGAGGCTTGGTAGTGGTGTAGAGAATTTCCAAAAATTATCTTCTTCTTTTTTATTCTCCCCCTGAAGAAGATTTTTGCTGAAATAGGGTTGATTTTTTAGAAAAGTGACATCCATAGTTATGTGAATTTGCTTTGTCAAAGGATTAAAACACTTATACCCTTTTTTATTTGGAGCATAGCCAATGAAAACACATTTTTCAGCTTTAGGATCCAATTTGGATCAAAAAATTTGGGGAATATAAACAAAGCAAGTGCATCCAAAAATTTTTAAAGGTAACTCAGAGTATAAACGAAATGTTGGGAAGTATTTTTTGAGAGTATTCAAAGGTGTTTCAAAATGTAAGACACGAATTGGCATCCTATTGATTAAGTAAGATGCAGTCAACACAGCATCTCCCCAGAGGTATTTTGGAATGTTCATAGAAAACATGATAGCTCTAGCTACCTCAAGTAAATGCCTATTTTTCCTTTCAGCTATTCCATTTTGCTGGGGTGTGTCTCGACATGTAGATTGGTGTAAATACCTTTTTCTTTTAAAAAATTTCCCAAACATTCATTAAAGTACTCAGTTCCATTATCTGTTCAAAGGATGCAAATTTTTGTTTTGAATTGGGTTTCAATCATGCAATAAAAATCTTTGAAAAGTTTTTCTACATCAGATTTTTTGCTTAGTAAGTAAACCCAACACAATCTAGTGTGATCATCGATAAAAGTTACGAACCACCTTTTTCCAGATAAGGTGGTAACCTTTGAAGGTCCCCAAACATCAGTATGAAACAAGTAAAATGGTTTTGATGGACTAGAAGGTTTTGAAATATATTTAACTCGATGATCTTTAGATAAAAGACAACTTTCACATTGAAAAATAGAGCAATCCACTCCTTTAAACAAATTAGGAAACAAATGTTTTAAATAAGGGAAACTAGGATGTCCTAACCTAAGATGTCGTTGCATTATTTTATCAAAAACAGAATTTGAACTGGTACTACTAAGCCCTTGAGCTTTTTTATTACCTAGGAAATCCTCACTGAAATAGTAGAGCCCATTTATTTCTCTAGCACTGCCAATCATCTTCCCTGAGTTTTGGTCCTGAAATTGACAAAGAGAGTCAAAAAAGATAACACGACAGTTGGAATCCTTTGAAAGTTTACTGACAGATAAAAGATTACAAGCAAGTTTAGGAACATGAAGTACAGATTTAAGATCAATACTTTCAGAAAGTTTAATAGAACCCTTGTCTGCAATAGGTGAAAAACTACCATCTGCTATTCTTATTTTTTCATTACCAGAACAGGGAGTGTATGAACTAAATAGATTCGACAGGTTAGTCATATGATCAGATGCTCCTGAATCAATGATCCATGGAGCAGAATTAAAGACACTGGATAGGGCTAATGGATTTCTACCTGAATGAGCCAATGAACTATTAGATGTACCAGGTGTCAGATTGGACTTTAGTAGTTTCAGGAGTTGATCGAACTGCTCTTTGCTGAAGGAACCCATACTTGCTTCATTGGCAGAGGGTTGTGACTGCTTCTGCTTCGGCTTCCAATTTGTTTGTTTTCCGTGGATATGCCAACAAGTTTCTCGAGTATGGTCGAGTATGGCGTGGTTTGTTGCAATGGTCACACCACACTCGAGGCTTGTCATCAATCTTACGCAAATCAGGGACATTTTGTCCACCAACATTAGCTTCTGCAGTGACCAATGCAGAGTTCTTGATCAAACTACTGGTACGAGGAGTAGAATTTACAACTGAAGTAGAACCTGACATGGTGGTAAAAAACAGCAGCGGCTCTTGGAAAAATATGGTGATTTAGGGTTTGGCAAGAAAGAAAAGTTCTTGATGAGAAAGTGGCTATGAAGGCCTAAGGTAAAAAAAAATCAGCAATGAAGGCTGAAGAAGAAACTGTAGAAAAATCAGCAATGAAGGCTGAAAAAGTGACTGATTTCCAAGAAAAAACCTAAAGCTCTTGATACCATGTGGAATTTCAGAATATTTTATTTCTGAATCTTACTTGAATAATACAACTTCTAAGGATTATATACAGCTACTGTTAAGCAGTAAAATAGGAAACTAAATCAGTCTAAATCTAATCCCCATAATTGAGGAAGTCTATAATTAATTCTAGGGATATAGATATTTACACATTTAATATAGTTGACTTTTCCACAGTGTCCTTAATGAAATTACCAGATTGCTTTTCACAGAAATCATATTGGCCTCCTTTAATTATCTGCCTTTTGCATCTCAAGTAGAAAATAGAAAGTAATGTTATACAATGACAAAAATTTTGAAGAATTAAGCATTTAGAATGACATAAATCAAGATTGATCATTTTACAACATCTCTTCATGCTTTTATTATTTTCTCTCTTAATCTACAATCTGACCTTTAGTTTTAACCAAATATAATTTTGTTTTTGCTGTTTGCTTTATTTTATAAAAAAAATTTATCAAAAAGAAAATAGTAAAAATGATTGAAAAATGGAGCATGATGGTAAGGTCCAAATTTATTAATGATGCTCTTGGAACGACAAAGAGAGTTGCTAAATATAATCACATTTTTCTCTTTA
The DNA here is from genome assembly GCA_031772115.1 of Heritiera littoralis. NCBI lineage: Eukaryota > Viridiplantae > Streptophyta > Magnoliopsida > Malvales > Malvaceae > Heritiera > Heritiera littoralis. Next base: position 416,423 of record JAPDPK010000136.1, on the reverse strand, counting down.
CAACCACATATTAAAGAAAAAGAGAAATATTGTTGTATTGGTATTCCGGCTCCATTGAATGTTGTGCTCTTGATGTTAAACATAAATTGGTTTGATGCAGATGAAAATGCCTTCTATAAACATTTTCATTGCAAGAAGTCTAAGGACCAACCCCTCCCACTCCCAGCCTCAGCTCCTTCAGTATTACTTTCTACAAGATGTTTTGGTCACACAATTTTCTAGCTTCATCTTTTAATTTTATTTTTTTTTTCTTGGATTTTAGTTCTGTTATAAATTTAGTTTTGTTGTTATTCACTGAAGTTAATAAACATAGTTATCTCCTTCAATTTGGACAAAAAGGGAAAAAAGCAATAAAAAAGATTATTAAGTTGAAATTTAGGATTTATTTTGCTCTATAAATGCATGCGTTCGTTTAGGCTACCAATCAATCATCAATATAATAAAAGTTGTTGAACCACGCGTTTTCACCTTGCGCCACATTTTCTTGCATCCATCGAACACTGTTCACCTTTCATTTTGTCTTCTGTTTATTATCCATTTGTGGGCAGGTCAGTCATTTTCTATTAGTTTTGTGGTTTTAGGCGCGCGAGCCAAGTTATTTTTCTGTTTCTTTAGTCGACCGGGCCAGCTACTTAGGTCATCTTCGCCCTTCTGAATCATGGTGTGCCTCTGATTTGCCCATTTTCTTTCCTCGGTCGCCTCTTGCAGAGCACCTTCTTTCTGCATCTGTGCTACTTCTCCCATTGCAGCAAGCCCATCCTCTTCTCTCGCCTAATTTGCTTTCTCATAACTATTCACCCATTTGCTAAACCAAGCAAACTCTCCGGCACAAGAAAGGTCCATTTTGTTCCTCCATTTTCTCCACTTTCTTTCAACAGAGACAAAATAGGGATTCAAACCAAAACCCATGGCTGAGATGGAGTAAGAATTCTTCCTTTTCATTTGAAATTTCACCTCTTTTAGTTATCTTTACTCATTTTGGGTTTTCCATTGATTTGATCAAAGGTCAAGATTTTAGGGTTTTCATTTGAATTTTTTTTCACTTTGTTTATTTGTTATTGGCTACAATAGCTTCTATGTAATCTCTACACTTTTTGTTCACTTTCCTTTAGGAGAAACAAAACAGGGATTCAACCCAAAACCCATGGCCAAGATGGAGTATGGGTACTTTCTTTTTCTTTGAAAATTCTCCTCTTTCAGTGATGTTCCACAATTTTTTTTTTGTGTTATTGCAGATTCAACTCTTCATTGCTGCACTGATTTTTTTGGTAATTTAATTATGTATATATTTGTATGTTTTGCAAGTTCTATATGCTTTTTGATATAGAGATTTCTCGATTTATGTGTTGCCTTTGATTTTTTTCATCTTATCATAAGGATTATAACACTGAAATCAGTTTAAAAATGTTCAGATTTTATCCTAGAAAAAAAATGAATGTTAAGTTCTTTTGGGCTTCTTTTTTTTTTAATATATTCTTTTTATAAGAGATAGATGCAACAGTTAGTGTTTGGTCGTATGTAACTTAAGTGCACATATTATAATTGTCACTAACTAACATATTATGGCAAAGAAATCCATAAACCATTGTTAATCTTTGCTAAAAACAATGTGATGGTTAATAGATAAGGGAATCACTTTCTTTGATAATCTTTGCAAAAAACAATGTGATGGTTAATTGATAAGGGAATCACTTTCTTTGCCAAAAACATAATTAACATACTATTAAAGACTAATAACATTAATTTGTTCTTCATGAGTAGATAATAAGAATATAACAAGTTTTATTTTTGACTTTGTTAAAGCAATCAGTTAATAAATAAAAGGTGGTTTTTAAGTGGAAGAAATGACGGAACTCAAATAACTTAGAAGTTAGACTAACCTCTAAAAAGAAAACAAAAGACTTTTTGCCTTTTGTAGCAACAGATTAAAAAGATAGCTTTATGGTTAAAAAATGGAAGAGTTGAAAGCTAAAAGGCTACTTCAATGTCAACTTAATGGTCTTTTAACTCTTGCTTCATTGCCTAATCTTCATCTACCTCTATTTATTCTTAAACTGGATTTTGCTCTAATAAATCTATGTGTCAACATTGTGGGAGTTTATTTGCGTTAAGAGGCTAACCTTTTTGGATTTGTTTTCTGCAATCTATTTGTAGCCCATTTTTTAAGCCATCTTTGAGGTCTATACACAGTTTATTCTACTTTAGGGGTACTTATTATGTTACATTTCAAGTGCAACATTTTTTTGGATTTTTGGTATTTATACTCTCCAACTGCTGTTTTGATAGAGTTCTAATTAAACATTGTTGTGCTAAAAAAAATGATAGGCTATGTTTTCATTAAATACAAACCCCATGGTTCCTCGAGGCAGGAGAGCTTCCAAATAAAATTGGAAAACTTATTATACCTTATTAATCCTTAGGACCATGATACTATTTGATGAAAAATCTACAAAATTGTAGATGATATTCAAAGAAATTGGTTAGTCTCAGATAATTTGCTACATACATGCATCATTGACAGATCTTTTTTCAAAATCAAATAATGTAGTTACCAAAGGAAAAAAAAAACAAGTTTATAAAGGGAATGGTTTCTAAATTCTCTTATTAAGAGATGAAAAACTGCTGTTTATACATCAGATGCCTAATTTTATCATTTGACTGGCAAGCGCCATTATCATAAAGCAAAATTATTGATGATATGATATGCAGTAGGTTAAATTTTATTGTTATGAGGTCTTCAGCTTAATAAGCGAACTTAAATGTAATAAATATTTTTGTTGTTATTTATTTCTTCTTCCTGGGACAAAATTTCAAGTTACATTGTGAAGTTTTTACCTAATTAAAGTAATGATCTGTTTCCAAGTTATTGCTTGATTAAAGTATTGATTTATATCCTTCTTTCCTTGATTTTCAGTTTGGAACCTCTTGGATTTGTTACTTCAACATAAGGTATGCTTTTTCTTATATCAGAAACTTATCTAAAGGTCTAAGATTTACTTTCTGAATAAAATATTTTGCTTAACTTTCATCTTCTGCTTCAATTGCACACTTTAAGAGATGAGTGAAATTGATTATTATTGTGTCATTACATTTTTCTTCAGAGAAAATTGTGTTATTACATCTTCTTTAAAGGGAAAAACCTTCACAATAAAAACAATCATTAAATCTTAGCTATGTTGTCGGGGGCAAAAGAAAGCTTGAGCATAGGTTATGTATTTGGCTTTAAATGATCATGTTGTCATGCAAAATTTGTTGTAAAATATTTCATTCTCTCTTCTTTATTCTATAGTTATGAAGTTTTTTAATCCTATTTGCTAATTCCAATTTGACAAAATGACAACAACTTTTGGATGTGTAAATGTATTTCAGTTTACTAAGATCTCCTTTGCTTTACTTGTAAAACTGATTTGAGATAAAACTGTGCTGTATTTTTTATTTCTCACAGAGAAGGCAATATATAGATGGTTGACATAAAGCAAACTTCCTACAAAAAAGGAAACTAAATAACAGTCCTACTCTAGGATGGCATGCAGGCCATTTATTAAAAGATTCTATCTATTAAAAAAGGGCTAAAAATTAGGGAGTTATCTCCAAAAAATCTGAGAGAGATTAACTATCTCATAACTATCCATATTCTAAATAATCTCCTAAATATATACTCAAATCTTAGTTTTTCTACACTCCCCCTCAAGCTGGGCTGTATATGTTGATCATGCCCAGCTTGTTTACAAAGTCTTCAAAAGCTGGTCTATGTAGACTTTTAGTTAGGATATCAGCTGTCTGTTCTTTGGTAGGAATATATGTCAAACAAACACTTCCATTCTCGATCTTCTCCTTGATAAAATGACGATCCACTTCCACATGCTTTGTGCGATCGTGATGAACTGGATTGTGTGCAATACTCACGGCTGCCTTGTTATCACAATACAGCTGCATAGGAGAATTACTAGAAACTTTAAGTTCCCTTAGTAACCTTCCTAACCATATTCCTTCACATACTCCATGAGCAAGAGCACGAAACTCAGCTTCTGCACTACTTCGAGCTACTACAGGTTGTTTTTTGCTTCTCCAAGTTACAAGATTTCCTCAAACATAAGTACAATATCCTGAGGTGGACCTCCTATCCACAAAATAACCTGCCCAGTCAGCATCAGTATAAATTTCCACCATCCGATGATCACCTTTTCTGAAGAAAAGTCCCTTCCCCGGAGTGCTCTTTAGGTACCTCAAAATTCTGTACACAGCTTCTAAATGCTTCTCCTTGGGTGAGTGCATGAACTGGCTAACTACGCTCACAGCAAAGGCAATGTCTGGCCTTGTGTGAGACAAATAAATTAGCTTTCCAACTAAACGTTGATACTGCTCTCGTTCAACTTCGGCTCCTCCTTCTAAGCTCAATTTGATATTAGGCTCCATTGGAGTCTCGGCTGGTTTGCACCCCAACATCCCGTTCTCTTTAAGCAAATCAAGAATATACTTCCTCTGTGATATGGTTATCCCATTCTTGTTTCTAGCCACCTCCATTCCAAGGAAGTACCTTAGAGCTCCTAGGTCCTTTAGTTCAAATTCTCCTGCAAGATAATCTTTCAAAGTATCCAACTCTTCAGAATAGTCTCCAGTGATGATGATATCATCCACATATACTATTAGAATAGCAATTCTCCCATCTTCGGCATGTTTAAAGAAGAGAGTATGATCAGATTGAGCTTGTATGAATCCTTGTCTCTTGACAGCCTGTGTAAACTTCTCAAACCACTCTCTTGGAGATTGTTTCAATCCATAGAGGGATTTCCTTAGCCTGCACACCAAGTTGCCTTCCTTTGTAAAGCCTGGGGGAAGGTCCATATAAACTTCTTCATGTAAATCTCCATTAAGGAAAGCATTTTTCACATCCAACTGTTGCAAAGGCCAATCAAGATTGGATGATAGTGACAAGAGAACTCTTACCGTATTGAGTTTGGCAACTGGTGCAAATGTCTCCTGGTAGTCTATACCATGGGTTTGAGTGAAACCCTTGGCCACAAGCCTTGCTTTATACCTATTAATGCTCCCATCTGCATTATATTTCACAGTGAATACCCACTTGCACCCTACTGTTTTCTTTCCTTCAGGCAGTTTCACAACTTCCCAAGTACCATTTTTTTCAAGAGCACCCATTTCTTCATGAACAGCTTGTCTCCATTTCAGATCAGCAAGAGCTTGATTAATATTCTTTGGTATCTCTGTCTTAGATAGAGTTGTAATAAAAGCTTGAAAAATAGGGGACAACTTCTCATAAGATACAAACCTTGATATAGGATGCTGAGTGCAAGATCTAGTTCCCTTTCTAAGAGCAATAGGAAGCTCAAGTTGATCTTGTGACAATGCACCACTTTCTTCATTGGAATACTCATGCTCAATCAATGGTACAGTAGGCTGAATGTTAGGAGTAGGAACCAGATCAGATTTTTGTCTTGGTTGGACTTTTGGTTTATCTCCACTTTGTGAACGTTTTCTGCGTGAATACACAAGTAAATCAGGTTGCCGAGAGTTGTCTCCCCCTGTCTCCAAATCAGATTCATGTTCAATGAGTGGAACTGTAGGTTCAGGAATGTTAGGAAGAGGAGTAGGAGAGGTAGAAGTGGAAGGATTATTAGTGTTCAAGAGGTTTGTTAGATCCCAAGGTTCATTCTCATTTAATGACTCCCCTTGAAGTGGAGACTTTGGAAAGTATGGTTGGAATTCAAGAAAGGTGATATCCATTGACACAAAGACACGACGAAGAGTGGGTGAATAGCACTTATACCCTCTTTGAGTGGGTGAGTATCCTATGAAAACACATTTGTGAGATTTTGGATCAAGTTTTGAACGATTATGACTATGAACATGGACAAAAACAGTGCATCCGAATGTTTTTATGGGAAGAGAAGAGACAGATCTAAATGAGGGATATGTGTCTAGAAGTATAGAGAATGGAGATTTGAATTTTAGAACTCTTGAGGGCATTCTGTTGATGAGGTAAGATGCTGTAAGGATTGCCTCTCCCCATAGATATTTTGGAACATGCATGGTGAACATTAGAGCCCTAGCAACCTCAAGTAAATGACGATTCTTCCTCTCCGCTACACCATTTTGTTGAGGTGTATCCGGACAAGAACTTTGATGTATGATTCCATGGGTTGCTAGGTACTCTCCAAGGATTGAATGAAAATATTCTTTTCCATTGTCGGTTCTAAGAGTTTGGATGGAAGTATGAAATTGATTTTTTATCATCGAATGAAAGGTCTGAAAAATTTTTACTGCATCAAATTTTTCTTTGAGAAGATGAACCCAACAAACTCTAGTATGGTCATCAATGAAGGTAATGAACCACCTAGTACCTGAAATATTTTTGATGCGAGATGGTCCCCATATGTCACTATGTATCAATGAGAAAGGATGAGACTCTTTGTAAGGTTTGATGGGAAACAATGCACGAGTGTGTTTAGCAAATTGACAAGCTTCACAAGAAAAGAAACTAGGATTTTTATTCATGAATAAACTTGGAAACAAACGTTTTAGATAATGGAAATTGGGATGGCCTAACCTACGGTGCCACTGCATTATTACACCATTATTGGAAAGAGATTCTCTCTCAGCAATTGAAGCCTGTGTTTCCATGCATACATCGTTCACAAAGTAGTAGAGTTCACCATCAACCCTAGCATTGCCAATCATCCTCCCCGATTCCTGCTCCTATAATTCACAACAAGTGGCAGAGAATTTAGCGACACAATTAAGTTCCCTTGTCAGTTTACTGATTGATATCAAATTGCAAGCCAAATTTGGAACATGCAAAACTGAGTGTAGAGCAATTGTATTTGACAAATGAATGGAGCCTTGACCAGCTATGGAAGAGAAAGTACCATCAGCTATTTTAACTCTTGCGTTCCCGTGACAAGGAGAGTAAGAGTAAAATAACGATAGGTTACCTGTCATGTGGTCGGATGCTCCCGAGTCTAGAATCCAAGGGTGTTGGGACTGATTCTGAATGTGAAAAACAGTACCTTTATGGGCAAAGGTAGAAGCTGCAGAATTGGCATCGGTCCCTGCAGGTTGATTCAACAGTTTGTGCAGTTGTTCTAGTTGGGACTTGTTCAAGAAAACGCTAATTGCCTCGCTGCTACTACCTGATTCCTCTGTGGCTTTCTCAGTAGATACTTGAAGACCAGATTTCTTGTTTTCATTCGAAAACCGTGGTTTATAGTTTGCTGGTTTTCCGTGAATATCCCAACAGTTGTCTTGAGTATGTCCAATTTTGTTGCAGTGACTACAACGCGGCTTCCCTCCACGTCGATTAGATGATTGTTTGGCCACCAAAGCACTAGTCTCCATAGGTCTTTCACCAGAAGTTGTAATTGGTTGATCCTTTTTTCCACCAAGCATGACAAGGCGTCTACTAGCTTCACGTCGTACCTCTGCAAAAGCCTCACTAATGGATGGCAACGGCCGACGTCCCAAAATTCTCCCTCGTACCTCATCGAGATCTTTATTAAGACCAGCAAGGGAAGTCATATAGCCGCTCCTTATCAAGATGCTTTCTGAATTTCACATTCTCCTCTAGATCTCCCCAATCGGCTTCATAAAACATATCAAGTTCCTGCCAAAGAGTTTGCAAAGAATTATAGTATTCAATAACATCTAGATTACCTTGTCTCATGTCTTTGAGTTTATTTTTAATCTCAAAAACTTGAGAGGCGTTCTCGAGATCCGAATAATTCTCCTTAACAGCATCCCGAATAGCTTTTGCAGTTCGAAGAAAGAGGTATGTGCGACTGATGTGTGTTTCCATCGAGTTGATCAACCATGCCATAACAATAGAATTATTGAGTTCCCATGTAGCATAGGTAGGATCTTCAATATTTGGTCTCTTAGCCTCACCGGTGATATATCCTATCTTACCTCTCCCTCGAATTACCAACAAAACTGATTGAGACCACTGTAAGAAATTTTTGCCATCTAATTTGTGGCTGGTAATTTGCAGTGATGAACTGTCTCCAAAGGATTGGGAGTTTATGGTTTGCGGAGTCATTACAGATGATGTGGTTGAGGATGACTCTTTGTCGAAACTCATGACCTCCTTTCCCAAGCTCATCTTTATGCGATGTGATGGAAAAATAACAGTGGCTCTGATGCCATAAAACTGATTTGAGAAAAAACTGTGCTGTATTTTTTATTTCTCACAGAGAAGGCAATATATAGATGGTTGACATAAAGCAAACTTCCTACAAAAAAGGAAACTAAATAACAGTCCTACTCTAGGATGGCATGCAGGCCATTTATTAAAAGATTCTATCTATTAAAAAAGGGCTAAAAATTAGGGAGTTATCTCCAAAAAATCTGAGAGAGATTAACTATCTCATAACTATCCATATTCTAAATAATCTCCCAAATATATACTCAAATCTTAGTTTTTCTACAACTTGGTATATGAATGTCATGATAACTCAAGCCTTGAGACTCACATTTCTTTACAAAGATCTTTTCTTTTCTTTTTTGGCTTCCTGAATTGTTAACAAACTTTTCATCATCATATTGATTTTTCTTATTTTCATTGCTGCACAAATAGCGATACATTTGCTGTTGAAATCTATACAAATAGATACATTTTATAGTAACCTATGTTTTCTTTTAATCTTTAAACCTGTGTTTGTTATTAGTTATGCAATTTATACTAAGTTTTTCATTTACAATATGAAAATCTATTTCCTACCTTTTCATTGATATATGTAGTTTGGAATTGCAGCCATTTACTCTCAAATCTAATTCTTGATTTGTTGTGCTTATGGATTAAGGCGTCTTATCTTCTCCTGGTAATTTGATAATGGACTGAATAAGAAATTGTACTAGAATTCCAAGAATATGATTGTTTACCGTTGATCTTTTGATTTCAAAATATCACCAAAATCAAAATGGTGAATTGAGCCAAAAAAAAAATCAAAATGGTGGCCACCTAAATTAAGCTTTTTCCTGATAAAACTTATTCCTATTAATGATTTTTATTTTTTGGGTTTCAATTCTTTTAATTGTTCATGTTTTTATCAATTTTAGTTAGGAAATTAATTAATGCACTATACACATGCAAGCTTAAGGTCTGCCATATTTGAAGGTTCATTTTGTTTTAACCATGTTTTTAATACTTTGCTTTAATCATTTTTAACATGATATTAAAAAGTAAATAGATTATTATTACTATTTTTATTATATTTTTGTAGCAATAAGCAATGAAAAGGAAGCTCAAATTCTAATAGGTAATGATATTATGCATCTGATTGCAAAATCATGGAAGATTTGACTTTCAAAATAAATATTATTTTATTTTATTTTGCTTTTCAGATTATTTTTTTTTAAGATTGTAAAGTAATGCAAAATTGTTTTGGTTGCTTTTAGCCTTGCCTATCATGAAATGAATTTTACTAAATTCTTATTTAGGCAATGATGATAAAAGCTATGAAAGTAAATGTTCTTGCTTTGCATTGTGTTACTTGCTTACTTTGTGTTTTATAATTCCGCTATTAAGATATTCAATTACATGCAATTTATCCAAGTAGACTTTTTTATATCTATTTATACTTGACTGTTGAATAAAGACTAATAAGTTCACATTTTTTTTCTTTTGAGGGCATATTTCTTTGTTTCTAGATGCAAGGAGAATTTATATTGGTTAAGTTTGGTGAAATTTGCTTCAATGGGTGAGGTTCTTCATTTTTCTCTATTAATTATTTTTTTTCTTTTTAAACTTTTGAACTACCTTAGTTCTTTCTCATTTAGGTAAATGGATAGTTTAAGTTGTAATGTTAAACTTAATTTAATGGAAGAACTATGTTGCATTCGCTTGGATTGTCATAAAATTTTTATATTTTTTTGGTGCAATTTTTATGCCTTCGAGGGTAAATTTTCAAATTTGCCGAGTTCATGGTCCTTTAGATGTATGGATAGCTTAAATTTATGATATAGAGATGGCTAAAATGTTAGAACAAAGCTATCTTGGTTTAGACTCGGTAATCTTAGTTTTTTAAGCATTTTTGAAGATGTATCCATGATCTTTGGTCCAGTGATTGTAACAAGGATTCCTGTTTGTGAATGTTATCAGTTTGGCTTCACAATAAGATTATTGGGATAGAATAAGGGCTTTTTAAACAGGCACATAGCAATTGAAACAAATTTTTTCATGTTTCCTTACTAACTTGAATCAGATATTTCATCTGCTATTCATGATAAATGACCTTATTAGTAGAAATGGTGATATTTTCATTTCTCTAACTTATCTTGCAGATTGCAAAACTTTAGTGGTTTACACATCTTTCGTCCTTGCATATATGGGAGCAAGCTGCTTATCTTTTTAAGCATTATATTATTGAGATTGACTACCAGATTAGATTTTGTGTCTACGCCTGGTGGGTGCTTCATAAATCAAACCGATGTTTTTTTTTCAAAATTGTTATTTGCTTAGTCTAGGCATCACTGCTATTTAGTTTTCTGCTTTGGGTTGATTCTCAGGGGACAAATTATCTATTCTTGATTGAAATCCTGGCAGATATTCTTTCTAAAGTTCAAGTAGATTTTGGTGCTATTATGCTTGGATGATTAAATTTCATTTTTCTTCCTAATGAAATTATTGGTAGATATTATATATACATGTATTTTTGTTATTAACATTGTTTTATTTTCATTATCTTGAACATATAAATTTTATATTCAATGGATTCTGCAGTGAAGCGCGGGTTTCATTCTAGTATTAGTAAACAATGGAGTCTGGATTTGCGGTTTGCGCTGAGTCACTATTTCTTTTGTAGCAGAACTGGATTTCATCTTTAGTATTTTCCTTTTTTTTCTTGGATGATTTGCACATTACAAGCTTCTTTTTCAGCAATCTGTGAAGCATTTTGTTCCAACCTCTCATTTCTTTTTAGAAAAGAATGCCACAAGACAGACATTAACCATTATAATCCAAACTAACATATTAATTAGCAATACAACCTTAATGCAGTTCTCAATTGCCATTAAGTTATTTTTTTAAATGAAAGTGTAAAGGTTTTTTTTTTTTTTTAAATTGAAGTAAAGACAACCCATCTAATAAGATAATAGGACTAATTTTCAACTTGGATTACAGTTTTTTAACGCAACCAGTTTCAATGAATTTCGCAAGCAAAGTTCTAAGCTTGGAATGACCACGCCAGGGATACTGCTCAAGCTCACAGTCGTCACCCAAGTGTTCGTCATCCTCTAAATAAAGGAATTAGCATCTAACTGCCCTTCTAATAAGGAATTAAGAACATAAAAAATCTAACCAACCCAACGCTATTTAAGAGAAATGAAAAAATAGCAGCAAAAAGATTTATAGACCTATCGTATAATGTGCTTGAAATATATTAAGGATTGGAAGACTTAGTCATGAAATATGCTTGAAATATACTAAGGATATTCATGAAATATGCAAGAAAGTTTGGGAATAGTAAAACAGGGGAGTCTTAGCCGATCGACCTTAATAGTTAAATGATACATATTGTGGTTTGCATTGCCATGCATGATGCATTTGAAATTCAATACTAACAAACTGAAGTTCCAATAGCACATTTGTAGGAACTGAAATAACCTTTCTGGGTTCAAAGGAAATTGGCATTCTCATACTTGAGTACAGCAATTCAGCCCGCAATGAGAAAGCATCTCCACCGTCAGTGTATAAAACAATTGCGCCATGATGAAGTGAAATAAAGCAGATAGGTGAAGAATTATGAAAGTAGAACAGCTACTCAGTTACCACCAAAACATATTGCCTTATTCCAGATTGGGTAACTGAAGGTTATCCTCACCCGCTTCAGAATTTTGGACATTCATCTGTGATCATAAGAAACAACACATGGGAAGTGTAGAGGAAGAATTGTTAAATTAGCTATGCATGGAAAGGCACCAAATTGCATTTTACTATTATTTTCATCAACTAATAAGAAGTGTTAAAAGCTTTATGTTTATAGCTTTAGAGGGCAGAAGCATAACCATTGACTACTCTGATAAATCTTCATAATGTATATATGGATAAGATTCTTTAATGCTTTTAATCAAATTCCTATATTGATCACTATTTGAGTTTGAATTAATTAATGAATTAATTCTGCAAGAGCTATACTTAGAAATATTAATATGGTCTACTCAAGATAAAAAAAAAAAAGGAAAGAAATATCAGATGGTCAGGAAGCCACCTCATTTTAGCAAGCTAGGAAGCTAGATAGGGAAAAGAAATGGTGGCTGACAGAAAAAAATAATGAAAAGATAGAAAATCCTTTATATTTATGCATACCATTTCTTTGAAAAGCTGCTGTATAGTAGTTTCAAGGTTGCCATCCCACCGCCATCTTTTTTCATCTTCATTATCCCCAGTCAATTGCACTCGTTGCAGCTTTGGTGTGCTTAAATCTCCTTCACAGAAATTCTTCATCTTTGGGCACTCTCTCACAATCACCTTTTCCAAGATCGGGAATTCAAAGCTGTGATCCCCTAAGGAAAAGCTTGCTAGGCTTGGTAGACAGCTTAGTTGCAAGTACTTCAGACGGTTGAAAACAATGCCACCTTTTATATCTTCACCGTCACATGCTATGATTTCCTCCATCATCCTGCAATCAGTTATGCTCATTTTTTTTAGTAGCATCAAGCTCTTAGCTGCAGAGCATGCTACTAAATTGAAGAATCCATGACATCTCGAAACTTCCAGAGTTGTTAAATTTTCAAAAGATGCCTATGAGGGGACTAAAGTCTTCAATTTGCCACATTCCACTACTTCAAGAATTCTCAGGTTACAGAAAGCTGCTCGGAACTCTTCCTTCCAGAGATTTGTCAGCTCTGGAAGTTTAGACAACCGCAATTCACTTAACTTAGTGAGAACTGATGCATGTCTTTCCTCATCATTGAGTCCTTCAGATTGGAATAACTGACAGAAGGAAGCACCATTCAGAACAAACGTTTCAAGATCTGGTAATGACTGAATGAAGCAATATGGAAGAGTAACTAATTCCCCAGGAACGCATGCAAGCTCAAGAACTTTAAGTTTCCTAAAACAGTCTGTTGAGAGCTGTCCATGCCATATCCCTTTCAAAGTATCATTCTGCTTCAATTTTAATTCTTCTAAGATAGGAAATGTAACCTGGGTAATTAACACGTGTGTTGAACAAAACAAAGAGCTTGAATTGGTTAAAGAGTATAAAAAGGAGCAAATAATTTTTTAAGTTCTGTGTTCAGATGTACCTCATTGACCCAAAACAATATTTCCTGATTTGATATTTCAACCTGACTCTGTGTCTGTGTTTCTCCGAAGTTAGGACATTCTGAAGCAAATATCTCTACTTTCTGGCATTCAATCACCTCCAGTTTTTTCAATGATGGCCATTCTGTAGCATGAATCCTAGAGTAGAAACATTTCAATATGGGTAATTTATCAAATCGAAGGTATGTGACTTTGGGAAAGACAAACTTGGCCTTTGTTTCAACCGCAATAGATTGAGTAGATGCTACTACATGAGATTGATTAGCAAAGAGTCCTTGTGGCTCGAATATTTCTTCCAACGAATCACAATTCACAATCTGCAACTCGTCTAGTTCCTCAAGTCTTTCCATCATGTTAAACGGGAAAATATTCAAGAGTGTTTCACAGCCTTCAACCCGTATATTGTTTAGTTTGCAAAACGAATTTACTCTGAGTTGGCGTTGCCATATCATTCTACACTCCCTCATACCTTCTACTGTCAAATTCTTCAAACTAGGGAAGGCCACCTAACAAGTTCATTTAATTGGGTCATAATTGGAGATAAGACATAAAATATATAAGAAAATTAAGAACTTCAAATACTGGAAAAAAAGTGCGAATTGTGATGGTGAAATTAATAAATGAAAGAAAAGAAAGCCCATGGAGAGGTAGAAATCACCTTTTCATTGAAGAGAGCAGAGTTTTTTCCTTCTGGTTTTTGATGAATTTGAGGCTCATCTCCAACATCTTCAATTACAGATTTAGAGATGAATGTCTTCAATACAGGACAGTTTATTAGGTCCAGACTTGTCAACAAGGGGAATTCAATACGACTTTCAGAGCAGAATCTTGCGAGTTTGGGAAGGTCTTTGAGCGACAGGGATTCTAGTTTAGGGAACAATATATGGCTCATCCTTTCTTCTTCTGTCAATCCTTCTATGAAGAATATTACTTCTTCCATGATCTTACAGTCCCAAATTTGAAGTCTTTTGAGTTGCACAAAATGTTTTAGCATGAAAGATGGAAACAGATATTTCAAATTGTGACAGCCCTTTATCGAAAGCCGTTGTAAATTCTGAGCAAAAAGGAAGGACACTGGTTGTTGGAGATCCCATATCTTTTCAATGTTGATAGAGGAGAGTTTCAAATCGTTCAATTTGGGAACCATGACCTGCAGATACAATAATAATTCCAAAATATTGCAATTAGGACTTATATCAATTGTCATCTATAGATTATGTCTATAATTGGTTAAGGTGAAGTTAATTAACCACTTTTGTTTTGTTTTATTTTATTTTATTTTATTTTCTAACCACATTAACATGATTTGGGGTGAACTTCATGATAAATTTCTCACTTAAAAAAGATTAAATAAAATTTAAGAACTTTATTTTTTCAAATGGTGCAATAAATGATAAGTTCCAATAATAATCAAAATTACATTCATAGAATTTATAATCATATGAAAATTATTTAATTCAACTAATAAACTAAAAAATAATTAGATTCAAATTAATACATATATGTTCCTTTTTTTTATTACCAGACAAACACCCCAATATTTTAATGCTTCGTTCGGTTACAAATAATAGACAAGTAGTCAAATATGCATTTGGACACTAATCATGGTGTCAAACCATTGGTTTCTACAATAATTAACGAAAAAATTTCAAGGAAAATTCAATTGTTGTATTTTGCACACAAAATCAATTTTGTGTTCAAGAATTTGCGAAATTATCTTACGCATCAAGATGAATTTTTCAAAACTCCAAAAATAAGGGTTGCCACATACTGATTACCAGATAATTGATTGTTTTAAAAATTAATATATTTATTAAGTGAATACTTGTAAATTGTATAAACCATTTTGTAGAATATACCATTGACTCTATTTGTGTTGTGTTATACAACAATACAGTCGATCTCAAATTTTGATAAAAGAGAAAAGTCAGTAGTAATTTAGGACAATTAACTATAAAAGCCATTTAACTCAATGAAATGAACTAATTAAAAGCCTTTATTGGGACATTTCTTATACAACGATGCGTTACATCAAAGTCCGAGAGTAATGAAAAATATGTTAGGGTTACTAGACCGTCACCCGAATGAAACGTGCCACATTGATGCGTGTATATGATGTCAAATAAACAAAGGTTTTCATACTACAATGGACAGGAGTGATAACAGCAAATTTCATTACCTTGGTAAATAGGCCAATGTGTTAGTGCAAGTACGCAAGCTTGAGAATTATGAAGATCAAGAAAATCGGGAGAGTTAAATGGATAATAGGATTTTGAATAGCTACAATATATACACATATATCATATATATGTATATAAATTAAATACAAGTAGTAATAATAATAATAATAATAATAATAATAATAATAATAATAAGTGAATCTCTCTCTATATATATCTAAATCAAATATATAACGTGTATATATGTAGTAAGAAAGTAAAGTATAAAATATAATTAGAAATATAAAGTATAAATTATATATATCTTTATTTTATAATTTTTTTCATTATATATATACACACACATAAAGTACAAATATATTTATAAGATATAAATATGTATGTAAATATATTTATTAAGTATGAGTTTTGTGCGTGTATATAATGAAAAAAATTATAAAATAAAAAGATATATATAACCAAAATATAAATATAATTATAAAAAAAATAAAAATAAAAAATAATAATAGAAACCCGTTGGCTTCTTGAAGAAGCCGATCGGTTTCATCATTTCCCACGAATGTGGGATAAAAAAAAGGTAAAAAGTAAAAGAAAGGGGAGACACGATCGGCGTCGGTAAAAGAAGAAAGGAAAGGAGAGAAACGACCGGTGACGAAGAGAGAAAGAGGGGAGAGATGTTGCCAGCCAAAAAAATATGTAAATGAAAGAGAGGGCACACTGATTGGCACGAAGGGAGAGGGCACTGCTGGCGATGGAAAGAAAAGAGAGAGGAAGGGAAGACTTGCGCCCAAAGCCCACTGTTGCTAGCAGCGAGAAAGGAAAAGAGGAAAGGAGCGAGAGAAGCAGAAAAGAAAAAAGAAGAAAACCAGAAATTTGAGGGAGGATCTCGGTAGCGGGAAGAAGAGATTTCAAGAGGGCTTCCTCGGTGAGGAGAGGGGTGGCCTCGGCATGACAAACCGGTGACCATCGAAGAGAGACAAGAGCGACGAGGGCTGAGGAAAGCGAGAAACTAGTGAAGAGAAGGGGAGGAATGACAGAGGGGCTGCCCGTAGTTTTGAAATCTCAGATTAAAATAAAAGGGAAAAATCAAGAAGTTGTGGGAAAACTCTCCTCGGTAAATCGATGAGTAAGGAACGGTGAAGAGAGGGAGCTAAATTGAGCTAATTGAAGCCCATTCTCGGCGAGCTTGGCAGAAGCATAAGAGCAATAGCAAGGGATCTCTGGGTTGGAGGCAAAGGAGGCGTGAACAGTGGTGAGGCCAACTGTTGCAGCTGGTAATGGGACTTTAAACAACTAAAGCAAGAGATAGTGAAGAAGAAGGAAAGAAAATAGAAGCCAGGTAGCACCAAGGAATCGTGGCTGCCTTTCTCGATGAAACAGTAGCGGTAGAAGTGGAGACAGAAAGCTAATCCGTTTTGGCTGAATTCTATAGAGTAAGTCACAATTCTCTTTTAGCTAAAGCAATAGTAGAGTCTTATTCTTAGTCTAAGGGAAATGAATCTGCTGTAGGAAAGACCAAAGAAGCTGTTAAAAGGAGTGGAGATAACAGCTGAATCAGTAACAGTGGACTGTAAGAGAAGTGGCTTGGTTTGCAAGTTTTCAAGGGGTAAGGGCTGACTTGTGCTACTTTAAATTAAGTTAATATATATATGTACGTGAGGATCAATTTAGAGTATAAATGATGAGATGTTGCCCAAAAATTGTGTTTATAGAGGCTGCTTCGTGGACATACACAGTGAAGGAATAAAGAAAAGAGGATTTCTGTTAGTAAGTTAGCTAAAATAAGGGAATGTATGTTAAATGCTTGTTAGTCCTCTGTGTTCATGTATGTATAAGTTAATGTTATTTAATAATCATAAAGTTAATGTTATTTAACAATCATAGGTATAAATGCATATATATAAAAGTATACATGTTGATGGAAAAGTTTTGGGTATTTGCAAATGACCTACAAAACGTAGGTGAGGGTTTCGTGTTAATAGTGTAAACACGTGTTATGTTTTATTTTTACTACTCTAGGCCTAATTCCCATATAAATATATATATATATATATATATGCTTATGAATATATAAAAATACATAAAAAAACATATTTCTTTACATGTTTATACAGAATACTTGGAAAATGGAGTACGAAGCATTGGTTTTGGCACATAGAAATGCATTTTGTTCGAATTTTAAAATATGTTTGGATTGAGCAGAAAGTGTGCAATGTTTAAGATTGGGATTGTGTTGGATTAGTGTATAAACTATACTACTTGTTGGAGTTTTTATACAGGTTAACTGGTTTTGATTATGACGCTGAGTAGTGTTCTACCTATACTGTCATAATGCTGAATTTTCATTGGAAATTAACATATAATCTTTAGGATTAGTTTAAATCTATATATCGTATTTTTAACCTCATGCATTTTAGAAAACGCTACTTGTCATCGAGACTCGCATGCTCGAGGTAAGGTAGGATGTGGTTTTATAAAGGTGTGAAGTTGGTTAAATAAATAGAATTGTTATCGCCATGTTAGCTTTGCCAAAATAAAGTCATTCATTAAGATAGAGGTTTCAACAAACATGATTTCATTTGTTGATGTTTACAAACTAACAGTGTTTAAATGAACCATGCTTTCAGTATTCAAGTCATGTTCCAAAAACTATCTTTGTACGGGTTTTGACGCATGAGACATGTAGCGTTGTACAATGCTTGTGTGGCATTTACCCTGCTTGTGTGGCACTATGCCTGTAAGGCATTTATCATGCCTTGTGGCATTTAGTTTGCCTTTGTGGCATTTAGGTGCCCGTATTCATATTTATGTCATGGATTCCACCTATGTGGCAATGGATAGCGGTATTTACATAAAAGTGACTCTGAGTTGTCCAACAACTAGTCATGACATGTACCTCAACTACTAGATTATTACTGGTGCTGGGATGATTCATGATCATGAATAGAGCCCTAGTATGGAGCTGTGACCACTGTTGGCTACAGTGGATGCTTTCATGGAAAGCTCATTGGTTATATTTCTGAAGATCCTAGTTATGTTACCAAATCTCAAGAATTGATACCTGTCTCTTGTAAATACTTTTGAATATGTATTTTGGTTCTGTATGAACTAGAATGAGTTTATTATCTCTTTTCCATTGTGTCTCGATTTTTGTAACTAAGTGGAAATTGATTTAATTGGAACTAATCGATTTAATGGTATTAAAACCTTATAAACAAAAGTACATTGAAATTGCATTGAGACATTGGTTTTTGTGCATTTGTTCACGCATAAACATGCATTGAGCATAGTAGGAGCCTAGCATCACTTAGCATATATTTTCTTACTGGACTTTAGCTCACCCCCCTCTTCCACCTCACAGATTATTTCAGATAGACTTAGATGCGAGTGTGGTGCACTAAGAGTTAGATGCGTGACTAGGCATTATTACTTTTGTGTTGAGATATCAACTTCCTTATTATCTCTGTTAATATTCCAGACTTAGACATTTTGTATATACAGTGTAGGATTCGGGATATAAGTATTAGGAGTGTAGAGAGATTGTAAATGAACTGTGCCTCGTAATGGGTTGTGTTTTCAATATTGCAAATTGATGAATATGAGATGTCTAAGATAGCATATTGAGAATGTATTGTGCCACATGTTGAGATGATGTTGTATTGTGTATAAGGATGGGAAATATTCCAAAGTAGGGTGGAATTTTTAAATTTCGTTTTTGGCATGTATTACAAGGCAACTTTAATGGGACTTTAAACAACTGAAGGGCTACCGATAGTTTTGAAAATTCAGATAAAAAAAAAAGGAAATTTGAGTTGTGGGAAACCTGTCCTCCGTAAATCGACGAGGAAGGAACGGTGAAGAGAGGGAGCTGAACCGAGCTAATTGAAGCCCATTCTTGGTGAGCTTGAAAGAGTGGCTTGTGGCAGAAGCATAAAAGCAGTAGCAAGGGATCTCTTGGTTGGAGGCAAAGGAGGCGCAATCAGTGGTGAGGCCAGTTGTTGCAACTGGAAATGGGACTTTAAACAACTGAAGCAAGAGATAGTGAAGAAGAAGGAAAGAAAATATAAGCTAGAGAGCACCAAGGAACCATGGCTGTCTTTCTCGGTGAAACAGCAGTAGAAGTGGAGATGGAGAGCTAATCCGTTTTGGCTAAATTTTATAGAGTAAATCACAGTTTTCTTTTAGCTAAACCAATAGTAGAGTCTTACTCTTAGTCCAAGGAAATGAATTGGCTGTAGGAAAGACCAAAGAAGCTGTTAAAAGGAGTGGAGATAACAGCGGCTGAATTAGTGACAGTGGACTGCAAGAGAAGTGGCTCGGTTTGCAAGTTTTCAAGGGGTAAGGGCTGACTTGTGCTAGTTTAAATTAAGTTAATATATATAGGAAGATTAATTTAGAGTATAGATAATGAGATGTTGCTTGAAAATTGTACTTATAGAGGCTGCTTAGTGGACATATGCAGTGAAGGAATAAAGAAAGGGGGATTTCAGTTAGTAAATTAGCTAAGGAAAGGGAACGTATGTTAAATGCTTGTTAGTCCTCTGTGTTCATGTATGTATAAGTTAATGTTATTTAATAATCATAGGTATAAATGCATATATGTATATATATATATATATATAGTATACATGTTGATGGAAAAGTTTTGGGTATTTGCAAATGACGTACAAAACGTAGGTGAGGGTTTCGTGTTAATGGTGTAGACACGTGTGATGTTTTAATTTTACTACTCTAGCCTTAATTCCTATATAAATATATATGCTTACAAATATATAAAAATACATAAAAAAATATATTTCTTTACATGTTTATACGGAATACTTAGAAAATGGTGTACGAAGCACTGGTTTTGGTACATAGAAATGCATTTTGTTTGAATTTAAAATATGTTTGGATTGAGTATAAAGTGTGTAATGTTTGGGATTGGGATTGTGTTGGATTGGTCTATAAACTATACTGCTTGTTGGAGTTTTAATGCAGATTAACTGATTGTTATTATGATGCTGGGTAGTGTTCTACCTATGTCATCATAATACCTGATTTTCGTTGGAAATTAACATGCATAGTCTTTAGGTTTAGTTTAAACCTATATATCGTATTTTTAACCTCATGCATTTTAGAAAATGCTACTTATCATTGAGACTCGCATGCTTGAAGTAATGTAGGATATAGTTTTATAAAGGCGTCAAGTTGGTTAAATAAATATAATTGTTGTCGCCATGATAGCTTTGCCAAAATAAAGTCATTCGGTAAGATAAAGGTTTTAACAAACATGATTTCGTGTGTTGATGTTTATAAACTACAAGTGTTTAAATGCACCATGCTTTCAGGACTCAAGTCATGTTCCAGAAGCTATTTTTGTACAGGTTTTGACGCATGAAACATGTGGTGCTATATTATGCCTATGTGGCATTTGGAAATGCTTGAGAGGCATTTACCTTGCCTACGTGGCACTTAACTTGCCTATGTGGCGCTTTATGCCTATGTGGCATTGAGTTTGCCTGTGTGGCATTTATCATGCCTATACGGCATTTAGGTGCCCATATACGTATTTAAATCATGGATTCCACCTGTGTGGCAATGTATAGCAATATTTACGCATAAGGGACTATTAGTTGTTTGACAACTAGTCGTGACATGTACCTTAGCTACTAAATGATCACTGGTGCTGGGATGATTCATGATCATAAATAGAGCTCTAGTATAGAATCCTGACCGCTGCTAGCTACAGTGGATGCTTTCATGGAAAGCTCATTGGTTATATTTTCGAAGATCCTAGTTACATTATCAAATCTCGAGAATTGATACCTGTCTCTTGTAAATGCTTTTGAATATGTATTTTGGTTCTATATGAACTAGAATGAGTTTATTATCTCTTTTCTATTGTATCTTGATTTTTGTAGCTGAGTGGAAACCGATTTAATTGGAACTGATCGATTTAACGGTTTTAAAACATTATAAACAAAAGTATATTGATACTGCATTGAGACATCGGTTTTTGAGCATTTGTTCACGCATAAATATGCATTGAGCATAGTAGGATCCTAGCATCACTTAGCATATATTTTCTTACTGGGCTTTAGCTCACCCCCCCCCCCCCCCCCTCCTCTTCCGCCTCACAGATTATTTCAGATAGGCTCATATGCAAGTGTGGTGCACTGAGAGTTCGATACGTGGGCCGCTAGGCATTATTACTTTTGTGTTGAGGTATAAACTTCCTTATTATCTCTATTTATATTCTAGATTTAAAGACTCTATATACGCTGTGTATAGGGTTCATGATGTAAGTGTTAGGAGTATATCAAGATTGTAAATGAACTGTGCCTCGTAATGAGTTGTATTCTTGATATTACAAATTGATGAAAATGAGATGTCTAAGATGGCATATTGAGAATGTATTGTGCCACAGGTTGAGATGATGTTGTATTGCGCATGAGGATAGGTAATATTCCAAAGTAGGGGTGGAATTTTTCAATTTTGTTTTTGGCACATATTACAAGGCAACTTTAATGGGACTTTAAACAATTAGTCTTAAACATTAAAACAAGTAGTAAGCTGCTTGTTAGACAATAGTTACATTGAGCGAATGAAAAACGTAGGTTGTGAAGAAAAAAGTTAGCCCGAATTTTCAGCTTCCGAGGGCGTTACAACAGGGGTTGGTTAAAAGTTAGGACTTAACTATAAGCTTTGGTTAGGATCTAGGAATAAAAGTATGCTTAATAGTAAGCTAGTAGAGTGAAAATTGAATACATGGCTATACATATTATTATAGTTGTCACAAGCGCAAACAATTTTTAATTGAACCACATTTTAACTATTGAGGTGCCAATTGATTTTGTATCATTATCATTATTATTATTAAAGGAAAGAAAGGAAAAGAAAAAAAAATAGAGAGGAGGAAAAGGAGAAAGAAAAGAGATGAAGAGAGCTACCATTGGTCCTTAGAGAACCTAATATTGATGACAATGAAGGGGCAACAGGGAGAGTAAACAAAGAGAAAATATAGTATATTTATGAAAAATTGTAAAGGAAAAAATTATTTAAATTTTTTTAGGTGAATTTTTTTTAATTTCTTCTAAAATGTTGAGAAAATTAAAAAATTTTCAATAATAATAAGACATAAAAACTAACAAATCAAAAAAACAAAAATCAAATGAAAACATTTCTTAAAATTAAATTTATTATTGTTGTACTTAGTATTTTTATTTCTTTTGTTTATAAATATATTAAAAAGAAATGATGGATATGTCTTTTTAATTTCTAAAACAATGAAAGGATGAATGCAGCATTTCAATGAGAAAAATAATTAATTGCAGAGTAAATTGTAGCAGGACTGAATATGCATTATGAATTAATTCATACCTTTTTGGCGTACAATAGTTGTATGGTGGTATTGAGGTCATCAGCCCAACGCCCTCGGTCACGATTACTGCTTTCTTTTACTCTTTGTAGTTTTGGGGTGCTCAAAACTCCTTGACAAAATGCCTTCAAATTAGGACACTGTCTCACAATTAATTCTTCCAACGATGGAAACTCGAAGGCGTGATTCCCTGAACAAAAGCTTGCCAAGTTCTGTAAACAATCGAGTTCAATATATTTCAACTTTCTAAAATTGATCTCGTATGTTGCTCCATCAGCTCCCTCGTTTGCCACTATTTCAGTCATCCTTTCGCAGTTCGTTACGGCCATTGTCGTTAATTGTACCAGACTCTGAGCTACTGAGGCTGTCACTAAGTTCATCATCATTTCGCAGTAATTCACTCTCAAAGTTGTGAGATTTTGAAAAGATGAGGAGGACAAGGAGGATCCAATATTTATCAAATCAATACAGCACTCAACTTCTAGTGTTTGGAGATTAGGAAGAATGTGGCTTTCCTCTGAATCTGTCCCCCATATATGTGTAAGATTTTTACAATTAAACAATTTTAACTTTGTAATTCGTGAGGGAACTGTCCCAGCATCTGGTTTCTCAGCAACATCCCCTTCACAAAAGACTGCACCTTTGAGATGGACAGTACAGGTAAACTCAAGAACTTCTAGATTGTAGAATCGTTGGAGGAAACTAATGGGAAAACTAGTAGAGGAGCCAAACACCGAAAAAACTTTTATCTGCTGAAGCAAGTCTTCTGGAAGCTGACCATCGCACATCATTGCACTTGCATCAAGTTCGTGTAACCGCAGTTCCTCTAATTTGGGAAAGACCTAGGAAAGGAAACCAATTTTATAAAAACAAATCAGACAGAATGTTGCTCTACATGTATTCAAGTCCATATGCTTTAGAAACGCTCCTAACATAACTTGGCACCATTATTGGGAGACTCTGTTGACCGATTATGATACAGGAAATAATTACATATATTTACTTGTACCAAATTTACTTTGTTATATAACATGAAAAAGAAAATAAAATCAAAAAAGTAAATTAAATTCATGAAAGTTTCATAATAAATTAATATACAATCATTACACATTGACCATTTACATGCATATGATATTTTTGTATAATGTGTATGTGTGTATATGTATGTATGTACGTACGACACTAAATATTTTGTCTAACTTAAGCAAGAAACTGCTCATTTGTATCCAAAAATATATGTATATTAATTTGTATATCAGTACATGTGTAAATGTTACTCTTTGTAATTATTGAAAAAAAAACATTTTTTTTACTTAAATAAAAGATTTAAGGTCAATATCTTTAATTGTCTTTATTATAATCATTGATCAAGGCATTAAGCTAATATATATTACATTAATACATTATAAAAAACTAAATGTTTAAAATTAAAGACAATATTATCTCTCAACTTTACAATCTAATTTAATTAAAATAAAATTTGACACCAACCCATAAAGGTTAATTCATCCTCAAAATAAAAGCAATGAATGTAAATAGTTCATTACATATTATAACAATAAAAATTTTAAAAAATTATTATAAAATATAAAACAACCAAATTACGCAAGCAATAATATTATAAAAATAATTTTAGAATATTTTGAATCTTAACTAAACATCAATTAGAAAATAGAGGATATAAAAAATAATTTATTACAAAAAAGCACATAATAGAAAACGGTATTTATGTGCATAGTAGTGTTGTTTTTTGCATAAATAGTCAAAACTTACCAGGTTTGGGTTCAGGTCAATTAACGAGTTCTTATCAAACTTTGATTGAATAATCGAGTCAGAGTAATAAACGGGTATGGTTAAAATTATTAGAGTAAAGTTCGAATAGTGAATTTAAAAAATAATCAACTAATTATTTAGTTCAGATACTTTAATAAAAAATTGAATTCGAAATCAAGCACCTCAAAATTAACAGATACCTACACCATTGACATCCCCATTTCCCCCATTCCCAATCCCTTACTCTTTCCACAACTTCCCTCTCTCACTTGATCTTGGTCTTCCTTATTTTTTTTTTAATTTCAACATTTTATATTTTTTCAATTTTAGATTTTTTTTTATAGTTTCTTTACTTTTTTTGAAAATTTTATTATTGAGGTTCCTTTAAAACCTGCAAATGATGTGACAGTTACATGTAAATTTACTCGGCATTTTCAAACATATAGCAAATTATTATTGGTCACTTAAATCACTAGTATTTTTGTTATGGATTTAATTTTTCAAATTAATTTGACTTACAAATACAAATTCAGATAACTAATTAAGATTTTTTTTATTATTTAAGTTTAAAGTAATATTTTTTATATGGATAACTTATTATACAGAATTGCAACTGATGTGCGAACAATAAAAAAATAATGTGTGATTAATATGAAATTGAAATGATTAAAACAATATATGACGTGTGTGTATATATATATATATGTATGTATGCACATGTATATATATATGTGTGTGTATGTATATACGTGTATACATGCATGCCTGCGTGCGTGATTGTGATAAGTACTTAAAGGCATGTCACGTGTGATTACTTGACCATTACAGTAAAAAATGTTTAAATTTTTTCACTTACTGGAACTTAAATTTATATTTCAAAACCTTTTGCATTACTAATTTAATATTTGACTAAATTTAAAATGAAATAATTTAGTAATAAAGTTAGATATAAATTCTATTAAAATTGAATTTATATAATTTATAACATACTTATTAATTTCAATTTAACATCTACTTCCTAATTCTATTATTATTATTATTATTATTATTAAACTCGTGCGATGAATGGTAACATTTTAATTTATAATAATTTTTTTATAATAGAATAAAATTACAAAAAAATGTTAAAATACATTTTAAACAATGTATTAAAAATCTAAATGCTTAAATAAGCACAAATTAAAAAAAATTGAAATCAAATATTAATTAAAAAATTATAGAAAATTAAATGTAACAAAACTTAAATATTAAATAAATTAAATAGTTACAATCTTAATGAAACTAATTCTTATTATATCAATCAACAACAGTGACATAGCCATACGGTGTTGAGTGGGGTCAACTAACCACTTAATATTTGAAAAAAAACCATAATTAACATGTATATAGTTAAATAATTTAGTGATTTTTTCCAAATTGACACATTAAAATTTGTTAAAATTAGTTAAGAAAAGGGTTAAAAAATATAAATATTATTTTCACTTTTACATTTATTTGAATAATAAATTTAACAATTTTCTTTTCATTATGAGTGCAAATTTAACTAGTAAGATTTAAAAGTTCTTTAGCAATTAGAATGTACTTCATTGATTTTTTTTTTTTACAAACATATTTTTAGTCTTATTTTAATTAATTTAACACTTATTTCTTATTGAAATCCTCTCTTCATTTTGTTGTGATCACACATTCCTACTACAGTTTTTCTTCTTAATTACCTTCATAATATTTATTAAATGAGTTTGATCCAATTTATAAATGATTAGTTTGTTGCTCTTAATGCAATAATTCTTTTATACGTGATTAGTTACTTAATATTACAATTACAATCTCTGTACAAAAGAACCAAATATTATATTATCTACCTATTCGCATTATTTTATAATATTTTTATTGCCATGAAAGAAAAATTAAAAACAAATTTATACAGCACCACTAAAGTAACTATTTAGATAAATTATGAATAGATTGTAAGAAAATTTATTTATTTGCAAATTGTTTTATACTACGGAATTTTTTATTATGTTTTATTTTGTTAATGTTATATAAAAATAATATTACAATACTGACCTAGAAGTGTTCATTGGTCGAGTTAAGTTTGAGTTAAGGGATTGATGGTGCGCCTAAGACCATCGGGTTCGATTTTTAAAGCTTAATTTTTTGCCCAAGACCACTTTTACATACAATGAATAAAGCTAAACCCACCCAAAAACTATTGATTTTTTTAATAATAATAAATATTAAAATATTAAAATACATAATAATTAATAAATATAACACAATAGGTTAAAATAATGTCACGACCCGTAGGCCGCGACTTTCCTTTAATACTTATACTTTTCTTAGTCTACAAATTTATGGACTAAATTTTTCTTTTTCATTTTAAGGTTTGTATTCGGTGTCAGTGTAGTTACTATACTCTCTAGGTGACTTATAGTCCTTCCATTTAAATATTAAACAAACACGGAAACGGTTCTTAGTTACATCCCGACTTGTTAAACAGAATATGTACTGTGCTTCAATTTAAGTCTTACATGTAAACAAGTAATTTATAAGAAACATATACCTCAGAAGACTAGTACCAAGTCCATATACAGTCTCCGATGCCCACTGAGCAGCTCACATGGCAGATGTTAACTTCAATAATCTGAAAGAGATGAAATTTAGGGGGGTGAGCAAAACCACGGCTCAGTAAGATACTAATATAAATACAAGAGTAGGATTACACTGTCTTAATCTGCAATGCTTGAAACTTGCAAATTTGCAATCACAGTTAATCCTTTCTCATCGATAACATATCATTATCTCATTTCTTGTCATATGTCTATCACTTATACTTTTAAAATTATCATCATAATCACTTTTCAATCTTCTTGTCCTTACACTATAGTGCATCACACAACAATCTGTCGTATCCGAATTGAATGTCATATACTATTAGTCTATATTTTCCTCTATCTCGGAGTACATCATGTCCAATTGAAGCACCATATTAATTCATTTTATATTTCATAATCGTACTCCTGTAATTTATCATCTCATATCACTTTTCCTTATAGAGAAATCATGATCACCACAGTGTAAGTTCACAATTCTCTCCATATCTATCATATGTTCATGTATCATATAATGTCATCGTCTAGATGAAATATCATTTATGTCGAGTCATGACATTTATCATGAAACTCGTGTACGAAGCATATTATCATGTCAAGGTTTAATATGCAATTATGTAACTTTACTGTATAAACCGCTATCTTTTCAAATCATATCATATATACTTTAGGACATGCTCAACATATGAATTTTCAATTCATTTCAAATTTGCCTTTAAGACATGATAGAAACATGTTCATTTTCATTTCATGTATTCGTTTTCGGAGCATGTCTAAAACATGTGCGGTTTAAAACATTTTTCATACACTATAAATCATATCAGGTTTAGAGTTCATATCAAATCAGTCTATACTCTAAACCGCATGTCATTTCAAATTCGACACAAAATCTTATATAAATCATGTAAGTGTCGAAATCATTTATCATATACTTTTAAAACATATTCTGTAAATCATATCAGGTCTAGAGTTCATATCAAATCAACTATACTCTAGACAGCATATCATGCCATGTTCGACATAAAATTACGTATAAATCATATAAGTGTCGAAATCATATCCCATGGACTTTTAAAACATGTTTAAAACATGTACTGTTTCAAAACATATTTCATTTCAAATCTATTTCATGTACAGTATAAATCATGTCAAGTCTAGAGTTCATATCAATAAAAATCATACTCTAGACTTCATATCATATCAATTAGAGACTAGGCTAGATCCTTATCATCTCTATCAATAAAGACTTAAATCACTGTAGCTAGCAGTGAATCATATCGTCCCCTGGAAACCAACTAGGGCGCTATCTATGGCCATAGACCTCATCTCTCTCAGCCCCACTGATCAGGCGTGACTGAGACCTGTCCACGACTATTGTCGGACAAGCATATCTGCCTAATGAGCAAAGCTCCAATTAGGCGGTTTCCACTATGCTTTATTGAATTTAATTCTCTTAGGGTGCCTACAGTCTCATAAAACATTTAAATCTATAGCTTTGTTTTCAATATCATGTAAAGCATATGGTAAAATTCTGTATGATATTTCATATATCAAAAAATATATATATAAATATCTACCATATACTTTCATTTCAAAACAAATCAATACTTTTCAGTATTCATATAAACATTATTAAAATGTTTCAAGTTGCAAGAAAGCATGCTTAAATGCGATGCTGTAAAACATTTCAGCATGCAACTTCGGTAATATTTTCATCAAATACAGAGAAGCGATTCATTCAACTTTATCGCCATCAACTATTCGATTTCAAGACTTTCTTTCTGTCAAATCAGTAAATCACTATTTATTTCGTTCACTATTCCTTTAATTTAATATTCAACTTGCTCAGTACTCAATTCATTCGGAAATCGAATCACTTGGTATTCAGACCATTTGGTATTCAATATCCTTTCTCAATCACATCGACTATTATAATAATCATTTATACATCTCATCATCAATATTAGGATCGCTTCATTTGTATGAATCCTCTAAGTTTCTATAAGCATTTAAACATCAATTTCTAAATAGTCATCAAGTTACCAAAATCATGCAAATAATAATATCATCATTCAATATCTGTTCCAGAGTCGACATCGAGGATCGTAGAACCACAAGATCAATAATCGCATATCAAATCCATTTATGGTTTGACCTATTGGTACATATTCAGAATTTTCGACTTGCGGTTCATTTTTCATTCACTATCATCAAAATCATATCACAATCCTCAATTCACTTTTCATCTGGCCTGTAGAATGTAATATCATGTTAAAATTATCCATAAACGTCCTCAATTCAATTTTTGATTGGCAATTCACCACTTAAAAGAATTTGCCAATTTCCACTATCAACAGTATTTTAATCATTTAAGTCGCCTTGCGACTATCCGTATTATTGCCAAAAATCTCAGTTCATACCACTAAGACGGTCCATTTATTTGAATTTATCAATCCTATAATCGTCACTCGATTGATAATTCCGCGATTCTATCATTCGACCATCTAATTTATAACTTCAATCTTTCTCTTTTAATTTATATTATATAACCATTCTTACTCTTATCAGTTGATCCTCCAAATATCTATTTCATCTTAATCTCAGCTTGATAATCACTTTGAGATATTAAGATAATTTGATTTATCGATTCTAATATCAACCTTTTCCGGTAATACAATAAAGTCCTTCACATGTTTATTTTCAATAATTATTTCTAAAATTCCATTTATGGGAGAAACTAAATCTTTTTCCTCAAACATTTTCCTAAAATTTTCGGCAGCATAACGGCTTAATTTTCCCTAACCTCCTGCAAGGGAAACACAATTTATACCACAGCCGTTGATTCTCACAATTCCTACGTCTCTACTAAGACCCCCACCATCAGTTGTGGGTCCTCTTAGCATTTTTAATATCAATTAAATCAATGGATCATATATAAAAATATCACAATTCCATTAAAAATCATTTCATAAATGCATCATATAAAAATCATAAATCCCACATACAATATGATACTACTAATGCTTTATAAAAGTATCTTACCTATTCGCCAAAGCTTAGCGTACTTTCCGATTTTTCGAGCCTGGCCGAATTCCACCATTCGTCTCATTTCCGTTTTACTACAATTTCAATATCAATGCACTACATCAATATAACCATAAATTATTCAATAAATACCATCATTTTATTTTTTTCTAAATTTCCTTACCATTTTTTCTTCCTTTTTCCCTTTCTTCTTCCTTTCCTTCTTTCTCCTTTTCTTTTCTTTTCTTTTCTTCTTTCTTTTCTTCTTTTTCCTTTCTCTTTTTCTTTTTCTTTTCTTTTTTTTTTTTTCTGAACCGGGTCGGGTCGGGTTCGGGTTGACCGGGTCAGTCGGGTCGGGTCGGGTCGGACCGGGTCAGGCGGTTCGGATCGGGTCGGATCGGGTCAGGCGGGTCGGATCGGGTCGGACCGGTTCCGCCGGTTCAAGCTTCTGCTGGCCGGTTCGGTCACCGGCGGCCACCCATTCCGGCGGTTCAGCCACTCCACAGCTTACCGAAGTTGCGAGGATGCTGGATCTGGTCTCCGTTTCCCCAGCGGCGGCGCCGGCGGTGGCGAATCTGGACCGTGGGTTTCGACCTCTTCTCCTCCACGTTTCTCCTTCCTCCGCCGTCGTTCTTCTTCACCGGCGGTCTTCCTTTGCTTCCCCTCAGCTCCGCCGAGCTCGGGGTTGGGGTGGCGGTGCCTAGACCGGCCGGCACCGCCACTTCCCTCTTTTCTCTTTTCCTCTTTTTCCTTCGGTTTTCCCCTTTTTATTTTCGCACCGATCCCTTCTCTATCTGCCTCGGGCTACCGTAATCTACTTCTTCCCTTGCCGGCGACGCCGCTCCCTCGTTCCTCTTCCTTCCGGTGGCCGGCGTCGTCCGGCGTTCTCTCTTTAGTCTTTCCTCTTCTGTTTTTCCTTCAACAGAAGGAAATAACAGGGGTCGGGTCCCGACCCCTGTTTCTATTCTTCTTTTTTTTTTTTTTAATTTCTTTTATATAATTATATACATATATAATTACTATACTCATATAATCATATTTGTAAAATTTTATCTATAATTATTATATATATATATATCTACACTTTAACTTTCAAATATATACATATATATATATTTCATATATATTTATTTATATACATAAATACATATGTATTTATTTTATGATAAAAATAGTATATATATATCTATCTATCATATATATATATACTATATTTCATATATATTTATTCATATACATATGTAAATATGTAAAGCATATAAAATATATTTTAAAAAATGTATTTATATAATCAAATTATATAAATATATGTAAATACTCACCTTTGTATTTATTATAATTTGGATTTCTCACATTTTCATTTTTATTTAATTTGGATTTCAATTTGTCCAAATTAAATTTTCCGGATACCTTATATTTATTTTTCGAAAATTCTTGGTCTTCACAAATAAACTCTTACAAAAATATTACAAGAAACATAAAAATTTTAAATTAAAGTCTGAAAAATAATAAAAGCTTAAATTAAACTGCAAAAAAAATTAATTAAAAAAATGAATTAGTATAAAAAATAATAATAAAAATTATGATTGTCAGATCGGATCGGACTTGGAATAGAAATGGTAAACCCAAACACAGTCCAATTTATATTGAATCATGATTTTCAAGTACAAACCATTTTAACGGGTTTAATATTTTTGTCCAAATCTATCTAAAAATTGGAGGGTGTTCGGGTTTGAATGGTAACTAGCCCTTGAAAACCTCTATATTGACTCCATTGACAAAAATTTCTGGCTACACCACCAGTCCTCAATAGATTATTTGTTATTGTTTCATATTTGAACCTAATTTATTTTTAAAATTTGAATTTAAAAGACTCCAAATTAATTTTATAAAATTAGTTAGAGTTGAAAATTCTTTTTTTTTTAGAGTTCAAAAAAAAACTTTATTTATAATAGTCTCAAACTTAAGTTAAGTAAAGTAAAAAAATAAAAATAAAAATAATTTATTATTTGATTTTTATAAAATTTAAATTAATTCAAAATAATTAAATACAGTATTTAAGTTAAAACAATATATGATCGATATGGATATTTTCTTTTTTATGAAAGGAAATGATTGAATAAATAAATAAATAAATAAACAAAATGATCAAGCAAATAAACTAATATTTTCATGTGGATGTTTGAACAAATAAACATAATATAAATAAAAAGGAAGAAACGAAATTGTTAAATAGAACAAAAACTGAAAAAAGAAGGAGTGGAAGTTTAATTCAATACCAAAACATATAAACTTAAATATCTTGTTTTATAAACAAAAAAAAATACTTTGTTTGAATTTTTTTTGAAAAAACATTTAAAACTTTAGAATAATTCTAAATCAAATATATAGATATTTTTTAATTTATTTTTTTTGGTTTAAAGATATTTTTTAATTTAAAAATGATATAATAAGTGATAAAAGAAAATTTAAATTTTGAGATAATTTTTATTTAATTTAAATAAAACAAAATGGTTGAAATCTATTTTTTAATTTTAAATAATTCGAAATTAAATAAATAATTAAATATGATTATCTTATAAAAAATTAAAATTAATTTATTATCTTAGGTATAAAAAAATAAGCTATGCATATAGGATTTTTTGCAGTTTTTTTTCTTTTACATATTTATATGACATTATTTATTATTATTATTAAAAAATCCATAATAAATTAAAAAATTATTTTTTTGGTTACAAAATTTAAAAAAAATTAACAATGCATTAGTGACATTTATCAACGTGCCATACATGTGAAACAGTGAATGTGTTTTAGATTTTTAAAGGACATATTGAAGGTTCATGATCATACCTCTTCAACCAATAAATGTTGCTTTGACGTTGTACAATCTCGTTGGCCATTTCTATTCATTTCTTGGGCACTGCTTAGACGTTCTGAAGCTACAATCTTCAGTAAAGCAGAATAATCAGTCGTCAATTTTTTCAACATCGGCCAGTCTATTGTATGTTGCCCTGGATAGAAACATTTGAGCTTTTTTAAGTTCGTAAGCTCAAGGGAAGACAGTTGAGGAAACATAAACGTAATGGGCTGTTCCAATGTTTCCCCTGCCGACACAATCTCCTCCACTCCACAATCATCTATGCTTAGATGTTCAAGTTGTGGAAGGTCCTTGGCTACTGACACTGGAAATAGATTTTTCAGACCTGGACATTGCAAAGCATCTATTTTACATAGCTTTTTAAAGGTAGGAGATTCGAGGGGATTGTTACAGTGCCAAACATGCTTCAATGCCGGTAGCCTAAAAATTAACAGTTCTCTTAGCTGAGAATATTCTACACCACGTGTCTCTTCGATACTTAACCCTCCAAGCTCAAATATCTGTTCTAGCGAATCACAACTTCCCACTGTGAGCTCTTCTAGACGCTGAAATACTTCGACTGCATTAGAGGAAAACATAGTCGATAACTGATGACAATACACAACTGTCATTTCTTCTAATTTGCAAAAGGAACCTGATAGAAGTTCATCGTGAAATATCTTCTTCACATTTCTCAAGTGGGAGATCCTCATCCTTTGCAAACTAGGAACAGCAACCTATATACATATATATAATTCAATATGCCGGTCAAGAATTAGTTCATAAAATAAAGGCAAAAGACAAGGACAAAGCAAAACAAAAGATTAATTCACCTTCTCATTGAAGAAAGCTTGCACACCGGACTCATAATTCCCCTGATCCATTTCAGTTTGATTAATGAATTCCTTTAATTTCGGGCAGCGCTCAACGTTGAGCACTTTCAAGGATGGGAACTCAATATCATAATTCCCTGAGCAAAATTTGATGAGATTCTCAAGATCCCTTATTTTCAGGGAGTTCAATTGAGGGAAACAAATTGCATCGTTCTTTCCTTGTTCGAATTCCTCTGCAGATAATATCTCTTTTAAGGACTTACACTCCACTATCTCCAAGACTTGGAGCTGCACCAAACTTGTAGCGACAGAGGGTGATAATAAATGTTCCAATTTCCCACAGCCGTTAATGATCAAGCTCTTCAAATTCGACAAGTTGAAATAACAGGTCTTTGAAAGCTGGTTTTGCCATATCGTTTGGGTATTAATTGAGGAAAGTCGCAGGCTTTTCAACTGAGGAAACACACACTGCACACAGGTACGTATTCCGTAAGTTCAGTGGAATTAGAATTTTAGTATGTACTATTAGATGATTTCACATAACAAGAAATATGAATTTCAATTAGGGAAAAGTGATTTTCCTACAATCTCTGTACCCAAATTGCTTAATATTCACCAAAAACTATGAGAATTGGAGCGTGTAAATTTATGGACAACTTTAGTATCTGCCATATAGATGAAAAAGATCAAAGATAATTTTACATCAATTGATTTTCTCATAATATTAACAGGATTTATTATCACATACATTGGCTGTGTAATATTTTTAAATTCATAAATAGAGTTAAAAACTACAACATCTCTTAATTTTTTTAATATTCTCAAAAAAGTATGCGTAACTCACCCTCTTAATCTTGGGCTGTCTAAAAATTTCATTGCAAGTATATTTGATAATGATTCATAACAAAATATAATTATCTAAACACCTACAACTTTATCAAATAAAAAATTTTATCTTATTTTATCTCTTAATAAAAAGTTTGATGTGTATAATAAATGGATAATTATCCAAAATAAATTGATTCATTAATTAAATTTCAAATAATTTCTCATTCAAACTTTTAGCTTTTCATTGTATCCATTTGAATTCTTAAAATAATATTTTTATTTAATTAAGCTCTTATTTTTAATGAAAATTACCAAGATTTTACTTGGTAAGAAAGATAGAAAGAGATAATTATAAGAAAAAAATTATTAAACCAATTGTTATATTTTGTAACCACTTTCTTGTTATCTACCTTAAACTTCATTATTTATGCAATACAGTCTAATTAATTGTTATGTTTACCAAATCAATTTACACACACAAAAAAAAGAAAGCTCATATAGCATGCCACATTAGCATATACATAATCCTTATTTTATCACATATACATGATGGAATATTGATGTGGCAAAGAAAAAGATCACCTAGAGGCTAATGTAGTAAGAAATAATGGATTGGTTGTTTTTATGCAAAGTAAAAGTTTAATTAAACAAAAACAATATTTTAAAAATTTCATTGGGTGCAACAAAAAATAAAAGAGTAAACTATGACCTATATTTGTATACTCGAAATATATGATTAAGCCATCGAATGCTTCCATAAATAAATACCCGATAATTGAAAAGCGGCTTGGTGCTTGTATCCCCCTGCTCCTGTTGGGATGTGGAACACCTCCTTCCTTTTGAGCTAAAGCTAATGAGTTGTGGTAGATCTCGGAGTGTCATGGACTGTAATTGGGAAAACTCCATTTTCTCTGTTGCGATATATTGGACTTCCAAACCATTTTCGATGTGAAGTTTCTTCAAATGTGGAAAACCTTCCCCATCACTTAACTCACCAACTACATTCTTGATTCCTTTAAGTTGAGCAAGACCTAAATATTCAGTCTTCTTCAGCAATATTTTCACCCCATGGTCCTTGTAAATGCTTGTATACAGCTTCAATTTCAGTGCTCTTGAGTATTTATAGGCTTTGGAGAAATACCGCGCACCATAGTCACCTATGAAAATCCTGTATCTGTCCAATGTCTCAACAAACAGGCGTTCTGGAATTATTTGGGCATTAGGAAAATGAGCATACAAAGTGGTTAGATGAGTCAAATGCTTCAATTCCTCAAGGCTAGCATTTCTTTCTTCACTGCCAGGTACTTCTTCCTCCCACTGAACAAAGCTATTTTCCATATATAATTCTTCTAATTTGGACAACTTTGCTAACACATTTGGTGGGATGATTTTGAGTTTAGTACAACCACTCAAATCTAACAACCTTAACCGGGTCAATTGTGCCATCTCCCTGGGTAGCGCTTTGATATCTGATTCAACAAGGCTAAGGATTTCTAAACTCTTGAGCTTTCCAATAATGCTTATGTCTTCAAGTGCACAACGATCTAGACACAATGTGTGAAGGCTCGTGAGGAGATTAATTGACACAGGGAGAGATGGAAAATACATTCCAGTGAGAGCTAAAACTTTCAGTCTTTCTGTTCGTCTAAAGAAGTTGGCTGGAATTTTCACTGAATCGTCATGGACCATATGGAAAAAGGAAAGACCTGAACACTCCATCTCATCGGGAAGCTCAATTTCAATTCGAGGAGAAAGTAAATTAATCTTAGGACAATTGTTCATTCTCTCCTTATCGGGCCACTCTTTTAGGACATCACCATCTTTTAACACAAACATATGGCAGTTCCTTGATGCAATCGATAAAGCAACACCCCAAACAACATCATGGATATCAAACCGTTCGTTGTTATAACTATCAAGCAACAAGCAAGACGCTTTCAGCTGACTTACCAATGCCAATACTTTATCTCTTGATTCTTTAATTGTGTCGAGGCCTTGAAAACATCCCAAACCAACGATGTACTTCAACAAATCCTGAATAAGACCATTATGGCCCAGTAAACTACAAAGCAAGAAAGTCAGCTTAACTTCGTCATTTTCTAAATGATTGTAGCTCAACTCTATAGCTGAATATGCAGCTGCTGTTACTTCAGCTGTGAAATTTCCTGGTGAAGGCCTCTTTAGTTCACGCAAAGCATTGTCCCATTCAGATAAACTCTTGTTTCTCAAAGCCCTTGCAACTGTAGCAATGGCGATTGGCAATCCTCCACATTCCTTTGCTACCTCGATAGCTGTATGATGCAAATCACAACTTTCAACACATTCACCAGCCATCTTATTAAACAAGTCCCATGCTTCCTTTTCATTTAAAACGCCAACTGCAAAATTTTTTTGAGTACCCATGCCACTTGATAAAACATTGAGATCTCTAGAAGTTAGCAGTATCTTGCATCCCTCATGATCAAGAGGAATCCCAACTTCTTCAAGATCTAATCTTGCCCAAATATCATCCAAAACAACAAGAATCTTCTCTTTTTTCAATCTTTCTTCTAGTTCAAATGCCCTTCCATCCTGAGTCTGTTGCTTAAGAGTAGTTCCCAAATAGTTTGCAATTCGGTTTTGAATTCCCTCAACAACAGGGGTCCGAGTTACTGTTGCTACAACTGCGAAATCAAATAGCAGGCCCTTTACTTTTCTAGCAACTTCTTTGACTAGCATGGTCTTGCCTACGCCACTCATCCCGTGCACCCCTATAACTTTGATGCTAACATCTCTCAGTGCCTCCATGATTCCATCCAAAACCAGCCTTCTTGACTCGAATTCTTCGAAACCTCGTGTGGCCTTAATAACTTGTGATTCTGGAGGTGGAGGATACGAAACCCTGTCAAATTTGCCCTGTCGTAGTAGCTCATCAACAGCCTTCGCCTCCTGTTCCGCTTTGATGCTAAGCTTATAGCGAGTCCAGAGGCTAGGACACAAGCCAAGGAAACACTTTTTCTTAGCTTTTTCTTCATCTTGCAATACTTTCTGTACTTCTTCATCGATCTTCTTGTTGACTGTAGTAAGCCACTTTTGGACATCGTGTTCAATCTTTTCTCCGTTTGCTTTAGCAATGTCAACGGAATGCTGCACTCTTTCTCTGGCATGCTCCAAGCTCTCAGCTTGGTTCTTGAGACTCTGAACTTTGTTCTCATGATCGGAAAGGTATTTGATCTGTCTTTTTACGGGTGCGATCATGCACTTTGCAGCTTCCGTGAAAATGGTGCTAACTATGGCAGTAACAACCTCCATTCCTTTCCTTTTTTTTTCCCGAAGTTGCGTGAAACAAGAGAGAGGGAGACAGAATAAACAACCAGAGAAAGGAAGAAACAAAACCAAGAAACAGGGTGGGAAAGCGGAAAGTTTTTTCGGAGACGGATCTTTACTGATGGCAATGAAAAAGGAAACTCACTGAAAAGATTATTTAACAAAAACTCAACGAACAAAGGAGCAGTGGAAGAGATCAAGATCCCAATTTGATTGTGATCGATGGAGTTCTAGGGGATTTAGGAGAACCTAAACCATACAAAGTGTAAAGGAGTAAGAGAGGATTCGGAAGAAGTTCCTTTTGGGCTTTCCGGCACAGGCTGAAGGCAGCTTCTGGCTGTGGGAACGGCGGCCTTTCGCCGCCTTGCACAATTTGACTATTTTTACAGATGACAACGAAAAAGAAGGGCCTCTGACAGAAAAGATTATTTTACAAGACAATCAACGAACAATGGAGCAATGGAAGAGATCCAGTTCTGAATTTGGCGACGGAGACTCTAAATTTGACAGCAAATGAATTTGGAAGATTCAGTGTTCTGTGGCAATGGAAAAAGAAGGGGCTCTCATTGAAAAGCTTATTTTTTAAAAACAATCACTGAACAAAGGAGCAGTGGAAGAGATCCAGTTCAGAATTTGACGACGGAGACTGAAAATTACGGATTCTAACTTGGGGTGGACAACGGAGAAATATCAAAAACAGAGTTGAAAGGATCAGGCAGGATTTTGTGGTAAATGGAAATGGAAAGAACAGCGAAAGTTTTCCGGTCACTTTGCCCAACCTACAAATAAAAAGGAAAAAGTAAAACATATATCCACAGGTACAAATTGCAGTTTAAAGGTTGAAATTAATGTTAATAAGACATTTTTTTTTTTTGGTGAAGTTAATAAGACATTACTTCAATGATAAAGAAAGGTTTTGAAATATTTAAGTTTTATAATCAAATATTATCAATGAATGTGAATTTAATTTAATTTATGTAGAATTTGTTGGTAGATTGTTTCTTTATTAATTTTCTATGAATATATAATATTTGATAGATATTAAAAATTATTTAATTATAATAGTAATTAGTTATAATACCAGATTTTATTAAAAGTTTAAAAATTAAAGAGAGTTTTGGGACGAGCTTATCAAAAGTGAAAGATGCCCCCTCTTGTGGCCGACCGACACTGAAAGCATAAAAGACTCCTACTTTGTTCATGGAACAACGGACATGATAAATCATAATCCGTTTCCACTGCTTTTTGGTTGCTTTTTGAAAAATTGAAACGACACTTATTTAAAAAATAATAAAAGACAATAATTTAATAATTTATTTGAAGAGTCTACTTAATGGATCATGACATGCCATCTTTTCATACCAACGACCTCTGCATCGATTTTAACCGCTTTATGAACAATTGAGATGATTCACAACTCAATCATCGATACTTATTTAAAAAATAATAATAAACAATAATTTAACAACTGATTTGACCTCAAGAGTCAAGTTGAAGGGCCATGACATGCCATCCTATCAATCTTCTCTTCATGTGAATTATTCTTTTATCGAAAAATTAAAAAAATTATCATACATTTTTTTTAACAAAAATTATTATACATTATTAGAATATGGTTTGAATTTAAATAATCTCGTTTTTTTTAATTATCAATTTTTTTAGTAAAAAACAGTGCTCTCCCAGCGAAAAGGGGACAGAACAAACGTAGCTAGAATTAGACTTTGTTACTAGGAAAGTTTTCCTTTTGCATTTCTTTTAGTGTTATTTTATTAAATTATCTCTTACTTCACATATTATTTATTTTTATCCACTCTCAATTTTTCATTCTTATTGTTTCACCTTTTTTCATTTTGTTAATTTTTATTTTAAAATTTACTACATATATGTAAAATTTATATATAGATTATTATTTTATATTTATAATATAATTATTAAATTTTTATTACTTAAAATTTTAAATATAATGTGTCATTGTTTATTAAAGAAAATTTTAAACATTTTAAATGTTAAGTAACATTAAAAAATATTTTTAAAAAATTAATATATTTAATAGCAAAAGTATTATTTGATATAAAAATAATATAGTTTAAAAATTATTTTTATGATGTAAAATAAAGTTAATAAACTTTTTCATTATTTTATTAAATTTTACAAATATAAAATATTTTATAATTTTGTATTTTATAAAAATGTTATTTAACATTTTTAATAGTTATTTTATCTTCTCAGTAATCAAACCAATTTCTTTTGTTTATAACAACCTCAACAAATCAATTTCATTGTCCAATCAAATGAACTTTAAATAAATAGTAGACGTACAATGATAATTCATATTGTTTTACATATTTTCATATTTTAATATAAAAAACTCTCACAATTACCACTTGAATCCAAAAATTTTCATGTATTTTTATACCATCAACTTCCCCAATTGTTCTCCACTTAAATTTATGCGGCATAATTTTTAAGCTAGGTGGCATTCAAGATTTTTAGTTAAAAAAAAAAAAAAGGAACTTGCTTGAACAAAATTAATTAAAAAAAAACCTGCAAATGAGTAAAAGTGAATCTCATCTGGTTTTGTTTGTGTTGATTAGGTTGGTTGATTGATTTGCTCGTTGAATTATAGATAAAATATTTGATAGATATTAAAAATATTTAGCTATAGTTATATTTATATTTATATTTATATTTATATTTATAATATATTTTTATTAAATATAAATTTTAAAAATTAAAAAGGAGCTTTGAGACGTGGGGACGTGGTAGTCAGAAATGCGAGATACCTGTAACCAAAATGATAAAAAGAAGACTTCAAAAAAAAAATGATAAAAAGAAGTGTGAGACCTCTGTGGTCGACAATAAAAGTAGAAAAGGCTATTACTTGTTGAAAATAGATAAATAAATAAATCAACGAATCTATCTATCTGTTTTTGAAAAGAACGTTGGGAAACTGTCAATGATATGGTGTGGAACGATAATATTTTCTTAAAAAGACTAACGAAAATTATACTGTTTTAAAAAACGAGATCTATTTATATTACAAAAAAAGAAATGAAAATAACTATTATACCCCTAAGAAGTTGTTGAGAAAAAATTATGTCTTTCCATTAAGAAAATTACAATTCGGAATTTCAATTCCTAAAATAAGGTATTTGTATATAAAATACAAAGTTTGATCAAATATGTATATTTATGATTGTTATTTGTATATCATGATATAAATAAATATATGTTTATTCTAAAAAAGAGATATTCTAATATTTTATTGTAAGTATTCAAATACTTAATATTAATTTTTATTCTGAAACAAATGTACAATAAATATAAATGAATTTATATTTT
Organism: Heritiera littoralis; assembly: GCA_031772115.1. Lineage (NCBI taxonomy): Eukaryota > Viridiplantae > Streptophyta > Magnoliopsida > Malvales > Malvaceae > Heritiera > Heritiera littoralis. The sequence continues at coordinate 375,032 of JAPDPK010000136.1, read as the reverse complement.
GATGTACATATAATTGTCATAAAATAAAATTATAAAGGTATTCAAATACTACTTACTGCTCTTCGATGCTCATCACATCATCACGCTTACATTTTAGTAAATTGGAACGATCAAGAAATGCAGCAAACTCGATCAAGCTAGGACTAAGTGACGAGTGATTAATCTTTTCTCTGAAATATTCCATCAAAATGAACGCAAGGGCTCGAAGCATCTTTAAATCAATTTTCTTGGCCAATTGAACATGTCCAATTACACTAGCACATTTCATGGCCAGCTTCTTTAAGCCAATCAACAAATCAAGCTATGGATTCAGAGAGGGAACAAAGCCAACTGACATCTTCAATGCTATTATTTCCTAAATTTCTTCTTTTTCCTTACCCATATCAATGCAACAAATAAATTTGAATTTTTTTGTTTAAATAACAACGCCGAGTATTGTGGTAGAGCTCGGAAAAGGTTTCTGCTTTTGTCGAAGAAGGGGTCTTGAGCATGTACTGGACGTTGGAAGGGTCCGCAGTGAAGTTCTGGCGAAAACCAAAGAAGAGGTGGAGAGTGAAAGTTGTAGAGGGAGAGCTCTGCAGGATTTGTGCAGTCCATGGCAAGCGATTGCTTCAATTGGATTTGATGGCCGGGGGGGGTGGGGGTGGGGAATTTCTAAATATACTCTCTTTTTTATTCTTTATACTCCAAATCCTTTGTAATAAACAATAATTTATTGAAGGGAGTGGGGATATGAAGATTAAAAAATGAGGTTTATTTAAAAATTCTCGGGAAGGGGTTGCCCGTATTCTTAAAATCTTGTTATATTATCTGTGTTTGTTGAGTCAAGTAAAAAGAATTTAATGTCTTTTAAACAAAATCTTGAATTTAATCTTGTAAATAAAAAAAAATAGCATTAAAAAAATTCTTTTCAAATAGAATTTAATCCGACTTAATTTTGAATTAATCAAGATTTAAAATAGTCTTCAGATATCAAAGAATGTTTACATAAAAAAATCTTATTATATTTACGGACCAAAGATTTCTGTGTTGTTAAAAAAAAAAAGAAGCAGAGAGAAACAGAGGAGAGAGAGAGGGGTTTTAGTTTTTCAAAGAGATAGAAAGTAGTAGTTTTGATAATAAGCAAACTACATGTACTTTTACTTTTAATCAATAAAAGATCCTGTCGTTTTAGCTAAAAAAAATAATAAGCAAAAATAAAAAATCATTTACAAAAACTCAGTTATCTAAACAAAATATTCCAATATCTATGTAAATAAGTATGTTTATTTTATGAGAATTATATATACTTTATGATATAAACATATATATCTTTATTTTAAGAGAAAAATTAGTTCTTTTGGGTTAAAGAGAGAAAAATTAGTTACAAGTATTCGAAAACTTATCTTTTGAAATAAACATATATTTTTTATGTCTTGATGTATATATATAATTATCATAAATATATTTTATAAAATTTTGTATTTATAAATATTCGAATATTTTATTTTAGATATTAAAATTTTCAATTATAATTTTTGAATTGAAAGGAGTGATTTTTTCTAGGCAACTCATTAAAAGTATAATAATTATTTTTATTTTTTTGTAATATAAAAATTCTCACTTACTTTTTGAGAAATACAATTCTCATTAGTCCTTCTAAACCAATATTATTGTTCCAAGACATGTTCTCGGACTTTTCCCAAGAAAGTTTTGGTTTTGGTCTGTCGGTGAATCTGTGACGATTAAAAGCAAAATCTTCTTTTATAAAGAAAAAGAAAAGAAAAGTGAGCCACGCGCGTCACAATTACATCTATTTAGGAGGTTGTTCTCATTTGGATCTCATCGATCTCGGCGCCATGGAATCCAATGTATTTTTTTTTATTGAATTGTATTATAGGTTGCATTTGGACTGGTCTTTCTTGTGGGTAATGATCGGATTTAAACAAAGTATTAAAAGACTGAATATAAATTTAAATTTAGTTCGATTCTATTTTTAGATTTAATTAATTTTAAATTTATTTTTATATATAATAAATAATTTTAAGATCATTTAAACACATTCAAATACTATTAATTTTTTTTTAAAAAAAATAAAATACAAAAAATTAAAACACATTATAGTTCATATGTAAAACAAAATATGTTCGAATACATTTTTACAAAAAGATTATAAGAAATATAAAAATATAAATTAAGATTCAAAAAAAAATACAAACTCAAATTAAATTGTACAAAAAATTAAAAGTAATTAAAAATGTATTATTATAAATAAATAAATAGTAGAAAAATATCTAGCCAAGTCAGACTAAAACTTGAAATGATAAATCTAAGCTCAGTTTGATTTTTTAGCAAGTTTTAATTTTTAAATTCAAACTCATTTAATGAATTTAATATTTTTGTTTAAACTCATCCAAAAATAAAATAAATCTTCAAATTTGAACGAATAGCTCAACCACTAAATAGCTCTAATTTGAACCAAGTCAAGTTAGAATTGAATTCTGGTATAAAAAAAATGTCCCTTATGACTTAGAATAAATTTTAATTTTAATTTTATTAAATCGCTTTCTTACTTAAAAATTTTGAAATTACGTATCTTTATTAACATTCTCATTTCTTTTCTTTAATGTTTCATTGTTTTATTTTTTTATTTTGAGATTTCTAATTCATAAGTAAGTTTGTATATATTATTTTATATTAGAAAAAAATTAATAAACATTTCTTAAACTAAATAAAATGACATGAACCAGACCTTAATAATTCTATATTTTATAGAATTATCAATACACATGTTGCAGGGGCGTTAAAACTACCACTTCATGTATTCTTCACTATGCCGTGGCGTAATCTTTATCGGTTGCGATTATTTGATGTTAGAACTCTTTCTAACCTAACATGTTTTTACTTGTGCATGCTCCATTTATACTAGCATCATTTGAATTGTACGCGCACAATTGATTCTGGCATCACTTATCTTGTGCGAAGATTTGATGTTATCTTTTTGCGACAATGCAATTTTTCCCCGGTGTTTATATTCGTGTGTGTAAATATCAGAATGATTAACTGAGTTGATGACTTTTTCACCTTTTTATCAGGCATACTAGTGAATTTCCCCATCCTTTTATCTGGTGTTAAACAAGAAGTTGGTGAAGGAGTCAAGTCTGATTTTCAGTTGTTCAGTGTTGGGTTTTATTTATTTTTAGATCAACTTATATCTTGGGCAGTTTCTACTGCAGCTTCCATATCATGCTGTTCATGCTCTAATATGGCTAGGAATAAGGGACATGATAAATGGCTTGATAAAAAAAGTTGAAGCTAAGAACTAGAGATAGAGATATAAACGAGTTCCTTATAAACGGATATCTCATACTATTTGATCCGATTAAGTAAGATTAGAATTTATAATAATCGGATTCAAATAATAATTTTATCCATCATGAATTAAGATAAAATTCAAATAGTAATGTTAAGGTTTTGAAATATTTAAGCTTTATAGTCAAATATTATCAATAAATGCGAATTTAATTTAATTTGTATAGATATGTTTGGTTGATTGTTTCTTTACTAATTTGTTATGAATATAATATTTGATAGATATTAAAAATTATTTAATTATAATAGTAATTATTTATAATATATGATTTTATTGAAAATTTAAAAATTAAAGAGAGTTTTGGGACTAGATTATTAAAAGTGGAAGATACCCACTCTTTGTGCCCGACAGACAATGAAAAAGTAAAAGACTTTTGCGCGGTATGTGGACCAATGGACGTGACAATTCAGTTATGTTCCCACCGATTTTTGAAAAATTGAGATGACACTATCAAAACAAACAAAGAAAAATTGAGATGACTCACAACTCAGTCATCGATACGTATTAAAAAATTAATAATAGACAATAATTTAATAATTGATTTGACCTCAAGAGTCAAGCTCCTGCGCCATGACATGCCATCCTAATACTGTTCGACAGCTTTTTATCAAATAATTAAAAAATTATGATATATTATAAAACTGTGATTCAAATCCTAACAATTTGGCTTTTATTTTCGATTATCAAATATTTTTTAATTAAAAAACAATGCTTTTTTCCTCCCAGATCGGAGAGAACGGATTCAATTAGAATTAGACTTTGTTACTGGAAAAGTTTTCCTCTTATAATTCTTTTAATGTTATTTTGTTAAATTAAGTTTCTCTTAAAATATTATTTATTTTTATTACCTCTCAATTTTTTACTCTTATTGTTTCACTTTTTCTTATTGTTAATTTTTTATTTTAAAATTTACTATTTAAATGTAAAATTTATATATAAATTATTATTTTATATTTACAATATATTTATTAAATTTTTATTACTTAAAATCTTAATTATATTGTATCATTGTTTATTAAAATTTTTTTAAGTATTTTAAATGTTAGGTAACATTAAAAAATATTTTTAAAAAATTAAAATATTTAATAACAAAAGTATTATTTGATTCAAAAATAAATCTAGTAATTTTAATTTTTTTTAAAATATTTTTATGATATAAAATAATTTGAATAAACTTTTAAATTATTTTATTAAATTTTACAAATATAAATTATTTTATAATTTTGTATTATATAAAAAATTTTAATTTAACATTTTTAATAGTTATTAGTTATTTTTTCTTTTCAATAATCAAACCGATTTTTTTGGGTTAAAACCTCGTCAAATCATTTTCATTGTCCAATCAAATGAACTTTAAATAAATAGTATGTGTACAATGATAACTCATATATTTTAACATATTTTCATATATTAATCCAAAAAACTCTCATAACTACCTCTTGCATTTATACCATCAACTTCCCCGGTTTTTCTGGACTTAAATTTATGTGGCATAATTTTTAAGCTAGGTGGCATTCAAGATTTTTAGTTCAAAGAAAAAAGGGAAGTTGGTGGAACAACTCTCCACCAAATGTGCTGTTAATTTGGATGCCATGCAAATTGTGTTCTACAATGTCTGGAGGATCTTCCAAAGTCCCCCAATACGTGCAGTTGGTGAATAAAAGCTTTTTTTTTTTAGTGTTTTAATAAATCTCAATAAATCTGGAGAGTTTCAATAAAATCCCTCAATACGTGCAGTTGGTGAATAAAAGCTTTTTTTTTTGTGTTCTACAATGTCCGAAGGATCTTCGAAAGTCCCCCAAACCGTGGTCTTTCAATAAATCCATTAGTGTTGAAAGACTTTGATAGATTACCTGCCCCTAGTGACATCAATATGTTTCATTGTCCGTTTTGGGTGCAAATCCATAGTCTTCCATTAGGGATGATGAATCTTCTATTGGTACAGTTCCTGGTGAAATCATAGGAGAGGCGGAGGAAATCGACACGGAGGGTGATAATATGGCAGGGGGAAAGTGGTTAATGGTTCGGGTTAATATCAATATTCGGAAGCTCGTTGCTACCAAGTACTTAGAGCAAATGAAGTTGAGTTTGAGATTGTCTCAACTGAGTGGACTAATATTGTTGATATAAGGAGTCGTGTGTGTTCCTGTCGCCGTTGGCAGCTTTATGGTTTACCTTGTGCACATGCTGCAGTTGCACTTATTTCTTGTGGGCAGAATGCTCATCTGTTTGCTGAACCTTGTTTCACAGTGGCAAGCTACCGTGAGACCTATTCACAAGTGATAAATCCTATTCCAGATAAGACCATTTGGAAGGAGCAAGGTGAAGGAGCTGAGGGTGGAGCCGCAAAGCTTGATATCATAATACGCCCTCCCAAAACTCGCCGGCCACCCGGAAGGCCAAAAAAGAAAGCTCTTCGTGTAGAGAACTTGAAGTGCCCAAAGAGAGTTGTTCAATGTGGTAGATGCCATTTATTAAGACATTCTCAAAAGAAATGCACAATGCCAATTTGAGCCTGATTTAGTTTCTTTTTTTGTTTTCCATCTGCTTTTCCTTCCATAAGCACGTAGTATAATCAAATTATTGTCATCTTGTGTTAGAAAGATTTAGTGTAGTTCATTTAGTGCTTTCAGTTTTTAGATGTCTATAAAAATTTTGACATTTAGGTGTATGGAGAACTTCATGATCAACTTCTGCTGTATAAATTGAACGTATGTGGAAGGTATTTTTGGATATTGACAATTAAGTGTTTAGCTTTTGACTGGTGATTGTGTTGAACAAAATTGGGTTTACAAAAATTTGTCCACTTGGGGTACTACGAAGATGAAAAGCTTGAACTTCTACTTGGACTTTAACTTCTGGAATTTTAACTTCTTTGTTCACGAACGATCACGAACTAAATGTAGAGACAGACTTCAAGGCGTGCTGCTATAATGCCACTTTCCTTAAGACTTATTTCACTCCCACCAGTTATGGTATGCAACAAGGATTATAGAAATAGCCTCAGGATACAATGAAGTCAACTGTTTAATATTACCTTGCACTTGTAATCTTAAACCACTAAACACTTTAGACAAATACAAAAGTATTATGTCTTAGCCAAAGTTTTTTGCAGCAAACAATGTCTAAGAGACTTGTTTTCTATTTTGAGATTGGGAGAGAAAGAGGAATTCAGAATATTTTAGTTATCCTTGAATGAAGATTGTCATATCTTTTATAGAGATAATTTCAAGAGATGTAACCATTGATTTGAATGTCACAACCTTTCAATTGTGTTGTTTCATTTAAACAAACACATATTTCAGATTGTTCACACCTCTTAAATTCAATGGTTATGTCCTTTAACCATTCTGTAGTGAAAGATTACCCTTTGAATGAGGTTGCACCTATTCAAAGAAAACTAGTTGTTACAGTTCATTTTGCACTAGAGCAGTAAAAGGCAGTTGACTGCCCATTGGATTTCCAGGCAAGGAAGTTGGATGCCCGAAAATAGCATCCGAATGCCCTAGTGTATTTTTGAAACAGTATGCAACTTCTAGGAGGGAAGTCGACTGTCTTCATATGGCAGTCGACTGCCTTAAAGTAACTTTAAATCCGAGTTTTCACATTGTATAGGCAGTTGACTGCCATCCCGGGGCATCCGACTGCCATCCCGGGGCATCCGACTGCTCAAGAGCATTTTTCAGACAGAATGTTCACTGCGCAAGGGCAATTGACTGCCCTATATGGGTAGTTGACTGCCCTATAAAATTAGTAAAAATCATTTTAACATGATTTTACTTCACCCGGAGTCATACCAAACACTAGTTTTACTTGTACATTGATTAAACAACATTTAATCAATCTTTTCACTTTATATTTTGAAATTTTCTAACAATCCCCCACCATTTTTAAAATAGAACAAGTCTAACACTTGAGGAATCCTCATGCATAAAATGATGGTGAACTAGGTCTTGAACCATCACTTTAGAGAAAAAAGTACTTTCAGTTAATCAGAACGGTACGGTGGACTAAGTCTTGAACCAACGGTTCTATGATAATTAACTAATGACTAAATCTCACATAAGACTTCAAAAATTTGTCCAAAGTCATTTAGTAGAACTTCGACACTTATACTGGCCATGTGTCTTGTATCATTTCATGAGTGCTTAAGAGCTAAACCTTAAGCTCCTAGAAGCGGCACCACTTCCACTCATATAGGTGAACTCATCAGAAATGCAATCATATAAGCATTCCAACACTTATACTTACGTGTTATGGGTTCATTAAGAGTAACAACTCAACCTCCTTATTTTCATATGATTTCAAGTATTCATAACCTTTGGGATGTATAACAGCATAATACTTGCAGCCACATTCAGATAATGTACTTGATCTCATTAAACTCAAGACTTAATGTCCAATTAAGTGTTGAGTTGAGTTTCCATTATGTGTGACTAATTCAAATGGGTTTTAGTCCCATCCCCTTGGAAGTTCTAGACACTATCTCTCTTGTGAGACCTTTTGTCAATGGATCCGCCAAGTTTTCACTTGACTTGACAAAATTAATGGTGATCACCCCATCTTTAATCAATTATCTAACATAGCTGTGCCTTAGACCAATATGTCTAGATTTCCCATTATATACTTGGCTATAAGCCTTAGATAGTTTAGCTTCACTATCACAATGTATTGATATAGGTGACATTGGTTTAGGCCATAAAGGAATTTCATGGAGTAAGTTTCTCGACCACTCAACCTCCTTACTTGCCGAAGCTAATGCCCCAAATTCTGAAGCCATAGTAAAATCAGAAATACAAGTTTGTTTCATGTTATTTTAGTTAGCATGCAAGTTCTACATTTTCCATCACTTATAACTACATATGGAACCAGATTAGATTTAGACATCATGATCACTTTATCATAGTTTATATGTCCTAATCTACTATGCCATAAATCAAAAGAATCCACAATATAATCTGAATTATTCTTCTTATTATTGATATTGAAATGAGATACATTAAGTTTAAACATGCCTTCATTGGCATATCCCTTTCCCATAAAAGTTCCACTCTTGGATAGTATACACTTATCCCCCTCAAAGACAACTTTGAACCCAAACTTATTAAGTAAACTAACAGACACTAGATTCTTCCTAACTTCTGAAACATACAAAACATTGGTTAAAGTCAATGTTTTTCCAGAAGTGAAGTTCAAATCTATGGTCCCCTTGCCTTTGATTTCAGTTGAAGAAGAATTTCCCATGTAGAGCACATTGCCATCTACTTCCTCTTTGAAAGTTTTGAACATAGCCTTATTTGTGCACACATGTTTTGTAGCACCAGAATCTATCCACCATGCTTCTTTGTCTTCAATGACATTGATTTCAGAAATCACAACAACAAAGTTGTCCTTGGTTGCATTGGATGCTTCTTTCTTCTTTTTGAAGACATAGCAATCCCTTTTGAAGTGCCCTGGTTTTCCACAGTGGAAACATGCACCTTTGTTCTTAAATTTCTTGCCTTTGGTGGAAAGCTCTTTCTTCTTCTTTGTGGAATTTTCGTTGGAAATAGTATCCTCCACCACATGGACTTTGGAGATGTTAGTTTCCTTCTCCTTTTCTTTGTCATTCTCCTTGCGATATTGCTCTTCAATCCGAAGATAGTTTGCAGGTTAATCAAGAGTGATTTCTTCCTTTTTGTGTTTCAAGGTTCTCTTGATATCCTTCCATGATGCTGGAAGTTTGTCAATTATAGAGGACACTATAATTGACTCATCCATGTTCATTGAATTCTGCTTAAACTTGTTAAGGATGAATTCAACTTCAACAAACTGTTCCATAATAGGTCTGGAATCATTCATTCTATAAATGTTCCAACTTGTTACCAAGAACTTTTTGCTAGTTGCGTCTTCCTTCATGTATCTTGCATCCAACTTTTCCCATAACTCTTTTCATGTATTGATTGTGATGTAAGTATCAAATAAAGAATCAGACATACCATTTAAGATGCATCCTCTACAAGTGTAGTCATCGTTGTCCCACTTTTGTCTTTGATGCACTTCCTCATTTGTATCATCTTCTTTTTCTTCTGGTCTTGGTATTGTGAGAACATAGACCACATTGAGGGATGTAAGCAAAATCTTCATCTTTTGTTGCCACCTTAGGAAGTTCCCTCCATCGAACCTCTCCAACTTTTGGAAGTTGAATGCCAATTCTTTCAATGTTTCCATCTTCATGGTTTCTGAAAATTAAGTCTTAAGATTGTTGAACAAATTTGGGTTTACAAAAATTTGTCCACTTGGGGTACTACGAAGATGAAAAACTTGAACTTCTACTTGGACTTCAACTTCTGGAATTTTAACTTCTTTGTTCACGAAAAGTCACAAACTAAATGTAGAGACAGACTTTAAGGCGTGCTGCTATAATGCCACTTTCCTTAAGACTTATTTCACCCCCACCAGTTATGGTATGCAATAGGGATCATAGAAATAGCCTCAGGATACAATGAAGTCAACTGTTTAATATTACCTTGCACTTGTAATATTAAACTACTAAACACTTTAGACAAATACAAAAGTATTATGTCTTAGCCAAAGTTTTCTGCAACAAACAATGTCTAAGAGACTTGTTTTCTATTTTGAGATTGGGAGAGAAAGAGGAGTTCAGAATATTTTAGTTATCCTTGAATAAAGATTGTCATATCTTTTATAGAGATAATTTCAAGAGATGTAACCGTTGATTTGAATATCACAACCTTTCAATTGTGTTGTTTCATTTAAACAAACACATATTTCAGATTGTTCACACCTCTTAAATTCAATGGTTATGTCCTTTAACCATTATGTAGTGAAAGATTACCCTTTGAATGAGGTTGCACCTATTCAAAGAAAACTAGTCATTACAGTTCATTTTGCACTAGAGCAGTAAAAGGCAGTTGACTACCCTTGGATTTCCAGGCAAGGAAGTTGGATGCCCGAAAATAACATCCGAATGCCCTAGTGTATTTTTGAAACAGTATGCAACTTCCAGGTGGGAAGTTGACTGCCTTCAGATAGCAGTCGATTACCTTAAAGTAACTTTAAATCCATGTTTTCACATTGTATAGGCAGTTGACTGCCCTATTTGGGCAGTTGACTGCCATCCCGGGGCATCCGACTGCCTTCCCAGGGCATTCGACTGCCCAAGAGCATTTTTCAGACAGAATGTTCACTGCAAGGGCAGTTGACTGCCCTATAAAATTAGTAAAAATCATTTTAACATGATTTTACTTCACTCGGAGTCATACCAAACACTAGTTTTACTTGTACATTGATTAAACAACATTTAATCAATCTTTTCACTTTATATTTTGAAATTTTCTAACAGATTGGTGATTTTCTTAGGTAAGTGCTATGACATTTACAGTTTCCTATCCAAAGAAAATTTACTGGACATTGCGACGCAGGACTTGAATGTTTTAACAGGAAAGTTTGTTAAATCTTTAAACTCCATACTGTCATGCTGGTCTGTTTTGCAAACGCTTATTTTCTTACCAGGTCTGTGTGATTGCCAGAGGAGGTAATAGATTTATTGCATGAAAGCTGCAGATGATAAGCCTGCTGGTGGACTTTTGTTGTGCATAAGCCAAGAAAAACATAAAAGGTTTGTCTTTTCTGTTCTATCATATTCAATGGATTTATTTTAATTATTGATTTTGTATTTAGTTGTTCGTAGTAGATTTTGGGGCTGTAATTTAACTTCAATTATTTTCTTTGATTATGGAGTATGATATGATATGCTGCATGCTGCAGTTGTTATTTACAATGAGGTGTAACATGAGCTACAGGCCACAATATCACATGGAGAAAATGAGTAGAAAATCTTTTCTTCCACATATTTTTCACACTGCTGTACTAGAAGAAGTTAAATATAAAAATTACTTAAATCATAAAAGATTAATGACCTTGGATATAAAATGAACATTTACATTTCATAAGTTAATAACTTAGAACTATTAAAAGAAAAAGAGATCGATTGTTTATTTGGGACATTGAAAAATAAAAGGCTAAAAGCAAACAAAGTAGACTAAGGGCATGAATAATACTAGATACTAGGAGTGCTTTAATAGCATGTTGTCTACAAATTTTCCATGTCCCTCACGTTGGTCATTGCTCTGAAATCTCTTGCACTACACGGCCAACTTCACAATTTTTGTTCCTTTTCCAAACTGGCCTTCATTGATTGCAACTTCACTTCCTTGAGCGAATCATTTCCTCCAGGTGAGAATAAGCTATACGTTGAGAAACCTTTTGGAGATTGGAATAATTTGTGTTCTTGAAGCTCTGTTGAGCAAAGGAATGAGTCATTGCAAGTGGAAATAAGACCTGCTCTGGAAGAAGATGAGGGTGCTTTAACAGCATACTAGCTGTCCATCTCTGGTTTGGGTCTCTAGTAAAACACTTCATTAACAAATTCTTCATCATAATTAATACAACTGAAGTTGGTGCCTTTCTCGGCACCTGGTGCGTTCATGCTCATCCTTTGCTTGATGAACGCGTCTCTATTCTACCTCGCTGAGTCGCTGTCACGTAGTGGGTTTTTTGTCTTTTCCTTTCTTGCTAAGTTTCTTTGACCGTGGGCCTGTCATTCATTTCTCAAATTAATACAATTAAGGTTGATGCCTTTCTTTGTGCCTCGTCCGTCCACGCAACGCTCATCTCTCGCCTGATGAATGCATTTTTATTCTACCTCGCTGCCACGCAGTGGTTTTTTTGTCTTTTCATTCCTGCTGAGACTTTGGCTTGTCATTCATTTCTTAATCCAATTGCAGTTTTTAATGTTTATTATTTTACTTTTTTTTTTTTTCTCTCTTGCTTCTCTCACGCGTGTACCATTATCAGCCTTTCTATCTCTTTCTTCTTCTTTGCTTTCTTTTGCTTAATGGTAAGAACTAAATTGAGATAGTTAGGTTTTTTTTTTCTCTTTGGTTGCTGAGCAATCTTCATAGGGACAGTAAAATTTTTTCGGAGCCTAGAAAAGTAGATTCACATAGGGCTTTTCCTCACCTATAATAATTTAATTTAGGCTTAATAGCTAAATATACCCTCAACCTTTTGCACAAAATGGATATAAGCCTTCAACATTTTATTGTATAAAAATCAATCCATAAACTTTTATTTTATTATAAATAAACCCTCAACCTTTCAAAATTATGCAATTAAATCCAAATCTGTTAAATGACACTAACTTCCGTTAGTATTGCACACGTAGCATGCCACGTGGCAGCCAACTAAGCTATCTACGTCAGCTTCCACATTAGATGTCCAAACGTCAATTAATATCATTTAACATATCTAAACTTAATTATATAATTTTAAAAGGTTGAGGGTTTATTTACAATGAAATAAAAGTTTTTGGACTGATTTCCATGCGATAAAACGTTTAGGGCTTAATTCCATTTTATGCTAAATGTTGAAGATATATTTGGCTATTAAGCCTTTAATTTATATTGATTATTCATTTGATTAAAATAAAATTTTAGTATATACCAAAGCAATTTATTTTTTATTGGAAATTTTTTTTTTCTTGAATTTGATACTAGTGATAATTGTTTCATTAGAGTCAATGTACTTATAAAGCATTTAAGCATCCATGATAAAAAATAATAAAATAAAAGAAAAAAATCAGATTTTTTAAATAATAATAAAATGATATAATCATATTTATGATCTAAGTAGAAATTAAAACAAGAATTGGTAAATAAGTTATAAGAGATAAATAATTATAAGAGTTTATATGTGATTCACTGACAGTGTATAGCTTTTATACACTGTTAGTTAACTATAGGATGATATCTCATTAATGAATAAAGCCCAAAAGTGCATAGGCCCTTAAAAAAAATTTTAAAAACTTTATTAATATTTATTTTTAAGGATTTGCATGAGGTGTCATCCTATAGTTGTTGACTTGTATAGAAATTATACACTGTTAGTGCATCATATATAAACTCTAATTGTAATGATTATTTAAAAATTAAAAAAATACTAATGGTATAAACATTATTTTACAATTAAAATTTTTTTATTCATTTTTTTCTTAGCATTTCCTCTAAATTTGAATAAATAAAAAAATGAGAAATTTGAGGAAAGTGAAAAAATTATATAAAACGATTACTCCAGTCAGTAATTCAAATCATGCTACGTAATTTTGTTATTAGAAAAAAGTCAATAATTTATTACACATCATATGCAATAATTAATAGTAAAATATTTATTCCAATAAATTCATTAATGATTTTGATAATAAATTATTATTTTTCAATAATATGATTACGTTACATGATTTAAATAAAATAAATATATATTAATATAAGGTAATTGTTTCACTCAATTCCTTCTTTTTATAAAGTTTAAAAGTTTTCATAACAGTATATTAAATAATTATATTTTAATTTATCAAACACAAATCTAAGTTTAAATCTGACTTTTGACGCTGACACTTGTTCCCAAGAACTAGGTTCTATGATATAGGGTTAAAAACGATGAAGTGAGTAATTAGCTGATTGGAATATAGGATGTTGGGTTCAGTTGGCCGGTCACCAAAATTTATTTGTGTTTTTATATTATATTGGAGATGAAGTTAATAAAATTTGATTTAATAAAAATTTAAACACAAAATATCTCATTATAAAGAATCTTTATTAAAAAATTTAAATTTTACGCCACTAAACTAATTATTTGAAAATGGATCGTCGGTCATCAAATCTGGAATCTTAATTTGGCGCTCTTTAATAGACATCTTAGTTGGCATTTTTCGCAAGTGTTCCACTCCATTTTTCTCTAGACACAGTGCTTTTTTCTAACTCTCAAGAGAATACAAACATAACAAATCCTCAATAAAAGAATATCGATTCGTTCACCATTGCCAGCTGCCTCTTTCCTCTCAGAATATTCTCCACAATCCTTTCTCCTTCTTTTCCTTCTTGATTTTCCTTCTTAATCTTCTTATTCTCTCTCACGAAATGGCGGAGTCGCCGGAGGCGAGTTGTGGAACTCTAACAGCACTTCCGACGATATGGCCACTGAGATTTCCGGCGATTATTCCAGGGCCGCTAATTCTTCAGGTCTTTTTTGTTTATTCTCTTTTTTTTTGTTCTCTTTCTTTTTGCGTTTCTAGGATTCATTAAGGGATTTAATTTGACCATGTATTTTTTTTTTTGGAGAGGGGTGAATTTCTGAGATATTCGTGTTATTGTTTGCTTTATTCCATCCCTTAAACCTTATTACTTAAAGTTAATATTTCCTTTCCGGCGTTTTCATTTTGTAAATTTAAATAGTGCTTTCTTATTTAGGTTGTTCAACAGATGTGCCTGTTGATTTCGACGTTGAAATTGTTGGCGTAGACGAGAAGGGTTCTAAAGCTTCAGGTTTGAGTATTATCATTTTCCATATACATATTTATGTATGTATGCATGTATTACTTACTATTTGCTTTTGATTATTTGATTACTAATGAGCGTACTGTGTTTTGTGCATGAAAATGGGAAATATAGATGTTTATTGGTCAGTAGTTGAAATTCTAACTAAGGATAGATGTACAACTATATAGTATTACAAATATAATCAATTGTGGATCTTGACATTTGATTTTGGGAAGCCAAATAATACCATAATGATTTTTTTTTTCATAAAATGTATCTTATTATATTATTAATATATATATATATATATGTAATATACTAATAAAAGAATAAATTTTCAAAATTATTAATTTTATCAATTTATAAATATATGTATAAAGAAACATAATACATCAAATAAACAATCTTACTTACCATTGTGAGCAACTTTCTTTTAGGAAAAGTATACATACATAAATAAATTGTTAAACAATATTATATTTTTCATCAAAACTAAAAAAAAAAAAATTCCATTAAAATAATAAAGTTGAAATCTTAGATTAGAAGTTGGGTGTTTTACTGATTACAATTTGACTTGTTCTTAAAAAATACATGATAGCAAGAGAACAAGATCTAATGTAGAATTAAAAGTGCAGAACTATACTAAAAAAAGATCTAATGTAGAATTAAAGGAGAAGCTGTAGTCTACTTAAAAAAAGAAAAAATATGTTTGGTACTTGATGAAAGATTTGGAGTCTTAGGAAACAAGAAAGTTAATTTGGTTTTTGTTAAATTTACATGCTTTTGATTTAATTTGTATGACAAACCTCATTATTTTAAAGCATTTATAAGTGATGTTTGGTTGGTACAATAAACAGATAAATGTTAATGTGATATTATCATTCCTAAATTGTAATGCATAAAATAAAGTTATAAGTCTCATAAGAAATTCAAAAATCATCATCATCACCATCAGAGCTTTTATTCTAAGAGATTAGGGTAAACTATTGGTTCATTTCAAGAAACCATTTAAATTTATTTAATAATATATATTAGAGGGATTTATTTATTTTTGGGAAGGCCTCCCCTAGCTTGTACTACGTCAGCCTCTGAATATAATGGACCAATTTAGCCCTGTCAGAGGATGAAATGAATAAAATAGCATGTATCTAGAGAAAATCCAACTTTAAGTTGCAGCAAACCCAAGGACCTAAAGGCTCAAGGGCTTCAGCCTTCCATTGAGATCACATTAATAGAAATTCTAATATATCATTGCTGCCCTTAAACTTGTGATTTTATTTCTTTATAAGTGAAAGATAGCTTCTTGGTCCTTTAGTGAAAGTCTCTATTTAGAACTGTTTTTGCCTTTGCATATTTCTGCAGTGCTGCAGTAGGTGTGAAGCAAAAGCTCTATATGTTTCTTGCATTTCTAGCTAGCTATATATTGCAGTGAGAGCTCCTTTTCTGTGTACGTGAGCCTTAGATGAAACCTCTCCCTACTTTCAATTTTTTAAACTCTACTCTTCTGACATTAGGATGTCTGGCTGAATAATAAAATATTTTATGATCTTTATCTCATGTTGCTTATCTCTGGAAATGAAGTAAAATTAGAAAAATATGTAGCAATAAGTCCAATTGATATATTAAGGTATAAGTTTTGGGTAATTTGTGCCAATGGATTTAAACATTTGGCTTTTAGGGCTGAGTTAGATGGAAATTGCTATGAGTTTGATTAAGGATTATAGGATTATTCAATATGGTATAAAACCTGAAATAGATCTGGAAGTAAATTTATAAGAAAGAGATCTAGGCTTCACACTTAAGGTCTTAAGGAATTTATACCATTCCATGAGAGCATACTAGCAGCTAAAAGTGTCACAAACTTGTCCTCTATTACTACGGAAAATTAGAATATTGTATTGAGAAGAACTTATCAATGATACAAAACCCCTTAGGATTATAAACAACTGCTGTTAAGTAGCAAATAGAAAGCTAAAAATTTGCCTAAATCTAATGTCTATGATTTTGGGATTGTCTAATCTTAATTCTAGGGATACAAATGTTTACATATTTCCTGAATTTAATATAGTTGACTTTCCCACTCCCTTTCAAGCTAGTGAATAGATTTTTTTCATTCCCAGCTTGGATATAATGGTTTGAAGTGTTATACCACTTAGTCATTTGGTAAGTACATTTGCGAGTTGACAATTAGTAGTCACATAAGGTGTGTAGATTAATCCACTATCTAACTTCTCCTTAATGAAATGCCTCTCTATCTCTATGTGTTTCATTCGATCATACTGTATGGAATTATGTGCTATGTTGACTGTAGATTTATTGTTGCAACATGGTCTCATCAGTCCATGCCACTGGATCTTCAGGTTTTCTAGAATAATCTTCACCCACTATAGGTCACATATTGCTTGAGCCATTGCTTGAAATTTTTCTTCTGCACTAGATCTTGTTCCAAATTTTGTTTTTTGCTTCTCCTTATCACAAGATTTCCTTCAAGAAAGGTACAATACCTAGAATTGGCTCTTTAGTAAGTTACCGACCCTGCATTGTTTGCATCTGTGTAGGCCTTGAGCACTAGTCCTATGTTTCTTTTAGATAAGATCCCCTTTCCTTGAGTTCCTTTAAGATATTGCAATACTCAATTGGCTGCTTGTAAGTGAACTTCTTTTGGTCTATGCAAGAATTGACTAATCACTCCAACAGCATAAGCAATATTAGGCCTGGTACGAGACAAGTAGATGAGTCTTCCTACTAGGCGTTGGTACATTTCTCGATTTGCATCAATATCCTCCTTTGCATCTTCGAGCTTGTGGTTAGGATCTATTGGCATGCTTGTCGATCTACATGCCACCTTCCCTGTCTCTTTTAGAAGATCTATGACATACTTCTGTTGAGAGATAAAGATACCTTTCTTGGAGTGTGTAACTTCAATTCCTAGAATTTTCTCAGTTCTTTATTCTCAAACTCCTTGGCCAAGCATTGTTTTAGACATTGTTTCTCCTTTTCATCATTACCTGTTATGATGATATCATCAAAATACACTAAAAGAGCTATGACTCCTTGAATTCAAATGCTTGATAAACAATGTATGATCTCCTTGATTTTGTCTATATCTCATACCCATCATCACTTGGCAAACTTTCCAAACGATGCTCTTGGAGACTGCTTAAGCCTATACAAGGCTTTCTTAAACTTACACACCTTGTTGTTAGCTATGTTGCTTTCAAATCCAGGTGGGCTCTCCATATAGAATTTTTTCTTTGAGATCTCTATGTAGAAAGACATTTTTTACATCAAACTACTGCAGATCCCAATTATAGTTTGCTACTAATGATAACAAAATTCTGACAATGTTCATTTTTGCAACTGGTGTGAATGTCTCCTAGTAATCAACTCCATACATTTTAGTGTATCCTTTAGCTACCAATCTCGCCTTGTACCTCTCCAGTGATCCATCCGCTCTATACTTCACACTATAAACCCACTTACAACCCCACAAGCTTCTTTTCCTTTGGCAAGTTTACCAAGTCCCAGGTCTTGTTCTTCTCTAGAGCCTCCATTTCTGCATTCATAGCTTGTTTCCAAGTTTCATTTGATAATGCCTCAAATAGAATACTAGGACTAGGGATACTATTCAAGCTTAAGGTAGTACAGCCTATCTCGTTCCTTAGCACGTCCAAGCTTCTTTCTCAAATCCTGGTCTTGAAATACATAGGAAGTGGGGTAAAAATTACATTGCAACATGAATCTGTAGTAAGGTTTTGTATAGAAACAAGATTGGTAGACAATTTGGGGACATGAAGCACTTCTTTCAGTAGGAGTGAAGAACTAATTTGGACATCTCCTATGCCAGCAATAGTAGTTAGTAAACCATTAGATATGGAAACTTTCTTATTGCTTGGAAAGGGTGTGTAAGCTTTAAATTTTTGTGACGTGGGTCATGTGATCAATTTTTACTGAATCTACAACCCAAGAATTGGCAAAGATTCCATCTGAGACATTTAATCAAATGGAAATAGGAAACTCACTTAATGTGCCAATAAGCGTGTACCTGAGGGTTTCTCCAGGGATCCCAAAAGAGCTCTTAACTTATTAATCTCATTTGGATTGAATCTCGTTATAGTGGAAGAAAGTCATAAAGCAATTCAAGGATTTGGTAAGTTCATTAACAGAAAGGAAGTTAAATGACAATTTTGGAACATGTAAAACTCGATCAAGTACAAGACAGGAGGCATTAACAGTACCAAAACCAGATACACTAGAAATAGAACCATCGGCAACAGTATTAGGGGATGGATATTGATAAGGTGTAAAACTTTTGAATTGATGCACCAGAATCAATTAACCAAGAATTATTAGAGAAAGGGGCAAGTGCCCCAGTACCTGACTAAAAGACGGGAGAGGCAATAGGTTCCTCTTGAGAGTGAAGTAGCCTATTATACTCTTCCTTGGAGATCTAAAGAACATCCTTAGGTATAGGCCCAATGTTCTTAGAATTAGGTTCATCAGAACAAAGAGTAACAACTGCAGCTTTAGAGACTGTGGATGACATAGCACCTTTGGTAGCCCAGTCAGGCATGCCATCCTTATCCCAACATCGATCCTTAGTGTGCCCTCTTTTACCACAAAAATCACATAACCGATCACGACCTTTACTTTTGCCATTGTCACCTCCATTGCCACGAGCAACCATAGCGGACTGCTCAAGATTCATGCTGGGAGAAGACAAGGTTAAAGACGTAGATTTTAGATGAGAGAACTCAGACTGAAGTGTAGGCATGGTACTTTCCCCAAGCAATTGACTCCTAAGAGAATTATACTGCTCATCCAAATTCATCAAAAAACCACATACAAATAGGTTTTCCCATTGCTTCTTTTGAGTCTCTATATCTGTAGAGAGGGGCTGAAGTTGATGAAATTCATTAATGATCCCTCTATATGCAGCAAAAAATTCTGGTAGAGACTTTTCACCTTGCTTATTTATTATCAACAAGCTGTTGAAACAAAGAGAAGATATGAGAGTTGTTACCATCTTTGGAAAACATCTCTTTCATGGAATCCCATATCTCTTTAGTTGTTGATGCTAGACCAATAGAGGCAGCAATCTCAGGCTCTAAGGCATTCAACATTTATGTCTTGATAGCACAATTAGACTGATGCCATGTTGCATATTTGGAATCCTTAGAATTGGGCATGTTATCAAACAGATGATGTTCACGACCCAAGAAAGTACGAAAAGCATAGGACCAAAGTGCATAAATTTTCCCATTAAACTTCATATTTATGCCAACAGAGACATGAAGATCAGAAGTAGACATGTTATCTAGCATCTTTAATCCCCCCCAAAAAATAAAATACCCAAAGGCACACAACCTCAAACACAGAGGCACAAGTGATCAACCACACAAGAGGGGATTGATCTACCCTCACAATAAACATACTAGGCAAAGAAAAGAGTAATAAACAAAGAGGCAGCCTAGAGAGAAAATGAAAAATATAATAAGAATGGCTGGGGTTAGGTTTGAACCTGCTCTAATGCCATGTTAATCAGAAAACAGAAAATTGTATATTCTTCATCATGTGTGCCGAAATATATATACGTCCAAGACTTCTACAATAGGAAACACTGCTACAATAGGGAACTAATAAAGTGGGCACTTATAGTGCAGCCCTTCATTAATATTCCTAAAATATATTCTTAACAATCCTCACCAGTTATATAACAAACCAAACCCAAATCCACTCTCCCAAATTCGTGTTCTCAACATAGCATAAAAGTAGTTGTGACAAATATATGTTTTTTTCTCTATTCCATTACCTTATAATTTAATTGATTATTTTAATATATTGAGTTATTTATATGCTATTAACTTCTCTGTCTCAAAATGATTAAGTGCATGTAACCCTTTAAGTGCATGTAACCCTTTTATCTATTTTAGTTTAAGAAGATTTATATTGGTTTCATTTGGCCACTTTTTTATTTCCTTATTATGTCCCATTGATCTTAACTTAAAATTTTCTAATTGCTTTTAATTTTTAACAGCTTGTTCAAGAGCCACGAAGAATGACCTAGTTAATAGTCCAAGCTCTGGAGAAAACTGGACAAAGAGGCATCATAAAGAAAGGCTGGAATCATCATCAGAGCCTTTATCCTAAGTGATTGAGGTAGGTTACATGAATCAATATTTGAACTAACGTTAAATCGTCCATATGAATTTTCCTCCACACATTCCAGTCCAAGACAATATGTTCATCCAACTTTAATGCCTCCATATGTTTCCGAATTATTTCCTTTCATGTCTTTTTTGGTCTTCCTCTAGTTGTACCCCCTCTCTGCATTCATAGCCTCTCTTCTTATTGGGGCATCTACAGGTCTATATCGTATGTGTCTAAACTCACGTAAATGACTTTTACATATCTTGTATTTGATAGGTACTACTGACCCTATCTTACGGATATATTCATTTATCATTCTATCTTTTCTTTCATATCCACACATCCGCCGTAATATTTGCATTTTTGGTTTGTGTATGTAATCTCTTAATCGCCCAACATACACCACCATATAGCAATGTTGGTCTAATAACTGTCTTATAAAACTTGCCTTTCAACCAAATAGGAATTCCTTTATCGCACAACACACCTGTAGCACTTCTTCACTTAGTCCATTCAGCCTGGATTCTATGGATCACATTACTATCAATCTCTCCATTCGTTTGTACTATCAATTCCAAGTGTCGTAAATGGTCTCACTTAGGTTACGTCACTCCACCTAAAGTCACTACATTATGCTATTCCACTTGGTTTGAACTAAATTTCATTTCATGTATTTTAGTCTTCACTCTGCTTAGTTTGAACCCTCTTCATTCTAACGTCTATCTCCATATTCCAACTTTGCATCGATCTCTACTCTAGTTTCAGCACAAAGGGCAATATCATTTGCAAACATCATAGACTAGGGCACCTTATCTTGGATGGATTTTGTCACTTTGTCCATAACTATCGCAAATAAGAATAGACTTAACGTTGATCTTTGGTGTAATCCCACTGTGATAGAAAACTCATTTGTTTGCCCTCTACATCTCTTTACATGTGTCCTTAAATCTGCTTATATGTCTTTAATTAGTTTAATATATTTCAAAAGAACTTTTTTCTTCATTAAGGACCATCATAGTTATTCCCTAAGCACTTTATCATATGTTTTTTTCTAAATCTATAAAGACTATATTAAGATTTTACCCAATACTTGAGAGAGCTCCATAAGTTGTCTAAGTAAATGTATTGCCTCTATAGTTGATCGTCGAGGTATAAAGCTAAATTGATTTTCCATTATCTCTACATTCTTTCTTAATTTCCGTTCTATCACTTTTTTTTCATAATTTTATCGTGTGAATTATTTGTTTTATGCCTCGATAGTTGGCGCAATTTTGAATATCTGTCTTGTTCTTATAAAGAGGTATCAAGACATTCTTCCTTCACTCCTTAAGCATTTCGTTAGTGCGCCAAATCTTACTAAAAAGATTTGTCAATACTTAATTCCTACATCTCTAAGACATTACCAAACTTCAACTGGAATGCCATCAAGTCCAATAGTTTTTTCGGTCTTCATCTTCTTTAGTGTCTCTTTTACCTTGATCTCTTTGATTTTACGTATAAATCATCGATTCAAATCCTCAGGAGGCATTGAGATATCATTCAAATTTTGATTTTGTTCGTCATTAAATAATTTATTGAAATAATCACGCTATCTTTCCTTAATGTCATTGTCCTTAACAAGAGTTTTTTTATGCTCATCCTTAATACATTTCACGACTCCTCATTTCTCTTGCTTGCGCCAATATATATATATATATATATATATATATATATATATTTCTCTATTTTGTGTCTAATTTGTCATAAATTTCTTTCGCAACCTTTGCTTTAGTTTTTGCCACCACCTTCTCTGCCTCATTTTTAGCTAACTTATATTTTATGTAGGAAATCAAAGTATTGTATTGAAAGACTTAAGATAAAACTGTACATAGGTACCCTATTTATATACAAAGAACTTCTAACTAAATAGGAAAGTATATCACTCATAATCCTAGATATTATTCTAATTAATAGAATCTATAATCGAGTGATTTTCTAACCCTAATGCTAGGGATACACATATATATTGATTTCCTAAAATAACAAATTAATTAAAACAGTAGTTGACTTTCCAATAATATTTTTGACACTCCCTCTCAAGCTGGTGAATAAATATTGTCCATTCCCAGCTTGGTTACAATCTTGTGGAAGAGTGGATTGTTAAGTCCCTTGGTTAGAACGTCTGCTAGCTGTGATTCGCTTGGTACATAGGGTGTGCAAATGAGACCACTGTCAAGCTTCTCCTTAATGAAGTGTCTGTCAACTTCAATATGTTTTGTTTTGTCATGCTGCACAGGATTGTGTGCGATGCTAATTGCAGATTTGTTATCACAGTAGAGCTTCATAGGGCCATCCCACTTGAGTCTTAGATCTTCCAAAATGATCTTCAACCATAGTAGCTCACATACACCTTGCGCCATTGCCCGAAATTCTGATTCTGCACTTGATCTTGCCACAACATTCTGCTTTTTGCTCCTCCAAGTAACTAAGTTTCCTTCCAAAAAGGTGCAATAACCTGTGGTGGATCTTCTATCAACCACTGAGCTTGCATAGTCAACGTCGGTGTAGGCCTCCAAAGTGAGCTTATCACCTTTTTTGAACAAAATTCCCTTTCCTAGAGTTCCCTTGAGATAGTGCAATATTCTGTGAACTGCATGCAAATGGAGTTCCTTAGGGTTGTGCATAAATTGGCTCACCACACTAACTGCATAGGCAATATCAGGCCGTGTGTGGGATAGGTAGATTAGTCTACCAACTAGTCTCTGATATGATTCTTTGTCTGTAGCATTGTCTCCCTCTACTTCTCCAAGTTTATGATTAGGATCAATTGGTGTGCTGGATGGTTTGCACGCCAATTTTCCCGTGTCTCGCAAGAGATTGAGGACATACTTTTGTTGGGATATAAAGATCCCTTGTTTCAACCGTGCCACTTCAATGCCCAAGAAATATTTCAAGTTTTCTAATTCCTTAATCTCGAACTCCTTTGCCAAACATCTTCCCAAGTTCTGCCTTTCCTTTTCACTATTTCCCGTCACTATGATATCGTCAACATAGACAATGAGAGCAGTAACTCCCTCTGAACCTGAGTGTTTTATGAATAAGGTGTGATCCCCTTGGCTCTGCTTGTACCCCATGGAATGCATTACCTTGGCAAATCTCCCAAACCAGGCTCTTGGTGACTGTTTTAGGCCATATAGTGCCTTCTTGAGCTTGCAAACCTTATTTGCAGCCATGTTTCTATTGAATCCAGGGGGGTATTTCCATATAGATTTCCTCCTCAAGATCTCCGTGCAAGAATGCATTTTTTACATCAAATTGTTGTAAAGGCCAGTCAAAGTTAACTGCTAAAGATAGAAGAATTCTCACTGTATTCATCTTGGCAACTGGAGCAAAGGTTTCTTGATAATCTATTCCATATGTCTGTGTGTATCCTTTAGCCACCAGCCTAGCTTTGTACCTCTCAAGCGTTCCATCTGTTTTATGCTTAATTGTAAAGACCCACTTACATCCCACCGGTTTCTTTCCTCTTGGTAGCTCCACAATCTCCCAAGTATTGTTCTTCTCCAGGGCTTGCATTTCAACATTCATAGCATTCTTCCAATTTTCACAATTTAAAGCCTCTGATAATGTTTTTGGAATGGATACTGTGTTTATGTTTGTAAGGAAATTTCTATGAGATGGAGAGCATTTCTCAAAGGACACAAAGTGGGATATTGGTTATAATGGATGTTTTGTGCACTCTCTAGTTCCTTTCCTAAGGGCTATGGGCAAATCAATGTCAGATAAGAAATCACTTTGAGGAGTTGAGCTAGAAGATATTACCTCATTTCCAGGATTTGAGTCTGATGATTGGTCCGGCCTTGGTTCAGGGGCTAGACTTTTCCTTCTTGAGTAAACCTGTGAGAACCGATTGTCAGTAGTGGCCTTTCCCCCATCTACTTGTGAACTAGGTTGTAAGGAGGATTCATTTTGGGTTTGTGAAGGTGGAGGCTCAGGTTGTTCAATTGTAGCTTTAGGAGAGGATTCGATCTCGGGTTGGAATTTAGAAGATGATGATGGCAAGTCAAGGAGAAAGAAGTCTCGATCCTTATCTTCCACAAATGTTGTCTCCCCTGAAGATAAGGTTGAGTGAAATATGGTTCTGTTTCAATGAAGGTAACATCTGCGGAGATTAGGAGTTTTTTAGTAGGAGGGTGATAGCACTTGTACCCTTTCTGTGTTGAAGAGTATCCCACAAAGGCACACTCGATAGCTCTAGGGTCTAACTTTCCTCTATTTTGGCTGTGGACATCAACAAATGAGACACACCCAAATACTTTGGGAACAAGATGGTTTGTTGTACTAAGACTTGGATAAAAGTGAGACAATACCTCCATGGGACTCTTGAAGTTTAACACTCGGGATGGTAACCTGTTTATGACATGTGTGGCTGTAAGAACTGCTTCCCCCCAAAGGTATTTTGGCACATTTTTCTGAAATAATAATGCTCGAGTAGTGTTTAGGAGATGGCCATTTTTCCTTTCTGCAACTCCATTTTGTTGTGGAGTAGAGACACAGGATGACTCATGAATAATACCTTCTTGTCGAAAATATGGGAAAAGTGTTTGGTTGAAATAATCTTTTGCATTATCTGACCTAAACCTTTTGATTTGGACCCCAAATTGGTTTTTTATCATGGAAAAGAAGTTTGGGAGGATATCACTCACATCAGATTTTGATTTAAGCAGAAATATCCAGGTAACTCTTGTACAATCATCAATAAATGAAACAAACCAACGTGCCCTAGAAATATTTGGAATTGGAGATGAACCCCATATATCATTATGAATCAACTCAAAAGGAAAAAGACTTGTTTTGTTATTGGTGGGAAAGGTAGCACGTCTGTGTTTTGCAAGTTCACATGCATCACAATGAAACTGCTTATCAACTAGTCCTTTGAACAAAGAAGGGAACATAATTTCAAGTGTTGAAAAAGAAGGATGTTCGAGCCTAAAATGGTGAAGCCAAATTGTGTCTTTATTGGTGAGGTTTTGTCCAGAAAGGTAGGTTAGGGGCTGGTTCCACTTACCAACTTTCGATTTCTCTAATTCCTCAAGATAGTATAATCCGTCCTTCTCCTTAGCACGTCCAATCATCATTCCTGAGCCCTGGTCTTGAAATAGACAATAAGACGGAAAAAAAGTTACTTTGCAATTCATGTCATGAGAAAGCTTGGATATTGATAAAAGATTGGTGGACAATTTGGGAACATGTAGGACATTTTTCAAAGTAAGGTTAGGACTGATTTTTATTTCTCCTACCCCAGCTACCGTGGCCAAGGAGCCATCGGCAGTAGCAATTTTTCTACTACTAGAACAAGGTGAATATGAACTAAAGTTTTGAAAGGAATGAGTCATATGATCTGTGGTTCCTGAATCAATAATCCACAAATGTTTAAGGGTTCTATCTGAGGCATTTAAAGTGTGAGAGGTTGGAAGTTGACCAGAATGTATCAATGAATAGGTACCTGAAGGTTTTTCGAGGATACTTAGGAGATATCTCAGCTTTTCAATCTCTTCTTTGTTGAGACTGCCCAACTCCTTTGGTGCTGCAGTGGTTGTTTCTGCAACTTTTGACATCTTTCACAAATCAAAACTTGCTGAAGGATAGGTGAGAATCAGGGATAAATCGGCAATGAAGGCCAAGCAACAAAGAGAAACCACCAATGATGAAGAACAGAGGAAAAATTCAGCTATGAAGGCTGATAAAAAAGAACACATGAAATACTCTGTTTTGTCTTTAGAAAACAGAGCAAAGACAACAGTGATTAAGGCTGGAACAATAGAACCAGAACCGAGCCTATAGAGATGAACAAAAACAAATTTTGGTGATGAAGGCTGGATGAGAAAATGGCTATGAAGGCCTAAGGCAAAAAAATCAGCAATGAAGGCTGAAGAAGAAACTGCAGAAAATCAGCAATGAAGGCTGAAAAAGTGACTGATTTCCAAGAAAAAAACCTAAAGCTCTTGATACCATGTAGGAAATCAAAGTATTGTATTGAAAGACTTAAGATAAAACTGTACATAGGTACCCTATTTATATACAAAGAACTTCTAACTAAATAGGAAAGTATATCACTCATAATCCTAAATATTATTCTAATTAATAGAATCTATAATCGAGTGATTCTCTAACCCTAATGCTAGGGATACACATATATACTGATTTCCTAAAATAACAAATTAATTAAAACAGTAGTTGACTTTCCAATAATATTCTTGACATTTTATAAAACTTTCTTCTATGTTGGTCTTCTTCAAAGCCTTATAACACTCTTGCTTGGTCTTTGTAGAAAAAAAAGTTGGTATGGTTTTGGAAATTGTAATTTCACCTCTCTCCTCATATTTCATTGGTTAAATATTTTACTTTCTTTAGTGTATAGGAGTGGATAGTGCTTAATTATCTTTGTCTAGTGGTAGAACCAAAAGACTTTGTGTACTTACTGGACAATTGCCCCCATGACTAGCTATTCCTACGATGTGTGGTTGTAGTAAGTTATAAATGTAAACCTTTGAGTTTCCTTGGCAGGTGAAATGGTTTTCCAATCATATTATATATATGATGCCATTCTCAAGCAAGTGTGTAGATATTTTGGAGCAATGAGCTTGGTGGTTCATGATTTGTAACTTTTTTTGTAGGGATAGTGTGTTATATGTCACAAACAATTGCTCCATTTTAGAACCTGTAAATTAGTGGATTGGTAAGCTCCTTGGCGTTGAAGTGTATGTTTTGTTAGTTTGTTTATTTAATGCTTTTTCATAATGTTGTTATTTTCTTCAATTCCTTGTATTCGAAGTCATGGCAACGGATGGGTTTGTAGTTGCATTTGGAGTATTTTATAAGAGAAAGGCCATGGTTCAAGTATTTCACTGTTGTTGCATTTTGCTTAGTCACTAGCTGAATGCATCATTATCATGCCTTTTAATGTAAGCTTGGCCTAGGACTTTACCTTCCTTAATTGGATTTAGGTCCAAGGTTTGGGCCTTTCTCACCCTTGTACCTCTTATATGTACCAAAACCAAAGTATCCTGAAGTTGAATTATTGAAGGGTAAAGAAATGAGTAATTATGAAAGCTGAACGATATGTTCGAGCTTCTAATTTTTATTCCACTGAAGTATCTCTATTTAAAGAGATATTGGTTACATAGAATATCCTGAAAATCAGGATTACAAATAGAAGATAAGGTTGGATATTCTGATCCTAATCACTTGGATATTATCCTAAAATTTTAAAAAAACTATCCTAGACTTATCAGCATCTATTTAAAATAGAAAACAGAAAATAAAGCTGGAATTTAAATAATCCTACACTCCCCCTCAAGTTGGGTTGTAAATGTTTAACATACCCAACTTGTTAACAAATTTTTCAAACAACCCCCTAAACAAAGCTTTGGTAAAAATATCTGCTACTTGATGACTTGTAGAGATATATGAAAGAGTAGCAATTCCTTGTTCAATTTTCTCCTTGATGAAGTGTCGGTCGATCTCCACATGCTTTGTCCGATCATGGTGAACTGGATTCTTAGCAATACTGATAGCTGCCTGATTGTCACAAAACAGTTTAACAGATTCATTTAAAGGCATCTTTAGTTCTGCGAGAAGTCTTCTTAACCACATACCTTCACACACACCTAAAGCCATGGCTCTAAACTCTGCCTCTGCGCTGCTTCTTGCTACCACAGATTGCTTTTTACTTCTCCAAGTAACCAGATTTCCCCATAGGAAAGTACAATAACCTGAAGTTGATCGTCTATCAGTCACTGAGCCGGCCCAATCTGCATCTGTGAACACTTCGATACTTCTACTAACACCCTTTTTAAAAAATAAACCCAAACCTGGAGTCATCTTTAGATACCGTAGGATACGGTACACAGCTTCAAAATGTTCTTCATTTGGGTTGTTCATGAATTGACTGACAACACTTACTGAAAAACTTATATCAGGCCGAGTATGAGACAGGTAGATAAGTCTTCCCACTAATCTTTGATACCTTCCCTTGTCAACAGGGGAACATCCTTCCTTTTTTCCAACTTTACAGGTTGCATCCATAGGTGTATCAGCTGGTTTACACCCTAGCATACCTGTTTCTTTAAGTAAATCAAGGGTATATTTTCTTTGAGACACAACAATGCCTTTTTCTGATCTTGCCACTTCCATTCCCAAGAAATATCTTAGTTGCCCTAAATCTTTGATTTCAAATTCTTTTGCCAACATAGACTTTAATTTGATCATCTCTTCAATATAATTTCCAGTCAAAATAATATCATCAACATAGACAATAAGAATAGCAATGTCACCTGTAGGGGAATGTTTAGTGAAAAGGGTGTGGTCGGCTTGTCCCTGTTGATAGCCTTGATGCTTGAGTACTCTAGTGAATCTTTCGAACCATGCCCGTGGAGATTGCTTCAAACCATAGAGAGATTTTCGTAATTTGCAAACCAAATTTGAATTATGCTCTCCCTTGAACCCAGGTGGAACCTCCATATATACCTCTTCCTCTAAGTCTCCATTGAGGAAGGCATTCTTCACATCTAGTTGTTGTAACTCCCAGTCCAGGTTTACTGCAATAGAGATAAGTACTCGTATAGTATTTAGTTTAGCAACTGGAGCAAATGTCTCTTGATAATCAATGCCATAGGTTTGAGTGTAACCTTTGGCAACTAACCTGGCCTTATACCTTTCAATACTCCCATCAGCTTTATATTTCACATTGAATATCCACCTGCATCCTACTGGGGTCTTTCCTTTTGGCAGCTTCACCATTTCCCAAGTACCATTTTTCCTCAAGGCCTGAATTTCCTCATTGACTGCTTGTTTCCATTCCGATTTCCTAAGAGCTTCTCCTATTGTTTGTGGAATCTCAACATTGGACATTTTAGTGGTAAAAGCTCTAAATTTAGAGGATAACCTTTCATAGGATAGGAAGTTAGCTATAGGATGTTGAGTGCAAGTCCTAACTCCTTTCCTCTTTGCAATAGGAACATCAAGATCATCAAATTCAGATTCAATAGGGAGTACCTCAGTGTTACCTGATGTGAGTTCCTGGGTTTTGGAACCTGGTTCAGAATCATGGTGTTGACTAGGAGTAGAATCAGACTCTACCTTCTCACAAGTCCTTGGTCTCCGTGTGTATACTTGGATTTGAGAAGGAATAGTTTTGGTAGCAAAAGGCTTGGTCTGGGTTTCAGGTGCAGTTGGCTGCTTTGTTTGGATTTCAGGCTCTGTTTCAGGTGCTGTCTGTTGCTCTGCCTGGATTTTTGGCTCTGTTTCAAGTGCTGGCTGCTTTGTTTGGATTTCAGACAATGTTTCAGGTGCTGTTTCAGGTTCAAGACAGTATGTGGGTGATTGGGTTATTGTGAACGGAAGTAAAAACTGATATTCTTGTTGTTTGGTGGTGTTATTCTCCCCTGAATATCAGTTTTTGTATAGTATGGCTGATGTTCAAGAAAGGTCACATCCATGGTATTATAAAAGCGATGGTTGGTTGGTGAGTAGCATTTATATCCTTTTTGGTTTGATGAGTAGCCAAGAAATATACATTTGGTAGCCTTTGGATCAAGTTTGCTACGATTTTGGGAGTGGATATGAACAAAGGTGGTGCAGCCAAAAATTTTAAGTGGGAGGGTAGTGAGGAATCTGAGTTGTGGGCAGGCATTCAAAAGTGATTGGTATGGGGTTTGAAATTGTAATACCCTGGAAGGCATTCGGTTAATTAGATATGTGGCGGTAAGAACAGCTTCCCCCCAAAAATGTTTTGGAACATTATAGGTAAATAGAAGGGATCGGGCAACCTCTAAAATATGACGGTTCTTTCTTTCAGCTACCCCGTTTTGTTGTGGGGTGTCAACACACGAGCTTTGATGGATAATTCCATTGGCTAAGAGATATTTGTTTAAGTTCAGGTTGAAATAGTCTTTGGCATTGTCAGTTCGAAGGACCTTTATTTTGGTTTGAAATTGATTTTGGATCATGGTATGAAAGTTTTCAAATATGGTGTAAGTTTCAGATTTATCTTTCATCAAAAAGACCCAAGTAATTCTAGTATGATCATCTATAAAAGAAACAAACCATCTAGAACCCGTAATGTTTTTAACCCTTGTAGGTCCCCAAATATCACTATGAACAACATTGAATGGCTGGGATGCTTTATATGGCTGGGTTGAAAAAGTAGCACGAGTATGTTTAGATAAATGGCAAATTTCACATTGGAAAGGAATCTGATTTTTATTAATCAAAGATGGAAACATCTTTTTCATATACTGAAAGGAAGGATGACCCATGCGATAATGCCATAAAGAAATAGTACTACTTTTATCGGGAATGGAACAGGAAAAATATGGTGTAGGAAGGGCATTGCAGGCTGTTCGAAATGGAGACTTGGAGATGTCAGCTTGTAGAAGGTATAGCCCAGCCCTCTCTTTAGCACTGCCAATCATCTTCCCCGAGTCCAAATCCTGAAAGTCACACCAAGTAGGATAAAATTTAGTAACACAATTCATGTCTTTTGTGAGTTTATTAACCGAAAGTAAATTACACTTAAGGTTAGGGATATAAAGAACAGATTTTAAGACTAGATTTCGAGAAACCACTATTGTCCCAACACCCTTTACACTTGACAAAGATCCGTCTGCAATTTTAACTGATAAACCACTGGGGCACGAACGAAGCTCATGAAATAAAATGGCATTACCAGTCATATGATCTGACGCTCCAGAATCAACGATCCATTCTTTCTGTTTATCCAGTTCAGCATTAAAGGCACTCAAAAAATTACCTCTTTGGGCTACAGAACCTGTGCTGATGTTGGGGTTGGATTGTACTTGTTTAAGTAATTGCTGGAGGAGATCCATTTGTTCTTTTGAGAAGACAGAATTCTCAACATCAGGTTTTGTTGTGGTGGCTGGTTCAACCTCGACATTGTAGCTGCGGCTGTCTTGAGATCCTTTGGATGGTTTCCAATCTGCAGGTTTCCCATGAAGCTTCCAGCATTTGTCCTTGACATGGCCTGGTTTTTTGCAGTGTTCACACCAAGGACGCCCCTTTCTTCTCTCTGTTTGACTTTGAGAATTGTTGCCTCTAACAGCAAGGGCAGATCTGTCCACTCCTTCGGAGGGAGTTTGGTGCAGCATAACCTTTTTCCTGCTTTCTTCTCTTCGTACCTCAGAAAATACTTCACGGATAGAGGGCAATGGCTTTAGACTTAGAATTCTTCCTCTGACTTCGTCTAAGTCTTTGTTGAGACCCAACAAAAACGTAAAAATCCTCTCCTTCTCTATAATTTTCTTGTATATGATGCTATCATCCGTGCATTGCCACTTGTATTCCTCGAAAGTGTCCAATTGCTGCCAGTAACGTGTAAGGGAATTGAAATAAGTGGTGACAGAGTGTTCACCTTGCCTTAGATCATGGAGGAGCCCTTTGATCTCAAATAATTCAGCAGTATTATTTGTATCTGAGTACATTACCTTTGCTGCATCCCAAATTTCTTTGGCTGTTTTGTAGAACATAAAGTCTTGGCCTATATCATTCTCCATGGTATTGATGAGCCAGGACATCACCATATTATTCTCTGAACGCCAGATTTTAAACTTCGGATCTTCTGGTGAAGGAGCAGCAGCAGCTCCAGTGAGGAAGTCATCTTTATCTTTTCCACAAATGAACATCATAACGGATTGAGACCACTGGATATAATTTTGACCATTGAGCTTATATCCAGTGATGGGCAAAGAAGTCTCAGATAGCCCATGATGAGAAGTTGTTTGCCCATGAAAAGGTGCTGTAACAGCAGGAGTTGAACCCGAGGAACCTGAGGTTACCTCGGCAAAAGTCTGTCTGTCTGATGTCATGCCGGCTTTTGGCATTTTCAGATGATCAGGTCCACTTCTGATACCATAAAGAAATGAGTAATTATGAAAGCTGAACGATATGTTCGAGCTTCTAATTTTTATTCCACTGAAGTATCTCTATTTAAAGAGATATTGGTTACATAGAATATCCTGAAAATCAGGATTACAAATAGAAGATAAGGTTGGATATTCTGATCCTAATCACTTGGATATTATCCTAAAATTTTAAAAAAAACTATCTAGACTTATCAGCATCTATTTAAAATAGAAAACAGAAAATAAAGCTGGAATTTAAATAATCCTACAAAGGGTTACTCTTTTTTGACACAAAACCACTGATTTAGGTCTGAAAAGAAAGAAAACTAGTAATGAATAACCAAAAAGGAGATATATCTTCAAAGCGTTCAACAAGGATGTTGAGTGCTTATGTCTATCGAAATGGAAATCTCTCCCATACCCATTAAATGACATTTCAGTTCTCTGGGTGATGCAGGGCAAATCTATGTTATCTTAAATTAGAGGTTTGGGGTAAATTTTAGCCTAGGAGTTTCATCAAGGGTAATAAAGAAGAATAAAAACCTAGGAGTCTCACTTAGGGTTTTATAGGAGTTGCATCTAAGAATGGTTGAGTCACACAACCAAAGAGCAAAAACTTTGCTAGAAAAACTTTTCAATTATTTATTGACTGCTTTAGAAGAGAGGACAAAGCCTGTTTATAGGCAAGGAAGCAAGCCTAATTAGGAGACAAACTTTTTATTAAAACTCTAATGTCCTAATCCTATTAATAAAATTAAACAGGACTCTAAAATAATTAAACGATTAAAATTAAATTCCTATTCAAATTTGTAGCAGAAATTGAAATTACAAAAATACCATTGACTTTAAAACTTAAACTAAAATAATTGCTATTGTTGCTATTTTGCATCATTCTTCGTGCTGGGAAAAACTCGACTTCGGCAAGTTTAAAGGTAAGGTTGAGGCGTTGCAGCTCTTGCTCTGTAATCTAAGTGCAATTTGATCATGGTTGTCCTTTCCATTTCACAAGAAACTCTTGATAACCACTCTTCATATCTATCTTGGAAAAGATAGTAAAACCAACTGTTGGATTTAACATATCATCAAGCCAAGAAATAAGGAGCTTATGACACACACATTCTCCAAGAATTAGGTGTTAAAAAGGTTGGGGCAACACATGAAATGAATGAATCCTTTGGAGAACAGCTCATCTACTTGTCTTTTAAACTCATAGGCTGGCAGGTTAGGTAATTGGGATCTTGGAACAAGATCAATTGCGTGTTGAATATTGGGTAGTTCTTTTGGCACAACATGAGAAAAATAAGACAGATCAGGAGGTACTTCTGACATGGGGATAGTTGATGACTTTTGAACTTCTTTTGCTACCTCTACCTTCATCTTCTCAGTAATATCTGTAGCATAATCATAGGGCTCAACAAATTCTCCTTCAACTAAATTTTGTTGAACTACGGGTAGCATAATCATTTGAGCTTGAACAATGCACTAAGGTGCTTGAATTAGATGTGCTTCCATCTGTGCCATAGAAGCTACTAGTGGTGCCATAGAAGCTACTAGTGCTCTAAAAGTAGTTTAGTGAGGTGTTCATTTATATTCACCACAACATGCTTGGTATGCCTATGTACATGTCGTAGTTGCCCAATATCTCTAATCAATTCAGCATTAGTCACCATCATAGAAGCAAGTCTGTTTTACAAACACAAATCTGTCAAGTCGTTCCCTTCTTTCGTTTCCCACATGCAAGACAGATTCGTGTAATCCTTAATTAGGGGTTTAGGGTAAATTTTAGCCTATGTGTCTTTTCCTTTTTTTTCTTCTTTTTATCTCTGCAAATTAAATGTTAGATGTTGTCAATGCTTTATTTTCTTAAAATTTTCGTTACTTATTTTAACTAACAAAAATTGCTTTTATTCGTTTTTATCCATCCATGTTGGTTTACAAAGAGCTAGTATTAGAAAAATGGGCTGATGAGATGTGGCGTCTTAAGTGACACAGTTAACTCTTTGTTACTTTTCTCTTATATAATTGAGGGCTAGAACAGTAAAGCCCTATTTTGTCTGTATAGATCTATTTATTTGTTGAGTGACGGCTATGTGCAATTGGAAATGTGATGTTATGCCTAACTTGTTTTCTTGCATAACGACATATAAATTGATTTCCATATGTTGCAGGTTATTGATTCCTATATCAGCAGAATGCTTAAGGGACAAAATCAGGTGCTTATTTGGACCTGATGAATTTTCTGCTTTGCTTTTTTAATCATTCTGTTAAAGTTTGGATATACTTCATAACATGGTAGCTATAATATAAATACTTGTCTATTCATCAATTGCATGAATAATTCAAAATGATTCTGAAAGATAAACTGAAGTGTGCAAATATATCTCATTTAGAATATTTAGAAAGTAACTATGGTTTTCTTGTGTTCTGTGTGCTTTTTTTTTTGGCCTGGGTTGCTTTGGGGGGGGGGGGGGGGGGGGGGGGGGGGGGGGGGGCGGGGGAGGAGAGGAATAGTTTTCAAGTTGAAAGAATTTTAATTTTAAGTTTTGCCTTCCGCCTCATCCAAAATTTTTGTATTAATCTGCTTTGATTGCTGAATAACCATTTGAAATGCCTTATCGCTATGTTTTGACTGTATCCTTGCATGTTCTCCTCAGGTTCATCATGGTGGAGCTGGAGCTACTGCTGCAGGTTTAAAAGCTGCGGTAACCTGCCGTCTCCAAGAGTATATCCATTCGATTATTTCTCTACTTTTAAAGTCATTTTTACTCTCTTTTTTTTTGGTTACAAAGTCATTTTTACTCTTGAATACAGTGTCCAACAACTATTGTACCCTTCTTCGGGGACCAGCCTTTCTGGGGAGAGCAAGCGCATGCCAGAGGAGTAGGTCCTGCACCCATTCCTGTTGAGGAGTTTTCACTTGACAAGCTGGTTGATGCGATACTCTTTATGCTGGATCCTGTGTTAAGATAATGTTATTTAGAATTAGCTTTGAAATCCGCTTTAGATCTTAATATAATGAAATTACCATTTTATTAATCGGTTTTGATTTAAGTCATTAGCTTTATATTTTCACTTATGACTTTTTACTCATAGTTAACTGCAAAAGAACAGCCTCCATGTGGTAAGGTTTCCATATTTATTTTCTGGTTTTGGAAGGTTGAGCAATAGTATGATGGTTTGGTTGGTTTAGTAGGACGTAAAGGTCCTTGATTTAAGTTGCAAAGAGTCTTTCCAGGAAGCAGGACAGCTTGTGTTCTCATCTTTCACTTAATACATATAGTGTCCTTAACGAAATTACCAGATTGCTTTTCTTAGAAATCATATTGGCCTCCTTTAAATACCTGCCTTTTGCTTCTCAAGTAGAAAATAGAAAGTAATGTTATACAATGACAAAAATTTTGAAGAATTAAGCATTTAGAATGACATAAATCAGGATTGATCATTTGACAACATCTTTTCGTGCCTTTATTATTTTCTCTCGTAATCTACAATCTGACCTTTAGTTTTAACCAAATATAATTTTGTTTTTGCTGCTTGCTTTATTTTATAGAAAAAATTTATCAGAAAAAGGAAATAGTAAAAATGATGGAAAAATGGAGCGTGATGCTAAGGTCCAAATTTATGAATGATGCTCTTGGAACGACAAAGAGAGTTGCTAAATATAATCACTTCCTTTTTCTCTTTACAACCACATATTAAAGAAAAAGAGAAATATTGTTGTATTGGTATTCCGACTCCTTTGAATGTTGTGCTGTAGATGTTAAACATAAATTGGTTTGATGCAGGTGAAAAAGCGTGCTGTGGATTTAGCATAGTCCGTGGAAGGTGAGGATGGAGTAGCAGGTGCAGTGTATGCCTTCTATCCGGGCAAGAAGTCTAAGGACCAACCCCGCCCAGCCCCAGCTCCTTCAGGATTACTTTCAATGAGATGTTTTGGTCACACATCATTTTCTAGCTTCATCTTTTAATTTTCAGTTTTTCTTGGATTTTAGTTCTGTTATAAGTTTAGTTTTGTTGTAATTCACTGAAGCTAATAAACATAGTTATCTCCTTCGATTTGGACAACAAGGGGAAAAAAGCAATAAAAAAGATTATTAAGTTGAAATTTAGGATTTATTTTGCTCTATAAATGCATGCGTTTTCTTCTAGCTAACGGTTTTAGCAAACAATGGGGTTTGGACTTGCAGTTTGGGCTGAGTATATTTCTTTTGTAGCAGAACTGGTTTTCATCTCAATTATTTTTCTTTTTTTCTTGGATGATTTGCACATTACAAGCTTCTTTCTCATCCATCTGTGAAGCATTTTGTTCGAACCTCACTTATTTTTGGAAAAGAATGCCACAAGATAGAAACAATAACCATTATAATCCATTAACATATAAATTAGCGATACAACTTTAATGAGGTTCTCAATTGTTATCAAGTTATTTTTTTTAATAGGAGAGAGTAAAGTTGTTTTGTTTTTTTAATTTAAGTAAAGACTAAACCCATCTACTAAGATGATAAGACTAATTTCGAACTTGGATTACAATTTTGTAACGCAACCATTTTGAATGAATTTCGCAAGCAAAGTTCTAAGCTTGGAATGACCACACTAAATAAAGGAATTAGCATCCAGGTCACAGTCGTCAGCCAAAGGTTCGTCATCCTCTAAATAAAGGAATTAGCATCCAGCTCCCCTTCTTATAAGGAATTAAGAACATAAAAAATCCAACCAACCCAACGCTATTTAAGACAAATGAAAAAATAGCAGCAAAAGGATTTATAGATCTGGCTTATAATGTGCTTGAAATATACCAGGAATTGGAAGACTTACAGTTATTCATGAAATATACAAGAAAGTTTGGGAATAGTAAAACAGGGGAGTCTTAGCTGATCGATCTTACTAGTTAAATGATAAATATTTGTAGTTTGCATTGCCATGCATGATGCATTTGAAATTCAATACTAACAAACTGTAGTTCCAATAGCACATTCGTAGGAACTGAAATAACCTTTCTTGGTTCAAAGGAAATTGGCATTCTCATACTTGAGTACAGCAATTCAGCCTGCAATGAGAAGGCATCCCCACCGTCACTGTATAAAACAATTGCGCCATGATGAAGTGAAATAAAGTAGATAGGTGAAGAATTATGAATGTAGAACAGCTACTTAATTACCACCAAAACATACTGCCTTATTCCGGATTGGGTAACTGAAGGTTATCCTCACCCGCTTCAGAATTTTGGATATTCATCTGTGATCATAAGAAACAACATATGGAAGGGTTAGAAGAAGAATTGTTAAATTAGCTATGTATGGAGAGGCACCAAATTGCACTTTACTATTATTTTCATCAACTAATAAGAAGTGTTAAAAGCTTTATGTTTATAGCTTTTAGAGGGCAGAAGTATAACCATTGACTACTCTGATAAATCTTCGTAATGTATATATGGATAAGATTCTTTAATGCTTTTCATCAAATTCCTATATTGATCACTATTTGAGTTTGAATTAATTAATGAATTAATTCTGCAAGAGCTATACTTAGAAATATTAGTATGGTCTACTCAAGATAAAAAAAATAAGGAAAGAAATATCAGATGGTCAGGAAGCCACCTCATTTTAGCAAGCTAGGAAGCTAGATAGGGAAAAGAAATGGTGGCTGACAGAAAAAAATAATGAAAAGATAGAAAATCCTTTATATTTATGCATACCATTTCTTTGAAAAGCTGCTGTATAGTAGTTTCAAGGTTGCCATCCCACCGCCATCTTTTTTCATCTTCATTATCCCCAGTCAATTGCACTCGTTGCAGCTTTGGTGTGCTTAAATCTCCTTCACAGAAATTCTTTCATCTTTGGGCACTCTCTCACAATCACCTTTTCCAAGATCGGGAATTCAAAGCTGTGATCCCCTAAGGAAAAGCTTGCTAGGCTTGGTAGACAGCTTAGTTGCAGGTATTCAGACGGTTGGAAAACATGCCACCTTTTATATCTTCACCGTCACATGCTATGATTTCCTCCATCATCCTGCAATCAGTTATGCTCATTTTTTTTAGTAGCATCAAGCTCTTAGCTGCAGAGCATGCTACTAAATTGAAGAATCCATGACATCTCGAAACTTCCAGAGTTGTTAAATTTTCAAAAGATGCCAATGAGGGGACTAAAGTCTTCAATTTGCCACATTCCACTACTTCAAGAATTCTCAGGTTACAGAAAGCTGCTCGGAACTCTTCCTCCAGAGATTTGTCAGCTCTGGAAGTTTAGACAACCGCAATTCACTTAACTTAGTGAGAACTGATGCATGTCTTTTCCTCATCATTGAGTCCTTCAGATTGGAATAACTGACAGAAGGAAGCACCATTCAGAACAAACGTTTCAAGATCTGGTAATGACTGAATGAAGCAATATGGAAGAGTAGCTAATTCCCCAGGAACGCATGCAAGCTCAAGAACTTTAAGTTTCCTGAAACAGTCTGTTGAGAGCTGTCCATGCCATATCCCTTTCAAAGTATCATTCTGCTTCAATTTTAATTCTTCTAAGATAGGGAATGTAACCTGGGTAATTAACACGTGTGTTGAACAAAACAAAGAGCTTGAATTGGTTAAAGAGTATAAAAAGGAGCAAATAATTTTTTAAGTTCTGTGTTCAGATGTACCTCATTGACCCAAAACAATATTTCCTGATTTGATATTTCAACCTGACTCTGTGTCTGTGTTTCTCCGAAGTTAGGACATTCTGAAGCAAATATCTCTACTTTCTGGCATTCAATCACCTCCAGTTTTTTCAATGATGGCCATTCTGTAGCATGAATCCTAGAGTAGAAACATTTCAATTTGGGTAATTTATCAAATCGAAGGTATGTGACTTTGGGAAAGGACAAACTTGGCCTTTGTTTCAACCGCAATAGATTGAGTAGATGCTACTACATGAGATTGATTAGCAAAGAGTCCTTGTGGCTCGAATATTTCTTCTAACGAATCACAATTCACAATCTGCAACTCGTCTAGTTCCTCAAGTCTTTCCATCATGTTAAACGGGAAAATATTCAAGAGTGTTTCACAGCCTTCAACCCGTATATTGTTTAGTTTGCAAAACGAATTTACTGTGAGTTGGCGTTGCCATATCATTCTACACTCCCTCATACCTTCTACTGTCAAATTCTTCAAACTAGGGAAGGCCACCTAACAAGTTCATTTAATTGGGTCATAATTGGAGATAAGACATAAAATATATAAGAAAATTAAGAACTTCAAATACTGGAAAAAAAGTGCGAATTGTGATGGTGAAATTAATAAATGAAAGAAAAGAAAGCCCATGGAGAGGTAGGAAATCACCTTTTCATTGAAGAGAGCAGAGTTTTTTCCTTTCTGGTTTTTGATGAATTTGAGGCTCATCTCCAACATCTTCAATTACAGATTTAGGGATGAATGTCTTCAATACAGGACAGTTTTTTAGGCGCAAATTTGTCAACAAGGGGAATTCAATACGACTTTCAGAGCAGAATCTTGTGAGTTTGGGAAGGTCTTTGAGCGACAGGGTTTTTAGTTCAAGGAACAATATATGGCTCATCCTTTCTTCTTCTGTCGATCCTTCCACGAAGGATATTACTTCTTCCATGATCTTACAGTCATGAATGTGAAGGGATGTGAGTCGCACAAAATGTTTTAGCATGAAAGATGGAAACAGATATTTCAAATTGTGACAGCCCTTTATCGAAAGCCATTTAAATTCTGAGCAGAAAGGAAGGACACTGGTTGTTGGAGATCCCATGTCTTTTCAATGTTGATACAGGAAAGTTCCATATCGTTCAATTTGGGAACCATGACCTGCAGATACAATAATAATTCCAAAATATTGCAATTAGGACTTATATCAATTGTCATCTATAGATTATGTCTATAATTGGTTAAGGTGAAGTT
Organism: Heritiera littoralis; assembly: GCA_031772115.1. Lineage (NCBI taxonomy): Eukaryota > Viridiplantae > Streptophyta > Magnoliopsida > Malvales > Malvaceae > Heritiera > Heritiera littoralis. Next base: position 334,352 of record JAPDPK010000136.1, on the reverse strand, counting down.
AATTAACCACTTTTGTTTTATTTTTTATTTATTTTCTAACCACATTAACATGATTAGGGGTGAACTTCATGATAAATTTCTCACTTAAAAAAGATTAAATAGAATTTAAGAACTTTATTTTAATGCTTCGTTCGGTTACAAATAACAAACAAGTAGTCAAATATGCATTTGGACACTAATCATGGTGTCAAACCATTGGTTTCTACAATAATTAACGAAAAAATTTCAAGGAAAATTCAATTGTTGTATTCTGCACATAAAATCAATTTTGTGTTCAAGAATTTGCGAAATTATCTTACGCATCAAGATGAATTTTTCAAAACTCCAAAAATAAGGGTTGCCACATACTGGTTATCAGATAATTGATTGTTTTAAAAATTAATATTTTTATTAAGTGAATACTTGTAAATTGTATAAACTATTTCATAGAATATACCATTGACTCTATTTGTGTTGTGTTATACAACAATACAGTCGATCTCAAATTTTGATAAAAGAGAAAAGTCAATAGTAATTTAGGACAATTAACTATAAAAGCCATTTAACTCAATGAAATGAACCAATTAAAAGCCTCTATTGGGACATTTCTTATACAACATGCGTTACATCAAAGTCCGAGAGTAACGAAAAATATGTTAGGGTTACTAGACCGTCACCCGAATGCAACGTGCCACATTGATGCGTGCGTATATGATGTCAAATAAACAAAGATTCCCATACCACAATGGACAGGAGTGACAATAGCAAATTTCATTACCTTGGTAAATAGGCCAATGCGTTAGTGCAAGTACGCAAGCTTGAAAATTATGAAGATCAAGAAAATCGCGAGAGTTAAATGGATAATAGGATTTTGAATACCTACAATATATACATATATCATATATATGTATATAAATTAAATACAAGAAATAATAATAATAAGTGAATCTCTCTATATGTATATAAATCAAATATATAACGTGTATATATGTAGTAAGAAAGTAAAGTATAAAATATAATTAGAAATATAAAGTATAAATTATATATATCTTTATTTTATAATTTTTTCATTTATATATATATATAGACACACACACAAACATAAAGTACAAATATATTTATAAGATATAAATATGTATGTAAATATATTTATTAAGTATGAGTTTTGTGTGTGTAACTGTATATAATGAAAAAAAATTATAAAATAAAAAGATATATATATATAACCAAAATATAAATATAATTATAAAAAAATAAAAATAAAATAAATAATAATAGAAACCGGTTGGCTTAATCGGTTTCACCATTTCCCACGAATGTGGGATAAAAAAAAAGGTAAAAAGTAAAAGAAAGGGGGGACACGATCGGCGTCGGAAAAAGAAGAAAGGAAAGGAGAGAAACAACCGGTGACGAAGAGAGAAAGAGGGGAGAGATGCTGCCAGCCAAAAAAATATTTAAATGAAAGAGAGGGCACACTGATTGGCACGAAGGGATCGGGTATTGCTGGCGATGGAAAGAAAAGAGAGAGGAAGGGACGACTTGCACCCAAAGCCCACTGTTGCTAGCAGCGAGAAAGGAAAAAAGGAAAGAAGCGAGAGAAGCAGAAAAGAAAAAAGAAGAAAACCAGAAATTTGAGGGAGGATCTCGGTAGCGGGAAGAAGAGATTTCGAGAGGGCTTCCTCGGTGAGGAGAGGGGTGGCCTCGGCATGACAAACCGGTGACCATCGAAGAGAGACAAGAGCGACGAGGGCTGAGGAAACCGAGAAACTAGTGAAGAGAAGGGGAGGCGAATGACAGAAGGGCTGCTGGCAGTTCTGAAATCTCAGATTAAAAAAAAAAGGGGGAAAAATCAAGAAGTTGTGGGAAAACTCTCCTCGGTAAATCGATGAGGAAGGAATGGTGAAGAGAGGGAGCTAAATTAAGCTAATTGAAGCCCATTCTCGGCAAGGTTGAAGGAGTGGCTTGTGGCAGAAGCATAAGAGCAATAGCAAGGGATCTCTGGGTTGGAGGCAAAGGAGGCGTGATCAGTGGTGAGGCCAACTGTTGCAGCTGGTAATGGGACTTTAAACAACTGAAGCAAGAGATAGTGACGAACAATGAAAGAAAATAGAAGCCAGGTAGCACCAAGGAACCGTGGCTGCCTTTCTCGATGAAACAGTAGCGGTAGAAGTGAAGACAGAGAGCTAATCCGTTTTGGCTGAATTCTATAGAGTAAGTCACAATTCTCTTTTAGCTAAAGCAATAGTAGAGTCTTAACCTTAGTCTAAGGGAAATGAATCGGCTGTAGGAAAGACCTAAAAAGCTGTTAAAAGGAGTGGAGATAACAGCTGAATCGGTAACAGTGGACTGCAAGAGAAGTGGCTTGGTTTGCAAGTTTTCAAGGGGTAAGGGCTGACTTGTGCTAGTTTAAATTAAGTTAATATATATATGTATGGGAGGATCAATTTAGAGTATAAATGATGAGATGTTGCCTGAAAATTGTGTTTATAGAGGCTGCTTCGTGGACATACACAGTGAAGGAATAAAGAAAAGAGGATTTCTGCTAGTAAGTTAGCTAAAATAAGGGAATGTATGTTAAATGCTTGTTAGTTCTCTGTGTTCATGTATGTATAAGTTAATGTTATTTAATAATCATAAAGTTAATGTTATTTAACAATCATAGGTATAAATGCATATATAAAAAAGTATACATGTTGATGGAAAAGTTTTGGGTATTTGCAAATGACGTACAAAACGTAGGTGAGGGTTTCGTGATAATAGTGTAAACACATGTTATGTTTTATTTTTACTACTCTAGGCCTGATTCCCATATAAATATCTATATGCTTATGAATATATAAAAATACATAAAAAACATATTTCTTTACATGTTTATACGGAATACTTGGAAAATGGAGTACGAAGCATTGGTTTTGGCACATAGAAATGCATTTTGTTCGAATTTTAAAATATGTTTGGATTGAGCAGAAAGTGTGCAACGTTTAAGATTGGGATTGTGTTGGATTAGTGTATAAACTATACTGCTTGTTGGAGTTTTTATACAGGTTAATTGCTTGTGATTGTGACGCTAGGTAGTGTTCTACCTATACCGTCATAATGCCAAATTTTCGTTGGAAATTAACATATAATCTTTAGGATTAGTTTAAACCTATATATCGTATTTTTAACCTCATGCATTTTAGAAAACGCTACTTGTCATCGAGACTCGCATGCTCGAGGTAAGGTAGGATGTGGTTTTATAAAGTGTCAAGTTGGTTAAATAAATAGAATTGTTATCGCCACGATGGCTTTGCCAAAATAAAGTCATTCATTGAGATGTGGTTTCAACAAACATGATTTCATTTGTTGATGTTGACAAACTAAAAGTGTTTAAATGAACCATGCTTTCATGTTCCAAAAAACTATCTTTGTACGGGTTTTGACGCATGAGACATGTAGCGCTGTACAATGCCTGTGTGGCATTTACCCTGCTTGTGTGGCACTATGCCTTGTGGCGTTTAGTTTGCCTATGTGGCATTTATCATTCCTGTGTGGCATTTAGGTGCCCGTTTTCATATTTATGTCATGGATTCCACCTGTGTGGTAATGGATAGCAGTATTTACATAAAAGGGACTTTGAGTTGTCTAACAATTAGTCGTGACATGTACCTCAACTACTAGATTATCACTGGTGCTGGGATGATTCATGATCATGAATAAAGCCCTAGTATGGAACTGTGACCACTGCTGGCTACAGTGGATGCTTTCATGGAAAGCTCATTGGTTATATTTCTGAAGATCCCAGTTATGTTACCAAATCTCGAGAATTGATACTTGTCTCTTGTAAATACTTTTGAATATGTATTTTGGTTCTGTATGAACTAGAATGAGTTTATTATCTCTTTTCCATTGTGTCTCAATTTTTGTAACTAAGTGGAAATTGATTTAATGGTATTAAAACCTTATAAACAAAAGTACATTGAAACTGCATTGAGACATTGGTTTTTGTGCATTTGTTCACGCATAAACATGCATTGAGCATAGTAGGAGCCCAGCATCACTTAGCATATATTTTCTCATTGGACTTTAGCTCACCCCCCTCTTCCACCTCACAGATTATTTCAGATAGACTTAGGCGAGAGTGTGGTGCACTAAAAGTTAGATGCGTGGGCCACTAGGCATTATTACTTTTGTGTTAAGGTATCAACTTCCTTATTATCTCTGTTAATATTCCAGACTTAGACATTTTGTATATACAGTGTAGGATTCAGGATATAAGTATTAGGAGTGTAGCGAGATTGTAAATAAACTGTGCCTCGTAATGGGTTGTATTCTCAATATTGCAAGTTGATGAATATGAGATGTCTAAGATAGCATATTGAGAATGTATTGTGCCACATGTTGAGATGATGTTGTATTGTGTATGAGGATGGGAAATATTCCAAAGTAGGGTGGAATTTTTCAATTTCGTTTTTGGCACGTATTACAAGGCAACTTTAATGGGACTTTAAACAACTGAAGGGCTACCGACAGTTCTGAAATCTCAGATAAAAAAAAAAGGAAATTTGAGAAGTTGTGGGAAACCTGTCCTCCGTAAATGGACGAGGAAGGAACGGTGGAGAGGGAGCTGAACGGAGCTAATTGAAGCCCATTCTTGGTGAGCTTGAAGGAGTGGCTTGTGGCAGAAGCATAAAAGCAGTAGCAAGGGATCTCTCGGTTGGAGGCAAAGGAGGCGCAATCAGTGGTGAGGCCAGCTGTTGCAACTGGTAATGGGACTTTAAACAACTGAAGCAAGAGATAGTGAAGAAGAAGGAAAGAAAATATAAGCTAGGCAGCACCAAGGAACCATGGCTGCCTTTCTCGGTGAAACAGTAGCAGTAGAAGTGGAGATGGAGAGCTAATCCGTTTTGGCTAAATTCTATAGTGTAAATCACAGCTTTCTTTTAGCTAAACCAATAGTAGAGTCTTACTCTTAGTCCAAGGAAATGAATTGGCTGTAGGAAAGACCAAAGAAGCTGTTAAAAGGAGTGGAGATAACAGCGGCTGAATTAGTGACAGTGGACTGCAAGAGAAGTGGCTCGGTTTGCAAGTTTTCAAGGGGTAAGGGCTGACTTGTGCTAGTTTAAATTAAGTTAATATATATAGGAAGATTAATTTAGAGTGTAGATAATGAGATGTTGCTTGAAATTTGTGCTTATAGAGGCTGCTTAGTGGACATATGCAGTGAAGGAATAAAGAAAGGGGGATTTTAGTTAGTAAATTAGCTAAGGAAAGGGAATGTATGTTAAATGCTTGTTAGCCCTCTATGTTCATGTATGTATAAGTTAATGTTATTTAATAATCATAGGTATAAACGCATATATATATATATATAGCATACGTGTTGATGGAAAAGTTTTGGGTATTTGCAAATGACGTACAAAACGTAGGTGAGGGTTTCGTGTTAATGGTGGAGGCACGTGTGATGTTTTATTTTTACTACTCTAGGCCTAATTCCTATATAAATATATATATGCTTATGAATATATAAAAATACATAAAAAATATATTTCTTTACATGTTTATATGGAATACTTGGAAAATGGTGTACAAAGCATTGGTTTTGGTACATAGAAATGCATTTTGTTCAAATTTAAAATATGTTTGGATTGAGTATAAAGTGTGTAATGTTTGGGATTGGGATTGTGTTGGATTGGTCTATAAACTATACTGCTTGTTGGAGTTTTAATGTAGATTAACTGATTGTGATTTTGATGCTGGGTAGTGTTCTACCTATGTCATCATAATACCTGATTTTTGTTAGAAATTAACATACATAGTCTTTAGGTTTAGTTTAAACCTATATATCGTATTTTTAACTTCATGCATTTTAGAAAACACTACTTATCATTGAGACTCGCATGCTTGAAGCAAGGTAGGATATAGTTTTATAAAGGCGTCAAGTTGGTTAAATAAATATAATGGTTGTTGCCATGATAGCTTTGCCAAAATAAAGTCATTCGATAAGATAAAGGTTTTAACCAACATGATTTCATATGTTGATGTTTATAAACTACAAGTGTTTAAATGCACCATGCTTTCAGTACTCAAGTCATGTTCCAAAAGCTATCTTTGTACAGGTTTTGGCGCATGAAACATGTGGTGCTATATAATGCCTGTGTGGCATTTGGAAATGCTTGAGAGGCATTTACCTTGCCTATGTGGCGCTTTATGACTATGTGGCATTTATCATGCCTATGTGGCATTTATTATGCCTGTACGGCATTTTGGTGCCCATATACGTATTTAAATCATGGATTCCGCCTATGTGGCAATGGATAGCAATATTTACGCATAAAGGACTATTAGTTGTCTGACAACTAATCGTGACATGTACCTCAGCTACTAATGATCACTGGTGCTAGGATGATTCATGATCATAAATAGAGCCCTAGGATAGAACCCTGACCACTGCTAGCTACAGTGGATGCTTTCATGGAAAGCTCATTGGTTATATTTTCGAAGATCCCAGTTACGTTATCAAATCTCGAAAATTGATACCTATCTCTTGTAAATGCTTTTGAATATGTATTTTGGTTCTATATGAACTAGAATGAGTTTATTATCTCTTTTCTATTGTATCTTGATTTTTGTAACTGAGTGGAAACCGATTTAATTGGAACTGATCGATTTAACGGTTTTAAAACATTATAAACAAAAGTATATTGATACTGCATTGAGACATCGGTTTTTGAGCATTTGTTCACGCATAAATATGCATTGAGCATAGTAGGATCCTAACATCACTTATCATATATTTTCTTATTGGGCTTTAGCTGACCCCCCCTCTTCCACCTCACAGATTATTTCAGATAGGCTCATATGCAAGTGTGGTGCACTAAGAGATCGATACGTGGGCCGCTAGGCATTATTACTTTTGTGTTGAGGTATAAACTTCCTTATTATCTCTATTTATATTCTAGACTTAAAGACTTTATATTCACTGTGTATAGGGTTCAGGATGTAAGTGTTAGGAGTGTATCGAGATTGTAAATGAACTGTGCCTCGTAACGAGTTGTATTCTTGATATTACAAATTGATGAAAATGAGATGTCTAAGATGGCATATTGAGACTGTATTGTGCCACAGGTTGAGATGATGTTGTATTGCGCATGAGATGAGTAATATTCCAAAGTAGGGGTGAAATTTTTCAACTTCATTTTTGGCACATATTACGAGGTAACTTTAATGAGACCTTAAACAATTAGTCTTAAACACTAAAACAAGTAGTAAGCTGCTTGTTAGACAATAGTTACATTGAGCGAATGAAAAACGTAGGTTTTAAAGAAAAAAGTTAGCCCGAATTTTCAGCTTCCAAGGGTGATACAACAGGGGTTGGTTAAAAGTTAGGACTTAACTATAAGCTTTGGTTAGGATCTAAGAATCTAAGTACGCTTAATGGTAAGCTAGTAGAGTGAAAATTGAATACATCGATTAATTTAAGAAAGAAAATTCATGCTGACTTAGCGTGAGTCCTTGTACTTGTTCATGTAAACTACCTAATATTGAGATAAAGGCATGAGATATAATGATGATGATAATTAACCATATTCTTATAGAATGTTTGTAACTTCTATTCTATCATTCTAGAATCCTTGTACTCATACAAAATTTAAAATTTTATCTCTTTAACATAATTCAAAATAATTCAAATTCTATTTGAATTTGATTTGTTGTTTCGATAAGTAATTTTGTCAACTTTCGTCTGTTAATATCATTGACATGGTAATTTTGTTGAATTAAATGAGTAGAATTTGTTTGTGTGAAGCAGCTTTCTTTCTTTCATTTTTCTTTTCTTTTTTTTTTCTATCCCCAAATTAAACTCAAGATTTAGGCGCACTATAAAACTAAAAAAAAAAAAAATTCCTCTTACTTTTGGTTTCTCTTTTTCCTATATGTTAATTTAGGTAATTAATCAATTAAAATGAAAAATTCTACAAATATATTTATGATAATTCTAACATATTTATGACTAATGATTTAAAATTTATGCTTATTTATGTATTATTTACGTTAACCTTACAATAAAATCAAAATTTGTAACAGACTTATTATAGAATTTCCCATTTAACTTGGTTAACTAGAATTTAGTAAAATTAATTAGAGTTAATTTAATGTTAGTAAGTGTGTATTATTATTTAAGATTAAAAAAAAAAAAAAAACTAAGAAATGGTACTATAGTTTTACTGGGTGTCTAAAAAGTGACTTAAGACATTCTAAAGTACAGTTAAATAGGGAAATACTTCACTAATCTCTATCAAGAAAAGAAAAAAGTTGAATAAGAAACTGACCTTATCATTGAAAAAGGTTGGAGCAATATGGAGGTCCTCCTCATCACTTCCTTGGCAAATCGACTCTGCTTTCTCCTTGTTTCTTGAAAATGAAGATGCAAATGTAGCCATTTTTGGACACTCGGCTATGCTAATTCTTTCCAACGATGGCAATTCAAAAGCTCCACTTCCCAAATAAAAACATGTGACGTTGGAACATGACTCGATAATTAATAAGTCTAGCCGGGGAAATATGAACTTATAAGTGGTTGCATCCTCCTCAACTCCCTGTTCCCTGATGACTTGTTCCATACTACCGCATTCTTTTACTACTAAAATCTGTAGTTGCTTGAGGCTCAAAGCCATAGAGGGGGTAAAAATGTATTTTAAGCTGCTACAATTACAAACTTCAATACGTAAAAGGCTTTTGAAGTCCAAAATTTCTTGAGGGTTGGTTTTCCATATTTCCATCAACTCTGGACACGTGTCTGACACTAACAAATCATATAGGCCTTGATATCCAACCTAGTATATGGTACAAGATTGTAATAATAAATCAACACATGGCGTATACATATTATTAAAGTTGTCTATAAGTTGTCACAAGCGCAAACAATTTTTAATTGGACCACATCATTTAACTATTGAGGTGCCATTGATTTTGTATCATCATCATTATTATTATTAAAGGAAAGAAAGGAAAAGAAAAAAAAATAGAGAGGAGGAAAAGAGAAAGAAAAGAGATGAAGAGAGCTACCATTGGTCCTTAGAGAACCTAATATTGATGACAATGAAGGGGCAACAAGGAGAGTAAACAAAGAGAAAATATAGTATATTAAGAAAAATTGTAAGGAAAAAATTATTTAAAATTTTTTTAGGTGAATTTTTTTATATTCTTCTAAAATGTTGAGAAATTAAAAATTTTCAATAATAATAATAATAATAATAATATAATAATAATAATAAGACATAAAAACTAACAAATAAAAAAAAAACAAAAATCAAATGAAAACATTTTCTTAAAATTACATTTATTATTGTTGTACTTAGTATTTTATTTCTTTTGTTTATAAATATATTAAAAAGAAATTATGGATATTCTTTTTAATTTCTAAAACAATGAAAGGATGCATGCAGTATTTCAATGAGAAAAATAATTAATTGCAGAGTAAATTGTAGCAGGACTGAATATGCATTATGAATTAATTCATACCTTTTTGGCGTACAATAGTTGTATGGTGGTATTGAGGTCATCAGCCCAACGCTCGGTCACCATGACTGCTTTCTTTTACTCTTTTGTAGTTTGGGGTGCTCAAACTCCTTGACAAAATGCCTTCAAATTAGGACACTGACTCACAATTAATTCTTCCAACGATGGAAAACTCGAAGGCGTGATTCCCCTGAACAAAAGCTTGCCAAGTTCTGTAAACAATCGAGTTCAATATATTTCAACTTTCTAAATTGATCTCGTATGTTGCTCCATCAGCTCCCTCGTTTGCCACTATTTCAGTCATCCTTTTGCAGTTCGTTACGGCCATTGTCGTTAATTGTTTCAGACTCTGAGCTACTGAGGGTGTAATCATGATCATCATTTTGCAGTAATTCAATCTCAAAGTTGTGAGATTTTGAAAAGATGAGGAGGACAAGGAGATCCAATATTTATCAAATCATAACACACAAAAACTTCTAGAGTTTGGAGATTAGGAAGAATGTGGCTTACCTCTGAATCTGTCCCCCATAATATGTGTAAGATTTTTACATATTCCAATTTTAACTTTGTAATTCGTGAGGGAACTGTCCCAGCATCTGGTTTCTCAGCAACATCCCCTTCACAAAAGACTGCACCTTTGAAGTGATCACAAAAGCAAAACTCAAGAACTTCTAGATTGTAGAAATCGTCGGAGGAAACTAATGGGAAAACTAGTAGAGGAGCTAAACACCGCAAAAACTTTTATCTGCTGAAGCAAGTCTTATGGAAGTTGACCATCGCACATCATTGCACTTACATCAAGTTTGTATAACTCCAGTTTCTCTAATTTGGAAAGACCTAGGAAAGGAAACCAGTTTTATAAAAACAAATCAGACAGAATGTTGCTCTACATGTACTCAAGTCCAATGCTTTAGAAAACGCTCCTAACATAACTTGGCATCATTATTGGGAGACTCTGTTGACCGATTATGATACAGGAAATAATTACATATATTTACTTGTACCAAAATTTACTTTGTTATAATAACATGAAAAAGAAATAAAATCAAATTAGTAAATTAAATTCATAAAAGTTTCATATAAATAAATATACAATTATTACACATTGACACCATTTACATGCATATGATTATTTTTGTTAATGTGTATGTGTGTATGTATGTACATATGTAAGAACGACACTAAATATTTTGTCTAACTTAAGCAAGAAACTGCTCATTTGTATCCAAAAATATATGTATATTAATTTGTATATCAGTACATGTGTAAATGTTACACTTTGTAATTATTGAAAAAAAACATTTTTTTACTTAAATAAAAGATTTAAGGTCAATATCTTTAATTGTCTTATATTATAATCATTGATCAAGCCATTAAGCTAATATATATTACATTAATACATTATAAAAAACTAAATGTTTAAAATTAAAGACAATATTATCTCTCAACTTTACAATCTAATTTAATTAGAATAAAATTTGACACCAACCCATAAAGGTTAATTCATCCTCAAAATAAAAGTAATAAATGTAAATAGTTCATTACATATTATAACAATAAAAATTTTAAAAAATTATTATAAAATATAAAACAACCAAATTACGCAAGCAATAATATTATAAAAATAATTTTAAAATATTTTGAATGTTAACTAAACATCAATTAGAAAATAGAGGATATAAAAAATAATTTATTACAAAAAAGCACATAATAGAAAACAGTATTTATGTGCATAGTAGTGTTGTTTTTTGCATAAATAGTCAAAACTTACCGGGCTTGGGTTCGGATCAATTAACGAGTTCTTATCAAACTTTGATTAAATAATCGAGTCAGAGTAATAAATGGGTATGGTTAAAATTATTAGAGTAAAGTTCGAATAGTGAATATAAAAAATTATTGACTTCATATGCTTTAATAATCATTAAATATTTTTATTAAACATAATTTTTTAATTAATTAATGTTGAACATTAAATATTTTTTATTAAAATCATAATTTTAATATATTATTAATAATGTGCTATTTTTTTTGTCAATTTTGATATATCATTAAAATTATTTCATTTATTATTATATAAACTTTCTATTAAAAATATGATTTTAAAAATTACATGAGACTTATTTCATACTTTATGTATCTCAACATAATTAATATTTAAATTTAATACAATTAAATTTTAATACAATATCAATAAAATTACATAAACATTAAACATGATTAAAATTTTATTCTAATTGTCTTCCTCTTTCTCTGTAATATATATATATATTTATATTTATATTTATATAATGAAAGTTAAAACATATCATCAAAATAATATTAAATTTTTATTACATTATTATCTTTCTTGATATTAATTTTGTAAGCTTAGCAGAGGCAACCTTGTTTCTCTTAGATTGCTTCAAATGGTGAATTTTCTTTCAACTGTTTTTTTAAAAGGCAAAATTAATTCATAGATAATAGGTCCACCCTTCTCAAGAAAAAACAGAACACCAAGAATGGCACAAGGAGAACCCAATCCCCTTTGAGCAAGTTCGGCTGAGGTACAATTGACAATCCAAAGACTCTCAGGCAATAAAACAAAAACCAATTGAGCAAACCAATCAAAGATCGAAAACAAAATCAATCTAACCTACCCAAAACCAAATACCCATCACAATCAATGATCAAAACACAAAACAACCAAAGATCTTTCAGAAAACACATCATCGAAAGCACAAAAAAAAAGACACATTAAACCCATCAATGATCTATTTATTTTTCTTTTGGCTCTTTTCATTGTAGTTTATTGAAGCAAGCTTGGTTTCTTTCATGCATTATGCTTGACTCTATTTCTATAATGATGACTCCTTGGACAAACGCTGCCAATCGAATTTGCCTTTTGTTATGGGGTGCATTGTTTTTATCTAAAGTGACAACTTTAATTCCTTTGCTGCATGATTGTAAGGTGAGGGTTAAGAGAGGTAAAAAATGGTATTTCAAATCCAACCATGATTAGTGATGTAAAGACGAACAATTTGGGGGTTGCTGCTCATCATCTTGGAAAGATGATTCCAAATAATGATATATATGAGCTGTGTAAGAAGTGAAAGAAATTTGACGAAATCAATAATTGAAGGAAAAGTGAAGAAGCAAGGTGAAGAAGCAAGGAGACATGTGAAGAAGCAGTTGTGATGAAGAACTGATACATTGGGGGTTTGGTTTACAAATAAAAAAAATAAAATAAATGTCGATGCTATGACTCAAAAAAAAGATTTCTTTAAAAAAACACTGTTCACTTCGTGTTTTTGTTAGAAAACATGTTTTGAAATGTTTTGGAAATTGTAGGAAACACCAAAAATTCTGCTGCCAGTTTTTTGAATTATAAAACAAAATTATTCTACCAAACATATTTTATGTTTTATATTGTAAGATTTTGAAAACAAAAACATAAAATAAAATTGAGCCCAAACAACCCTTTAGTAATTAAGTTAGATATAAATTCTATTAAAATTGAATTTATATAATTTATAACATACTTATTAATTTCAATTTAACATCTACTTCCTAATTCTATTATTATTATTATTATTATTATTATTATTATTATTATTATTAAACTCGCGCTATGAACGGTAACATTTTAATTTATAATAATTTTTTTATAACAGAATAAAATTACAAAAAAATGCTAAAATATATTTTAAATAATGTATTAAAAATCTAAATGCTTAAATAAACACGAATTAAAAAAAATTGAAATCAAATATTAATTAAAAAATTATAGAAAATTAAATATAACAAAACTTAAATATTAAATAAAAAAATTAAATAGTTACAATCTTAATGAAAGTAATTCTTATTATATCAATCAACAACAGTGACATAGCCATACGGTGTTGAGTGGAGTCAACTGACCACTTAATATTTGAAAAAAAACATAATTAACATGTATATAGTTAAATAATTTAGTGATTTTTTCCAAATTGACACATTAAAATTTGTTAAAATTAGTTAAGAAAGGGCTAAAAAATATAAATATTATTTTCACTTTTACATTTATTTGAATAATAAATTTAACAATTTTCTTTTCATTACGAGTGCAAATTTAGTAAGATTTAAAAGTTCTTTAGCAATTAGAATGTACTTCTATTGATTTTTTTTTACAAACATATTTTTAGTCTTATTTTAATTAATTTAACACTTATTTCTTATTGAAATGCTCTCTTCATTTTGTTGTGATCACACATTCCTATTACAGTTTTTCTTCTTAATTACCTTCATAATATTTATTAAATGAGTTTGATCCGATTTATAAATTATTAGTTTGTTGCTTTTAATGCAATAATTCTTTTATACGTATTTAGTTACTTAATATTACAATTACAATCTCATTACAAAAGAACAAAATATTATATTATCTACCTATTCGCATTATTTTATAATATTTTTATTGCCATGAAAGAAAAATTAAAAAGAAATTTATACAGCACCACTAAAGTAACTACTTAGATAAATAATGAATAGATTGTAAGAAAATTTATTTATTTGCGAATTGTTTTATACTATGGAATTTTTTATTATATTTTATTTTGTCAATGTTATATAAAAATAATATTACAATACTGACCTAGAAGTGTTCATTGGTCGAGTTAAGTTTGAGTTAAGGGATTGATGGTGCGCCTAAGACTACCGGGTTCGATTTTTAAAGCTTAATTTTTTGCCCAAGATCATTTTTACATATAATGAATAAAGCTAAACCCGCCCAAAAACTATTGATTTTTTTAATAATAATAAATATAAAAATATTAAAATACATAATAATTAATAAATATAACACAATATGTTAAAATAAGCTCTTACAAAAATATTACAAGAAACATGAAAATTTTAAATTAAAATCTGAAAAATAATAAAACCTTAAATTAAACTGCAAAAAAAATTAATTAAAAAAATGAATTAGTATAAAAAATAATAATAAAAATTATGATTATCAGATCGGATCGGACTTGGAATAGAAATGGTAAACCCAAACCCAGTCCAATTTTTATTAAATCATGATTTTCAAGTACAAACCATTTTAACGGACTTAATATTTTTGTCCAAATCTATCTAAAAATTGGAGGGTCTTCGGGTTTGAATGGTAACTAGCCCTTGAACACCTTTATATTGACTCCATTGACAAAAATTTCTGACTACACCACCGGTCATCAATAGATTATTTGTTATTGTTTCATGTTTGAACCTAATTTATTTTTAAAATTTGAATTTAAAAGACTCCAAATTAATTTTATAAAATTAGTTAGAGTTGAAAATTCTATTTTTTTTAGAGTTCAAAAAAAAACTTTATTTATAATAGTCTCAAACTTAAGGTAAGTAAAGTAAAAAAATAAAAATAAAAATAATTTATTATTTGATTTTTATAAAATTTAAATTAATTCAAAATAATTAAATACAATATTTAAGTTAAAACAATATATGATCGATATGGATATTTTCTTTTTTACGAAAGGAAATGATTGAATAAATAAATAAATAAATAAACAAAATGATCAAGCAAATAAACTAATATTTTCATGTGGATGTTTGAACAAATAAACATAATATAAATAAAAAGGAAGAAACGAAATTGTTAAATAGAACAAAAACTGAAAAAAGAAGGCATGGAAGTTTAATTCAATACCAAAACATATAAACTTAAATATCTTGTTTTATAAACAAAAAAATACTTTGTTTGAATTTTTTTTTTGAAAAAACATTTAAAACTTTAGAATAATTCTAATTCAAATATATAGATATTTTTAATTTATTTTTTTTGGTTTAAAGATATTTTTTAGTTTAAAAATGATATAATAAGTGATAAAAGAAAAATTAAATTCCGAGATAATTTTTATTTAATTTAAATAAAACAAAATGGTTGAAATCTATTTTTTAATTTTAAATAATTCAAAATTAAATAAATAATTAAATAGGATTATCTTATAAAAAATTAAAATTAATTTATTATCTTACGTATAAAAAAAATTAAGCTATGCACATAGGATTTTTCTTAATTTTTTTTCTTTTACATATTTATATGACATTATTTATTATTATTATTATTATTATTATTATTATTATTATTATTAAAAAATCCATAATAAATTAAAAAAGTATTTTTTTGGTTACAAAATTTAAAAAAAAAATTAACAATGCATTAGTGACATTTATCAACGTGCCATACATGTGAAACAGTGAATGTGTTTTAGATTTTTAAAGGACATATTGAAGGTTCATGATCATACCTCTTCAACCAATAAATGTTGCTGTCCAATTGTACAATCTCGTTGGCCATTTCTATTCATTTCTTGGGCACTGCTTAGACGTTCTGAAGCTACAATCTTCAGTAAAGCAGAATAATCAGTCGTCAATTTTTTCAATATCGGCCAGTCTATTGTATGTTGCCCTGGATAGAAACATTTGAGCTTATTTAGGTCCTCGAGTGCAAGGGAAGACAGTTGACGAAACATAAACGTAATGGGCTGTTCCAGTGTTTCCCCTGCCGACACAATCTCCTCCACTCCGCAAATACGTATACATAGATGTTCAAGTTGTGGAAGGTCCTTGGCTATTGACACTGGAAATAGATTTTTCAGACTCGGACATTCCGAAGCATGCACTTGACGTAGCTTTTGAAAGGTAGGAATTTCAAGGGGATCGTTACAGTGCCAAACATGCTTCAATGCCGGTAGCCTATAAATGTGCAGTTCTCCTAGCTGAGATTCTACACCAAGTGTCTTTTCGATACTTAACCCTCCAAGCTCAAATATCTGTTCTAGCGAAACACAGTTTTCCACTTTGAGCTTTTCTAGACAGAGAAATACTCCGACTGTAGTAGAGGAAAACATAGTCGATAACTGATGACAATCCTCAACCGTCATTTCTTCTAATTTGCAAAAGGAACCTGATAGAAGTTTGTTGTGAAATAGCATCTTCACATTTCTCAAGTTGGAGATCATCATCCTTTGCAAACTAGGAACTGCAACCTATAAACATATATATAATTCAATATGCCGGTCAAGAATTAGTTCATAAAATAAAGGCAAAAGACAAGGACAAAGCAAAACAAAAGATTAATTCACCTTCTCATTGAAGAGAGCTCGTACACCGGACTCATAATTCCCCTGATCCATTTCAGTTTGATTAATGAATTCCTTTAATTTCGCGCAGTTATAAACGTTGAGCACTTTCAAGGATGGGAACTCGATATCATAATTCCCTGAGCAAAATTTGGTGAGATTCTCAAGACCCCTTATTGCCAGAGAGTTCAATTGAGGGAAACAAATCACATCTTTCTTTCCTTCTTCTATTTCCTCTGTAAATATTATCTCTCTCATGCGCTTGCATCCCTCTATCTCCAAGCGTTGGAGCTGCACCAAACTTGTAGCGACAGAGGGTGAAAAGAAATGTTCCAATTTCCCGCAGCCCTTAATGATCAAGCTCTTCAAATTCGACAAGCTGGAATAACAGGTCTCTGAAAGCTGGTTGTGCCATATCTTTTGGGTATTAATTGAGGAAAGTCGCAGGCTTTTCAACTGAGGAAACACAAGCTGCACACATGTACGTATTCCATAAGTTCAGTGGAATTAGAATTTTAATTTGTACTATTAGATGATTTCATATAACAAGAAATGTGAATTTCAATTAGGGAAAAGTGATTTTCCTACAGTCTCTCTTGCCTAATTGTTTAATATTCACCAAAAACTACAAGAATTGGAGCGCGTAAATTTATGGACAACTTTAGTATCTCCCATATAGATAAAAAAGATCAAAGATAATTTTACATCAATTGATTTTCTCATTATATTAATAGGATTTATTATCACATACATTGACTGTGTAATATTTTTAAATTCATAAACAGAGTTAAAAACTGCAACATCTCTTAATTTTTTTAATATTCTCTAAAAAGTATGCGTAACTCACCCTGTTAATCTTGTGCTGTCTAAAAATTCCATTGCAAGTATATTTGATAATGATTCATAACAAAATATAATTCTCTAAACACCTTCAACTTTATCAAATAAAAACTTTTATCTTATTTTATCTCTTAATAAAAAGTTTGATGTGTATAATAAATGGATAATTATCCAAAATAAATTGATTGATTAATTAAATTTCAAATAATTTCTCATTCAAACTTTAGCTTTTCATTGTATCCAGTTGAATTCTTAAAATAACATTTTTATTTAATTAAGCTCTTATTTTTAATGAAAATCACTAAGATTTTACTTGGTAAGAAGGATAAAAAGAGATAATTATAAGAAAAAATTATTAAACCAATTGTTATATTTTGTAACCACTTTCTTGTTATTTAGCTTAATTATTGGATTAATAAATTTTTTATCCACACATCTTTTCATCTTTGCAGTTAAACAAACCTTAAACTTCATTATTTATGCAATAATGTCTAATTAATTGTTATCTTTACCAAATCAATTTACACACAAAAAAAAAAAGCTCATATAGCATGCCACATTAGCATCTACATAATCCTTATTTATCACATATACATAATGGAATATTGATGTGGCAAAGAAAAAGATCACCTAGAGGCTAATGTAGTAAGAAATAATGGATTGGTTGTTTTTATGCAAAGTAAAAGTTTAATTAAACAAAAAATAATATTTTAAAAATTTCATTGGGTACAACAAAAAATAAAAGAGTTAACTCAATGGCCTATATTTGTATACTCGAAATATATGATTAAGCCATCGAATGCTTCCATAAATAAATACCCGATAATTGAAAAGCGGCTTGGTGCTTGTATCCCCTGCTCCTGTTGGGATGTGGAACACCTCCTCCCTTCTGAGCTAAAGCTAATGAGTTGTGGCAGATCTTCAAGTGTCATGGACTGTAATTGGGAAAACTCCATTTTCTCTGTTGCGATATATTGGACTTCCAAACCATTTTCGATGTGAAGTTTCTTCAAATGTGGAAAACCTTCCCCATCACTTAACTCACCAGCTACATTCTTGATTCCTTTAAGTTGAGCAAGACCTAAATCTTCAGTCTTCTTCAGCAATATTTTCACCCCATGGTCCATGTAAATGCTTGTATACAGCATCAATTTCAGTGCTCTTGAGTATTCACCGTCATTGGAGAAATACTGCAACCATATTTACCTATGAAAATCCTGTATCTGTCCAATGTCTCAACAAACAGGCGTTCTGGAATTATTTGGGCATCAGGAAAATGAGCATACAAAGTGGTTAGATGAGTCAAATGCTTCAATTCCTCAAGGCTAGCATTTCTTCCTTCACCGCCAGGTACTTCTTCCTCCCACTGAACAAAGCTATTTTCCATATATAATTCTTCTAATTTGGACAAATTTGCTAACACATTTGGTGGGATGATTTTGAGTTTAGTACAATCACTCAAATTTAACAACTTTAACCGGGTCAATTGTGCTATCTCCCTGGGTAGCGCTTTGATATCTGATTCAACAAGGCTAAGGATTTCTAAACTCTTGAGCTTTCCAATAATGCTTATGTCTTCAAGTGCACAACGATCTAGACACAATGTGTGAAGGCTCGTGAGCAGATTAATTGACACAGGGAGAGATGGAAAATACATTCCAGTGAGAGCTAAAACTTTGAGTCTTTCTGTTCGTCTAAAGAAGTTGGCTGGAATTTTCACTGAACCGTCATGGTCCATACGGAAAAAGGAAAGACCTGGACACTCCATCTCATCGGGAAGCTCAATTAAAATTCGAGGAGAAAGTAAATTAATCTCACGACAATTGTTCATTCTCTCCTCATCAGGCCACTCAGTCAGGACATCACCATCTTTTAACACAAACATATGGTGGTCCCTTGATGCAATCGATAAAGCAACACCCCAAACAACATCATGGATATCAAACCGTTCGTCATTATAACTATCAAGCAACAAGCAAGACGCTTTCAGCTTCTTCACCACTGTCAACACTTTATCTCTTGCTTCTTTTATTGTGTAGACGTATTGAAAATATCCCAAACCAACAATGTATTTCAACAAATCCTGAATGAGACCATTGTGGCCTATTAAACTACAAAACAAGAAAGTCAATTTATCCTCCTTACTTTCTAAATAATTGTAGCTCAACTCTATAGCTGAATTTACCCGAGCTGTGAAGTTTCCTGACGAACGCCTCTTTAGTTCACGCAAAGCATTGTCCCATTCGGATAAAGTTTTGTTTCTCAAAGCCCTTGCAACTGTCACAATGGCTATTGGCAATCCTGCACATTTCCTTGCTACCTCAATAGCTGTAGGCTGCAAATCACAACTTTCAAGACAATCACCAGCCATCTTCTTAAACAGGTCCCACGCTTCTTCTTCATTTAAAACCCCAACTGCAAAATTTTTCTGAGTATCCATCCCACTCGATAAAACATTGAGATCTCTAGAAGTTAGCAGTATCTTGCATCCCTCATGTTCATTTCCAAAAGGAATCCCAACTTCTTCAAGATCTAATCTTTCCCAAATATCATCCAAAACAACAAGAATCTTCTTCTCTTTTTCCAATCTTTCTCGTAGTCGAAGTTTCCTTCCAACCATACTCTGTTCCTCAAATTTTAAACCCAGTAAGTCTGCAATTTGGTTTTGAATTTCCTTGACATCAAGGGTCTGAGTCACTGTTGCTATAACTACGGAATCAAACAACTGGTCCTCCTTTACTTGTCTAGCAACTTCTTTGACTAGCGTGGTCTTGCCAACGCCACCCATCCCGTGCACCCCTATAACTCCGATGCTACCATCTTTCAGTGCCTTAATGATTCCATTCAAAACCTGCCTTCTTGACTCGAATGCTTCGAAATCTTTAACTGATGCGGCCGTGATAACTTGTTGCTGTAAAGCTGGACGATACGAAACCCTGTCAAATTTGCCCTGTTCGAGTAGCCCTGCAACAGCCTTCGCCTCCTTTTCAGCTTTGATGCTAAGCTTGTAGCGAGTCCAGAAACTTGGACACAAGCCAAGCAAGCACTTTTTCTTTGCTTTTTCTTCATCTTGCACTCTCTCCACTTCTTCATCGATCTTCTCGTTGACTGCAGTCAGCCACTTTTCGACATCGCGTTCAATCTCTTCTCCGTTTCTTTTAGCAGCATCAACAGAATGCTGCACTCTTTCTCCGGCAACCTTTAAGCTCTCAACTTGATCTTTGAGACTCCGAACTTTGTTCTCATAATTGGAAAGGTACATGATCTGATTTTTTATGGGAGTGATCGTGTAGTTTGCAGCTGTAGTGACAATGGAGCCAACGATGCCAATAACAAACTCCATTCTTTTCCTTTTCTTTCTTTTTTTTTTCCTCAAGTTGTGTGAAACAAGCGAGAGGGAGACGGAATAAACAATCAAAGAAAGGAAGAAACAAAACCAAGAAACAGGATGGGAAAGCGGAAAGTTTTTTCGGAGACGGATCTTTACTGATGGCAATGAAAAACGATACTCACTGAAAAGATTATTTACCAAAAACTAAACGAACAAAGGAGCGGTGGAAGAGATCAAGTTCCCAATTTGATTGTGATCTATGGTGTTCTAGGGGATTTAGGAGAACCTAAACCATCCAAAGTGCAAAGGAGGAAGAGAGGATTCGGAAGAAGTTCCTTTTGGGCTTTCTGGCACAGGCTGACGGCAGCTACTGGCGACGGAAGCGGCGACCTTTCGCCGGGTTGCACAACTTGACTATGTTTACAGATGACAACGAAAAAGAAGGGACGCTGACTGAAAACATTATTTTACAAGACAATCAACGAACAATGGAGCAGTGGAAGAGATCCAGTTCTGAATTTGGCAACGGAGACTCTAAATTTGACAGCAAATGAATTTGGAAGATTCAGTGTTCTGTGGCAATGGAAAAAGAAGGGGCTCTCATTGAAAAGATTATTTTTTTAAACAATCACGGAACAAAGGAGCAGTGGAAGAGATCCAGTTCAGAATTTGACGACGTAGACTGAAAATTAAGGATTCTAACTTGGGGTGGACAACGGAGAAATATCAAAAACAGAGTTGAAAGGATCAGGCAGGATTTTGTGGTAACGGAAATGCCAAAAACTGTAAATGGAAATGGAAAGAACAGCGAAAGTTTTCCGATCACTTTGCCCAACCTACAATAAAACGGAAAAAGTAAAACATATATCCCCAGGTACAAATTGCAGTTTAAAGGTTGAAATTAATGTTAATAAGACATTACTTCAATGATAAAGAAAGGTTTTGAAATATTTAAGTTTTATAATCAAATATTATCAATGAATGTGAATTTAATTTAATTTAATTTATGTAGAATTTGTTGGTAGATTGTTTCTTTATTAATTTTCTATGAATATATAATATTTGATAGATATTAAAAATTATTTAATTATAATAGTAATTAGTTATAATACATGATTTTATTAAGAGCTTAAAAATTAAAGAGAGTTTTGGGACGAGGTTATCAAAAGTGCTAGATGCCCTCTCTTGTGTTGTTCATGGAACAATGGACATGATAAATCATAGTCCGTTCCCACTGCTTTTTGATTGCTTTTTGGAAAATTGAGACGACATTTATTTAAAAAATAATAAAAGATAATAATAATTTAATAATTTTTCTGACAAGTCTACTTAATGGATCATGACATGCCATCTTTTCATACCAACGACCTCTGCATCGATTTTAACCGCTTTATGAAAAATTGAGATGATTCACTTTATTATTTAAAAAAAAAAAATAGACAATAATTTAACAACTGATTTGACCTCAAGAGTCAAGTTAATGGGCCATGACATGCCATCCTAACAATCTTCATTTCACGTGAACTATTTTTTTATCGAATAATTAAAAAATTATGATACATTATTAGAATATGGTTTGAATTTAAATAACACGTTTTTTTTAACTAAAAAACAGTGCTCTTCCCAGCGAAAATGGGACAGAACAAACGTAGTTAGAATTAGACTTTGTTGTTACCGGGAAACCTTTTGCATTTCTTTTACTGTTATTTTATTAAATTATTTTTTACTTCAAATATTATTTATTTTTATCCACTCTCAATTTTTCATTCTTATTGTTTCACCTTTTTAATTTTGTTTATTTTTTATTTTAAAATTTACTACATATATGTAAAATTTATTGATAGATTATTATTTTATATTTATAATATAATTATTAAATTTTTATTACTTAAAATTTTAAATATAATGTGTCATTGTTTATTAAATAATATTTTAAATGTTAAGTAACATTAAAAAATATTTTTAAAAAAATTAATATATTTAATAGCAAAAGTATTATTTGATATAAAAATAATATAGTTTAAAATTTATTTTTATGATATAAAATAAATTTAATAAACTTTTTCATTATTTTATTAAATTTTACAAATACAAAAGATTTTATTATTTTGTATTATAAAAAGTGTTAATTTAACATTTTTAAAAGTTATTTTACCTTCTCAGTAATCAAACCAATTTCTTTTGTTTGTAAGAACCTCCTCAAATCAATTTCATTGTCCAATCAAATGAACTTTAAATAAATAGTATATGTACAATGATAATGCATATATTTTTACATATTTTCATATTTTAATCCAAAAAACTCTTACAATTACCACTTGAATCCAAAAACTTTCATGTATTTTTATACCATCGACTTCCCCAATTCTTCTCGACTTAAATTTATGTGGCATAATTTTTAAGCTAGGTGGCATACAAAATTTTTAGTTAAAAATAAAAGGAACTTGCTTGAAAAAAATTAATTAAAAAAAACAGCAAATGAGTAAAAGTGAATCTCATCTGGTTTTGTTTGTGTTGATTAGTTTGGTTGATTGATTAGTTCATTGAATTAAAGATACAATATTTAATAGATATTAAAAATTATTTAGCTATAATTATAATTATAATATATTTTAAAAGTAAATTTTAAAAATTAAAAGGAGCTTCGGGACGTACGGATGAGGTAGTCAGACATGCGAGACACCCGTAACCAAAATGATTAAAAGAAGTGCAAAGAGATGGTAGATCTGATAATTTTAAATACGATACGATTATATGATACGAATACGATACGAATAAATGATACGAAATGACATGAGATGATACAGGATTAAAATTAAATAAAATTAATATATAAATATAGTAAAAGTTAAAAATAATATTTTAAATTTTCAATATCACACTAATTTTAACACAAAATTTTTATGTTTTACATGATAAAAATATAATTTTACATGATACAAAAACGAATTATGAATACAAATTATCATGTCTACTCTGTAGTCGACAATAAAAGTAGATAAGGCTCTTAGTTCTTGAAAATAGATAAATACATAAATCAATCAATCAATTTATCTGTTTTGGAAAAGAAAGTTGGGAAAATTTCAATAACCTGCTGTGGAACAGTAATATTTCTTCAAATGACTAACGAAAATTATACTGTTCAAAAAAATGGGATCTTTTTATATTACCAAAAAAGAAAAGAAAAAATTATGTCTTTCCATTAAGAAAAATACAATTGGGAATTTCAATTCTTAAAATAAGGTATTTGAATATATAAAATACAAAGCTTTATAAAATATGTATATTTATGATAATTATATGTATATTCTAAAAAAATATTCAAATATCTTATTGTAAATATTTAAATACTTAATACTAATTTTTATTAAGAAACAAATGTACAATAAATATACACATATTTATATTATGATATACATATAATTCTCATAAATATGCTTATAAAGGTATTCAAATACTAGTTATTGCTCTTCAATGCTTATCGCATCATCACGCTTACGTTTTAATAAATTGGGACGATCAAGAAATGTAGCAAACTCAATCAAGCTAGGACTAAGTGACGACTGATTAATCTTTTCTTTGAAATATTTCATCAAAATGAACCCAAGGGCTCGAAGCATCTTTAAATCAATTTTCTTGGCCAATTGAACATGTCAAATTACACTAGCACGTTTCATGGCCAGCCTCTTTAAGCCAATCAACAAATCAAGCTTTGGATTCAGAGAGGGAACAAAGCCAACTGACATCTTCAATGCTATTATTTCCTAAATTTCTTCTTTTTCCTTGCCCATATCAATGCAACAAATAAATTTGCATTTTTTTTTGTATAAATAACAACGCCGAGTACTTTGGAGAAGTTCGGAAAAGGTTTTTGCTTTTTTTGAAGAAGTGGATGGACGTTGGAATGGTCTGCAGTAAAGTTCTGGCGAAAACAAAACAAGTGGTGGAGAGTGAAAGTTGTAGAGGGAGAGCTCTGCAGGATTTGTGCAGTCCATTGCAAGCGATTGCTTCAATCGGACTTGATGGCAGGGGAGGGGTTACCCGTATTCTTAAAATCTAAAATCTTGTTATATTTACGGACCAAATTGTTTGAAAAAACAAAAAGAAGCAGAGAGTAACAGAGGAGAGAGAGAGGTTTTAGTTTTTCAAAGAGATAGAAAATAGTAGTTTTGATATTAAGCAAACTATATGTACCTTTACTTTTAATCAATAAAAGATCCTGTAATTTTAGCTAAAAAAAAGATAATAAGCAAAAAGAAAAAATCATTTACAAAAATTCAGTTATCTAAACAAAGTATTCGAATATCTATGTATATAAATATGTTTTATGAGAAATATATATACATTATGGTATAAACATATATACTTTTATTATAAGGGAGAAATTAACTACAAGTATTCGAAAACCTATCTTTTGAAATAAACATCATTTTTTATGTCATGATGTGTGTATATATATATATAGTTATCATAAATATACATATTTTATAAAATTTTGTATTTATAAGTATTCGAATATTTTATTTTAGATATTAAAATTCTTAATTGTAATTTTTGAATTGAAATGCGTGATTTTTTCTCAACAACTCATTAAAAGTATAATAATTATTTTTATTTTTTTGTAATACAAAAATTTGATTTAATAGTATGATAGATTCTCAATCTTTAGTATAAAATGGAATTAAACCCTTAACATTTTATCGCGTGAAAATTAGTTCATAAATTTTTATTTCATTGAAAATAAATCTCTAACCTTTTAAAATTATACAATTAAGTCTAAATCTGTTAATGATATTAACTGCCATTTGGACATTTAACATAAAAGTTGACGTGGATAACTTAATTGACTGTCACATGGCATGCCATGTGTGTAGTACTAATAGAAGATAATGTCATTTAACAAATTTAGATTTAATTACATAATTTTAAAAGATTAAAAGTTTATTTACAATAAAATAAAAATTTATGAACTGATTTTCACGTAATAAAATATTAAAAATTTAATTTTATTTTGTGTTAAAAGTTAAAGATTTATTTAATTATTAAGTCTAAAAATTCTCACTTACTTTTTTGAGAAATACAATTCTCATCGGTCCTTCTAAACCAATATTATTGTTCCAAGACATGTTCTTGGACGTTTCCCAAGAAAGTTTTTGGTTTTGGTCTGTCGGTGAATCTGCGACGATTAAAAGTGAAACCTTCTTTTATAAAGAAAAGAAAAGAAAAGTGAGCCACGCGCGTCATAATTACATCTATTTAGGAGTTCGTTCTCATTTGGATCTCATCGATCTCGGTGCCATGGAATCCAATGTATTTTCTATTGAATTGTATTATAGGTTGCATTTGGACTAGTCTTTCCTGTGGGTAATGATCGGATTTAAACAAAGTATTAAAAGACTGAATATAAGTTTAAATTGAGTTCGATTCTATTTTTAGATTTAATTAATTTTAAATTTATTTTTATATACAATAAATAATTTTAAGATCATTTAAACACATTCAAATACTATTAATTTTTTAAAAAAACATTATAAAATATAGGTTTAATAGTCAAATAGATCTTCAACTTTTAACACAAAATGAAATTAAATCCTCAATATTTTATTATATGAAAATCATTCATAAACTTTTATTTAATTGTAAATAAATCTTCAATCTTTTAAAATTATGTAATTAAGTTCAAATCTGTTAAATAACACTAACTTCCATTCGTATTGCACACGTAGCATGCTACATGACAGCCAACTAAGCTATCCACGTCAGTTTTCACGTTAGATGTCCAAATGATAATTAGTGTCATTTAACAGATTTAGACTTAATTGCATAATTTTAAAAAGTTAATGGTTTATTTACAATGAAATAAAATTTTATGAACCGATTTTCACGCAATAAAATGTTAAAAGCTTAATTCTATTTTATGCTAAAGATTGAAGGTTTATTTGGCTATTAAACTTAAATTATAAAAAATTAAAACACATTATAGTTCATACATAAAACAAAATATGTTCGTATACATTTTTACAAAAGATTATAAGAAACATGAAAATATAAGTTAAAATTTAAAAAACAATACAAACTCGATTAAATTGTACAAAAAAATCAAAAGTAATTAAAAAATGTATTATTATAAATAAATAAATAAATAGTAAAAAAATATCAAGCCAAGTCAGACTTAAACTTGAAATGATAAATCTAAGCTCAATTTGATTTTTTAGCAAGTCTCGATTTTCAAATTCAAATTCATTTAAAAAATTTAATATTTTTATTTAAACTCATCCAAAAATGGGATAAATCTTCAAGCTTGAACGAATAGCTTAACCACTAAATAGCTCTAATTTGAACCAAGTCAAATTAGAATTGAATTCTGGTATAAAAAAAATGTCCCCTTATGACTTAGAATAAATTTTATTTTTATTTTATTAAATCGCTTTCTTACTTAAAAATTTTGAAGTTACCTATCTTTATTAACTTTCTCATTTCTTGTCTTTAATGTTTCATTGTTTTATTTTTTTATTTTGAGATTTCTAATTCATACGTAAGTTTGTATATATTATTTTATATTAGAAAAAAATTAATAAATATTTCTTAAACTAAATAAAATGACATGAATTAGACCATAATAATTCTATATTTTATAGAATTATCAATACACATGTTGCAGAGGCGCTAAAACCACCACTTCATGTATTCTTCACTATGCCGTGGACGTAATCTTTATTGGTTGCGAGTATTTGATGTTAGAACTCTTTCTAACTTAACATGCTTTTACTTGTACATGCTCCATTTATACTAGCATCATTTGAATTGTACGTGCACAATTGATTCTGGCATCACTTATCTTATCACGTACGAAGATTTGACGTACGAAGATAATCAACTTTGGGGTTATCTTTTTGCGACAATGCAATTATTCCCCGGTGTTTATATTCGTGTGCGTAAATATGAGAATGATTAACTGAGTCGATGACTTTTTCACCTTTTTATCAGGCATACTAGTGAATTTCCCCATCCTAGATCTCGTGTTAAACAAGAAGTTGGTGAAGGAGTTAAAGTCTGATTTTCACTTGTTCAGTGTTGGGTTTTATTTATATTTAGATCAACTTATATCTTGGGCAGTTTTCTACTGCAGCTTCCATATCATGCTGTTCATGCTCTAATATGGCTAGGAATAAGGGACATGATAAATGGCTTCATAAAAAAAGTTGAAGCTAAGAACTAGAGATATAGATATCATTTGTATTTATCAATTTATCAAATTACCGATTCATGAAATGTAATATACTGATTGTGATTGTAACTTTGATGAGAATGTACTATTCAAAAAAAAAAGAACTAGAGATAGAGATATAAACGAGTATCTTATAAGCGGATATTTCATATTATTCGATCCGACTAAGTAAAATTAAGGTTTATAGTAATTAGATTCAAGTCATAATTTTATCAATCACGAATTGAGATAAATTTTAAATAGTGATATTAAGGTTTTGAAATATTTAAGCTTTATAGTCAAATATTATCAATAAATGCGAATTTAATTTAATTTGTATAGGTATGTTTTTTTTGTCGAAACCATCCGATATCCCCACACCATTTTGGTATAGGATTAATTCGGATTCGAGCCGGACAGGACCCAAAGGGCGGCAAAGCTCTCCCTCAAGATTTTTAACACAACTGCGTACCCAAGGCTCGAACTCGAGACCTCTGGTTAAGTTAGAACAACCTCTTACCAACTGATTTACGTGCTTTTGGGTTTTGTATAGGTATGTTTGGTTGATTGTTTCTTTACTAATTTTTTATGAATATAATATTTGATAGATATTAAAAATTATTTAATTATAATAGTAATTATTTATAATATATGATTTTATTGAAAATTTAAAAATTAAAGAGAGTTTTGGGACTAGATTATTAAAAGTGCAAGATACCCACTCTTTGTGGCCGACAGACATTAAAAAAGTAAAAGACTTTTGCGCTGTGTGTGGACCAACGGACGTGACAATTCAATTGTGTTCCCACTGCTTTTTGAAAAATTGAGATGACACTATCAAAACAAACAAAGAAAAATTGAGATGACTCACAACTCAGTCATCGATACGTATTAAAAAAATTAATAATAGACAATAATTTAATAACTGATTTGACCTCAAGAGTCAAGCTCCTGCGCCATGACTAGAGGTGTAATCGAATCGAGTCGATACAGCAGGGTGCTCGAGCTCGACTATAAAATTGCTATTCGATACTCGGCTTGAACTCGATTGAGAAGTATATTTTGAACTCGAGCTCGAACTCGAGATCGAACACAAGCTACTTGAGCTCGCTCAATTAAGCTCGATTGATCAAACTCGATATCATGCTCGACTGTTCGAGCTCGAACTCGAGCATAAACTCGAGCTCGAATTTATATAGTAAAAAATACCCGAAGGAAATATATCAGAATTCAATCAAAAGAACACTAAAATGGCAAGAGAAAAGAACTTCTGAACCAGATAAATCCACAAGGAATCAGTAAACAAAAAAATGAACCTTAGAAACTGACCTTACAATTAATATACATGAATATATTATCAATTAATAACAATAAAATATAACAATTTTTAATAATAATATCAATACCACATCAACAATGATAAAAAACCTTACAATAAAAAGAAAAGTAACTTAAGTCCACACAAACATACAACATTAATCTATCTAAAAAATTATAACATCTTACATAATTTCAAAATCATAAATTAAACAACATAAAAAAAAAAAGACAACATCACAACTGATCCATCATCAACTCCACTTGATCCACCATGAAATCCATTACCAGCTCCAGTAAACATCCTGTTGTTATGGATACAAATTAGCAGTAGGTGCAAGAAATAAATGAATTCCATGTTAGCATAAAATTTCATCTCAGCTTTTTATCTTTAAATGAATCAAAATAATTAGTGTTCTTTCCACCCTCCGATCTCAACCAAGAAATGAAGAACATATGTAGTAAACATTTATAAAAGTATAATGCAATTCCGGATATAATTTGCTTACCTCAACAGAAAAATTCTTGAAAAAGCAGAATATCTAGGCCTAAACAAAAAAACCCAGATCAGAATTAGCTCAGAACAGAAAAAAAAAGAATGAAAAAAAAATAAAAAATAAAAAAGGAAAAGTCAACAATGAACAAGCAAAAAACAAGGAAAATCGGGAAGTCAGGATGCACTCCTTCACAAAATGCAAAATTATGAATTTGGCGTTAGAAATTAAGGAATAGACCGTAGCTGCTTGAAGATGGTACTGGTTCCAGATCGTTCCAACCCAAATAACAGCAACCTTCTTTCTATTTTCTGCAAAAAAATAAAAGGAAAATCATTAGAAACGTTAACAAACAAAAAATTGTGCACATTACAACAAAGAATACAAGAAATATATATATTTTTGAAAGGCAAATAAAGTGTTTTTATAATCTGTGCAAAAGACAATAGTCTTGCGCAGGCCATCAGCAAGACCTGGCACCTAGAACTGATCAAGATACAACTCCTCTCGCCCAAAGAGGAAAAAGTACAAACGGCTAATGGGCAAGACCCAAACTGTGAAGACCGAGAATTTTCTAAATAAATATAAGGTATCCGAAAAATTTAATTTGGAGAAATTGAGATCCAAATTAAATAAGAATGAAATTGGAGAAAAATATATTTGGATATCAAGAAATCCAAATTTAATCCAAAATAAAAATATGTAATTTTATAAATTTATATAAGGTTATTATATAAATATATATTTTTC
Source organism: Heritiera littoralis (assembly GCA_031772115.1). Taxonomy (NCBI): domain Eukaryota; kingdom Viridiplantae; phylum Streptophyta; class Magnoliopsida; order Malvales; family Malvaceae; genus Heritiera; species Heritiera littoralis. The sequence goes on along the minus strand of JAPDPK010000136.1, from coordinate 303,839 downwards.
TATATATATATATATATATATACACATTCCTATATGAAATATATGTATAGTATTTGAAATTAAAGTATATATATTTGATTTATACAAATTATGTATATATATATAAATGTTAATATATATAATTATATGAATATAATTAATATATATAATAATAAATATATTTTAATTAAAAAAAAGGAAAGAGGCGGGAATCGGGCTATTCCCGATTCCCTACCTCGTTTCTCCTCTGTTAACAAACAGAGGAGAAAACTTAAAGGAAAATAAAAGTGGCCGGTCGACAATCGGCGAGAGAAGAAAAGAGGAGAAGGTCGCCGGCAAGCCGAAGAGAGGGAGAAAGGGCTTGTCGGCGACGGAAAAGAAAAAGAGAGGAAAGAAAAACAAAAGGGGCGAAGCGAAACCGAAAGAGAACCGAAGGAAAGAGGAAAAGGAAAAGTCACGGTGTCGCCGATCTGGCCACTACCACACCACCCACGTCGACGGCGGAAGCTTAAGGAAGAGGTGAGGAGGGCCCGACGGTGAAGGAAACGGCGGAGGAAGGAGAAACGTGGAGGAGAAAAGACCCGAACCACCACCTCCAGATCCGCCACCGTCGGCGCCACCGATCGAGAAACGGAGGCCAGATCCGGCATCCTCACGATGTCGACTAGCTGTGGGAGGCTTGAATCGGCGGAGAGGGTGACCGCCGGTGGCTGAACCGGCCAGGCAAAGGTGAACCGGTCCGAACCGGTTCAGGCCAGAAAAAAAAAACAGAACAGAAAAGAAAAAGGAAAGAAAAAGAAAAGAAAGAAGAAAAGAAAAGAAAAGGAGAAAGAAAAGAAGGAAGAAGAAGAAGAAGGAAAGGAAAAAGAAAGAGAAGAAAAGGAAAAGAAATTGGTAAGGAAGAAACAATAAATTGATTTATATTTATTGAATAAGTTTATTAATATGTATTTATGCGAGTGCAATTGGTGTTGTTGAAATTGTAGCGGAGGTGACAAAGACGTGATTTGGTGTCCGACGATGCTAGGAGCTCGTCAAGGCGCTAAGCTTCAACACCAAGTAAGATACTTTTATAAAGCATTAGTAGCTTTATATTGTATGTGGGAATTATGATTTTTTTATGATGCATTTATTTAATTGACTTTAAATGGAATTATGATTTTTATATGATGCATCGATTTAAATTGATTTGCTAAAAATGCTAAGAGGACCCACAACTGATGGTGGGGGTCTTAGTAAGAGGTAAAATTGGTGAGAATCAACGGCTGCAAGTATAAATTGTGTTTCCCTTGCAGGAGGTTAGGGAAAATTAAGCCGTTATGCTGTCGAAATTTTTAGGAAAATATTTGAAGAAAAAGATAAAGGTTCTCACATAAATGGAATCTTGGAGATAATTATTGAAAAAAAATATTGAAAGGATTTTATAGTATTACCGAAAGAGTTTGATATTGAAATCGATGAGAAGATAAATCGTTGAAAACGATAATGTGGTGAATTACATGGTTTAAAACCTTATAGAATCGATAAATCAAGTAATTTTAATATCACAAATGGTATCAAGTTGAGATTGAGGTGGAATTATTAATTAGACGGATCACGGATAAAAGTGATGATAATTATATGATGTAGCTTGGAAGAGAAGATCACAGTTGAAATTTCGATGGTCGAATGATTGGATTGTGAAGTTATTAACGGAGTAATGATTTCCAGAATTTACCGAATCCGGTTTCATGATTTTGAAATAATTTCGAAAGTGATAATATGGACAAATTCGAGAGATTGAAATGGAGATTTAATTACGACACAATCCGATCAATTATGGATTCAAAGAAATGAGTGATAAATATGTGAAAAGATGATTGTGCTTATAACCTTAGAATAGATCTTGAATAACAAGATCGACAATTGCATAAGTTCGGATAAAATCATAAAAGCCACATGAAAATGGATTTGAGGATTTAGATACGATTTTTGTGATAGTAAATGAAATTGAACCTCAAATCGAAAATGATAAACATGTATCAATAGATCAAATCATAAATGGATTCGATAAGTGACTATCGATTTTGTGATTCTGTTATCCTCGATGTCGATTCTGGAACAGATATTGAAGGATGATATTATCATTTGCATAAATTCGGTAACTTGATGACTATTTTAGAAATTGATGTTTAAATGCTTATCGAAACTTAGAGGATTCATACTAATGATGCGATCCTAATATTGATGATGAAGTGTATAAATGATTATAATAGTTAATGACGATCAAGAAAGGGTATTGAATACCGAATGGTCTGAATACCAAGTGATTCGATTTCCAAATGAATTGAGTACTGAGCAAATTGAATACTGAATTAGATGAATAGTGAATGAATTGTATAGTGATTTACTGGTTGACAGAAAGAAAGTCTTGAAATCGAATAATTGATGGTGATAAAGTTAAATGAATCGCTTTAGCGTATTTGATGGAAACATTACCGAAGTTGCATACTGAAATGTTTTACAGCATTGCATTTAAGCATGCCTTCTTGCAACTTGAAACATTTTAATAATGTTTATATGAATACTGAAAAGTATTGAATTGTTTTGAAATGAAAGTATATGGTAAATATATATATATATATTGATATATGAAGTCTCATACAGAATTTTACCATATGCCTTACATGATATTGAAAAGAAAGCTATAGATTTAAATGTTTTATGAGACTGTAGGCACCCTAAAAGAATTAAATTCAATAAAGCATAGTGGAAACCGCCTAATTGGAGCTTTGCTCATTAGGCAGAGAGATATGCTTGTCCGACAATAGTCGTGGACAGGTCTCAGTCACGCCTGATCAGTGGGGCTGAGAGAGATGAGGTCTATGGCCATAGATAGCGCCCTAGTTGGTTTCCAGGGGACGATATGATTTTCACTGCTAGCTACAGTGATTTAAGTCTTTATTGATAGAGAGATGATAGGGATCTAGCCTAGTCTCTAACAAATATGATATGAAGTCTAGAGTATGATTTTTATTGATATGAACTCTAGACTTGACATGATTTATACTGTACATGAAACAGATTTGAAATGAAATATGTTTTGAAACAGTACATGTTTTAAACATGTTTTAAAAGTCCATGAGATATGAATTCGACACTATATGATTTATATGTGATTTTGTGTCGAACATGGCATGATATGCGGTCTAGAGTATAGTTTGATTTGAATATGAACTCTAGACCTGATATGATTTACAGTAAATGATTTAAAAGTATATGATAAATGATTTCGACACTTACATGATTTACATACGATTTTGTGTTGAATTTAAAATGATATGCGGTCTAGAGTATAGATTGATTTGATATGAACTCTAGACCCGATATAACTTATAGTAAATGAAAATGTTTTAAAACCGCACATGTTTTAGACATGCTCCGAAAACGAATACATGAACTGAAATTGAATATGTTTTTATCATGCCTTAAAGGCAAATTTGAAATGAATTGAAAATCCATATGTTGAGCATGTCCTAAAGTATATATGATATGATTTGAAATGATAGCGGTTTGTACAGAAAAATTACATGAATTGCATATTAAACCCTAATATGATAATATGCTTAGTATATGAGAATTCCATGAGGAATGTCATGACTCGGTGGTAACGATATTTCATCTATATGAGGTCATGATATGTTATGAAACACGAATATAGAAATTCACGAAGAGAATTATGACTGGGTACCACCGTGATTATGATCCACAATACGAGAATTGATAAGAGATGATATGAGAATCGATAAGAGATGATATGAGAATTGATAAGAGATGATAGAATACAGAAATATGATTATGAAATGAAAAGTGAAAATGAGAAGTGATAATGAGATGTATCGACGAGAAAGGATTAACGGTAATTGCATCCTTGTAAGTATTAAGCATTGCAGTTTAAGACAGTTTAATCCTACTCTTGTATTTATATTAGTATCTTACTGAGCCGTGGTTTTGCTCACCCCACTAAATTTCATCTCTTTCAGATTATTGAAGTTAACGTCTGCCATGTGAGCTGCTCAGTGGGCATCGGAGACGGTGTATGAACTTGGTACTAGTTTTCTGAGTTATATGTTCTTTATAAAATACTTGTTTACATGTAAGACTTAAATTGATGCACAGTACATATTCTGTTTAACAAGTCAGGATGTAACTAAGAACCGTTTCCGTGTTTGTTTAATATTTAAATGGAATGACTATAAGTCACCTAGGTAGTATAGTAACTACACTGACACCGAATACAAACCTTAAAATGAAAAAGAAAAATTTAGTCCATAAATTTGCAGACTAAGAAAAGTATAAGAATCGAGTGAAAGTCGCGGTCTTCGGGTCGTGACAGATTTAATGGTATCAGAGCACGGTTTGTCTAGTACGTGTCGGTGTAGTTGAGACAGTGATAGTGTTACATCCCGTGTACTGTGTAATGTCTACATGTAAACTCGTGATTTTCAATCTGTACCAAGACTAGTCAGTTATTGGTATGGGTGATACCAGTCGACGGCCTATTGAAACAGGCTGGGCTTTGACATAAAGATGCCAATCGATGACCTATTAAAACGGACTGGAAACCGTTAATGAATGGTATCGATATGGTTTAGAAGAATTGTGTATCACCTTAAAAGAATAGAATATGAATGATCGAGAATGATTGATTGTGGCAGTTATATGGAAGATAATGGAATGATTGTATAGAATATGATCGATATGTGAATTGAAAAGGATTGAAAGAAGTAAAGAAATAGCCAACGAAAAATGATCGAACTCAAACATATGGCTCGATTGAAAGTACAATCCCACTTTAATTATGAAGATTATTGGAAATTGAAAATATGATTTCGAGTTATAAGGGGACATGAATATGAAGCAGTTTTTGAATTTAAGACTGAAAGTGATTTCCCTGTGGTTATCACATCGAGATGTAATAAGAATACTACATGAAAGGAGATATAGAGAGAAGATGATTGATAAATGTTTCATTTATGGCAAGAGATGATTAACAGTAAAGTTTACAATGAGGTGCAGCCTTGATTTATCGATGTGACAATGAGTGTGTGGGATAATACGAAACCCAAAAGAAATATGACATTATGGAAGTGATTATAGACTGATTGATCAAATTGAATCACTTTTCCATTTGCAGACTTCTAGATTTCTCTAATGCCCTAGTTGAAATATAAATATGAAACGGAGAGAAGGTATGTGAAGTTCCAGTGAGCATTACATATGATGGAATCTTGAATTGTCATATGTTATGGAAAATAGTAAAAGGCTTTGGGATTCCAAATTGATTGACGGCATCGCTCCATACTAATATGAAAATTCGAGCGTAAGGTGGAAACGCTCGAAGATATATTGAGAGAGTGGATGCACGAGATTTAAAAAGCTACTGGGACAATTACATACTACTGATTAAATCGGTAAACGATAGTTACCAAATTATATCGACTTGGCACCAAATGAGAGAAACGAATGATAAATGGTGTGAAACAGCTATTATGTGAAGGGAGATGAAAGTGATAACTCCCAAGGTGATAAGAAATTTTAAGAGGTATGGATGTATGGTGGAAAAATGACATGTAATGGTATAAAAGGTGATTCTAATGATGAACGTATGCTGGCAGTATCATTTAAAAGATGATTGAAAGGACAAGAAAGATAAGAGTACAAGACGATACCACCTTTTAGTATAAGTTAAATTCGGAGGACCGAATTTCTTAAGGTGGGGAGGATGTGAAGACCGAGAATTTTCTAAATAAATATAAGGTATCCGAAAAATTTAATTTGGAGAAATTGAGATCCAAATTAAATAAGAATGAAATTGGAGAAAAATATATTTGGATATCAAGAAATCCAAATTTAATCCAAAATAAAAATATGTAATTTTATAAATTTATATAAGGTTATTATATAAATATATATTTTTCTATATATATATATATACACATTCTTATATGAAATATATGTATAGTATTTGAAATTAAAGTATATATATTTGATTTATACAAATTATGTATATATATATAAATGTTAATATATATAATTATATGAATATAATTAATATATATAATAATAAATATATTTTAATTAAAAAAAAGGAAAGAGGCGGGAATCAGGCTATTCCCGATTCCCTACCTCGTTTCTCCTCTGTTAACAAACAGAGGAGAAAACTTAAAGGAAAATAAAAGTGGCCGGTCGACAACCGGCGAGAGAAGAAAAGAGGAGAAGGTTGCCGACGAGCCGAAGAGAGGGAGAAAGGGCTTGCCGGCGACGGAAAAGAAAAAGAGAGGAAAGAAAAACAAAAGGGGCGAAGCGAAACCGAAAGAGAACCGAAGGAAAGAGGAAAAGGAAAAGTCACGGTGCCGCCGATCTGGCCACTACCACCACCCACGTCGACGGCGGAAGCTCAAGAAAGAGGTGAGGAGGGCCCGACGGTGAAGGAAACGGCGGAGGAAGGAGAAATGTGGAGGAGAAAAGACCCGAACCACCACCTCCAGATCCGCCACCGTCGGCGCCACCGATCGAGAAACGGAGGCCAGATCCGGCATCCTCACGATGTCGACTAGCTGTGGGAGGCTTGAACCGGCAGAGAGGGTGACCGCCGGTGGCTGAACCGGCCAAGCGAAGGTGAACCGGCCTGAACCGGTCCGAACCGGTTCAGGCCAGAAAAAAAAAACAGAACAGAAAAGAAAAAGGAAAGAAAAAGAAAAGAAAGAAGAAAAGAAAAGAAAAGGAGAAAGAAAAGAAGGAAGAAGAAGAAGAAGGAAAGGAAAAAGAAAGAGAAGAAAAGGAAAAGAAATTGGTAAGGAAGAAACAATAAATTGATTTATATTTATTGAATAAGTTTATTAATATGTATTTATGCGAGTGCAATTGGTGTTGTTGAAATTGTAGCGGAGGTGACAAAGACGTGATTTGGTGTCCGACGATGCTAGGAGCTCGTCAAGGCGCTAAGCTTCAACACCAAGTAAGATACTTTTATAAAGCATTAGTAGCTTTATATTGTATGTGGGAATTATGATTTTTTTATGATGCATTTATTTAATTGACTTTAAATGGAATTATGATTTTTATATGATGCATCGATTTAAATTGATTTGCTAAAAATGCTAAGAGGACCCACAACTGATGGTAGGGGTCTTAGTAAGAGGTAAAATTGGTGAGAATCAACGGCTGCAAGTATAAATTGTGTTTCCCTTGCAGGAGGTTAGGGAAAATTAAGCCGTTATGCTGTCGAAATTTTTAGGAAATATTTGAAGAAAAAGATTAAGTTTCTCACATAAATGGAATCTTGGAGATAATTATTGAAAATAAATATTGAAAGGATTTTATAGTATTACCGAAAGAGTTTGATATTGAAATCGATGAGAAGATAGATCGTTGAAAACGATAATGTGGTGAATTACATGGTTTAAAACCTTATAGAATCGATAAATCAAGTAATTTTAATATCACAAATGGTATCAAGTTGAGATTGAGGTGGAATTATTAATTAGACGGATCACGGATAAAAGTGATGATAATTATATGATGTAGCTTGGAAGAGAAGATCACAGTTGAAATTTCGATGGTCGAATGATTGGATTGTGAAGTTATTAACGGAGTAATGATTTCCAGAATTTACCGAGTCCGGTTTCATGATTTTGAAATAATTTCGAAAGTGATAATATGGGCAAATTCGAGAGATTGAAATGGAGATTTAATTACGACACAATCCGATCAATTATGGATTCAAAGAAATGAGTGATAAATATGTGAAAAGATGATTGTGCTTATAACCTTAGAATAGATCTTGAATAATAAGATCGACAATTGCATAAGTTCGGATAAAATCATAAAAGCCACATGAAAATGGATTTGAGGATTTAGATACGATTTTTGTGATAGTAAATGAAATTGAACCTCAAATCGAAAATGATAAACATGTATCAATAGATCAAATCATAAATGGATTCGATAAGTGACTATCGATTTTGTGATTCTGTTATCCTCGATGTCGATTCTGGAACAGATATTGAAGGATGATATTATCATTTGCATAAATTCGGTAACTTGATGACTATTTTAGAAATTGATGTTTAAATGCTTATCGAAACTTAGAGGATTCATACTAATGATGCAATCCTAATATTGATGATGAAGTGTATAAATGATTATAATAGTTAATGACGATCAAGAAAGGGTATTGAATACCGAATGGTCTGAATACCAAGTGATTCGATTTCCAAATGAATTGAGTACTGAGCAAATTGAATACTGAATTAGATGAATAGTGAATGAATTGTATAGTGATTTACTGGTTGACAGAAAGAAAGTCTTGAAATCGAATAATTGATGGTGATAAAGTTAAATGAATCGCTTTAGCGTATTTGATGGAAACATTACCGAAGTTGCATACTGAAATGTTTTACAGCATTGCATTTAAGCATGCCTTCTTGCAACTTGAAACATTTTAATAATGTTTATATGAATACTGAAAAGTATTGAATTGTTTTGAAATGAAATTATATGGTAAATATATATATATATATTTTGATATATGAAGTCTCGTACAGAATTTTACCATATGCCTTACATGATATTGAAAAGAAAGCTATAGATTTAAATGTTTTATGAGACTGTAGGCACCCTAAAAGAATTAAATTCAATAAAGCATAGTGGAAACCGCCTAATTGGAGCTTTGCTCATTAAGCAGAGAGATATGCTTGTCCGACAATAGTCGTGGATAGATCTCAGTCACGCCTGATCAGTGGGGCTGAGAGAGATGAGGTCTATGGCCATAGATAGCACCCTAGTTGGTTTCCGGGGGACGATATGATTTTCACTGCTAGCTACAGTGATTTAAGTCTTTATTGATAGAGAGATGATAGGGATCTAGCCTAGTCTCTAACAAATATGATATGAAGTCTAGAGTATGATTTTTATTGATATGAACTCTAGACTTGACATGATTTATACTGTACATGAAACAGATTTGAAATGAAATATGTTTTGAAACAGTACATGTTTTAAACATGTTTTAAAAGTCCATGAGATATGAATTCGACACTATATGATTTATATGTGATTTTGTGTCGAACATGGCATGATATGCGGTCTAGAGTATAGTTTGATTTGAATATGAACTCTAGACCTGATATGATTTACAGTAAATGATTTAAAAGTATATGATAAATGATTTCGACACTTACATGATTTACATACGATTTTGTGTTGAATTTAAAATGATATGCGGTCTAGAGTATAGATTGATTTGATATGAACTCTAGACCCGATATAACTTATAGTAAATGAAAATATTTTAAAACCGCACATGTTTTAGACATGCTCCGAAAACGAATACATGAACTGAAATTGAATATGTTTTTATCATGCCTTAAAGGCAAATTTGAAATGAATTGAAAATCCATATGTTGAGCATGTCCTAAAGTATATATGATATGATTTGAAATGATAGCGGTTTGTACAGAAAAATTACATGAATTGCATATTAAACCCTAATATGATAATATGCTTAGTATATGAGAATTCCATGAGGAATGTCATGACTCGGTGGTAACGATATTTCATCTATATGAGGTCATGATATGTTATGAAACACGAATATAGAAATTCACGAAGAGAATTATGACTGGTACCACCGTGATTATGATCCACAATACGAGAATTGATAAGAGATGATATGAGAATCGATAAGAGATGATATGAGAATTGATAAGAGATGATAGAATACAGAAATATGATTATGAAATGAAAAGTGAAAATGAGAAGTGATAATGAGATGTATCGACGAGAAAGGATTAATGGTAATTGCATCCTTGTAAGTATTAAGCATTGCAGTTTAAGACAGTTTAATCCTACTCTTGTATTTATATTAGTATCTTACTGAGCCGTGGTTTTGCTCACCCCACTAAATTTCATCTCTTTCAGATTATTGAAGTTAACGTCTGCCATGTGAGCTGCTCAGTGGGCATCGGAGACGGTGTATGAACTTGGTACTAGTTTTCTGAGTTATATGTTCTTTATAAAATACTTGTTTACATGTAAGACTTAAATTGATGCACAGTACATATTCTGTTTAACAAGTCGGGATGTAACTAAGAACCGTTTCCGTGTTTGTTTAATATTTAAATGGAATGACTATAAGTCACCTAGGTAGTATAGTAACTACACTGACACCGAATACAAACCTTAAAATGAAAAAGAAAAATTTAGTCCATAAATTTGCAGACTAAGAAAAGTATAAGAATCGAGTGAAAGTCGCGGTCTTCGGGTCGTGACGATTTATGTGCGTGGGCCCAAAAGGGGTGGCCATGGTTAGTCGTGTCTCGACACTTACAAGTGGTAAGGGGTTCGAGTCACGGCGGACGCGAAAGAAAACCGTGCGGGGCCCTGATATGATACCCCAAAGCGGACAGTACGGTTGAGTGAGGTATGGGCCACTAGGATACAGGCCTCACACAAACGACCAAGAGCCAAGAACATCAATTCAGAACCAATGACTCAACAAGAAAGAACAACCAAAAATGCCCAAACAGAGAACCAAAACAGTCCAGGAAATCCGGGCAACCAGACGGAGAGAGTTTAAGTCCGACCTTCTAAAGGAGTCATCAACACCCCACACAAAGAGATATATTACATGCAAAAGAGAAAAACCAAAAAAAAAAATAAAGCTTTACCACAGAAAAAAATTTCAAAAGATATTGGGATTGAATCGACTGATCTCGTCGATGCTAGATCTGAAGGCCGACGGTCTCGTCGGTGCCGGATCTGTGGAAGATGATCGAGAGGCGTGCGTGAGGGTGGAGATGGTAGCGAAGAGGCCAACCAAGGCTCTCGTCCGTGCTAGATCTTAAGGCCGTGTGTCTTGCCGGTGCCAGATCTGAAGGTCGACGATCTCTTCGGCATCAAATCTGTGGAAGATGATCGCTTCGTTGCCGTCGTGGGCAGCAGATCTGGTGTGGATGACACTCTTTTGTTGAGGGGAAGCCAGATTTGATGGGGCAAGCGTCGTTGGAAGTCAGAACTGAGAGAGGTGGCATCGCGTAGCTGAGGGAGATGGGTGAAAGGAGCAAGTGCAGAGAAAGCGGCTAAAAACTAAGGCAATAGGATGACACTCTTTTGTTGAGGGGAAGCCAGATCTGAAGGGGGAAGCGTCGTCGGAAGTCGGAACTGAGGGAGGTGGCGTCGCCGGAGCTGAGGGAGATGGGTGAATGGAGCAAGTGCAGAGAAAGCGGCTAAAAACTAAGGCAATAGGAAAAGATGTCGAAAGGAAAAGCCAAAAAGATTAGAAATATTAGTATTTTTAATATATGTTATGTAAAAATATAATTATAATTTTATAATATTATAATAAAATATATATTAAAATATTAAATACTCGATTAGGCTCATGAGTTACTCTAGCCGGATACTATATTACTCGAACTTGGCTCACTCGACAGATCGAGTAGCTCGAGCTCGAGCTCGGCTCGAAAAAAATCGAACCGAGTTCGAGTTTTTTTCGAGTCGAACCCGAGTAGCTTGCGAGTACCAGTGTATCATTTATACCCCTAGCCATGACATGCCATCCTAATACTGTTCGACAGCTTTTTATCAAATAATTAAAAAATTATGATATATTATAAAACTATGATTCAAATCCTAACAATTTGGCTTTTATTTTCGATTATCAAATATTTTTTAATTAAAAAAACAATGCTTTTTTCCTCCCAGATTGGAGAGAACGCTGAACGGATTCAATTAGAATTAGACTTTGTTACTGGAAAAGTTTTCCTCTTATAATTCTTTTAATGTTATTTTGTTAAATTAATTTTCTCTTAAAATATTATTTATTTTTATTAACTCTCAATTTTTTACTCTTATTGTTTCACTTTTTCTTTTAATTTTTTATTTTAAAATTTACTATTTAAATGTAAAATTTATATATAAATTATTATTTTATATTTACAATATATTTATTAAATTTTTGTTACTTAAAATCTTAATTATATTGTATCATTGTTTATTAAAATTTTTTTTAAGTATTTTAAATGTTAGGTAACATTAAAAAATATTTTAAAAAAATTAAAATATTTAATAACAAAAGTATTATTTGATTCAAAAAAAATCTAGTAATTTTAAAATTTTAAAATATTTTTATGATATAAAATAATTTGAATAAACTTTTAAATTATTTTTATTAAATTTTACAAATATAAATTATTTTATAATTTTGTATTATATAAAAAATTTTAATTTAACATTTTTAATAGTTATTAGTTATTTTTTCTTTTCAATAATCAAACCGATTTTTTTGGGTTAAAACCTCGTCAAATCATTTTCATTGTCCAATCAAATGAACTTTAAATAAATAGTATGTGTACCATGATAACTCATATATTTTAACATATTTTCATATATTAATCCAAAAAACTCTCATAACTACCTCTTGCATCCAAAAATTTTCATGTATTTTTATACCATCAACTTCCCCGGTTTTTCTGGACTTAAATTTATGTGGCATAATTTTTAAGCTAGGTGGCATTCAAGATTTTTAGTTCAAAGAAAAAAGGGAAGTTGGTGGAACAACTCTTCACCAAATGTACTGTTAATTTGGATGCCATGCAAATTGTGTTCTACAATGTCAGGAGGATCTTCCGAAATCTCCCAATACGTGCAGTTGGTGAATAAAAGCTTTTTTTTTTGTGTTCTACAATGTCTGGAGGATCTTCGAAAGTCCCCCAAACCATGGTCTTTCAATAAATCTCTATTAGTGTTGAAAGACTTTGATGGATTACCTGCCCCTAGTGATATCAATATGTTTCATTGTCCATTTTGGGTGCAAATCCATAGTCTTCCATTAGGGATGATGAATCTTCTATTGGTACAGTTCCTGGTGAAATCATAGGAGAGGTGGAGGAAATTGACACGAAGGGTGATAATATGGCATGGGGAAAGTGGTTAATGGTTCGGGTTAATATCGATATTCGGAAGCTTGTTGCTACCAAGTACTGAGCGGACTAATATTGTGGATATAAGGAGTCGTGTGTGTTCCTGTCGCCGTTGGCAGCTTTATGGTTTACCTTGTGCACATGCTGCAGCTGCACTTATTTCTTGTGGGCAGAATGCTCATCTGTTTGCTGAACCTTGTTTCACAGTGGCAAGCTACCGTGAGACCTATTCATAAGTGATAAATCCTATTCCAGATAAGACCATTTGAAAGGAGCAAGGTGAAAGAGCTGAGGGTGGAGCCGCAAAGCTTGATATCATAGTACGCCCTCCCAAAACTCGCCGGCCACTCGGAAGGCCAAAAAAGAAAGCTCTTCGTGTAGAGAACTTGAAGCGCCCAAAGAGAGTTGTTCAATGTGGTAGATGCCATTTATTAAGACATTCTCAAAAGCAATGCACAATGCCAATTTGAGCCTGATTTAGTTTCTTTTTCTATTTTCTCTTTTTGTCCATTACAATCCACCTCGTGTTTGTAATCTTATTGTATGTTTTTAACATTCTAGTTGCAGAATAAGCATCCAATGTTTTCTTCAACTGTGCATTGATCTCTGCTTATTGGCTATTTGCTGCAGTTTTTACCTATTTTCCATCTGCTTTTCCTTCCATAAGCACGTAGTAATCAAATTATTGTCATCTTGTGTTTGAAAGATTTAGTGTAGTTCATTTAGTGATTTTAGTTTTTGGATGTCTATAAAAATTTTGACATTTAGGTGTATGGAGAACTTCATGATCAACTTCTGTTGTATAAACTGAACGTATGTGGAAGGTATTTTTGGATATTGACAATTGAGTGTTTAGCTTTTGACTGGTGATTGTGTTGAACAAAATTGGGTTTACAAAAGTTTGTCCACTTGGGTACTACGAAGATGAAAAGCTTAAACTTCTACTTGGACTTCAACTTCTAGAATTTTAACTTCTTTGTTTACGAACGGTCACGAACTAAATGTAGAGACAGACTTCAAGGCATGCTGCTATAATGTCACTTTCCTTAAGACTTATTTCACCCCCACCAGTTATGGTATGCAAAAGAGATTATAGAAATAGCCTCAGGATACAATGAAGTCAACTGTTTAATATTACCTTGCACTTGTAATATTAAACCGCTAAACAATTTAGACAAATACAAAAGTATTATGTCTTAGCCAAAGTTTTCTGCAACAAACAACGTCTAAGAGACTTGTTTTCTATTTTGAGATTGGGAGAGAAAGAGGATTTCAGAATATTTTAGTTATCCTTGAATGAAGATTGTCATCTCTTTTATAGAGATAATTTCAAGAGATGTAACCGTTGATTTGAATGTCACAACCTTTCAATTGTGTTGTTTCATTTAAACAAACATATATTTCAGATTGTTCACACCTCTTAAATTCAATGGTTATGTCCTTTAACCATTATGTAGTGAAAGATTACCTTTTGAATGAGGTTGCAACTATTCAAAGAAAACTAGTCATTGCAGTTCATTACAGGAGAGAATATTTTTGTATAATCACTGCCATCTTTCTGAGTATAACCCTTTGCAACAAGTTTGGCTTTATAACGTTCTACCTTGCCTTTTGAGTCGCGTTTGGTCTTGAAGACCCATTTACAACCGACTCTTTTACATCCTTCAGGCAATTGAACGAGATCCCAAACTTTATTTTGTTCCATGGATTTTAGCTCTTCCTTCATGGCATCAATCCATTTAGCAGATTCTGAACTTTCTATGGCTTGTGAAAAAGTAACTGGATCTTTATTAATGCCAAGATCAAAGTCTGATTCCTGTAAAAAAATCACATAATCATCCGGAATAGCTAATCTCTTTTCCCTTTGAGATCTTCTTAATGTTATTCCTTGTGATTCATTTGTATTCGATGTTCCTTCATTAGATCGTATATCAGATCCTTGATCATTATAGGATCCGACATCCGTCTGTGGAAGTGTTTCATCAACCAAATGTTGATCAACATTGTTGTCCCTTTCCATAAATGTTGGATCAACATTAATGTCAATTGTGGATTTTGGATCAATAGTGGATAAAGGAGCATTTATCCTTATCTCGTTTATTTCCACAATTTGACGTTCTACACTCCCACTGACTTCAGCATTCTCCAGGAATTTGGCATTACCAGTTTCAATTATTCTCGAACTATAGGTTGGACAATAGAACACATATCCTTTGGATTTCTCAGGATAACCAATAAAGTATCCACTTACAATTCGAGAATCCAACTTTTTCTCTTGTGGATTATACACTCTTGCTTCCGCTGGGCAACCCCAAACATGTAAGTGCCTTAAACTTGGTTTCCTTCCCATCCACAATTCAAAAGGTATCTTTTGAACCGCTTTGGATAGAACTTTATTCAATAAATAAGCAGCGGTTTTTAGTGCATGCATCCACAAGGATTTAGGTAAGGAGGTATTACTCATCATACTCCTAAACATGTCCATTAAGGTTCGATTTCACCTTTCTGCTACATCATTTTGTTCAGGTGCACCTGGCATAGTATACTGTGCACATATGCCTCGTTTTTCGAGGACTCTAGCAAATGGACCAGGACATTGTCTTGATTCATCATATTTCCCATAGTATTCACCACCTCTATCAGATCTTATGATTTTCACTTTTCTATCCAATTGTCCCTTAACCTCATTTAGGAAAATTTTCAGAACATCTACAGATTGAGATCTTTTCTTAAGTAAATAGATATATCCATAACGTGAATAATCATCAATGAAAGTGATGAAATACTTTTCTCCATTAAAAGATGGAACATCAAAAGGCCCACATATATCAGTGTGTATTAATTCAAGAAGTTGTGTGCTTCTTGTGGCTCCTTTCTTGGTATGTTTGGTTTGCTTTCCTTTTATGCAATCCAAATAAGTTCCAAGATCAATAAAATCCAGATTTTGTAAAATCTCATTCTTTACCAATCTTTCTATCCTTTCTTTGGATATATGACCCAAACGTTTATGCTACAAATAAGCAGAATTTTCATTAAGCATGCTACGTTTTGAACCAATACTATTATGTGTGACATGCAAAGATTCAGCAAAAACATTATCAAGTTTTATTCTATATAAACCATCAATAAGAAAACCCGATCCATAAAGAATGGAGTCTTTATATAGATTAAAACTTCCAGAATAGAAATTAACATAAAAACCACAATTGTCCAATTTTCCTAAAAAAACAAGGTTTCTAGATATTGAAGGTACATAGAGTGTATCATAAAGGTCCAACTGATATTCAGTGTCTAAGACCAATCTGTAAGTCCCTATGCCTTCAACATGAGCCTTCATGCGGTTCCCCATAAACAGAAAATCATTTCTAGGATTTGTGGTTCGGAACGTAAGGAATCCCTGCATAGTATTGGTAACATAAGTTGTAGCACTAGAATCAAGCCACCAAGTATTGTTAGGAACGTCACTTAAATTTGATTCAAAACATACAAAAGTATTGAAAATACCTTTCTTTTCGAACTAAGCTTTTCGTTTATGACAGTCTTTCTGATAGTGCCCAGCTTTCTTGCAAAAGTGGCACTTTTCTGTCTTCTGTTCCTTCTTTTCAGTTTGAGAATCATTAGCAGACCATTTCTTCTTAAACTTTTTGGCTTTGAATCCTTTCACAACTCCCTTTCCTACTAGGTTAGCAGAGTGACTCTTTTGACTCTTGAGTCTTGCTTCCTCTTGTACAAGCCTACTGGCCAATTCATTAACATTCCACTTATCCTTTATAGTGTTGTAGTTAATTTGAAAAGGCCCATATTCAAGAGGCAAGGAGTTCTGAATAAACTGAACTAAAAAGGAGTCCTCTACTGCCAAACCCAAAGTCTTAAGCCTTGCAGCAATGTTTGTCATCTTGATGATATGTTGTTGCATGCTTATCGACCCATTGAACTTCATGGTTGTAAGCTCAGCCATTAAAGTACCAGCGAGTGACTTGTCCGCAGAACAGAACCTTTCTTCCACAAAACTTATATATTCCTTAGCACTCTCAGTTTGTGGAATCATAGTCTTAACGTTGTTAGCAATTGTCACTCGCAGAAACTTTAAGCATAATTTGTTGCTTCTTTCCCATGCAGCATAATGTGACTTCTCTGCCTCACTACTTGTATCCTTAATAGCAGCAGGTTTTTCATGAATGAGAGCTAAGTCAAGATCCAAAACTCCTAAGTGGAAATCAACTTGCTCTCGCCATTCTGAGAAGTTCATGCCATTAAACACAACAACAGATGATGCATGCGAATTAATTGCGATAACTGCAAACATAACAAATAAAGCTCACATTTAATTATAATAAATTCAGTAAAATAAACAATAAGATATATAGTATTTCTCCTTTAGGTAGATACTACAATATACATGCATTAATAAACATAACATAAATATAAAGAAAAATACCTTTGGGTAAATTTTACAACATATTTTTCTTTAAATGAGTTAAATGTATACACTTTAATGGGTAAATAAATATTTAAAAATTGAACATGTCTTTTATCTTTGGATAATTAACATATTCAACTAAAATAATAATTTACCTCCCATAATGTCATTAATTTACTGAATAATAATTTACCTTTGGGTAAATTTCTTAAGTTCTAGTAATTAATGAAAACCCTTTTTTTTAACTCATTATTATTATTATTATTATTATTATTATTATTATTATTATTATTATTATTATTATTATTTTATATATATCAAAACTTTAGGATCTAATTGAATATATCTTTCATACATATTAAACTTTAATTTTCCGGTAAACACTTAAATATACAAAATTGTATATATTACCGAAAATTTAATATAGCAGCGGAACAAATATTGATAATCATAAGATATTATTGACTTTCATTTAATCATTCATAATAATAAATCATACAAAAATATAAGATTATTTAACAAAATTAATTTTCATCTAGAATCTTAAAATTGTACAAAACATGATATCATCCTCATTAATCATAATTGTTATTATTAATAATTAGCACCATTATCTTTAAAATCATCATCAGTTTGTGATCATGATTAATCACAATCATGACAAACATATAATATATATTATGATCATATAAACAGTTTCACATGTTGAAACATAAATAGCATCACATCTTACATAAATACAACTTTAATGTTTGAAACTATTATAGTTACAAGTACTGTTTGAAACCTTTCCTTTTTTTTAATAATAATTATCACATCATCATTAGCTCATCATTATCATCATCATTGCCAACATCCATTAGCCTTGATGGTTACGTGTCTGTGTAACAACATCTCATCAGCATAATTAATATATATATAGGTGTATAAAAATTGGTAAAACTTTTCTGTAGCTTGACATTAAATATATATATATAAATATAAAACTTTTAGTTGTAACAATTATATTATACATATTTATATATATATATAGTATATGCCAAACAAAGCTCACGGCACACAGAAAATAAAAACAGGAGAAAAATCATGATGACTACCACCGGAACAAGAACAAGCTTTCTCTAAACACCCCTAATTTGGTAGGTGCATCAGATATAATTAATCCACATGATTATCTTTCTCTATCCAATAGGCAAACAAAAACAGTAGTTTATGCCATTAAATTGTTCCTTTAAAATTGAACAAAAAATTATACATACTCTTAAGATTTTTTTTTTAATTTCACATAAGTAAAAGAGGGCAGAAATCTTTCACAAAATATATCTAGTTTAGAATAACCAGGCTCGGATACCACATGTTAGATTTAATCGTATACATAAACACACATCCAAGAACTCTAAAACTAGATATCTCATGCTTTCTACGCAATGTAAAATCATTTGCATACCTTTGTCCGCTGTAGGCGTTAGTGAAGAAGAAGCCATTGTTACAATCTCTGTAGTAGTAAACAGAAGTAAACAGATTTCTCTCTCTTGCTTTGTTTTTCTTTCGTTTTTTTTACAGTGTGGATGGAAAACACCGTACGTTCTTAAAAAAAAAGAGAGGACCTATTTTATTTTGATTAAATAACTGCCACTCCAATCATGTCCATCATGTGATTGGTTGTGGTTCCTAAAATTAAGAGATAGTGGCCCATTAAAAAACTTCCCTTAGATTTTAATTGAGTCACAATGATAAACGTGGGTTTATCTTACAATGGTACCCAAAAAATGAATAAAGGTTGTGCAATTTGTTGAGAAGGTTATTGAATTTCTACGAACAATCAAAGATTCTTTTAAGCCATGAGATAACCATTTTAGAGTCACTTTCAGTAATCAAATGAGGTGAAGGGGTGAGATTGGCTTTGATGATAATCGAAAGGGCTTCAACCACCGCCAAAAGCTCAGCCAAATTTTAGTCAGCAACTTCGATGTTTTTCTAGAACATCAACAAAATAACAGCTCCATTAATGGTAGCAGCTCCTTTTGCAAAATATATTCGTGAAACTGAGTACTCCCGCCTTTATATAGCTAGCCTGATAATGCTTACATATGCTGTTACCTTTATTTTTCATACCGTAGTTCTATCTCTTTGGCATCTTCTAATACGATATTTTGGTTACATTTTAATACTATACTTACGTATAATCTTTGGCATCTTTTACAAGAAAGGAATGTTTATATTTTGTAATTTATTCTTATGGAAATTAACTTAAAAATGCAAAACTTCCAACCCCTGCATGCCATGGGAAATTTAAATTTTGCTTCAATATTTGAGAAAAATACACACACACATATATATATTTGATTAACTAGTGTTATCTTACACATTTGTAAAATATTAAATTTAATGTGATCTTATATTTAAATTGAATCTTTTTACCTATTGTCAATAACATAGTATTTAAATTTAGTCTCAAGTTCTTTTTGTGATTCATGTCTATTATTCCTTCCGAGTTTGCCATGTTTTGAGGGGTTTTTTTTTTTTTCTATCTGCACGAGATGTTAGTCTATTAAAGAAATGTTATTACATATCTATTAAATATTGAGTTTTCCCAAATTTTATATTTAAGTTGCTTCCTTTCTTATCGCTAATTTAACTTAGATTGAATCCTTAATCAATAATATTATATATATATATATATATATATATTTATATTTACAATTGAGTGAGTGAAAAGCACTAGTAGTAATAGTAATAATAATAATAATAATAATAATAATAATAATAATAATAATGTAGTTGAAACCAACTCATCTAGAAAAAATAAAAAATAAAAAAAATAAAATAATAATGATAACAATGATGTAGTTGAAGCCAACTCATCTAGAAATTTATTTTAAATTGCTAAATAATATTAGTACCATTTTATGCAAGAGCTTTAGAGCCTAGAGGGGCTATCACCTCCTAATTCTTGTCTCCCATTACTTGTTATTTATAAATTAAAGCAGTTAAACTTTTTTATGAGAACTTAATTATTTTATTTTATCTGTTGTTTAAGATAACCTCTATCTAATGCTTTGTAAATATACATATAATGAAAATGGATTCACTTACATATGTGTAAAATAGTTCATTTTACATACTTTCATATCTACATATAGAATCAATATTTTTGTAAATTAATTGTTGGATTTAACAACTTGCTTCTTGTATCTATCATCCATGTAAATTTTTGAATCAATTTGATATTCCTATAATTTTAATCAAGAATAGCATTTTTTTAATATATATTAATAGTTGAAATTTTATTTTATGAACCAAATAGTTAAACATCTTCAATGAACTTGAAATTTGGCATATATGATCTACGTGAATAGAACATTAAATTCAACGGTTGGATTAAAAAATATAGATCGTATAAAAAATATGAAAGTGTGTAAAACTAAATGCAAGTCCCAACCTGTTTCAATAGGCTGTCGGTTGGCATCCCCTAAGCACTCTTGGCCCAAGTTTACCTTGACTCAACCGTATTATCCGCTTTAGGATGCACCATTGGGCCACCGCCCCTTACGGTTTTATCGGAGTGTGCCAAATTGGCCACAACTCTAATTCACATCCGGAGCAACTCGAACCCTTAGCTTCCTCAAGTATAAAAATATATTAATTTTGTGATGAATGTAGTGCACAAAATAAAATGACTCTAATGTAATCTTATTAGTTCACCTAAATTCTAATTTAAGATTTTTTAAATTAAATGAGATTAGATGAAAGTTAATTTTTTTTTTGTGCACTACAATCATAACAACAACAACAACAACTATGATAGGAAAAATAAAATAAAATGGTTAGAAAATTATTTATAAAAAATGGGTTTATTTATGATGCGCTGATAGTGTATAGTTTCTGTACACTGTCAATGCATCAGAAGTTGACACCTCATAAATATGCAACCTAAAACAAGATCAAGCCCTTAAAAATAAATAGAAATAAATCTTTTACTATTTGCTAATAATGGCTTATTGATGAGGTATCAACCTCATGTGCATTAATAGTGTATAGAAATTGTAAAATATCAGTGTATCATATATAGATACTAAAAATATTACTCATGTGTATATATTGTCAAACATCGAAAGTAAAATCAATTGATAGTAAATAAAAAAATTTACCTAAAGAGTTTATATATGATATACTTACAGTATATAGTTTCTATACACTACCAGTCAGCCATGGGATAAAACCTCATATGGAGATCTTTAAAAATAAATATTAACAAAGTTTTTAAATTTAATTTTAAGGGCTTATACACTTTTAGACTTTGCTCATTAATGATGTGTCATCCTTAATTGATAGTGTATAAAAATTAAATGCTGTAGTGCATCATATATATAATTTTAAGGGCTTATACACTTTTAGACTTTGCTCATTAATGAGGTGTCATCCTTGATAGTGTATAAAAATGCTATAGTGCATCATATATAAACTCTTACTGATGTACTGACAATATATAGTTTTTATACACTATCAGTGAATCATGGGATGACACATTATATAGAAGTCCTTAAAAATAAATATTAACAAAGTTTTTAAATTTAATTTTAAGGGCTTATACACTTTTAGACTTTGCTCATTAATGAGGTGTCATCCTATGATTGGCTGACAGTGTATAGAAACTATACACTGTCATGTATTATATATAAACTCTTACTTAGAGTTTATATATGATACATTGATAGTGTAGAATTTATATATGATGCACTCATAGTATATAATTTCTATATACTGTCAGTTAATCATGTGATGACACCTCATATGGAGGCCCTTAAAAATAAATATTAAAAAAATTTTAAATTTAATTTTAAGGGCTTATACATTTTTAGACTTTACTCATTAATGATGTGTCATCCTAGCTATAAGATCACAAATGATTCAAATCTTAAAATAACACTACCTAACATATAACATTAAAAAAAAAGAGAAAAATTTGAAATCTGATACACGATAAAATTAAAAAAGCCTAATATTTATTTATAGGGTTCCAACCCTTTATATAATACAACAAAACTCTATACACAAGGCTTCATGTATTAAGCCCAAGAAAATAAGCACAAACCCGAGATACATTTACTTGAAATTGAATATATTATATTAAAGCATTAGAGAGAGGTTAGCTTAAACAAGAGATAAAACAAAGTAATTAAGTTCTGATAAAAAAGTTTAATTGCTTGAATTTATAATGGAGAAAAAAGAAATTGGTGATAGCCCCTCTAAAGCTCTTGCATCTCTTGGGGTGTTCTGGCATGTTCAGTTGCTAATAAAATGGTAGGAATATCATTCAGAAAGTAAAACAAATTTCGAATGAGTTGGTTCCATCTAGTTTATATTTATTATTATTATTTTTAATAATTACCAAGTATTTCTCGTCTAAACATCTGACTCAATTGTTTGTGTCTGTACATCTATATCTGTGTGTATATATATATATATAAATAAATAAAATATTATTAAGTATTCGATCTCTAATGAAGCAACAATAAAAAAGGGCAACTTAATATAATATCACGAAAAATTTATTATTTAATATATATAATAACATCATTTTAATATGCTAAAAAAAATGCTCATATCACATGTAGCGAAGACAAAGACGGCTTAACATATGAATAAACTCAAATAAAATTGAATGACAATAAAAAAATGAATCTAATTATTTATGAGTTGTGGCTCAGTTGACAATAAAGATTAAATTTGTGAGAAGAATTTTTGGGTTCGATCCTCACTAAACACACTTTTGGAGAGTATGTGTTTTATACCAAAAAAAATATGAATCTAATTCGAATATACTATTCCATTAAACTTAATATTTAACAAAGGTGTGAAACAACTCTAATTGATGAAATATATATTTATTTATTTTCTCAAGCAGATGAATTGAAGCAAAATTTAATTTCACATGGCTTCGCATGCAGGGGTTAAAGTTTTGCATTTGGAATTTAGTTTACTCTAGAATAATTTACAAAATATAAATATGGAATCTTTATAAAAAACTAAAATGATGCCAAAAATGATCACGCAACTATAGAAAATGCCAAAGATGGTCGGAGTGGAAAATGAAGGTAACAGCTACATAAAGGCAGGAGTACTGGGTTTCATGATTACATTTTGCAAATGGGGCTGCTGCCATTAATGAAGCTGATCAATGTAGCTAAACTTTACAGGAATCCCTTGTTTCTGTCTCTTGTTCTCCTTCTTTCCTTTCTAATTTGGCTTAAACTATCTACGGGAAAGAAACTTAATTTGCCTCCATCACCCCCAAAGCTACCGATCATTGGCAACATCCATCAGCTCGGCAAACTTCCCCACCGCTCCCTCCGAGACCTTTCTAGAAAGTATGGCTCTTTAATGCTTCTGCAATTGGGAAAAAATCCAACACTGGTGGTATCATCAGCCGAGATGGTTAGAGAAATCGTCAAAAATCATGATATTGTTTTCTCAAACAGGCCAAAGACCACTGCAGCAGATGTCTTGTTTGACGGATGCACTGATGTTGGTTTTGCACCGTATGGTGAGTACTGGAGACAAGTTAGAAAGGTTAGTGTTCTTGAGCTTTTCAGCCACCGAAGAGTACAGTCATTTCAGTTTGTAAGAGACGAAGAAGTTGAAGTCCTTATCAACAAAATCCACCGTGCCTCTGTTAAAGGAGAGTCTATTGATCTGACGGAAATGTTGATGGCCGTTTCAAATAACATTGTTTCTAGATGTGTTCTTGGTCGGACAATTAGTGAAGAAGATGGAATCAGCAGGTTTGGACAGTTGACAAGAAGGGTGATGGTTCTCCTGATGAGTTTCTGCGTTGGCGATATGTTTCCTTACTTGAGTTGGCTGGATGTTCTCACTGGATTTCTTCCATGCTTGAAAGCAGCTTCTCGAGAATTAGACACATTTTTGGATCA
This sequence comes from Heritiera littoralis, assembly GCA_031772115.1. Taxonomy (NCBI): domain Eukaryota; kingdom Viridiplantae; phylum Streptophyta; class Magnoliopsida; order Malvales; family Malvaceae; genus Heritiera; species Heritiera littoralis. The sequence continues at coordinate 279,540 of JAPDPK010000136.1, read as the reverse complement.
GATAATTGAGGAGCACAGAGCTTTGACAAGTCAGGACGAGAGTACCAATACAAAGGACTTCGTTTCTATTTTCCTGGAACTCCAAAATGATATAGAACTCACTCAAGACAACATCAAAGCAATCTTAATGGTTATTCAACTGTCTCTCTAACCCTTCTTTGTTTTTTGCACATTTGTCTGAAATCTTTTCTTTTGACAATTTCAGGACATGGTTATTGGAGGAAGTGATACCACTTCTACGACGACAGAGTGGGTGATGGCTGAACTCTTAAAGCATCCGAATGTCATGAAAAAGGTCCAGGAAGAGGTAAGAGATGTGGTGGGAAACAAATCTAAGGTAGAAGTGGATGATATTAATAAAATGAAATACTTAAAATGTGTCCTCAAAGAAGTTTTTAGATTACATCCGGCTGCTCCTCTCCTTGTTCCTCGAAAAACATCCGCAAGTGTTAAAGTGGGAGGTTACGATATTCCTTCCCATATTCAAGTCTTCATCAATGTATGGGCAATTCAGAGAGATCCCAGCTTTTGGGAAAAACCAGAGGAGTTCATCCCTGAGAGATTCGAGAATTGTCTCGTTGATTTCAAAGGTCAAGATTTTCAGCTCATCCCATTTGGTTGTGGAAGAAGGGGCTGTCCTGGGATACCATTTGGAATTGCATCTATTGAGTGTGTGATCGGTAACCTTTTGTATTGGTTTGATTGGAATTTACCTGCGGGTGAAATTGCAGAGAATTTGAACATGGATGAACAATACGGTCTAACTGTTAACAAAAATGTCCCTCTTCATGTTTTACCAATATCATATTCATCTACTTAGACATATATATATATTATATGTATGTGCGAGTGCACTCTTGCTTTGTACTTTAATCAAGACTTTCTTTTTTTTGCAATGTAAACTTCCTGCTGGTCAAGTTTGTCCTTCAAAGTGTTTTAAAAGAGTTGTTATAAACAGTGCAAGCATTTGACAATGGAAAATGTTTTATGCAGCAATTGCTAACAGAGAGGTATCCTTTCATAATGGCAACCATTTCGATTGATCGTTAGTGCCATACCTCAATCATTATTATATCATTAATTATTGTACACATGATGTTCTTTTCCAGACTCGGGTATAATTTATAAATTGAAAAATATATAATAATAACCATTGATTCCGGGATTTGTTTATAATACCAAGTTCGTCATTTCCACGATGCATAACACGCTAGAGTTGGTTTGCGAAGAAAGGACAGCCAAGAATATTATTTCTTTTTTTTGGTGAGACAAGAATATTATTTCAACAATCAAGTAGCTAGAGTTTTCAAGGTCTTAGATCTGAGTGTCCAACTAAACTGAAAATGTCGGTGCTGCAATCAGAATTATCACTTTGGAAAAGGTGCTCAACCGTATAGGTTATGAGGTATAAGGTTGTGGTTGACTTGGTATTAGAAGGTAAGATTCTATTTAAAATATGAGTTTGTATATGATACACTGACAGTGTATAGTTTTTATACACTGTCAATGCATCAGAAATTGACACCTCATTAATAGGTCCTTATGGGCAAATTAAAAAAATTTATTTATATTTGCATATAAGGGCTTATTGATGAGGTGTCAACTTTTGGTACATTGACAGTGTATAGAAACTATACACTGTCAGTGCATCATATATAAATCCTTAAAATATTGTTGTTACCTGTTTACAACAAATATTTTTGATTAGGTATGAATCACGATCTGCGTCTTAATCTGTCTCTAAGAACTCTACAAGAAAGAAAATGATCAGAGGGCGCAGGAGCTTTCCCCGCGCATTCCGATACTTAAGTTAGACAGGATCTAAGCAGGGTTTTCAATAAGTCAATCGAGATTAGAGTTTTAAAATGATACCTGTGACCTATTTATAGGAGTACTATAGCGCGTAATTACAATTAAGACCCATAGCTTAAATGATAACCTAGTGGATCTTTCATGGCCCTTATTAGTTCTCTTTTCTCTTGGGCTTAGATTACCATTAGGCCTAATGTTCTTCAGCATGACTTATATCAAAGCCCAGTAACCTTTAATAAGACTCTCATCAATTGCTTCCCACTCTTTCACAGAGTATACCTTGTGGAAAAGTATATAAAGTTTTTTTTTTATTTAAATCATGTCTATGCATAGCCTACTTTATGCACTTTTTGCTTCGGGCCTTTTTCTTCTTATGCGTGACTTATCTCGCGCATTTTTCGCTTCAAGCCTATGTGTTGCCGATCTCGCGCATTTTTCGCTTAGGGACTTTTATTTAATTCATGGCTTATCTCGCGCATTTTTCGCTTCAAGTCCATGTGTTTCCCGTCTCGTGCATTTTTCACTTAGGGACTTCTATTTCATTCACGGCTTACCTTGCGCATTTTTCGCTTCAAGCCCATGTGTTGCCCGTCTCGCACATTTTTCGCTTCAGGCCTATGCATAGCCTACATCGCACATTTTTCGCTTCAGGCCTTTTCCTTTGAGTGCGTGGCTTTCCTCGCGCATTTTTTGTTTCAAGTCCTTGCACTTTTTGCCTTCATGCATGACTTACATCGAGCACTTTTCGCTTCAAGTTCATGCGTAGCCTACATCGCGCATTTTTCACTTCAAGTTCATGCGTAGCGTACATCGCACATTTTTCGCTTCAAGCTTTTTCCATTGACTGCGTGGCTTATCTCACGCATTTTTGCTTTAAGCTTTTTCGTTTGAGTGCGTGGCTTACCTCGCTCATTTTTCGCTTTAAGCCCTTGCGTTTTTTGCCTTCATGCATGACTTACATCGCGCACTCTTCGCTTCAAGTTCATGCGTAGCCTACATCGTGCATTTTTTACTTCAGGCTTTTTTCTTTGAGTGCGTGGCTTACTTCGCGTATTTTTTGCTTCAAGTCTTTGCGTTTTTTGCCTTCATGCATGACTTACATCGCGCACTTTTCGCTTCAAGTCCATGCGTAGCCTATATCGCACATTTTTCGCTTCAAGCTTTTTGAATTTGCCGGTCTTGCACCTTTTTCTGCTTAGGGACTTTTTTGTTCTGCCCGTCTCACGCATTTTTCGCTTATGGACTTTTAATTTGCTCGTCTCGCACCTTCTGTGCTTAAGGACTTTTGATTTGCCCGTCTCGCGTATTTTTTGCTTAGAGACTTTTAATTTGACCATTTCGCACCTTCTGTGCTTAGGGACTTTTGATTTGCCTGTCTCGCGCATTTTTCGCTTAGGGACTTTTGATTTGCCTGTCTCGCGCATTTTTCGCTTAGGGACTTTTAATTTGCCCGTCTTACACCTTCTGTACTTAGGGACTTCTGATTTGCCAGTCTCGTGCATTTTTCGCTTAGGGACTTTTAATTTGGCTCGTCTCGCACCTTCTGTGCTTAGGGACTTTTGATTCTTCTATTCCTGTAACATGTCTATCATACATGGAAGATTATCATAGTATAGATAAAGATATGAATAACTGGCCTTCCATTTCATAACATGTAATATTTTCAATCAAATGGAACAAGTAACAAAATAACTGCAATAAATGTTAAAACAAAAATATCATGTGCTTGCCGCTAGTACGGTTTCAAGTAATTAGTGTTCCAAGTCTTTGGAACCTTCTTACACTGTAAGGCCTTCAAAGGACAAGTGCTTGGTCTGATCACCTTTCTAATCTTGTAAGGTCTTTCCTAGTTCCCTCAAGTTGGCTAGGAGTGAAGGCTTATCGACCCAAGGTGATCAAAAGTATGACCTCATTGCTCGATCTCTATCTTGAACCCTACTGCAGCTTGCGTACCTGCTACTGAGGGGTACCCTACTGCAACCTCGCACCTTGCCACCAAGGAGTACCCTGCCGCAGACTTGCAACCTACTACAAGCTAAGGCATTCTGCTGCATGCCTGTCGTGCACCTACTGAATGCCTGTCGCGCACCTGCCGCCCATTGCACCCTACTATGTGCCTACTGTGAGTTGCATCTTACCGCAAGTCTATAGCACGTTGCACCCTGTCGCATGCCAACCACATGCCTACTGTGCCTATTGCTAGTTGAGGCACCCTGCTGCAGGCCTATTGTGTACCTGCCAAGGCCTACTGGGTCGTTGTATCCTGCTGCATGCATGACGTGCATTACACCCTGCCGCACGCGACCACATGCCTGCCGCGCCTATCACTCGCTGAGGCACCCTGTCGCAGGCCTACCACGCATTGCACCCCTACCGCAAGTCTCCTACCTCGATTTTCCACCTAATCTGCCATAGGCTTCCACATTCTACCATAGGCCTCCATACCTTTTCGCATATCGTGTTCTCGCTATCTTTTATAGATGGCTTTTTTGTTTGTTTCCCACAGACGGCGTCAATTGTTGTTACCTGTTTGCAACAAATATTTTTGATGAGGTATGGATCTCGATCTGCGTCTTAACCTGTCTCCAAAAACTCTACAAAAAAGAAAATGATCAGAGGGCGCAGGGGCTTTCCCCTGCGCGCACACTCCGATGCTTAAGTCAGACAAGATCTAAGCAGGATTTCAATAAGCTATTCGAGATTAGGGTTTCAAAATGATACCTGTGACCTATTTCTAGGAGTAATATAACGCATAATTATGGTTAAAACCCATAGCTTAAATGATAATCTAGTGGATCTTTCATGGCCATTCTTAGTCCTCTTTCCTCTTGGGCTTAGATTATCATTAGGCCTAATTTTCTTCAGAATGACTTATATCAAGGTCAATAACTTTTAGTAAGACTTTCATCAAATATATAGTACGAAAATTGAGCTTTTTTTTTTATGAAAATGATACTTGCTCAATTCTCTAAAATCTTGAAAGAGATCAATTTTTGACTGATAACTTGACAAAAATGAATGTCGATGAATCTCAAAATTTACTAGCTTGACGCTAATTGTTTCTTGCTCGAATTTTCTTATAAGTTCAGGAGAATATTCTAAAAACAGGAGTGAAAGCTATTGATGAGTGGAAAGGTTGATGCTTTTGTTAGTAAATCAAAATAATAAAAGAGGTGCAGAACTATTTCATTTTTCTTTGTTTCTTTTTATATCTTTATATATATATTTTGCTTTTGCTTTTATTGCACCAAGAAATCCAAACATATATGTATTTAATTTAAAAATTATATGATAAATTGCATCAAATAATTTTTAAATAAATTAACTTTTATTATAATTTTCTTTTCTTAAAAGATATCTAAAACAATAATAAATAATAGGGACGATAATAGAACATTGACAACTGCAAAATAATACATTGACAAAACAAAAAAAAAAAGAGATTGAAAAATGAAGACAACTAAATATTCTACTCTTTGTTTTTCCATTCATGCAAATTGCAATGACTAATTCATTTTTTAAACATTTTAGTATAAACGTTAGATAATATGTAAAGTTATCCAAGTTTTAAAATTTAATTAAAAGAAAAAAAAAAAAAAAACTAAAAGTTAAAGTAAAATACCATGTTTTTATTTTATTTATACTAGCGGATCTTAACTATACAATTTATTAATTTAGACGAATCTTAGCAAAATTCGAAACTCGAATTATAGGGTCAGATCAAACTTGAACAAACAGATAAGATGTTGATATCATGTCTAAGCTCAATCTGGCTAAATTTATGGATGCCTTACTAACCGTGATCTAAGTAGATGAATGTAATATTGGTAGAACATGAAGAGGGAGTTTCTTCTTGACAGTTAAGCCGTAGAGTTCGTCCATGTCCAAGTTCTTCTTTATAGTTAAAGCTCATTGTCCATCCCTACGGTGTAAGTGTATCTATCCTATAATGTTAAAGGGTTGGTTTTTTAAAATTTTAATGAAATTTATAGCTTGTTATCAAAAGGACTTTGAGGTGTTTCCAACTGTCTTATGTTGTTTTAATTTTTTTTGAAAATTGAAAATATTATTGATGACAAATGTCAATTACAACCAAGTCTCAAAATCAGATCTACGATCGACACCCAATTTAGCCAAAGAGCCAGTAAAAAAATTTGCTTCTCTAAGAACATGAACAAGGGAAATGGTACCCAAAAAGTGAATAAAGATTGTGCAATTTGTTGAGAAGGTTATTGAATTTCCACGGACAATCAAGGATTCTGTTAAGCCATGAGATAACCATTTTAGAGTCACTTTTAGTAATCAAATGAGGTGAAGGGGTGAGATTGGCTTTGATGATAATCGAAAGGGCTTCAACCACCGCAAAAAGCTTAGCCAGATTTGAGTCAACAACTTCGATGTTTTTCTAGAACATCAACAAAATAACACCTTGATGGTTGCAAAGAACGCCACCGATTCCAGTAGGACCTTGTTTGCCTTTGGATGAGCCGTCAACGTTGAATGTCCAAACACTAAGAGAAGGAGGAGTCCAAGAAATGTTGGACCTATGAAGTTTTTTCCTAGGACCAATAGTGACATCTTGAAGATTATTGGACAGAAGTAACATATCAAGGTCTGGATTGTTTACTTTGAGCCACATGCAAAGTTTAGTTCTTGCCAGATTAGAAACTTGGAGAGGATTAGATGATTTCTCATCGAAGATTTTGTTGTTGCGAGCTAACCAAATTGACCACAAAGTAGCATAGAAAAGCGTCTTCTAAATCTGATTTTGATTCTTTCTTTGATTAAGATTGTCCCAATAAGTGAAAAGGAGGAGTAAAGAACCAGAGGCCACCCATGAGATTTCCCACCAATTGCAATAGAGACACCAAACTTCCCAAGAAAAAGAGCAACGCATACACAAATGGTCCACAGTGTCAGTCTCATTGCAAAAAGGACATCTGTTCTATTTGTTTAACAAACTTCCTCTCATGTGAGGAAAATCCATTGTAGGTAGTTTACCTTTCAAATTAAAGCTTTCCAGCAAAATTCGATGGTGCAATTCCTTTCCAAGCGTAACTCTCGATTGCAGTAGCAGAATTTGAAGCTCATGTTCTAAAAGTCAACTTTACCAAATCAATTCTATATGGAGTTAATCTTGATTAGTGTTTGGTTGATAATTGGGTGAACAATATCCATTGTAAAATCAATTCACTTCCTTCCTCTTATTTAATTTTTATAAGAGCAAATTCCGTCTTTGGAAGAATAAAGCATTGTCCATGAGTGTTCAAATCACCTTCATTAATTCTTCTCTAGCCAACTTGCCTTTTTTATACATGTCCTTATTCAAAATTCCGAATGGCATTATGAATGAAATCAAAAAAATTCGAATGCAATTCCTTTGGGATGATATTGACAATAAAAGAAAGTTTCGTTTAATTGATTTGAACTTTATTTGTAAAAGTAAAGTTAATGGAGGCTTGGAGATCTTGAACATTGAAGTTTGTAATCAGTCCTTACTTTTGAAGTGGCCTTGAGAACTCCATAGATCCCTCCTAAGTCAACGGGCTTGACTTCGTTGAGCCTCAAAGCATTCCCGCTCCCTTTGCAATCCAATCTCGGAACTACGGCTCAAAGGATCGTGCAGTGGATGTGTCAGGTTCGAAAGTCTTTCCTCCTCCTCCTGCCGTTGGAATGGTGTGTTCGTCTCTGCCTGTTCAAAGAGCGACAATCAATGGTCTTAAAGGAGCACCTATCTGCCTGACTGGAAAACAATCCACGCTCCCTCCGATGAATGATTGTTTGTTCTTGCTTGTTGCTTGATTACCGGAGGACCAACGCAGGAAGGCGTTGTCACTGCGACTTGGTGCCTACTATGCTCTTCACGGAAAGGAGTGAAACGAGCAAGGAGAGAGTCAACCTTAATGTCAGTGATAATAGTAAAGGAAGAGACAGAATCTCATCTGCTTGGCAGTGTATTAAAAACAGGACTTCAGTGCAACAGCAAGAAACAAATACAGTAGGCGTGAAGGGCTCAGCAAAGCCATGATTGGAGGTTGCAGGCCGAAGCTAGTTACATAGGACCAAGGCACGTGACAGTCGTGCACAGGCGATGAGGATGTGCGGCAAGCAATGAAGGCGGGGGCGATAAAAGGGCAATTACGATGAAGGTTAAGTTTGGAGTAGTGCACAAGTGAAGGTGCAGCAGGCTGGCGATGAAGCAGCTGTCCGTGGCTGGTGCAGTGTGGCTCGGTTCAGGCAGAATTAGCAGGAAACGGCTTGAAATAGGTGTGGCTTGGTGATTGAACGAGCAACGGTGATGGAGATGAAGATGATGAAACAAGGGGCTTGCGACTAGTATACAGGGGAGATAAACGATGATGATGGTGCTATTTGTGTGGCACTTTTAGTGATAGTTAGGAATGGTTTGGTGCAGGCTTGAAGTGGTTCGGTGAATATGGGCTCACTGTGATGATGAGAAGGGAGAAGATTTTGGGTCTTTTTGAATGAAGATGACTTGGTGAAGGTGGCTAGATAGTGGTTGGGGCTGTGAGGTAGTTGATGGTGAAGGTAGTTGCACCAATGGTGATAACGATGATGGTGGCAGGGGGTTAATGAAGATGATGGCTCAGTAGGAAATTAATGAAGATGATGGGTTTAAATAGTCCATTTCTATAAGGTAAATTTAGTTTTTTCTTTTTTTAGGGGGAGTGGGGTAGAAAGAGTAGAAAAGGGGGTAGATTTAGAATTTCCCGTCATTCATTTCTCAAATTAATACAATCAAGGTTGATGCCTTTCTTTGAGCCTCGTCCGTCCACGCCACGCTCATCCCTCGCCTGATGAATTCATTTTTATTCTACCTCGCTGCCACGCATTGGTTTTTTTGTCTTTTCATTCCTGCGAGACTCTGGCTTGTCATTCGTTTCTTAAATTATATTGCAGTTTTTAATGTTTATTACAGTATTTTACTTTTTATTTTTTTCCTCTCTTGCTTTGTCTCACGCATGTACCATTGTCAGCCTTTCTCTCTCTTTCTTCTTGTTTGCTTTTTTTTGCTTAATGGGTAGAAATAAATTGATATGTTCGGGTTTTTTTTTCTCTCTCTTTGGTTGCTGAGCAATCTTTATAGGGACAGTAGAATTTTCCAGAGCCTAGAAAAGCAGATTCACGTAGGGCTTTTTCCCACCTATAATAATTTATATTGATTATTTATTTGTTTAAAATAAAATTTTAGTATATACCAAATTAATTTATTTTTTATTGGAAAAAAATTATTTTTTGTCTTGAATTTGATACTAGTAATAATTGTTTCATTAGAGTCAATTTACTTATAAAACATTTTTAAGCATCCATGATCAAAAATAATAAAATAAAAGAAAAAAATCAGATTGTTTAAATAATAATAAAATGATATAATCATATTTATGATCTAAGTAGAAATTAAAACAAGAATTGGTAAATAAGTTATAAGAGATAAATAATTATAAGAGTTTATATGTGATTTAGTAACAACGTATAGCTTCTATACACTGTCAATTATTTATAAGATGACATCTCATTAATGAATAAAGCCAAAATTACATAGACACTTAAAAATAAATTTTAAAACTTTATTAATATTTATTTTTAAGGACCTGTACGAGGTATCATCTTATAACTGTTGACGTGCATCATATATAAACTTTAATTATAATGATTATTTAAAAATTAAAAAAAAAAAAATTACTAAAGGTATAAACGTTATTTTACAATTAAAATTTTTTACTCATTTTTTTCTTAGCATTTCCTCTAAATTTGGATAAATAAAAAATGAGACATTTGAGGAAAGTGAAAAATTTATATGAATCGATTACTCTAATAAGTAATTTAAATCATGCTACGTAATCTTATTGTTAAAAAAGTCAATAATTTATTACACATCACATGTAATAATTAATGGTAAAATATTTATTTCAATAAATCCATTAATAATTTTGATAATAAATTATTATTTTTTTATAATATGATTACATTATATTATTTAAGTAAAATGAATATATATTAATATAGGGTAACTATTTCATTTAATTCTTTCTTTTTATAAAGTTTAAATTTTTTCATAAACGGTATATTGAATAATTATATTTTAATTTATCAAACACACATCTAAGTTTAAATCTGACTTTTGATGCTGACACTTGTTCCGATGCATTAGGTTCTCTGATATAGGGTTAAAAAGGCTAAAGTGAGGAATTAGTTGGTTGGAATATAGGAGGTTAGGTTCAGTTGGTCGGTCACCAAAATTTTTTTGGTATTTTCATATCACATTAAATATAAAATTAAAATTCAATAAAATTTAATTTAATAAAAATTTGAACACAAAATTTTATTATGAATTGTTTTTACTGAAAAATTTAAATATTACACCACTAAATCAATTGCCGGGAAATGGATTGTCGCTCATCAAATCTGAAATCTTTAATTTGGAGCTCCTTAGTAGTCATCTTAGTTGGCTTTCTTCGCAAGTGTCCCCCTCCATTTCTCTCTAGACACTGAGCTTTTTTTTTAAGCTCTCAAGAGAATACAAACATAACAAATCCTCAATAAAAGAATTTTGATTCTTTCACCATTGCCAACTGCCTCTTTCCTCTCAGTTCTCCCCGACCCTTTCTCCTTCTTTTCCTTCTTAATCTTCTTATTCTCTCTGACGAAGTGGCGGAGTCGCCGGAGGCGAGTCGGTGGAAATCTACCGGCACTTCCGACGATATCTCCATTTGAGTCAAATGTACAATATACATACATGTATTTTTATTAAGATATACTTATAATTCTCATAAAATATGAGATAAAGGTATTCAAATACTACTTATTGCTCTTCAATATGCTCATCACATCATCACGCTTACATTTTAGTAAATTGGAACAATGAAGAAATGCAGCAAACGCAGTCAAGCTAGGACTAAGGTTTTACTTAGAAAGATAAAAAAAAATTAATTAATCAAATAATTATATTTTATAAAATTTTTTTTACTTTTAAGTTTAATCATTTGATTTTTTTTTCCTTACTTATTTCTTTCTATCATTCCAAACAAAACCTAAGTGACGAGTCCTTAACATTTTCTTTGAAATATTCCATCAAAAGAATCCAAGGGCTCAAAGCATCTTTAAATCAAATTTCTTCGCCAATTGAACATGCCCAATTACACTAGCACGTTTCATGGCCAGCTTCTATAAGCCAATCAACAAATCAAGCTTGGATTCAAAAAGGGAACAAATCCAACTGACATCTTCAATGTTATTACTTCCTAAATTTCTTCTTCTTTTTCTTGCCCGTATCTGAGGTGGATTTTAACATTCAATTTTGAGATGGGCAGTTAATATTATAACGATTTTAATTTCTTTCATAAAATGTGTTTTTTATTATTAACATATATATAAAAATGCAAGTAATATATTAAATAAAAATAATAAGTTTTTAAAATTATAAACATTATCAATTCATAAATAAGTGTATAAAGAAAAATAATACATCAAATGAATAATCTTAGTTATAATTGCAAGCAACTTTCTTTTGGAGAAGTATAAATAAATCAATTGTTAAACAATATTATATTTTTTTATCAAAATAAAATAATAAAATCTATCATTAAAATAATAAAATGGAAAATTGATGTTAGAAATTAGGTGTTATTTTAACCTTTAATAAAGCGATTCCAATTTGACTTTTATATTGAAAAATTTACATGATAAGAAAAAAAGATGTAGGGTTAAAAGTGAAAAATTATAGGAAAGAAGATGTTGTAGCCTACTTAAAAAAAAGAAAGAGAGAAACATATTTTGATTCATATGGAGATACAATTGAATAAGTAGAAACGGAAATTTGTATTTTAAACCTAATTTTTTTTTTAAAAAATAACAATAACTAAATCAAACTTTAATCGATAAAAAATTGTACTTGGTACTTGACTTAATGAAAAAAATTAGAAAGTTAAATTTTTTTTTTTGCATTAAATTTACATGATTATCATTTAATCCTTGTCACAATTGACAAACCTCTCAATTAATTTAAAGGATTTACAAGTATCGATTGTATGGAATAATAAATAGACAGACGTTAATACAATCTTTAGCCTTATTAAATTATAATGTATAAAATTAAACTATTAGATTTCATAAAAAATTAAAAAGTTAATTTCAAAGATCATTTAAATTTATTTAACTGCATATATTAAGTATATATTAAGGTTTAAAATTGGGGGAATAATTAAAAAACATTTAAATATATTTAAATAATATATATCAAATATATATTAGAAGGGCTTAAAATTTATGTATTATATATTTTTAAAAAATTATCATTTACTTGAAAAGGGATAATTATAATCACGAGTAATAAAAAAAATTAACTGTTAAATGAAGCATTAATTTGTACTAGTTGAAATATGAAAACTAGATGCTACTATATATAAAACGGAAAAAGTAAAACATGTATCGCAAGGTACAAATTTAAGGTTGAAATTAATGTGAATAAGACATTATTTCAATGATAAGAGAGGTTTTGAAATATTTAAGTTTTATAATCAAATATTATCAATAAATGTGAATTTAATTTAATTTAAGCTAAATGCTTAATTTAAGATTTAATCTTTAGAGTATTTCTCTATTAAGGATACAATAATTTATTTTGATCAAATAATACTAAACGTCATCGAATTTATTCAATTTAAGATTTTTTAACAGCATTAAAAACCACGCGCCATTTAAGAGAGTAAAACTATGAAAAAAGAGGGTAAAAGCGTAATTTTACTTTAAAAATCATAAATAATTTTTTTTCTTTCTTTATTTATCTTTATTTCTCCTTTTCTCTCAACTCCATTTTCCTCTCGTTACCCAGAACACTTTGCCTCCAATTTTGCATTCCATTGTAAAATTAAAGGCAAGCAAAAAACAGAGGTGTTGTAATTGTTACCGGCGAAACAAAAAAACTGAAATGGAAAGAGAAGTTTAGGGATTTAGGAGCGATTTTTTCTGGAAATGACTCAGAAACACTTATAAGGATTAAGAGTGGAAGCCTATGACCCGCAAAAGAAATGGATCTCGTCTTGTATAATGGGGTCTCCACAGTTTTTTTTTTTCAACCTTCTTTTTCAGTTATTGTTTCATCCCTTCCCTACTGTTTGTTGGCTCTATAATTTAGACATCTCTCTCCTTCACAAGTTTCCCCTAGTTTGTTTGGTAGGAATAGCATAGGATATATATGTACAACTTCAAAGCGGAAAGAATTCTTAGAGGGCTGGTACTGTCGTAGATCCATCAGCGGCGATGATAGTTAAATTTTTGAAATTGCGATTTTCTTTCGTAGACCCAGGCTAAGTTAAGCTATTTTTGAAAGAAATAATTTCAGAAATAAAATGAGGTGGGTGAGAAGAATTTTTTTTTTTGAATTTTTTCGATACCTATTAACGACAGTCTATAGTGGTTTCCGACGGTCGGCCCAGCCGCCGACTGTCGGAATCTGAGAAAAGAGGATCGACCAATTTTGAGTAGAAGAGAGAGAAGAGAGGTTTTGGGAGAGACTTTTTAGTGATTTTATGTTTTTTAAATAAAAATGTTATTTTTTAATTAATGTTAAAGAATTTTAATTAACATAAAATAACTAATTTAATGGCGTTAAAGATTTAACAGTGCGTGTAGTTTAATTCTGTCAAAAAAATCTTTAATTGAGCAATAACGTAAACATTTAATCCTTATTTGATCAATATAAAATATTGTATCTTTAATTGAGAAATGCTTCAAAAATTAGAAGTATTTAACCTTTAATTTATATAGATTTGTTTGGTTGATTGTTTCTTTTATTAAATTTTATGAATATAATATTTGAGAGATATTGAAAATTATTTAATTACAATAGTAATTATTTATAATATATGATTTTATTTAAAATTTAAAAATTGAAGAGAGTTTTGGGACGAGACTAGGGATGGTAATGGGTACCCTATAAACGAGTATTCGGTATTATCTGACCCATTTAAGTAGGGTTAGGGTAGTGTATAATCGGGTTCGGGTAATGAAATTACTACTCGTCACGAGTTTGGATAAGGTTCGGATAGTTATTTTAGGGTACCCACTATCCTAATTCGATTATAAATAATAATTAATTAATACAATATTTATATTTTATATATAAAAATTATTTATTATTAATGTTTTATTTAATTGAATTAAATCATTATATATTATAATTGTGATTTTTAACTTTAATTTATTTTATGAGTTAAATTAAATTTATTAATATAATGTTTTAATTAAGTTATTCCAAGATTGATTTTAAATTTAAATTTAAAAGTCAAACTTTGACTTAATAAACGAATAGTTAAATTAATTTGAGTAGTTAAATGGATATTTTATATTTTATAAAATTAGAATTTAGATAATATAAATAAAAATAATCGAATAGTTAATTAAATTCAGATATTATTAAAGTTAATCAAATTTGAATTTAGGTATCTCTAATTTAACATATACGCAACTCGTTTACATCCTAAAAAAAGACTATCAAAAGTGCAAGATACCCTCTCTTTGTGGCCGACCAACTCTGAAAAAGAAAAAGACTTTTGCGCTGTTTGTGGACCAATGGACGTGACAATTCATGTTATATTCCCACCACTTTTTGAAAAATTGAGATGATACTATCAAAACAAAAAAAGAAACTCACACTTTGCTTGATATGGTGGAAAGAAAGAAGTTAGGAAAGAAAATTAGTTAATTATATAGTTAAATTACAAAGTATGAAAATTGTCATTGATATGAATTTTAAAAAAAATAATACAATAATTTAATTATTATTTGACCTCAACAGTCAAGCTCATGGGCCATGACACGCAGTCCTAATAATTTCGACAGCTTTTTGTCAACTAATTAAAAGAATTATGATATATTATTAAACTGTGATTCGAATCCTAACAATTTTGGCTTTTATTTTCGATCATCAAATATTTATTTAATTAAAAAAAACAATGTTTTTTTACTCCCAGATTGGAGAGAACGAATTCAATTAGAATTAGACTTTGTTACTGGAAAAGTTTTCCTTTTATAATTCTTTTAATGTTATTTTATTAAATTAATTTTCTCTTAAAATATTATTTATTTTTATTAACTCTCAATTTTTTACTCTTATTGTTTCACTTTTTTCTTATTGTTAATTTTTTATTTTAAAATTTACTATTTAAATGTAAAATTTATATATAAATTATTGTTTTATATTTATAATATATTTACTAAATTTTTATTACTTAAAATCTTAATTATATTGTATCATTGTTTATTAAAAAATTTTTAAATATTTTTACTTTTAAGTAATATTAAAAAATATTTTTAAAAAATTAAAATATTTAATAACAAAAGTATTATTTGATTCAAAAATAAATCTAGTAATTTTAATTTTTAAAAAAATATTTTTATGATATAAAATAATTTGAATAAACTTTTAAATTATTTTATTAACTTTTACAAATATAAATTATTTTATAATTTTGTATTATATAAAAAATTTTAATTTAACATTTTTAATAGTTTACTAGTTATTTTTTCTTTTCAATAATCAAACCGAGTTTTTGGATTAAAAACTGATCAAATCATTTTCATTGTCCGATCAAATGAACTTTATTATTCTTTTCAATAATCACATATTTTCATATATTAATCCAAAAAACTTTCATAATTACCTCTTGAATCCAAAAACTTTCATGTATTTTTATACCATCAACTTCCCCAGTTGTTCTGGACTTAAATTTATGTGGCATAATGTTTAAGCTAGGTGGCATTCAAGATTTTTAGTTTAAAAAAAGAAAGGGAAATTGCGTGAAAAAAAATTAATAAAAATTAACTGCAAATGAGCAAAAGTTAATCTCATCTGGTTTTTTTTGTGTTGATTAGTTTGGTTGACTGATTTGTTCATTGAATTATAGATATAATATTTAATAGATATTAAAAATTATTTAGTTGTAATTAAAATTAAAATTAAAATTTTAATTTATAATATATTTTATTAAAAAATAAATTTAAAATTTAAAAGGAGCTTTGGGATTAGACTTACTCAAGGGCCGGGCTACCCGCCCAAGCTCGAAAGCCTGTTTAAAATTTGGTCGGGTTTGGGCAAAAATATTTAATGAAAAAACGGGCTTGGACAAAATTTTTAGGTTCGTTTAAAAATCGGGCCGCGCCTCGAGCTTGACTTTTAAAGTCCGGGCCTGACTCGAATTAAAATATATTATATTATTTTTATATATTTATTTAGCATAATATAATTTTTTATATATAAAAAAACATTATTAATTAATAAAACATGATTATAAATATTTAATATGAAAATTGACATATAAATTTTTACAAATTAAATTAAAATTTAAAGGAAATAAATAATAAAAAATAAATAATTAAATAATTAAAAATTTTAAAATATAAAAAATTATATTGGAACTGAATTGAGCTTATGACACAAAAAAGGGCTCGGGCTTAAGCAAAGACAAAAAATCTATCCAAATTACGGGCCGAACTGAACTTCAAGTATCAATTATAATTCTTATTTCCTGTCATGGATCTGATCTGAATTCGACCCGGACCCACCTATGACCAGGTCTATTTGGGATGTGGTAGTCAGAAAAGCGTGATACCTGAAACCAAAAAGATAAAAAGAAGTGCGAGATATCTCCTCTGTGGTCGACAATGAAAGTCGAAAAGGTTATCAGTTCTTTAAAATAGATAAATAAATAAAATAAATCAATCAATCAACCAATCTTTTTGCTTTTGCAAAAAATGTTGAGAAAATTTCAATGACATGTGAAACAATAATAGTTTTTTGAAAGGACAAAAAAAATTTTACTTTTTAAAGAAAGATTGAGATTTTTTTAAATTATCACGAAAGGAATGAAAATAAATATTATACCTTTAATAAATAATAAGTTGTTGAGAAAAAATTATGCCTTTCCCATTAAGAAAATTATTATTTAGAAGTCTAATGCCTAAAATAAAGTTTTTGAATATTATAGACACAAAATTTTATAAAATATATGTATATTTATAATATATGATTTATTAAAAATTTAAAAATTAAAGAGATCAAAAGTGGAAGATACCCTCTCTTTGTGGTCGACAGACATTGAAAAAGTAAAAAGGCTTTTGCGCTGCGTGTGGACCAACGGACGTGATAATTCATATTATGTTCCCACTACCTTTTGAAAAATTGAGATGACACTATCAAAACAAACAAAAAAAATTGAGATAGACTCACAACTTACTCATCGATACGTATTTAAAAAATTATGATATATTATAAAATTGTGTTTCGAATCCTAACAATTTGGTTTTTATTTTCGATTATCAAATATTTTTTTAATTAAAAAAATGCTTTTTTAATTTGCATTCAAGATTTTTAGTTTTAAAAAAAGGAAATTGCTTGAAAAAATTTAATAAAAAATAACTGCAAATGAGTAAAAGTAAATCTCATCTGGTTTTGTTTGTGTTGATTAGTTTGGTTGATTGATTTGTTCACTGAATTATAGATATAATATTTAATAGATATTAAAAATTACAGTATTTAGTTATAATTAAAATTAAAATTTTAAGTTATAATACATTTTATTAAAAAATAAATTTTAAAAATTAAAAGGACCTTTGGGATGTGGGGTGTCAGACGTGCGAGATACCTGTGATTCGATTTGATTTGATGGCAGGGGAGGGGCTGCCTGTATTCTTCAAATCTTGTTATATTTATGGAACAAAGATTTCTGTGTTGTCAAAAAAAAAAAAAACAGAGAGAAACAGAGGAAAGTGAGATATTTTAATCTTTCAGCGAGATATAAGGTAGTATCTTTGATACTGAGTAAAAATAAAAAATCATTTATAAGTATATCATTGTCTAAAATAAAGTATTTGAATATCTATATATATTTTATGAAAATTATATATATATCATGATATAAATAAATATAAGTTTATTGTACTTTTGTTTTAAGAAAAAAAATTAGTTATAAGTATTCAAATATCTATTTTTTGAAACAAATTATATTTTTTATGTAATAAATATTATTATCATTAATATATATTTTTTAAAGCTTTGTATATATAAATATTGGAATATTTTATTTTAGGTATTAGAATTCCTAATTGTAATTTTTTTTTATTGGAAGGCATGGTTATTCTCAATAATTCATTAAGGGTATTATAGTTATTTTAATTTTCTTCTTGGCAATTTAAAAATGCTCATTTCTTTTTTGCAAAATACAATTTCCGTTAGTCCTGTTACAGTAATATTACTGTTTCAAGGCATGTCCTTGGAATTTTTCGAAGATGGTGTTTGGTTTTGGTTTGTCCGCGAATCTGTGATGATTATAAAGTAAAACCTTCTTTTACAAAGAAAAGAGAAGAAAAGTGACAACTTGGAAAATGGAGTCCGCTCTCTCTTGGTTTTCATTGCATCTCGCGGTGCCATGGCATCCAATGTATTTTTTATTGAATTGTACCGTAGGTTGCATTCTTTTTAATAATAAATATTTTTATTCGTTTTACCGATTTAAAAATAATTTTATTTAGAGTTTAATAACAGTTAATATTTTTTATTCTTTTTTCAAATGTATATTTAGTGAAATTTAAATTTGAGAATTTTTTTCACAAATTTAATTTACATTGTCAATTGAACCATAACTCATAAATTTATAAATTGCATTATTTGATCTAATCTTCGATGTGGATAATAATCGGATTTAAGTAAAATATTAAAAAATCGAAAGTAAATTTAAATTCGGTTCGACTCAGATTATAAATTTAGTTTATTTTAAATTCACTTTTAGATATAATTAATAAGTTTAAGCTCAGTCAAATTCATTCAAATATTATTACAATTTTTTTAAAAAAAATTATAATAAAAAATATTAAAACACATAATAATTTGTATATATAATTTTAGTCTTGTTATTGCTCTTTGTGCACATGCTAACTCAAATAAACGAAAAAAAATTCCTATTTTTCTAAACCGATTACTTCTCTTTGTAAGAACGAAAGTATCCACCACATTTCCATGCTCTTGGAAAATTTGTCTAAGCCATCTCCAGTGGACTTGTGGTGGGATATCGTTAACGAAAATCATTCACATTTGAGAGCATTGCTTGAGCTAATTCCCATTCTGTTCTATAAATTTTTATTTTTATTATATTAAATATGGGGCGCGAGGACTTTGAGGATGATTATTATGGCAAGGAGCTTATAGTTATTACAAATATACTATTTAGGCATGAGGCTTTTATTATTACAGAGTGGCTTCGGTGAAGAGTTTAGCTTTCCCCCTGTAGGCATATCACAGAATCCTTCCTGTTGGCAAATATAAATTTTTGTTAGTGAATTCCCTATTTAGGTCAAATTAATCTTTCTCTAACTTTCGAGGCGATGGAAACCCAATTGTAAAAAAAAACAAAAAGATTAATGTCTCAAATATTTTTCAAGAAATTGACAACTGGAAAATGCCTAAGATACACAGATGAAATTTACAAACAAAATCAATTTTTGTTAAATATTTGACGAAAATAGTTTATAAAATAAAAATAAAAGAAAAAGACCTCCCTTTGAAAATTATTACGAATCAATCCAACTTTTAGAAAGAGAGCCAATGGACATGCATACTGCTTAAAGATACAAATATATCCATTTAGGATTAATACAAGTAGCTGTTAAACCACTCTCAAAAGGACTAAACACTTCAATCTTTATCGTCCATAGAGACATCAAGTTCCCCCAATTCCATGATTCTCCTCTTGGAACCATAGAATTTAGCCTTTGTAATGGTTCAATCAATTTCAATTGTTTTTCAAACTACACAGTCTCCTTGTTAGACAAAAATATTCTTGATCCCTTAACTCTTCAGATTAAGACATACAATTATAAAATAGCAAATGAATCTGTATATCTAGCTTTGATCTATAGAATTTATTACAAAGCTATAACTTTAGCACTTGGTTCAGATGCTTTAATGCGCAATCCAAAAGGTGAAACACTTTTTTTTTTCAAACAAATATGACTAGGCCTAGGATTGTCATCACTATCAAGTGGATTGAAGTTTTTTGACTGAAATATATAAACCCCCTATGTTTAAACTAAAAGGAAACTAACCTCCCTTTAGTTTCAAATTACTAATTTTCCCCTTTTCACTATCTTTAAATCCAAAAATCGTAAACACTAAACCCTAGATTTTAAACTCCAAAAACCATAAACCATAAACTATAACCCTTTAATTTTAAACTCCAAACCAAAAACCCCAAAATTTTAAATCTTAAACCTTATTAAAAGGGGAAAAATTGGTATTTTGAAACTATAGGGGTGTTAGTGCCCTTTTAGTATAAGGAAGTTTATGTATTTCACCTGATGTTTCCTTACCTGATGAATGGGAACTAGGACAAGTTCAATCTGTATCCCAAGAACATACTGAATTTGTGAAAGTCAGTGAATTTGAAAATGGTGATATTAAGACAATCTTCAATAGAATAATATCTGTAGATTTAGGAATTCAATGTCTTGGTGTGGTTTCTTGAACTAAGGGTTCTTTTTACCTCTGGTGAATAGGACTAAGTATGTTTGATGAGGTATCAATTGTGTGATGATTTGTTTCAGTGGTTGGGATATTCGAACATGAAGGGATAGATGAAGTTGAAACTCTAGCTGATTGGAAGTTTGCTAAAGGGTTCAATTTTCTAGACATGTTTCTGGCAGAAAGTAAATAGATTGGTACATGAGAAGGATGTCCTAAATCTTCATTTGTTCTTCTGTTGAAGGTTATTTTAACATCACCATTTTCAAATTCAATTTATGTTCTTGGAATACAGGTTGAACTGCTCCTAATTCCACTTATTAGGCAAGGAAACTTTAGTCCACTCGACAGGCTTAGGGACGGCAATCCTAGACCTAGTCATGTCTATATGGAAAAGAAACGTTTCACCTTTTGGGCTGTGCATTAAGTCATCTGAACCAAGTGTTGAAATCATTGTGTTGTAATAAATTCTATATACCAAAACTAAAAGGACAATTTCACTAGTCATTTTTTTTTTATTGTTTGTGTTAATCTGGAGTTATATATACAGAGCAAGAGGGAGGGAAAAGTTCATCAAATGTGCAAGCAATGAAGATACATGGCATTAATTAGCAGCTAATTTAGACTACTAGAAAGCCCCATGTCTCAAACAATGAAATTAAAGTACAAGATTTGATAACCAATAAGGGCACAAGGTTTAAACTTTATATCTCTAAGTGAGGTTTGGGAAAAAGCGAAAAGTAATAGATGTGCAAATTACAATTTACGAGGATACATAGAGTTCAAAGCTGATGTTAGATAACAGAAAAGTCCGTTTCAACCAATCAAAATGTAAAGCTATCAAATGTCTAGGTTTTTGTAAAGCAATTTAAAAGGATACATAGAGTTCACAGCTGATATTAGATTCATATAAAAGTCTGTCTCAAACAACCAATATGTAATACAAGATTCAACAACAAAAGCTAACAAATGTCTAGGTTTATGTAAAGTAAAAACAAAGCCAATATTAATTCTTGAAAGCAACCTAAACATTCTTAAGATATCAGGGAAAGCTTGAGCTCTCATTAATGAATTTTAACCTGCTCAATGAACAATATTCTTTAACGTATGCCAATTAATTTCCAACCTGCTCATTGAACAATATTCTTTATGGTATGCCAATTAATTATGTATGTTTAGTTATGCGTTTAATCAAGAAAAATAATTCTATTGAAAACACTTATTCTTTCAATTTCACTACCCTGTCACATATAATGCAGCTATATGATACCTGCAATTATTTTGATGAATATCACATAATGTAAAAATAGAATGTAGAATGATATGCAGCCAAAAAAAAAGGTTATTAATAGAAACATATTTTCCTATTGGACTTTGAATCCTAGAGGTATATGTCAATTCAGTAATTCCTATTTAA
This sequence comes from Heritiera littoralis, assembly GCA_031772115.1. Lineage (NCBI taxonomy): Eukaryota > Viridiplantae > Streptophyta > Magnoliopsida > Malvales > Malvaceae > Heritiera > Heritiera littoralis. Next base: position 257,779 of record JAPDPK010000136.1, on the reverse strand, counting down.
TTAATGATAAAGCATGTGTAAATTAATATATGGGGCAATGTTATGTTTGGGGTTGTCATCATCATCATAACCTTCATCTCAATACCGGGGTAGGCTATATGAACTCACGCTAAGTCGTTAGCATGATATGTTTGGGGTTGTAGCCACTAAAGTTAATTATCAGAAGAAAAGTTGATTAAAAAAAAAAAGAAAACCTAGAATGGTCCACCATCATCCATTCAAGTCAAAAGGCACTAGGCAAGGTAGCTGATATAAAAATATGAAATCAAGTATCGTATGGCTCTAGATAACAAATACTACTGTGGAGAAAGCATTCAATTTACCATAGATGTCCTCTTGGTTTCTGGAACCAATTTACTTGCATGTACCTGCTCATTGTTCACTTTAAAGCTTTTTTCTTTCTCTTTTTATTTTTTTGTCTGGTACGTCCTCAAAGCTATTTTGAAACCCAAATTATCATTCTTAAGGACTTTACTGCATGATGACAATGCCTGTACTTCTTGAAAAGATTTACTTTTTCAAAAAATAAATAATAAATTGTAAAAGTAATAAATTATTCTGATTGCATTAAACAGCTAGAGAAGGGGAAGCATACTAAATCTATTTGAACTTTCTCCCCGCTTGAAACATATATGCCTTGTGTAATGAAGCTAAAGGTAGCAAGCTATTCTAGTTATGAATAAGCTTGAGAAACATCACCTTTCTCGCCAAGTTGGGTGGTCTCCTTTTCAGAAATTCTGGCAGATGCTTCCATCTCCAATCTCTGTGTGTCCAGTTCAGGAATAATTGGAGGCTTGATTCTTCGTGTAACTGTCATCTTCAGCCCCTGCGTTGTGTGGATAGTTGCTCCAGTAGTCATCTCAACCTGCATATGGATTTGATTCATCAGGTACATCAACTTTCCGTTTTCAATTACTACAATTTTATGAGACATCACACCTATTCTCAACTCATGTAAGAGCATGTTCAAACAATTATGGCACTCTCAATGAAAAATCAATCGCATTTTGGCTAGATGATGGTATTTCAACTTCAAAAATTGTGGAGAATTTCTTTCTACTTAAGTTCAATACATAGCTTTTGCATGGGCTATTATATATGCAATTGTTTCAAGATGCAGGTAGTCAACAGTTCTTATTCTATTCAGCGAACATTGATGAAATCAACGGGTGAACTTTATGAAAAAGTTTCTGATTCTTCAGATTCTATATCCAGTTTTTCAAAAAATATTCATCATCAAAATAACCGTGCATAAACTTTATAGCAATCAAAACTATTGATGTGGTCAACATTTGAAGTTCACTGGTACAGACAAATTAAAAGTGGGATTCTGCCAGAAAGTCATTAATTTATTCACCAAAGGAGTATTTCATATATTTTCATTTATGAAAGGGAATTTTAGGAAGTGTATCTTAATCTTAACACAAAAATAATTTTCTTCCTTAAGGTGGGAAGCTAGTGGTTTTGGAAATGCTAAGTTTGAGAGCCACCTACAGTTTCTTTCTTTTGACTACTGCAATCTTTTTTCTTTGGTTCCTAGAAGGGGGAAGGGGGATTCGAATCTTGGACCAAATCCCTTATAAGAAAAGTAACAACAGCTAGGCCAAGCCTTGGTTGACAATTGCTTCTTGTTTCCGTTGTTGATTTAGCAAAAGTATAATCTAATACCCTCCAGCTTGTTTCTTTCTTGCTGCATTTTACAGTTACACAAAAAGGTTGTTGCAATAAAAAAAAAAAGCACAAGGTAATTTACTTACTGGAGGAGCTCCAAGTGCCATTTGAAAGTTAAATCGCTGAACAAGCATTGCAACTGCTACAACAGTCTGTAGATCAAAATAACTCTACTTCAGGTTCTATAATACCAATTACTGGTGGCTGAAGGGACAGAATCTGGCAGCCCAAATTTTCAAGCGGAAGAAATAAGTATGGAATCCAACACACAAAATTAGCAGCTAAGAAGTTTTGGTACTGACTGAAAATTTTTCATGCGTATCTTTTGAAAAAAAATACCTCAAAAGATGCAAACATTTCTCCTACACATTTCCGAGGTCCTCCACCAAAGGGCAAGTAGCTGAGTGAGACAAGAGTGCTAGCATGAGTGATATGTAATGGAAGGAAAAATATGACAGTAACTGAATGAAGGACAGCTGACTGAGACAACATATCACATTAGCTTGATTAAGAAGTCCAATGGTCTATGCTAATTTTGCAGCAAATGGTGACCACATGGCTTACTAAGGAGAAAAAAACGTGGTTAATAAACTGGGTTTTGTCACTATTAAAGTTCTTGATAAACCTAGAAAATGCTTCATGCAACACAATGGTCCCCAAAAGCCCAAGGAAATAACTGATACAGAGCCAAAAAGCTCCCAAATACCATGTTTAATTACATTACCTAAACAGTATGTCCCCTGTGGTTTTATTTGACAGCAAAATTAGCATACAACTGTTTTCGATACACATAGTTAAACGTTACCTCCTTCCTAATAAAAATTATCACTTCAGGAGATATAGGCTTACTTTTGATTTACAGGGAACTTATCCTTTATCAAATGCACATGCATTATACACACATTTGAGCATAAACATGTATATCCTAATTGTAAGAATTTTGATAAACTAATTAATTTTTGTATTCAGATATTTTAGTTCCAAGATTCTGGAATCAGTCCTCGAATACAGTGCTAATAAACATGCCCCTGAATTTCAAGATACATTTTTCATTTTTACCAAATTACATCTTAAATTTCTATAAACAAAAATTAATAGAAATCAGAAAAAATCAATTTCCATCTCATTTAAACATAATTGATGCACTGAGCAAAGTTGTAGTTATTTGTTACCAGAAATTTTGGTTTGTTTCATTAGGATTCGGTCCATCTAAAGGCCATCTTTCAGGATTGAACTTCTCTGCATTTTGCCAGAGACTTGGACTACGATGCAGATTCCAAACAGAGATAAAAATATCTTCACCCCTAAATGTAAAGTATGTGATAAAGTAAGAATTCAGAAAAAATAAAAGTGGTAAATTCAACATATCATGGCACTTGCATGTAAAGATCGTGATAAAACAACAATATGCACATAAAAGATATCCATATATGATATAGGCACAAACAGTTGCCACAGAGTTCCCCACCCCCATATCCCCGAATATCTGCTTCTAACATCAATTATAAACATCTCCAAATGATCAGAAGCTCTTTTAATATTCCAATATCATTTTGATAACCTTGCAACAAACTTAAGACATATATTTATTTATATGTCCACTTTTGTATAGCTAATCTTGAATACTCAGTAATAAATATTGCTAAAATACATTTAATCTATGCTAACAGGTTTTATATTTATTGATTTGACCAACCAAACAACCATGTTTTCTCCTACTAGTAAGATATTAAAAAAAAAAAAGAGGTTAAGAAAGTGATTTTTGGAAGATGATTTTGAGTGGTGTATCCCAATTGACCAAGAAGATGATAATGATATTGATTTCAGCGGTTAGACCTTTCTATCGAGTACTTTCCAAGCATATCATCCTCAAGAGAACGGCGAATTAAGACTGGTGGCTGCGGGTAGAGCCTCAAAGACTGCATAAAGTTAGGCAAAATCATCTCCATATGAGATGCACTGAATATTTGATGAAGCATGAAGTAGAATAGAACTATCTCTTACTTCATTAATAACTCGAGTTGTGTACTTGAGTTTCTTCATGTCATCTATTGTGGGAAATCGATCTCCTAGAACAGAGTCAACCTAGGAAGTTTGATGCAATAATAGAAAAGAAGATGAGACTTTGAGATGGGTTGTATAGAATTGAAAGCTTAGGCTAGCCATTCCTATACCAGTATTGCACAAAAATTTTAAACATACCTCTTCCTGGAGCTTGGATAAAACACTAGGTTCCTGCAACCATCAGAGAAAATAACTAATGAGAACTTGAATGTATTGTAATTTAACTAAGATATTTGTTTTAAATCTGTGAGATCAATGACTCATATAAGGGAGATCCTTTTCCCCTGAAACAATCATCAATTAGCCACACTCCAAAAGCAAGCTATCCTGCAGGCATAACTCAAAACTAAACTTAATCATGGGCCGGGCCAGGCTGGGTTCAGGCCAGGCTCATGGCACATAACAATAATTTTGTGTATGCCCAAGCTCGGTCTGGCACGAAAATTCGGGCCTAACTTTTAGTCCAGGCCCGTTTTCATTTTTGTACTACAAGCCCGACCCCGGCCCGACCCAAACCATCAAAATATAATTTTATTTATATTTTAATTATTTTATTATTTGTTTTTATTATTTTATTCCCTTCAAAATTTAATTTAATTTATTAAAATTTGTATGTCAATTTTCATATTAAATATTTATTATCATATTTATTAATAATAATATTTTATATATATATAATTAATTATATTATACTTAATAAATATATAAAAAAATAATTAATATTAATATTAGGGCCAGACTCGAGCTTTGAAAGGTCAAGCCTGGGCCTAGCTTGATTTTTAAACAGGCCTAAAAATTTGTCCAACCCCAATAATTGCATCAAATATTTTTGTCCAAGCTCGACCAAATATTAGGCGGGCTTTCGAGCTTGAGCGGATAGCTCGGCCCTTAAGCAGGTCTACTCAAAATCCTACTATTTATTGCCAAATCAAGCAATATTGGAATAGTATGGATGGTATATTATTTATTCAAGTCGTAGAACCAACACAAGTATAAGGGATACTATAAATCAACATAAACAAAATAGTAGCATAGGAAGCGAACATTAACGCATGATTAGTTCTGATACACATTAACATAAAGGAGAAAAGGATAACAACTAAAGCTTGGTCTAGTGGTTGTCACCCTTCCTTAGGAGGAATAAGGTCCACGGTTCTAATCCCCCTTCTCCACTTGTACTTCTCTATGAACCCCCCCAAAAAAAGCATGAGAAAACAACATGCATTATCAGATAGAATATTGTCATATGCTTTTCCTGCCTATTGGAGTATGTCTTGAATTTAATTTCTTTTCAGGTCGAATGACAAAATGGCATGTGCCTTTTCACGAGCAAAGCAGGACCAACCCAATTCTTGTGTTCTTATTACTCCAATGAAATTAAAAAAATTAGATTTCTTTGATATGATTCATTTTTCAGAACAAGGGTTCTCTCCAGTGAATGATGACCAGTAGATCGAAGCATGTAAAACCTTATGTCCATGTTTTTCTATTCTTGCTACATTAATTCTCTGCCAAAAAAATCTACAGTTTACATAAACATATTTTTCATAGAGTTGCTAAAGGAAGATTTAATGATAATGTAGGAAATCAAAGTATTGTATTGAAAGACTTAAGATAAAACTGTACATAGGTACCCTATTTATATACAAAGAACTTCTAACTAAATAGGAAAGTATATCACTCATAATCCTAGATATTATTCTAATTAATAGAATCTATAATCGAGTGATTCTCTAACCTTAATGCTAGGGATACACATATATACTGATTTCCTAAAATAACAAATTAATTAAAACAGTAGTTGACTTTCCAATGATATTCTTGACACTCCCTCTCAAGCTGGTGAATAAATATTGTCCATTCCCAGCTTGGTTACAATCTTGTGGAAGAGTGGATTGTTAAGTCCCTTGGTTAGAACGTCTGCTAGCTGTGATTCGCTTGGTACATGGGGTGTGCAAATGAGACCACTGTCAAGCTTCTCCTTAATGAAGTGTCTGTCAACTTCAATATGTTTTGTTCTGTCATGCTGCACAGGATTGTGTGCGATGCTAATTGCAGATTTGTTGTCACAGTAGAGCTTCATAGGGCCATCCCACTTGAGTCTTAGATCTTCCAAAATGATCTTCAACCATAGTAGCTCACATACACCTTGCGCCATTGCCCGAAATTCTGATTCTGCACTTGATCTTGCCACAACATTCTGCTTTTTGCTCCTCCAAGTAACTAAGTTTCCTCCCAAAAAGGTGCAATAACCCGTGGTGGATCTTCTATCAACCACTGAGCTTGCGTAGTCAGCGTCGGTGTAGGCCTCCAAAGTGAGCTTATCACCTTTTTTGAACAAAATTCCCTTTCCTGGAGTTCCCTTGAGATAGTGCAATATTCTGTGAACTGCATGCAAATGGAGTTCCTCAGGGTTGTGCATAAATTGGCTCACCACACTAACTGCATAGGCAATATCAGGCCGTGTGTGGGATAGGTAGATTAGTCTACCAACCAGTCTCTGATATGATTCTTTGTCTGTAGCATAGTCTCCCTCTACTTCTCCAAGTTTATGATGAGGATCAATTGGTGTGCTGGGTGGTTTGCACGCCAATTTTCCCGTGTCTCGCAAGAGATCGAGGACATACTTTTGTTGGGATATAAAGATCCCTTGTTTCGACCGTGCCACTTCAATGCCCAAGAAATATTTCAAGTTTCCTAATTCCTTAATCTCGAACTCCTTTGCCAAACATCTTCCCAAGTTCTGCCTTTCCTTTTCACTATTTCCCGTCACTATGATATCGTCAACATAGACAATGAGAGCAGTAACTCCCTCTGAACCTGAGTGTTTTATGAATAAGGTGTGATCCCCTTGGCTCTGCTTGTACCCCATGGAATGCATTACCTTGGCAAATCTCCCAAACCAGGCTCTTGGTGACTGTTTTAGGCCATATAGTGCCTTCTTGAGCTTGCAAACCTTATTTGCAGCCATGTTTCTATTGAATCCAGGGGGTATTTCCATGTAGATTTCCTCCTCAAGATCTCCGTGCAAGAATGCATTTTTTACATCAAACTGTTGTAAAGGCCAATCAGAGTTAACTGCTAAAGATAGAAGAATTCTCACCGTATTCATCTTGGCAACTGGAGCAAAGGTTTCTTGGTAATCTATTCCATATGTCTGTGTGTATCCTTTAGCCACCAGCCTAGCTTTGTACCTCTCAAGCGTTCCATCTGCTTTATGCTTAACTGTAAAGACCCACTTACATCCCACCGGTTTCTTTCCTCTTGGTAGCTCCACAATCTCCCAAGTATTGTTCTTCTCCAGGGCCTGCATTTCAACATTCATAGCATTCTTCCAATTTTCACAATTTAAAGCCTCTGATAATGTTTTTGGAATGGATACTGTGTTTATGTTTGTAAGGAAACTTCTATGAGATGGAGAGCATTTCTCAAAGGACACAAAGTGGGATATTGGGTATAATGGATGTTTTGTGCACTCTCTAGTTCCTTTCCTAAGGGCTATGGGCAAATCAATGTCAGATAAGAAATCACTTTGAGGAGTAGAGCTAGAAGATATTACCTCATTTCCAGGATTTGAGTCTGATGATTGGTCCGGCCTTGGTTCAGGGGCTAGACTTTTCCTTCTTGAGTAAACCTGTGAGAACCGATTGTCAGTAGTGGCCTTTCCCCCATCTGCTTGGGAACTAGGTTGTAAGGAGGATTCATTTTGGGTTTGTGAAGGTGGAGGCTCAGGTTGCTCAATTGTAGCTTTAGGAGAGGTTTCGATCTCGGGTTGGAATTTAGAAGATGATGATGGCAAGTCAAGGAGAAAGAAGTCTCGATCCTTATCTTCCACAAATGTTGTCTCCCCCTGAAGATAAGGTTGAGTGAAATATGGTTCTGTTTCAATGAAGGTAACATCTGCGGAGATTAGGAGTTTTTTAGTAGGTGGGTGATAGCACTTGTACCCTTTCTGTGTTGAAGAGTATCCCACAAAGGCACACTTGATAGCTCTAGGGTCTAACTTTCCTCTATTTTGGCTGTGGACATGAACAAATGAGACACACCCAAATACTCTGGGAACAAGATGGTTTGTTGTACTAAGACTTGGATAAAAGTGAGACAATACCTCCATGGGACTCTTGAAGTTTAACACTCGGGATGGTAACCTGTTTATGACATGTGTGGCTGTAAGAACTGCTTCCCCCCAAAGGTATTTTGGCACATTTTTCTGAAATAATAATGCTCGAGTAGTGTTTAGGAGATGGCCATTTTTCCTTTCTGCAACTCCATTTTGTTGTGGAGTAGAGACACAGGATGACTCATGAATAATACCTTCTTGTTGAAAATATGGGGAAAGTGTTTGGTTGAAATAATCTTTTGCATTATCTGACCTAAACCTTTTGATTTGGACCCCAAATTGGTTTTTTATCATGGAAAAGAAGTTTGGGAGGATATCACTCACATCAGATTTTGATTTAAGCAGAAATATCCAGGTAACTCTTGTACAATCATCAATAAATGAAACAAACCAACGTGCCCCAGAAATATTTGGAATTGTAGATGGACCCCATATATCACTATGAATCAACTCAAAAGGAAAAAGACTTCTTTTGTTATTGGTGGGAAAGGTAGCACGTCTGTGTTTTGCAAGTTCACATGCATCACAATGAAACTGCTTATCAACTAGTCCTTTGAACAAAGAAGGGAACATAATTTCAAGTGTTGAAAAAGAAGGATGTCTGAGCCTAAAATGGTGAAGCCAAATTGTGTCTTTATTGGTGAGGTTTTGTCCAGAAAGGTAGGTTAGGGGCTGGTTCCACTTACCAACTTTCGATTTCTCTAGTTCCTCAAGATAGTATAATCCGTCCTTCTCCTTAGCACGTCCAATCATCATTCCCGAGCCCTGGTCTTGAAATAGACAATAAGATGGAAAAAAAGTTACTTTGCAATTCATGTCATGAGAAAGCTTGGATATTGATAAAATATTGGTGGACAATTTGGGAACATGTAGGACATTTTTCAAAGTAAGGTTAGGACTGATTTTTATTTCTCCTACCCCAGCTACCGTGGCCAAGGAGCCATCGGCAGTAGCAATTTTCCTACTACTAGAACAAGGTGAATATGAACTAAAGTTTTGAAAGGAATGAGTCATATGATCTGTGGTTCCTGAATCAATAATCCACAAATCTTTAAAGGTTCTATTTGAGGCATTTAAAGCGTGAGAGGTTGGAAGTTTACCTGAATGTATCAATGAATAGGTACCTGAAGGTTTTTCGAGGATACTTAGGAGATTTCTCAGCTTTTCAATCTCTTCTTTGTTGAGACTGCCCAACTCCTTTGGTGCTGCAGTGGTTGTTTCTGCAACTTTTGACATCTTTCACAAATCAAAACTTGCTGAAGGATTGGTGAGAATCAGGGATAAATCGGCAATGAAGGCCAAGCAACAAAGAGAAACCACCAATGATGAAGAACAGAGGAAAAATCCAGCTATGAAGGCTGATAAAAAAGAACACATGAAATACTCTGTTTTGTCTTTAGAAAACAGAGCAAAGACAACAGTGATGAAGGCTGGAACAATAGAACCAGAACCGAGCCTATAGAGATGAACAAAAACAAATTTTGGTGATGAAGGCTGGATGAGAAAATGGCTATGAAGGCCTAAGGCAAAAAAATCAGCAATGAAGGCTGAAGAAGAAACTGCAGAAAATCAGCAATGAAGGCTGAAAAAGTGACTGATTTCCAAGAAAAAAAAAAACCTAAAGCTCTTGATACCATGTAGGAAATCAAAGTATTGTATTGAAAGACTTAAGATAAAACTGTACATAGGTACCCTATTTATATACAAAGAACTTCTAACTAAATAGGAAAGTATATCACTCATAATCCTAGATATTATTCTAATTAATAGAATCTATAATCGAGTGATTCTCTAACCTTAATGCTAGGGATACACATATATACTGATTTCCTAAAATAACAAATTAATTAAAACAGTAGTTGACTTTCCAATGATATTCTTGACAGATAAAAGTACAGAAATTAGTACCAAAAGTTTTTATATGTGCAGACCACAAAAAAGAAGAATTAAAACATCTCAAGAGAGGGGAATTGGCTTCTTTTTCTTGAAGAACTAAGATTTGAATTACCTTTGATAAAAGATAGAAGGTCCATGTCAAAACAGCAGCTGAAGTTTCATGCCCAGCAATAAGCATTGTCATTAAATCATCACGAAGTTGCTTACTAGAAACCTGCAAAGCCTCGAGGAAATGTTAGATCGTATGAGTTGCTAATTCACATATTTGATAACTATTAATACATACATCATCTCCTGAAGCAAGCAGGAAGTGGAGAATACTAGGATCTTGCTCATTCATGTACTCATCTTGAAACTGTAGCTCTTCTCCTTCTACCATCCTCTGAAAATTGCAAATTTTAAATTTAAAAAAGAAATCAAGTCAGTGAAAAGATTAATAGCATTGAGATATAGATACCAATATGTATAATGTACAGCAACCAAACAAATAAACTAAACCACAAATGAAAATATTAAGCTTACAAGGATATATTAGAAAGGAGCAGAGCACCAAAATAAGAAAATTTCCAGATCCCAGTGCACATAAGCCAACTGAGAAGGGGTTCTATATAAATTTGTAGAAAATTTCACATTAGTTTAATACATGCTAAGGGCATCATATTCGTAGAACAAATAATTAATTACAAATTCTCCCAAATTCAAAGACTAATGCTGTAACTGTCCCATTGACCTACAAAAACAAAGCTGGGACCTATTCACTGATTGCCATCAGCCTTAGGGCTTCTATTGATTTGGCTTCAAGTGTACTAATCCTGCAAAAAACCAACCAACTAGCCCACTAAATTTATTCAAATGAACTTGTTTAATATCAACACATAACCTTTGCATCCCCAATAAAATGCCAAAAATGATCATTTAGAGATGTTTTCAGGTCTGACATTTCCTATCTATTTGTGAAGGATGTGTCCCAGTGCTTGGTATAACTGCAAAAAGCTATGCAGACACCATATGTGGTGCTTGATACTTCATACTACATGTTCACACATGCACAGATATCGTTGAATTTACACAGTGATTACAGAGGACATAAGCATAGAGAGCATAATGTTACTATATTTACAGATAACTTTACCTTGCATGTTGCAATCAGATCATCTAGTACATCATTAATTAATTTGAGCGCTTCTGCAACCTTCCTTTGTCGTGGCGAAATGTCTTTCCAAATAGGGATCTCCCAGGTAGGAATTGGGGAGACACTTCGATCTTCTGCTTCCCGCAAAACAGTGTAAACAGCCTGTCCTAGCCAAAATTCAGACAAATGTTTTAGAAGGTTTTAACAAAAATGTAAATGAAACTTAGTGGCAACAGTGTAACAAAAGTGCCAGCCAAAATATAGATAAGAAAAGAAAATACCTCAACTATGCCGGTATCATTTGTCAATGAATCGAAATCGTAGTTAAATACTGCCTTGCCAATAATGTCCAACGTCAAATGGGAGAAAAGTGATTCCATTTCTACATCTTCCCCATCAGTTGCAGCATCATCTAGTTTCTGGCAAAGCCTATTGGTAGCTTGTCCAAATAGGCGAATCATAGCTGCTACATACTAAAAGTTGACAATAAAAAGTAACAGCAATAACTGATTCAGTTAAAATAATATTTCTAAAAGTATACACACCTGCCATCTAATGATTTTGGGTGGTTTTTCAATCATTTTCAATAAATATTCTGTTCATTTATCACTCTTTTTGGAACTACAATTTTCCTGTTAGCAGTTTTGGTCTACCACTTTACATCTTTATATGATTATCAGGAAAGCCCTTAATTCCGCTCACTCTTTTCTTGACTTCATTTATAAGTCTTAAGTTATTTATATGATTATCTGAAAGCACCTTACTAACCCTTTATCTTCCTTTTTAAGTAAGCCAGCATGCTTATATTCTTATTCATTTTCCTTTTTAAAATATGAATTATACCTCTAGCTTCTAACAACTCTGAAATTTCATTCATAGCTCAAGCACCTACAAGGCACTAACATGTTTAGAAGAGAAATGGCATAGCATAGAATTTTTCATTTTACATGAATCAAATCTAATTGAATCAAAAATCATGTGTATTGTCTCAGATAACGTACAATATAATAACAAATCAATTTTCTTTGTTAAAACATTGAACCCATAAATTAACTACAACACCTTTTGATGCAGTGCTGGGACTATAGCGCGTCTTCTAATGCGCCATATGTCACCATCAGCTGGGATGAGTCCCTTCCCCATGACAAATTCCAAAATCTCTGCTAATATACCCTTTAGATTAAAGAATAAAAGATGAGACAAACAATGAAGCAATATTAGCCCATCCAATACATAGGAAAACCAAAAAGTCCAAATAGTTTACCTTTGAATAAGACTTCGAGTTGTCCCTCAATATGTGCTTAGAAATGGAAGGATCAGAAACAATCAAAAATGACTGCAGCAATATCCCCAAATGATCAACAGGAAATCCATGATTAATTATCTCAGAAAACACAATATATTAGACACAAATTTAGGTGAAAAGAAAAATGAAACACAAACCTTTGGTCCAAAGGTTAGCCTGAAAATTCCACCATAAGTGAGATAAAGCTCAAACAGAGGGAGGAAGAAGGCCTCACTCCTGATGGCCTTAATTCCCCCTTTTGCCACTGGAATCTTAGGATAATCTTCAATGTCATCAGCCCATTTAAATAAGATTTCAAGAACCTCACCAGGAACTCCTAGTTTGGACAAACCGTTCCTCAATTGACAAGGAAAACTTGTTCCCAGAAACAAAAAGACATAAGAACATGCAAATTAATTGAAAATTTAAAATAAAAGAATACAGGAAACAGAAAACAGACTAAAAGGAATATATCACATTCACCAACATGAATCTAATTTAGCCAATCCACATGACATGCAAGATAACAAAAGAATTTAAGAACACCAAGTCCAAGATGATTCTCACCACAATTAGTTGAAAATCTAAGAAAGGAAAAGAAAAATCTAAATCCTTTTTTCTTTAACAAGAAATATTAAAGAAATATTCCCAGAGTTATTAATCATCACAATCACAATAACAATTAAAGGGTGAAAAAAAATACAAGAATTATTAGAAAAGCCAGTCACCCAGATTTCTGAACACTGAATTCTCCCGGACCAATCCTAGCAGACAATTCGGCCCGGCGTTTCTCTTCTAGTAAACGTTCCACACTTTTAACACCATCGTCAACTGAATCAGGCTCTCTCCCATTAGAGGATGACCCGCATTTTACCATTCTAAACTGAGATGTCCCTGAAAAATCCCATAAAACAAGCAAAATGAAGCTTAAAAAAATCATAATAGAAAATAAGCAGAAAAAGAAGTTTCTAAAGTTTAAACATACCATAAGGTTTCAAAGGAAAAGCTGTGGATTTGGGTTTGGTTGAATGAAGTTGAACAAGAGGAAAAACTGGAGTGGCAGCCATAATTCATTAGCCTGCCAATGAAATTGGTTCTATTTTGTCTTCTGGAAAAATGAAATGAAGATAATAATGAAAGTGAAATGTGGCGGGTCCTCCAACTCTCAAACTCTGTCTTATGTCTCAACCGCAAAAAAAACAGCAAGTCTGACCAGGGAATCTGGATTACTTTAGATACCGTTTCATCGAATCACCATTTTCCAATTCATCATATATTATTCTTTTTAGTGAGGTAGCTTGTCGTTGTCTGTCAAAGTTATCTTGGGTTTAAATAATGAGAATTTTTATGTTAATTTAGAATTCGTTTTTTTTTCTCTGGCGGTTACACCATGTTTGTAACCGTTTTTCACGAGGGTTCTGTCTTGTGAAAGTACAAGTTTGTTTACTGTTTTGTCTACGTTCTCTTGTAGTCTGTATTTTCAATCTGCAATCTTCCAAATTTCACAAACCCTGTCTGTTTGTTTGTTTGTTTTCATACAAAATGGCTGAAACCTTAGATAAAGTTTGGTCCAAACTTCTCTAATTGAGACGGTGCAACCTCATGTGATCATCGTTAAGAATTGGGTAGTTAACACCATGGAACAAGGAGAGAGTTGTTAGGTGGAACAACTGTTCACCAAATGTGCTGTTAATTTGGATGCCATGCAAATTGTGTTCTACAATGTCTGGAGGATCTTCAAAAGTCCCAATTAATACGTGAAGTTGGTGAATAAAACGTTTTTTTTTTTTAGATCTATAGGGCCCAATCCTGGTCTTTCAATAAATCTCTATTAGTGTTGAAAGACTTTGATGGATTACTTGCACCTAGTGACATCAATATGTTTCATTGTCCGTTTTGGGTGCAAATCCATAGTTTTCCATTAGGGATGATGAATCCTTTTAATGGTGCAGTTCCTGGTGAAATCATAGGAGAGGTGGAGGAAATCGACATGCAGGGTGATAATATGGCATGGGGAAAGTGGTTAAGGGTTTGGGTTAATATTGATATTCGAAAGTCTCTAAGCAAAGGGATAAGGATTGTATTGCCTGATAACAGAGGAACTCAACTAGATTCCTTCCCTTGTGAACATCTTCTTGATTTTTACCTTTTTTGTGGTTGTCTAGATCATCATGAAACTGATTGCATGGTGGCTATAAAACAGAAGAAAGAAACAGGGACAGTTGTTCATGGCTTTGGTTCATTTATGTTGGTTGACATGCCTAAAAACTTCTCAAGTTTTACAGGGATACATAGTTCCTTATTTACTTATATGGATACAGATGTCCGTAATGTACAGGGCCGGATCAGGGATCTTTACTGTCATCCACATGTTGGGGAATCTTTACCTAGAGAACAAAGGTTAATATTAGGGTGTCATGGGTGTCATTGGGAAAGACGGTATCGAGGGTGTTGTAATATCTTTATTTGTGTGGACTAATTAAGTGTAATTAACTTCATATAATATTTAATTAGTAGTATAATTTTGTATAAAGTGTGACTCATAATTAATTATATTAAATATATAATATATGTGTATAAACCTATAATGGGATGAGTTTATACATGAATCCTATAAGGGGAGGTCCCTACTCTCAACCTCTATATATATATGAAGCTGGCCCATTGAGTTTCATATCTTTCAACAAGGGATGAGAGTAGCTCTCTCTCCTCTCTCTCACTACTCTCCTTCTCACTCTCTCGTTTTCTTTCCGTTTTAGGTCCGAAGGCAGTCAACGGAAAGTTATCGGAGAGGGCTTCAACAATACGGTAATATAGGATAGCGAGATTGAGCTCTCGCCCGCATCTATGTTAGTTTTATTGCGTATTAATTTCGTGTTAGTGACTTGGTGAGATTAAACTAATTTCAACAATTGGTATCAGAATCAGACTCACTCTAAGGTCACTAACCATTCTTGTTTGAAGCTGAGAAGCCATAAAAGCTTCCATTTAAGCTTTTGTATTTTCGAATTTTGTGAAACTCATCCGATTTTCATGTGTTTTTGGCTTAAAAATTATAGATTTATTGTTGTAGAGCAATTTCGGATGAAAAACACATAAAAAAATGACATAAAATGAGCTAAAATGGTGAAAACCTAAATGGATCGAGTGGAAAAACCCGTTTGCAGTGAAACGGGCGAAGGAGAAGGCGAGCGCGTGGTGAGAGGCGCGGTGGGCGCCCCTTTTTTGTTATGCGGGTGCGTGTAATGCACGTGCTTGCTTATGGAAATTAAAAAAAAAATTTGGGCCATTTTTGATGCTGGGCCCTCTTTTTGGTATTTGGGCTGCACATTTTGGACCATTGTTTTACTATTTTGGGCTGTTTTTGGGTTTTTTATTTTAGGTCGATTTTGGGATTTTTTTTGTGGTCCATCTTGTTTAATTTAAATTAAGACTTGTAATTTAATTAAGTAGGCCTTAATATTTAATTAATTTAGGCCAAAATTAATTATGTAATATTATGGCCATTATTTATTTATTTATTTATTTTTAATTGGCCATTTAGTATTAACTTAATTTTGGGTAATTAAATTAGTTAATTTTAGAGCCATTTTGCCTAATTAACTTGGGGGCCATATTGATTAATTAATTTTATTTGGCTATTAAATTTAGATTAATTTGTGGCTATTTTGTATAATTAATTAATAGGCCATTTTGAGTTATGGTTTTAAGGGCCATTTTGATTAATTAATTATGAGCCATTTGGTTAATTAATTTTTTTGGACAATTTTGGATATTTAATAGCCATAATTAATTGTTAAGCCCAAAATTAATTAAGTATAAGTGAATTTTTTGAATGAATTAATTTTGGGGTAAATTTTGGATATTCAATTACCCATTTAATTCATAATTCACTTAATTTTAAAATATATACCCATGCCCATAAATCATTATTAATTGGCCAAATTAAATAAGTTTAAATAATTTATTTGGGTATTTTGTTTGAGCCATTTTGGATTATGGTTTACCCATTTCGTTAATAATTTATTTAAACAAATAAACTCTCTAAAAATGATATTACCTTATTATTTGAATATTCACATTTATGTGAAATTAATAATTAATTAATATTGAGCATGAAATTACTACATATGCTCCAGGAATTGCATATTTTGGATTAGTTAATTTTGGTTAATTAATTATGTGAATATTCTTAAAATTAAAAATCATTAATTGGATTGATAGTACTTGCCTGTCGCGAGAATAGTCATGAAGATTTTTTGATGATTTATTCTGATAATTTTAAGGATATAATAATAATAATAATAATAATAATAATAATAATAATAATAATAAGACAATGCATAGTGATAGTTGCAGTTGCATAATTTACTAAGATCTTTAGAAGTGGCTAGTCTCTCTCTGTCGGATTGTTAGTTGCTTTTAGAGATGCTTGGGACTGAGAGGATTCTGGTTGGGATATGACACGGTCTTCCTACCCTATCGGTGGGCGATCATTCAGGTTGTATTCAACTAGTTTTGTTTTATCCTCTGTAGTGTATTGTGGAATAAAATTGATATTTATTGAATTATTCCACTAGCCTCCATGTTTGTGCAACTATCACATATAAAAAAAAATTTCTAGCAGGATCAAATTATATAGATAGTATGAATCGCTCTCTATAGTTAGGGATATATTGAACTAGGAAGTAACCCTGAGAGTTGACCCATCTACTATACCCAATAATATGAGCTTGTTGAGGACAAAATATTTGGAATTTCGGGAACACTTAAGTGACAATTCTCTGATTATATAGGGTATACCATAAATGAATACATCAGAGAAAGTGTTTCAGTTAATGGTAAACAAGAAGTATATATGGATGCCATTAGAAAATAGTTTGCATAAGATCGATAAAAGTTGTTATAGGATTTTGATTCCATGTATGGCAGGTTCAGTACCACTTCCTTCTGGGGTAGAGAGTGGGAGATCTTCCAAGTTTATAGATCTCATTTAGTATACCTTAATGGACAGAAGGAAGTGTGACATTTTAATATCAAAATTGATATTGTCATCCAATATTTAGAGATCTTTCTAGTTAACAGATCTTATTCAGTTATAATGATGACATATGCCAAATATTATTGCCAAAAGGAAATAGTATTAAGAGGTCTTAATAAAATGTCATTTTAGAAGAAGAAATTTGCCAAGTTTGCTTCCTATTCTGGTTCCACCAACACCTTTAAATATCAAAGTGTGCCACTTCTGTAATAATCCTGGGCACAAGAGGGTAGATTGCAAAAGTCCTCTAGATTGGGATGTGTAAAAGAAATTCCGTTAGCCTTTATTTTGATCCAATCTAGGAGATATACCCTCTAACTATTGATGTTTGGATACCGGTGCTATTGTTGATAAAACCATAAGCAACCAGAGATCGAATAAGGGAAAACTGTTGTGAATTGGGGTTATAGAGTTAGAATCCATACTGAAAACATTCCCAGTTCTTTGTTACATTTCGTAGACAGTTTTGGAATTACTGTTAGTTGATACTTTTCATTCTGATAACAGAAATGTATTTCTAATTAGTAACAACATGTGTACTGATTCTGGCATTTTGCGTGATGGATATATAGTAGACTTATACCCCAATATTAGGTAAATTTCTTTAGTTGTAAATAAAGTGACTGTTGATTTTGATTATGATAGAATAAATAAGAAATCTATCAAGTTGTGGCATGAGTTAGGAACATTTCGAGGCACATGAAGAGATTGTATTAAGGGAGATCTTACTGCTAATATTAAGGATATGATTAGCAGATATGGAAATGATTAGACGCTTATATGTACCGACATTTGTAGATCATTTCCACATATTGTATTTAGTGGATATAAGTGTTTCATCACTTTACTAAAGACCATTTCAATGTAGGTCATATGGAGTAATAGATCTGATCTTGTAGAGACCTTAGGCATTCTGATTAATTCTGCTGCGCTGCTTAAGGCAATGATTAGATAGCAGTGATGAATGTTGTGCTCGGTATAATGAAGCTAGGCGAGATCATATATTGATTTTCAGATTAAGTGCACTGTATAATTATGTATTGACGCCTAGTATACTGTGCTTGGAATACCGATAAGGATGAGATTGCAGTAATAATCATTCGTACATTTTGATGTGGTACGATTTCTGTTGAAACACTTCAAATATCCAAAATTTAGATGGAGTGAAATTGTGAAAACTGTAACTCATGTTCTAAGTTGATCTCCAAGCAAAATCAGTTCTTAGATTCATCTTAAGTTGTAGTCAGACACTAAGCCAAGTTTGTGTCGCTTTTCTGTGTTTAGGGTTATAAAGTCAGGCAATAGGCCTATAACCCATAGTCAAGAAAACTTGACGAAAAAACTATCAGTGGCAATTCTGTTGATTATTACATCGGCTAGAAAGATTCTAGATTTTGTTTTCTCATTATGTGACACTAGAATCATTAAGTCTGACAATGCAATCTATTTAGAGGATAACTGAAAGAGTAAGAGTTATGAACTCCACAAAGTCAATTATTGAAATACATTTTGTTGTGTCAGTCCTATATATGCGTTATCTTTTGATGGTAAAAAGGCCACAAACCAAAGGAATCAAAGGTTGATCTCAATACTGTATATCTAAACCTGCACTTGACCTCACAGATGAACATGAATGCAAGATTCATGTGTCTTCTGATTCTGATGTTTGTCAGAAGGCTATATTGAACCGAACTCTTAGAGTTGAATATTAGTCACGTAGGATAAGTAAGCATCTATATTGCATAAGGATGCATGAGATCTATTTTTGTTGTCACATCATTATAGACCAAAAGAGACTATAAAGATTAGGTAGAAAGTTTAAAGTGAAATTTGGCCAAGGCTTTAAATAAACAGAAGGAATTAGTTTTATGAAAAGTCCTTCTCTCCTGTTTTCTACCTAAGATCCTTTTTTTTGAACCATGATAGCAATTGGTAACTCATTTTGATTAAGAGCTACATCTTGGAAAGTAAAATATCTAAATGGAGCAACCTAAAAGTTTGTAGTTCCTAAGAAAGAACATACAGTATGTGAACTCAAGGAGTTCATTTGCGAACATTAAAAGGCATCCAAATTATAATATATAAAGTAATGAGATTGTCGCTTTGAGGAGAACATTGTCGTTTGATATTTGGATTCATTACAAGGCCAGTGGGAGTAGTTATGTGCTTACTATGCTATAAATTGATGATATCACATAGCAGCCTATGACACTTACTTAATGTATGAGACAAGGTTCATGTCACTTCAGGATGAAGAATCTAAGTGAGGCTTTATTTAGTTTTAAGGATTCAGATTCTTCGTGACAGATTTATAGGCATACAATATTGGTCTCAAGGAAACCTACATTATGTGTGTTGAGTAGGTTTACTGTATATTGTTTTCCTATTAAGGCGCCATTTAGTAAAAAGTGACATATTGTGAAAATCTCAAAGTCCTCAAAAGTGAAAATGAAAGAGCTCATGTCGAATGTTATGTATGCCTTATTGTGGGTTATTACTATATGCTCAAGTTTATGCACATTTGGATATTGTGTATGTTATAGGTGTATTTCGAAGATACTTGAGCGATCTTGCAAATAGAAAACTGGAAGCTGAAAAGAGAGTATTTAGATATCAACAAATCTGACATTTTGGGATTAGTCAAATATTTTGATGTTGATTTTGCAAGCTATCCAGATGTTGAAAATTATTTTGGTCATATATTTGTGGACATAAAGGAGCTGTAATTTGAAAAGTGTGAAGCAAACACTTACAGCATCCTTGATTATGGAGGCTAAATATGTAGCATGTTGTAAAGCAACATGATGGGCCATTTAGGTTGCAGAATTTTGTTTCAGGGCTGTTTTTCTGTGGTTGCCATTTTGAAGTCCTGGAGATGTACTGTGATAATACTACAGCGAGTACTTTCTCTCTCAAAATGCTAGGAGTTCCTTACACTCCAAATATTCAGATATCATCATTCGGTTTGTCAGAGAGAAAATAATGGAATCTATTGCTTGATTGGATTGTAAAGCACATGGTTAAAGAGTTCATTCTGAGTAACTGAAAGTTTGGCTGCTAAAGTGCTTTGACGACATAGCACTTATATGAGACATATGGAGCCATTTGCTGCATTAAGTAAGTGGGAGCTCTATAATGAAATTAACTGTAGTTGTGTGGATGGATTCCTACTTACCATATATGCATATTTTATTTTGCACGCATTCTGGTGAATATGGCATTCTGTTGGATAAGACATTCCGTGTTAGTCTCATATGCTTCCGTTGAAGCAGTGCATCATTCGATTTAGATGCATGGACCTAATGGAAATGAATATTGATTTTGTTTTTCATATCATTTCCATTTCACACTTACTACTATTTTGTTATAGTCTTTATGAGTTTATGCATTTGTACCCTGTCGGTATGATGCATTCTGAAGCTTATAAAGGCTTGTTGTTGTTGTTAAAGTATTTGTAAGTCTACACATTTGTATCCTTTCGATACAATGTATTTAGAGGGCTTACGAATACATACTATTATTATATGATGATTTCGTTAATTAACTTAACTGTCCAAGTGGGAAAATGTTGTAATATCCCTATTTGTGTGGACTAATTAAGTGTACTTAAATTCATATAATATTTAATTAGTAGTATAATTTTGTATAAAGTGTGACCCATAATTAATTATATTAAATATATAATATATGTGTATAAACCTATAATGGGATGAGTTTATACATGAATCTTATACGGGGAGGTCCTTACTCTCAACCTCTATATATATGAGGTTGGCCTATTGAGTTTTATATCTTTCGACGAGGGATAAGAATAGCTCTCTCTCCTCTCTCTCACTACTCTCCTTCTCACTCTCTCGTTTTCTTTTCGTTTCAGGTCCGAAGGTAGTCAACGGAAAGTTATTGGAGAGGGCTTCGACAATACGGTAATATGGCATAACAGGATTGAGCTCTCACCCGCATCCAGGTTAGTTTTATTGCGTATTAATTTCGTGTTAGTGACTTGGTGAGATTTAACTAATTCCAACGGAGCGGACATGTTGTTAATCTCCCTTCTAAGTTACATGATGTGGGTGTCTCTGAAGGAATTGATCTCTAAATCATGAAGACTTATCAACCAACCCTATCGAGAGGAATAAGGCTACTAGTGTGGAACTATTGAGGGTTGGGGTCCTCTCAATTGGTTCATGAAATGAACAGAATGGTCAGAATACACAAACCGCAAATCCTCCTTTTGAGTGAGACAAAAATGAAAAAAAAGGAACAAATGGAATGGTTGCACTACATATGGGGTTTCTATGGTTCATTTGTAGTGGCTTGTAATGATAGAGCAAGAAGGTTGTCTTTAATATGGGAGGAAGATATTGGAATAGAAATTAAATGTCATTCTAAATACCATGTGGATGTTCACATTTCACAAGCAAATGCAAAGCAGCCATGGAGATTCATTAGATTTTATGGAAACCCGATAACACATATGAGATATGAATCATGGGATTTCCTTTCTCAATTATGCTAAGGTGTTGGTATCCCATGGTTTGGCGTAGGAGACTTCAGTAAAATTTTATGTACCGAAAGACGAAGTGGTCTTATGAAAAAAAAAGCCAATTGGATGCTTTCAGGGAAGAGGTGGATGCGTGAGAGTTTCTTGAATGTCTTGTACAATGGTCTTGATTTACCTAAAGCAGGGGATGTGTTAAGGGGAAGATTGAAGAACGATTGTCATTTGATATCTACGAAATAGTGCGTAACATATCTCTCACTTAGATCTGCACCACCTCTACCACTACAGCACATGTTAATTACTATTGGATTTGCAAACAATTGTCATTTTGTTTAGGTATGTGTCGTAACGACTTTAGGCCCTAGGCCTAACCGCTAGACATAATTTCAATGGAGTCGCCACCAATCATTTTTAGCCTAGGTGTGATTGGTCACCTATCCTGATTTAAGGATAAGGATTGATCTTCTTTTCAGATTTAGGGTTCGGGGGTCGATTACGTGTGAGGAAGGTGTTAGCACCCTCACAACGCCCATTCTAGAATGGTACCTAATTAATCTTGTGCTATCTTAAGACGGTTTTGTTTGAATAATCTTAATTTGTCGTATTTTTTTTATTTTATTCCAAATAATTAAATATTGGTAAATTTTCTAAGAAACTCTCCATCATTCTGGCGGAATTTCTTGAAAATTTATCCTCACCTCAGGAGTATTCAAGTAGTACCATTTGACTTACTTGAAGAGGCTCCGTCGTCGGATTCATTAAATGTCTTATTTGAAATTTCCTGGTTTATTTTATCTAAGGTTAATTTTAAATTATACTCCTCATTTAATTTTACTTTAATTCTCTTATTTTATTAATAATTTATACCAACTTTATTTATTTAAAATTATTTTAATTTGAGAAATAAATTCAGATTACCAATATTGGAAATCTCTCTTAGTCTTCCATCATTCTGGTGAGACTTCAAGAAAAATTCTCACCTAAAGAATTCCAAATGTCAACCATTTGTGACTCTTTGGACTCTTATCATCGGAATAATTTTTATTTAATTTCAATTTATTATTAAATCTTATGTTTTATTATTATTAAAAAATATTAAGATATAGATAATTAATATTGAAAATTTTACTTAAATCTTCCATCATTCTGGCAAGATTTAAGAAAATTTTCTCACCTAGAGATTTCCAAATGTCAACCATTTGTGACTCTTTAGAATCTCATCATCGGAAATTCAAATTTATTATTTGCATTTATCTTTTTATTTATCTATTTTCATTGTTTGTTATTCATTTAGTTAAAAAAAAAAAAACTCTTCTAATAACATTAAAGTTTATGTATGAAACTCCTTTCAATATACAAACGAATTCTTTTAATAAAAAAAAACATAAAGTCTTTTATTAACATTTTATACGTGCAAGCACATAAAGACCTTTGTTGTTTTACTTTACCTTTTATACATCATTCCCATTATATTTTTTATGGCATAGATAAACGAAAACAAAGTCTGCAAGTGGAGAATGTACCTTAAGAAGACCAAAATGTTTACACCTTCCCTTTTTCTAGCAGAGCTCGACAGCAAACAATGATGATGATGCACGGTAGGGAGGCTCGGGCAAGGAACAAGCAAGGGACGAAACTCAGTAGCAGTGCAAATTAATAAGTATAAAAAAACTTCTTTTACCTCACGTCACCTTCCTTTCTTTTCTCTGTACTTTCCTTTGTTTTCTATTCTCTCTTTTTGATCTTTTTTTCTATTACACGTTCTTTCCTTTTGTTTCTCTGGTTTCACGTGGCTTGTGAAGGTGGCGTTAGCAGCATGCGGCACTAGAGATGAAGCCGAACAGGAACGCAGCAGCAGCAGTGAGGCGTGGGCAGCAGCTTAAGGGTGGTAGATGGAGGACTCCTTAAAGCAGCAGTAACGTGAAGATAATGGTGATATGCAGGCCAGGTAGCAGGGAAGATGGCGCGGTCAGGTGAGAAGCCACTTCCTCAAACAGAAGCAAATGGCAGATGATGCACGCCGAACAACAACTGACGTAGTTGTTAGCAGACCGGCCAGATGGATAAGTAAGGCACAGAGCAGGGTGGAACGGGGTGTGACTGAAACACTGGAGTGTGCAAGGAGGTGTGGTGATCTGGGCAACAAGGGTAAGCAAATACAGGTAGCAAGTGACAGCAACAAGGACGCACAGCAAAGACGTGAACGATGGATACAAGGGGAAACGGTGTTGGATTAGCAGAGGTAATGGCAACCGTACAGAGCAAAAGATGGTGAGCCACGATGCAGCCAAGTGCGACAATGATGGTGTGAACCTATAACGGTGGCTGTGACGGCAACAATGATGCAGCAACAGGTGAAGGATGGGAAGGAGCAATGGGGAACAGTGCAAGTAGGACCGTGCGGCAGTGTAGGAGAAGTGTGACTTGGGTTGAAGAGGACGAGGCAGCAAGGATGAACGATGGGATGATGAGCGGAGGATACTGCAGCGAGGAACCTGGCTGTGGTGATGAAGTTGGGGCAGTGGCCAAGGTTTTGAGGATGAAGGTTGATCAGGGCAGGGTGGCTCGGTTGCAGTGGAAGGTGGCGATGGCCAGTGGCTGTGCAGGAAGCTCGGGTGAAGAAAAAAAAACAGCAGCCAATCTTTTAGGTTTTTTTTTTTTACGGTTTTCCTAGGGTTTCTGTAGGTTTTTTTTTTTCTAGCCGTGTTCCCTTCTAGGTTTTCCTTTCTTCTAGGGTTTCTCCTCCCCTTTGCTTTTATAACCATTTCAGCTTGTAATATTTTAAGAAAAGAAGCAAACTTCCCCCTTTTGATGCTTAAATCGTGGCTGTCATCATGAAATTCATATTCTTGATTTATTTCCTTTATATTGCAAATTATTATCTTCATTTTTTGGCAACAAATCAACCAAGTCAACTCTTTAAATGGTCAAGGTGTGTGAATGTAAAATTCGGCTCCCCTTTTACATCTAAATCAAAAGCCTTTATTTTTTCATTTATTTTCTTTGACTTTCCTTCTTTTGCTTTTATTCATTTCCATTTTATTTTTGATGATCAATCTTCGAGTCATTCAAAATTGTTTTTTTTTATTCATTTAAAAATTATTCGGACAAAATTAGGTGTCTACAGCTGCCCCTCTTTGCGCTTTGCTGTGAAACAGTAATGGTGCAAAGACATAGACAACCATTTTGTTCGAATGCAAGACCTATCAATGATTTTTTTTTTGTAAAATATGATATTTCCTAGCCATCTCTCACATAAAGCTAAGGAATAAATGCCAAATGAAATTTCCTAACCTTTTTCTCTTATAAAGATTGAGGAATTAATGCAAAATGAAGTTTCCTAGCCTCTTCTATCATAAGACTAAAGAATGAAATTTCCTAATCATAAGATTAAGGAATGCGAAACATGAATTTTCCTAGTCTTTCCTATCATAAGACTAAGGAAATGAATGTAGAATGAGATTTCCTAATCCTTTCCATCACAAGATTTAGGAATGCAAAGTGAAATTCCTAGTCTCTCCTATCATAAGACTAAGGAATGCAAGATGAAATTTTTCTAGTCTCTCCTATCACAAGACTAAGGAACGCAAGATGAAATTGCCTGGTCTTTCCTATCATAAGACTAAGGAAAACAAAATGAATGGGATTTCCTAATCTTTTCTATCACAAGATTAAGGAATGCAAAGTGAAATTCCTAGTCTCTCCTATCATAAGACTGAGGAATGTGAGATGAAATTTCTTGGTCTTTCCTATCATAAGACTAAGGAATGCAAAGTGAATGGGATTTCCTAATCTTTTCTATCATAAGATTAAGGAATGCAAAGTGAAATTCCTAGTCTCTCCTATCATAAGACTGAGGAATGTGAGATGAAATTTCCTGGTCTTTCCTATCATAAGACTAAGGAATGCAAAGTGAATGGGATTTCCTAATCTTTTCTATCATAAGATTAAGGAATGCAAAGTGAAATTCCTAGTCTCTCCTATCATAAGACTAAGGAATGCAAGATGATCATGGAATAAAAGCTCCTCTCAACAGAGGCTTTGAAACTTCTGAAACACAAAGAGCTCCTCTCAACAGAGGCAATGAAACTTTTGACACAAAAAGCTCCTCTCAACAGAGGCAATGAGACTTTGAAAACAAAAAGCTCCTCTCAACAGAGGCAATGAGACTTTGAAAACAAAAAGCTCCTCTTAACAGAGGCAATGAGACTTTGAAAAACAAAAAGCTCCTCTCAACAGAGGCAATGAGACTTTGAAAACAAAAAGCTCCTCTTAACAGAGGCAATGAGACTTTGAAAAATAAAGCTCCTCTCAACAGAGGCAATGAGACTTTGAAAACAAAAAGATTTCATTCAGAATGCCAGTTAGCATGGGCTTGACTGGGCTTAACTTTCATTTTGATGCCAACAATATTGGGCTTCATCCTCCTCTAAGGTGCCAGCTAAACTGGACTTTGCTCTCATCTAAAGTTTTTTTCAAAAAGTTTTTTTTCCATCATCTTCTCATCATTTTTCAAATTACCATCTCTTATACTTTCTCTTTTCCTCAAAATTTTTCATCATTCAGAATTTCTTATCCCAATGTCTTAAATATTTCAATGTCAAAATGCACTATTGAAATGTCATGCATATAATGAATGCCATGAATACCATAGATGCTATGAATGTTATGTACATGTCAATGCCATGCCCCCTGAATTATTCCATGAATGTATGTAAATGCAATCTCAATTGTGGTAACAAGATTCTCAAGCTCATCTCATTTTCCTCCAGTTCCACATATCTGCTGGATTCTTCTTATTCAAATCTTCTATCTACGCTGCTCATCCCACCTTCTATTGAGTCTTGGTCCAATTATGCTTTAAGACCTGCCATCATGCTTTCAGATTTATATCTTCATCATTTCTTATTTTTGTTTCTTTCTCTCTTTTAGTAATGCAAGATTTCTCAAAAGAATATTTTTTTTTCAAAAATTTACCCAAAAAAGGTTACCAATATTTATTTATTTTCCTTCCAACTCGACCACCAATGTAATGCACTCATACATCTTCTCAATTTATTATAAGGATGGAATGAATTTAAAATAATCATGAGAGATATGGGTATTCATTCTTAGAAAAGGAACGTGAAATCAAGAAAAATCAATGGGCCAGTTTGTTTGGAATAGGGTTTTCAGTATCCATTTAATAAGCATTCTGACAATTTCAATCAAGTCAATCTAAAATTCTTTTCCAAAAGCCCACTTTTTATTGATATGTTCTTTCATGTAGTGTCTGCCAATCTTGCCCTCGTATCAAAACTTTTTGATGCTGACCTTCTTCCTAAGCCGCCCTTTCAGGTTTTCAACTTAGGTGCCCCCTCATTTGATTCAAACTGCCCTTTTCGAGTTTTCAATTTGAGTCCTCCTTTTTCTTTTTTCTTGTTTTTTTCTTTTTTTCATATTTTTTCTTTTTTCTTTTCTTCATTTTCAACTTCATTGGCTTCGACAATCTTCAACCTTCAGTGCTCAATCCAAATTAATGCCCCCTAATAGGCATTCTCGATTTTGATCTAGGATATCTTCTAAAGCTCTTGGACTTCTCCATTCAACTTGATCTACTTCTTTATCTCCATTGAACCTTCAAAAGATCGTTATCTCATTGTACAAGTATGTTTTCATTCAACGCATGATTCTTCAATTCAAGCATTTACATTTGATCAAAATGGGCTTTTAAAGGCACGTAATGTAGGCTCATGTGAGGGTTTATGAAAGAAAAGGATATAGTAGGCCCAAAATGTGTTTCAAGGTTTACAAACCAAAGGATCACTTTCTTATGAAGTAAATCATTTGAGCATTTTGCCCCATTCTAATTCACTCATATCTTTTTTCTTTCTTTCTCTTTTTTTGTTCTTTTAGGGTTCTTTGTATTCAAACCCTTTTCTTTCTTTTTTTTTTTTACAAAAATGGGCTTTTTTTTTTTATTCATCATGAACACTTTCATTTTTGCCCCCAAAAATTCTTTATTTCATCTTCTTTGCCCCCAATGTGGAGGGTGATCCTTGGTGGGTTATATTACAAGAATACATAATAAGCTCAAAGGGGTAATCAAAGGATAATTTTACTCACGCTTGAAGGATAGTGAAAGAAGGCCATTTATCATTTCAAATGCAAATACTCTCTTTAAAGATCATTTACTGAACAAATACAAACTTGTTAGAAAACTTCTGTAAGAGGTTGACCTTTTCTTATACCATCAAATTAGGTGAAAATTGTGAACAAATTTTCTTCTTTCTTACTTGGACACCTTGGCAGATTGACAATCCATTAGCAAAAGTGGTTCTTTCAAATTTGAATTCCAGATTTATTGACATCATTATCATCATGTTCATTATTTGGATACTTGTGAATGAAAGATATGGTGAGTATGTGAGAAATGGCAAATGAATAGAATGAGAAAATGACAGTGCATCACACTAGTCGCTTTATTGAAAGGGAAATAAATAAAAGTTAGCCCATACATAAAACTTTATTTCGTGCTTATGGGCTTAAGCACTTTTAAAAAAAAAAACTATCTTGCATTACTAAAAAAAATTCTGATAAATCTCCAAACTTGCATGGCTTAAACTCCTTTCACCTCAAAAGAATCATCCCTCATTTCCATGGTTGGGCAATGGATTCGCATTCACAGTCGGTTCCCCCTTTGTTTCAAAGTGCAATATGCCGGCTTTTATCAAACCTTGCACCCTATACTTTAAAGCAGTGCAATTCTCCAAGGAGTGACCCGGATTCCCAAAATGATACTCACATCGAGCATTCTCATTATACCATTTTGGATATGGAGGCTTGAGAGGTTCCGCATAAACTGGGGCAATGAGTTGCTCTTTGATTAGTTTTGGGTACAACTCGGTATAGGTTATGGGAATTGGATCAAGGGGAGCTTTTTGTTGTTTTGGCCATGCCCCCCTAGGATTGCTTTCTTGTTTGTTGGATTGGGCAACTGATTGGGTATTTGGTGCAGGTGTTTGAGGGTGAAAGTTAGGCTGAGCATTAATTTGCGGATATGACTGGTAAGGGTATTAAACAGGATAATATGGTTGTGGCATGGGATAAGAATGTCGTGGAGTGTATCGTCCATGTTGCCCCCCATTTATAACAGCATGGGCATCCTCTTCCCTCCTTCTGTTGGCTCCTCCTTTCTTCTCAGTATTGTTAGGAACTTCAATCTTGCCACGCTTGATCGCATTCTCAATGATCTCCCCGGATAACACCATATCAGCAAAATTCTTGGTGGCATTGCCTATCATCCTATCATAATATGGAGCCTTTAAAGTGTTCACAAATAGGATGGTGAGCTCCTTTTCTGAAAGAGGAGGTTGCACTTCTGCAGCTACATCGCGCCACCTTTACGCATATTGCTTGAAGCTTTCATTGGCTTTCATCTCCATGTTTTGAACTGATAAACGGTCAGGGGCCATATCAGCAACATGTCGATATTGGGTCGTGAACGCCCTTGCTAAGTCATTCCATGTGGTAATCCGGGTTTTGTCTAATTGATTGTACCACTTGGCAGCAGATCCAGTGAGACTTTCTTGAAAAATGTGAATAAGGAGCTTATCATCTTGAGCAAAAGCAGCCATCTTGAGACAATACATAATAAGATGAGACCTAGGGCAAGAAGTTCCATTGTATTTCTCAAACTCTGGTGCTTTGAACTTGGGTGGAATAATCAAGTCTGACACCAAGCACAACCCAGTAGCATCCATGGAACCATAAAAGTCTAAGCCTTCAATAGCTCGAATCCTTTCTTCCAACATATTAATCTTTTGTTGTGACTTCGCCTCATCTTTCTCTTCTACTTGTTTGGCTTTCAACTTCTCAATTTCCCTTGGGTCATCTAAGTCAGGCACCTCAATGGGATCAGTAGATTTTGCGCCTTGGGAAGGATGGGTGGCCCCTTGGAATTGAGCTTGTCCAAACACTTGGGGTATAGCAGCGTAAGCAGGTGGATATCTTCTTTCTTGAGATGTTTGACTTGGAAATGGACCAAATCCAGGAGGATAGGTAGGATCTTCCATACTGTGTTGTTGAACCCCTTGTTGGACTGCAGCTTCCTCTACTACTCCTTTGCCCTTGCTTAGATTTTTCAATAATTCTGTAATTTGGGCCAGTTGCCCCCTCATTTCCTCTTGAGCTTTTTCCATTTTCTCCATGCGCGTGCTTGATTCTTCTTCCATGATCTTAGCTCGATAACGAGTGTTGTGTGAATGAACTTTTGGTCGAGCTATCTTCAAATCTTTTATTACCACAATTAAGAATTTATCATTTCACATGTGGTGATGCTTGAAAAATGAATGAAGATGAATGAATGAACAAAATGCTACATGTGTTTGGAAAAATAATGCATGGAAATGTTTTGCTAAAGAACCTATGATTCCCTATTAGTGTCTCACATGTCAAACAAAAGCAAACATACATGATCAAAGATATGTCCTGAGCAATAGGTATTTTCTATGGGTTAACATGACTTTATCCAAAGTTGGCACTCTTAAGTTTACTATATGTTTGGTTTGGAGTTCTAGAGGACAAGAGGTTCTCAAATTGTTCCTTACTGACGTCTACACTAGACTAGTAAGACACCCCAATCCTCACCCATGACAGGCTACAAACGGAAAGGGTTCAATTTGAGTGGGAGTATTTCGCTAGCCATTGCGGAGGTTACCACCTCACGAGAGCGTAGGTACTATACTCCCTCCTAAAAGGGACAAGCTCGGGTATAAAGCTTATGTCATGATATGCATGTGATGGTGTGTGTGATAATTTTTTTTTTTACATGCCATTCAACAAACATAATAATATCAATCAAATCAAAGTTATTCAAACAAAACCTAGCATAGCATCAAGATTAATTATTGGCTTGATCCTCTAAGTCCCCAGTGGAGTCGCCAAAGCTGTCGTAACGACTTTAGGCCCTAGGCCTAACCGCTAGACATAATTTCAATGGAGTCGCCACCAATCATTTTTAGCCTAGGTGTGATTGGTCACCTATCCTGATTTAAGGATAAGGATTGATCTTCTTTTCAGATTTAGGGTTCGGGGGTCGATTACGTGTGAGGAAGGTGTTAGCACCCTCACAACGCCCATTCTAGAATGGTACCTAATTAATCTTGTGCTATCTTAAGACGGTTTTGTTTGAATAATCTTAATTTGTCGTATTTTTTTTATTTTATTCCAAATAATTAAATATTGGTAAATTTTCTAAGAAACTCTCCATCATTCTGGCGGAATTTCTTGAAAATTTATCCTCACCTCAGGAGTATTCAAGTAGTACCATTTGACTTACTTGAAGAGGCTCCGTCGTCGGATTCATTAAATGTCTTATTTGAAATTTCCTGGTTTATTTTATCTAAGGTTAATTTTAAATTATACTCCTCATTTAATTTTACTTTAATTCTCTTATTTTATTAATAATTTATACCAACTTTATTTATTTAAAATTATTTTAATTTGAGAAATAAATTCAGATTACCAATATTGGAAATCTCTCTTAGTCTTCCATCATTCTGGTGAGACTTCAAGAAAAATTCTCACCTAAAGAATTCCAAATGTCAACCATTTGTGACTCTTTGGACTCTTATCATCGGAATAATTTTTATTTAATTTCAATTTATTATTAAATCTTATGTTTTATTATTATTAAAAAATATTAAGATATAGATAATTAATATTGAAAATTTTACTTAAATCTTCCATCATTCTGGCAAGATTTAAGAAAATTTTCTCACCTAGAGATTTCCAAATGTCAACCATTTGTGACTCTTTAGAATCTCATCATCGGAAATTCAAATTTATTATTTGCATTTATCTTTTTATTTATCTATTTTCATTGTTTGTTATTCATTTAGTTAAAAAAAAAACTCTTCTAATAACATTAAAGTTTATGTATGAAACTCCTTTCAATATACAAACGAATTCTTTTAATAAAAAAAACATAAAGTCTTTTATTAACATTTTATACGTGCAAACACATAAAGACCTTTGTTGTTTTACTTTACCTTTTATACATCATTCCCATTATATTTTTTATGGCATAGATAAACGAAAACAAAGTCTGCAAGTGGAGAATGTACCTTAAGAAGACCAAAATGTTTACACCTTCCCTTTTTCTAGCAGAGCTCGACAGCAAACAATGATGATGATGCACGGTAGGGAGGCTCGGGCAAGGAGCAAGCAAGGGACGAAACTCAGTAGCAGTGCAAATTAATAAGTATAAAAAAACTTCTTTTACCTCACGTCACCTTCCTTTCCTTTCTCTGTACTTTCCTTTGTTTTCTATTCTCTCTTTTTGATCTTTTTTTCTATTACACGTTCTTTCCTTTTGTTTCTCTGGTTTCACGTGGCTTGTGAAGGTGGCGTTAGCAGCATGCGGCACTAGAGATGAAGCCGAACAGGAACGCAGCAGCAGCAGTGAGGCGTGGGCAGCAGCTTAAGGGTGGTAGATGGAGGACTCCTTAAAGCAGCAGTAACGTGAAGATAATGGTGATATGCAGGCCAGGTAGCAGGGAAGATGGCACGGTCAGGTGAGAAGCCACTTCCTCAAACAGAAGCAAATGGCAGATGATGCACGCCGAACAACAACTGACGTAGTTGTTAGCAGACCGGCCAGATGGATAAGTAAGGCACAGAGCAGGGTGGAACGGGGTGTGACTGAAACACTGGAGTGTGCAAGGAGGTGTGGTGATCTGGGCAACAAGGGTAAGCAAATACAGGTAGCAAGTGACAGCAACAAAGACGCACAGCAAAGACGTGAACGATGGATACAAGGGGAAACGGTGTTGGATTAGCAGAGGTAATGGCAACCGTACAGAGCAAAAGATGGTGAGCCACGATGCAGCCAAGTGCGACAATGATGGTGTGAACCTATAACGGTGGCTGTGACGGCAACAATGATGCAGCAACAGGTGAAGGATGGGAAGGAGGCAATGGGGAACAGTGCAAGTAGGACCGTGCGGCAGTGTAGGAGAAGTGTGACTTGGGTTGAAGAGGACGAGGCAGCAAGGATGAACGATGGGATGATGAGCGGAGGATACTGCAGCGAGGAACCTGGCTGTGGTGATGAAGTTGGGGCAGTGGCCAAGGTTTTGAGGATGAAGGTTGATCAGGGCAGGGTGGCTCGGTTGCAGTGGAAGGTGGCGATGGCCAGTGGCTGTGCAGGAAGCTCGGGTGAAGAAAAAAAAACAGCAGCCAATCTTTTAGGTTTTTTTTTTTACGGTTTTCCTAGTGTTTCTGTAGGTTTTTTTTTTCTAGCCATGTTCCCTTCTAGGTTTTCCTTTCTTCTAGGGTTTCTCCTCCCCTTTGCTTTTATAACCATTTCAGCTTGTAATATTTTAAGAAAAGAAGCAAACTTCCCCCTTTTGATGCTTAAATCATGGCTGTCATCATGAAATTCATATTCTTGATTTATTTCCTTTATATTGCAAATTATTATCTTCATTTTTTGGCAACAAATCAACCAAGTCAACTCTTTAAATGGTCAAGGTGTGTGAATGTAAAATTCGGCTCCCCTTTTACATCTAAATCAAAAGCCTTTATTTTTTCATTTATTTTCTTTGACTTTCCTTCTTTTGCTTTTATTCATTTCCATTTTATTTTTGATGATCAATCTTCGAGTCATTCAAAATTGTTTTTTTTATTCATTTAAAAATTATTCGGACAAAATTAGGTGTCTACAGTATGGATCATAGTATATGTTATGTTACAATTGTTTCAATACTCTTAGTTTTGATATACATTTAACTGAATATGATTTGTTGCAGGTTGTTATGGATCTAAGAGAACAGTACCTCCAATTGTATGCAACTAGAATAGGTATCGAAATGATTGTGGTCGAGGGTGAGAGGTTTCATACGTACCTCGAATTAAGGATTTGAAGTCATTATTTTCGTCAAACACAGATGTTGCCACTCAATAAACTATCAAGCTAGATGAACCATGTTTAATCTTTCTTGTTGTATTTTTTTAATTTAAACATTATTGATTTTTTTATTTATAAGAAATTTATTTATTTATTCCTCCATTCTTATTATGCATGATACGTATTAACATTTATATATATGCGTGAAATCATTTCAAATACAAAATAAACACAAGGAAAAAGAAATTAACTTTTATATATATAACTATGTTCATAACACATCTCTACAAAACACTAGTCGAATCTAACTTTTCCTCCTCTTATGCCTAACATACACTATTGGTGAAGGAGCTGCATCTAATAGTGGTGGATCTACCATAGCCAGTGAAGGAGTTGAGTGTGATACAATAGGAGCTGACTCCGGTGGTGGAACTACCTTTGATTCTGTAATACGCGAAGGTTGATGTGGTTGTCAAGTCCATTGCACAAGTCAAGGCTAAGATGCTGGTCATGGTAAAGGAGCTGGAGATGTTGGTGGTGGAGTTGCGTCTATCCTAATAGGAAGTAGAGGCTGATGTTCCCCTCAAGTCGTTTGTCGAGGAACTTATACCAATACATGTTAATGAGCTGCCTCTGATGGTGATGCTGGATGTGAAGGAGGCCGAGATGAATGTGTCGATGTATGCCAAGAAGTTGCATTTGGTAGTGGTGTAGGACATGGAGGAAGCCGAGGTGAATGTGTCGATGTATGCCAAGAAGTTGCATTTGATAGTGGTGCAGGACATGGAGGAAGCCAAGTTGAATGTGTCGATGCATGTTGGGGAGCTGCCTCTAATGGTGTAGGACATGGAGGACGTTGAGGTAAATGTATTGATGCATGTCGGGGAGTTGCCTCCAATGGTGAAGGTGCTAGTTGAATGCCACTACTACCTACTCAGGTTGTTGACCCAGGCAACATGCCATAAATGTCATATAATGCTTATCTAAATACTTTCATGTCTTAATCTGATCTGCCAGCCAGCACTATCTCAATGCGATCTCGTATGGTTCTCCATACACATTACAAGATAATAACAATATAAATATATCAAATTTAATAAAAAAAGCATTATTGACATAACAAACGAAATGAGTGACTTACCTTATCATTGGTCGACTCTCTAATGATTGGTGCATGCTGTAATGTCGAACTTCATGTAGGATTTTGCACGAACTAATGGAAATAGAGTCATACCAAGACATATAGTCTAGTGCACACTCGCCTAGGGTCTTGCACTGTCAACCTCTATGCTTCGGTGATCACGTGATACTACCACATATCGCAATACTGATGTAATAAATGATAGTGCACGTCATAGTTCGATGTGGTGGAACCTTGTTCTACTCAAGATGAGGTGAGAGGTGGATAAGAAATGTTTTGCATGTAGCCCCATTATTGTGGAACCCTATTTGGATGATACAGCTCCATAATCAGCCCAAAATTTAATACATTTGCAGAAGAATGTGATCAGTGACCGAGGATGATGGGTCCTACTATTTGCATAAGGCTCTAGTGGTCCTGATGGCACTACAGGTCATCTAGTTGCTCTCTTAATATTTGTAAATGCTCTATGTAGCTGCATGGCTCCCATCGTGAAGCCCAAGGTAGCTCATCAACGTATGACAAGTCTACCACTAGATCTAATGACAGAAAATACTCATATATCCATGCCAGGATAAAAGAAAAAATCAATTTTAATAAAAGCCTAAGCTCATAAATCTTGGAGAGAGAGAGAGAGAGGAATTTTATTAAAGATATTTGAAGTACCTGAAATAATGTCAAATAACTAGCAATTTCATGCACCTCAAACCTGCTTCCAAGGCCTAGCTGTCCATACGTATTTGAAGAGGAAACTGCACCTTAAGTAATTGTAGGATTTTTGCTCATGCTCAATCAACATAATCAGAATTACACAATGAAATTTTAAACATGCAAGCACCAAAACCTCAAAGGATTAAGATAATAAAAGACAAGAAATCAGTAAAGGCATGTTGTATCGAACAATGGACTTATAAAATTTTACATTTTTTAGAGATTTTGTAATCTTAAGACTTTGACTCCCACTTGCTCTACACAAACCAAGGTAAGGTTGTAGCAAACCAAGCCATCCAAATGTCTGGTCTCTAACGGTGATCCACACAAGTAGCTATGAACCTTCTAGAGGATGATTTAACTATGTCCGTTTCTATGCTAGTAGATTGTGTTTCATAAACACACCAGCAATACCTCTAAGGTGTTCTTGAGCTCTCAACAAGAAAGAAAACGATTTTTCAATCTAGCTTAAAGAACTCTCTCAAGGAGAAATAAAGAAATCAGCATACTCAAAGGGAGGGTCTTGCCATTTTCTTCAGCCTAAGGCTATAGGGTTACAAGGAGGTGACCGACCGTAATGTTGCTTGTATACCCTAAGGTAAACCTTTTTTCATTAAATGGTATATTTACCCTCAAGTCTCTAGAGTTATTATAATTGTTCTTGGGTCCCCAATTTTATTAAACTATTCGATGAAAAAGCCCAAATTACAATTAAAGATATTGGCCCAAAACTTAATTAAATTCTTAATCAAGTTCACTTAACTAAACCTTTTATCAAGCCTGATATTCCTTTATAATTATAATTTAGCCCAATAATATAATTAAAACACTTTTTAATTATAATGACTTAATTAATTAAACACACTCAATTAAGTTTAATAATAAGTCTAATAGGAAATTCCAAATTTCCAAAGCAATTAAATTCATTTTAATTCATTAGCTACTCTTATCTGTGTAACCCAATATGTTTCAAACATGTTGGCAATGAATTAAATCTTTTATTCAATTCATAGATTAAGAGTGGTATCTAGCAATGCATCATGACCACCCAAATGTTTGAGAGGTTAAATATTTTGACACAATCTACTCAATGTGCAGTATCCCAATATAATTCAATCCTTTCATCATAATATCTCGAATATGGATAAAGCATGGTGCAGTGTGTACTTCATACACATTTCATTTCTATCCTTATGCTACCAACATTAACTTAATAATTCATATTGTCTTGGCCAAGATCTTAAGAGTCAATGTGAGGAAGGATGATTGAGATATTGTCTCCTAAATCATTTGGGGTGATAAATCCTCATCTTGACTACTCATCCATCTTCATATGATCTAGGTCACACCCAAAAGCACCCTAATTAGGTATTTGGCAATCCAAACTCATAGGGGTGAGTCAAAGGATGACATTTCACATATAAGATAACCTGGCATATCAAGTCAAAAGATTACTTACACTATTAACACATAAGCATGTTCCATAGACACTTGAATGATGCTATCAAATGGAACTCTCATTATGGCTCATGTCCAATGAACTTATTTTTTAATAAGCGCACATATGCTATCCCCAAATATCACTATATTTCAATCTATGAGATCAGTTGCTTACTTTAGAAGTAAGGAAGCTCAGGTACCAATCTTTGAGTATTGTCAATGCCCTGTCTCGACGATACAATAACTAGGAACAATTTTAGAAACAAAGCTTTGATGCATAAAGATTCTCATAATTGTAACTCTTTACAATTCCCTTGCAATTCTATTATATTCCAATGGCTTTATTTAAGTGTAATAATCACAATTATTCTAATACTTATGGATAAAGGAATAACTTAATATTATTATTTAAAATAAACAATAATAGTGTCGACATGAAATAACAAATTAGTATCAATCATAGCCAAATCTCGATTGGCTTAAAGGGCTTATACTAACATTCTTCCACCAATCGCCTATTATCTAATACCGTATCCCTCTAAGTGGCGATCATGAGTCATGACTTTGTTGGGTCAAGACCTTCTTTGTTGGGTCAGGACCTTAGTAAGAGGATCAGCAAGATTCTCCTTAGTGGTAACCCTTTCTATACGCACCTCACCTCTAGCAATGATCTCACGGATCAGGTGATACGACCATTGTACGCGCTTGGATTTTTTATGAGAAGTTGGTTCATTTGCTTGTACAATAACTCTATTGTTCTCACAGCATGGACCAACAATAATGCTTTCAAATGTATATTATTATTGCATTTAACAAAAAATTAAAAGCTTAAAAGTTAAAATGATCGCCTTAGCTGCTGCTTCCTCCTTTTTATTTATTTTTGTCTCTCTTTCACCCTGTTTCAGGGGTCTTAATAAATTTTGCAAAATAAGATAGCTTTGGTTTAGCATTAGAATGTTGTATTATTTTTTGGAGCATTTTATCTCATCAAATTTAAAAAATTTATATTATTTTTTAAATAAATAAGTAAAATAACTGTACTTTTTTGTTCCAACAACAAAGTAGAGGTGTGTGTGTGTGTCTATATATATATATATATATATATATATATATATATATATATATATATATATATAAAGATATACATATAACAAGATACATTGTTTATAGAGAGCTTCAAGGGAGAACGGATCTTGAACTTTGTACCCTCTTAAAGAAAAGTAATAACTATTAAGTCAAACTTTAATCGTTGTTAGTTCCTAATTTTCAGCTAAACCAATCCCACAATGACTAGGGATATTTGGAGAAGGAGAAGGTTGGATAAACTAACTTGGTCTCATATCTCGAGTAGAATCAGGTAATACTTTTTTTTTTCTTTCAGAAATTCTATGTAGAACTATCAGATGTTCTTTTATACCCACTTTATACTCCATCAAAAAAAGGTATAAAGAGCAATTTTGAGGTTTTACATAGAATTTTTCTTTTTCTTTTTCTTTTGCTACCATGCATTTCATTAGTCTTTGCTTGCCAGTGAAGTTATTTTAAACCTATTTACATGAATTATTACATTTCAATTATTTTTATTTTAACAAAATCTAAATTCCATTATAAAATTGGAAAGTCTTTCTTTAAGCTTATACAATTTCCACCTTCATCCTTTTTCTTGGCCAAAACCTTCATGCTCTTTGTTCTCACTATCTCTCCATTCACAGAAGCAAAATTAAATTTTAATTTATTTAACAAGCATTGAGCTGGTCCTTGCTATATTTTGTACGCCTAACTATCTCTCAAACTTGTCTGATACATCTGCAACTTTTTTTTTTCTTCTTGCTTTGTTTTCTGACCTAATTATAACCTTATGAATTAATGTCGCACATAACAATAATCTGCAGAGCTGTGAGAACAAGTATATGTATTCTTATAAATTCTCAAAATTTCATTAACAGACAGAATATGATGATACTTAAAAGGTCGCAGTGAAAAGAGCCAAACACTGGAGAAAAAAAATAAAAGAACAAGTTAAATGGCTTCCAAAGAAAGAATATGGTGCAGCACCAATTGGCTTGTTGGCCTTTTTATTTTGATCCTTCAACCTTCTGGAATGAATAATCAGTTTTTGGTGTTGATGCTTTGCTTTATTTTTTCAGCATTTTCTTTGACAGCTTCCTTTGATTCATCGGCCTTTCCTAGCACTGTGTCTTTGGCCTTTCGAGCTGTCTCCTTGGCTGAATCCCACGCGTTTTGCGCAGTGTTCTTTGCTTTGGCAGCCATTTCTTGTGCTGCATCCGCCGCCTTGCCTGTCACTTCCTTTGTCTTCTGGCCAACCTATCAAATTTTTTTCTAAGGTTTCATTGGCATTTATACTAAAAGCAGGGGCGGAGGCCCAGAAAGAATTACTCATTTATATGTAGTTTTTTTTTTTGTATCTAGTTAAATTTTTTCAAAAAAAAATCGATGCATTTTTTGGCAGTTAATTTTTTTGGTTGAATGATAGGTTAATTGTATATAATAAATCATGTTCAGAAAAATATTGATAATGAAATTATTATGTAAAGAATTCAAAATATAAATCATGCCAAGAATAATAGTAAAAATTTTAATAATTATGATAAAAGACAAAAATTTTAATTTTTAATTAATTTTTATAATTTAATATATTTAAACTACGTCCCTAACTTTTTTTTGCAATCAATTGAGTTCTTTCGTAGACAGAAACTGTTAAATCCGTATAGTACTACACATGGCCAAAAAATAATAGATCTAACAGTTTCCGTCCAAGTAATAATTTAACAAAGTGAAATTGAAAATATAAAAATTCAATTAATTAGGAAATAAAGATAAGAGCTCAATTGCTGAACCTTTTATTATTCAAAAGCATTTTTGACGATTTAATCATAATATTTAAAAGATCCAAGCAAAGGAACTCCCCAGCTACTAAAAACTCGAGACTTCACCTTGAAAGAACAGAATTTTATTATTACCTGGCTAGCATTCGAAGCAGTAGTATCTTTTACATTTTCGGCGGTCTTCTTTGCTTCATTAGCTCCTTGTTTGACAGCCTCCTTTGCGTTGTCACATGCTGATTCAGCTTCCTTCTTCGAACTTGCCTGGGACACATGAAAAATCATACGTAAAATATTCCGAACAAGAACAGGCTTAGCTAGAAGCTGAAGATTAGCATGACAAGAAAAAATAATTACTTGAATAAATCTTGGCCTAACAGCTGGAACAACCCTACTCCTAGCAACTCTAGATCCAAAAGCACCGATATTGAGAAGGTTGTTAACAAGGTTTGAGCATGCCATTTTAATTTCTATGAAATTGGCTTGTGTTCCCTTAATTGGCTTTTTTGTTGGGGGAAGATCAACCAATTGAATATCGGATTGTATTTGTAAAGTGAGTATTTAAAGAAGACAATGGTTTATGTTGGCTGTGTGAGAGTAATTTTTGAGAATGATTGGTTGAGAAAGTGTACTTTGTGGTCAAGAGGACCCAGTATTATAGGATATAGGTATGTGGTTTCGGAGTAATGATCTCGCCATCTTTGTTCTGTCGAAATTACCACAAAAGTTTGATATGATTTAATCATAACCATAAAATTTTATTAGTTTTTATTTGTGGGATCTTTACACGTAATATGAGACCAAATTCAAATTAGGAACTAGTTACACTTGGCACAAAATATTTTCATTCATTCATAAGTTTTTTTTTTTTATTATGCACTTTCTTTTTTAATATTTGTCTTTCCGATGAATAATTTGGTTTCTACATGCTTAGTTCAGGTAGTCTTGGGACAAAACTTAGGTAAAATTCTTCAATCTAAATTTTTTTGTATATTGAATCAAGATGATTAGGTTCGAATTCAAGCTTAATTCAATTTGAAATTTTAAAAATAAAAAATTCAATTCAATCTCAATCGAACCTAATTTTAAAAGTTTTATCTTGATTCAATATTTTTGGTTTGTTATTTATAACTCATATATTTGAAAGACAAAATAGTAAACTAACAATCAAATAATAAATTCATGAGCTACTCGAGTAGAACATTAAAATATTCAAATCAACTTAACTCGCTATTCGAATAGTTTGAAATCCATTAAAAAATAATCAAGATTTGAGTAATTATTAATTCGAAATTGAATAACTCCCAAAATTTAAATAATTTTACTTGTTTACACCCAAAAAACCTCTTGAAATTTTGAATATATAAAACTTCAAATTTTGCAAACCAAACATATCTTAACATCTGCTCTGCAGACTTTTATGTTCAAAACCTCTGGCTATTGGAATTGGTTTACAAATCGATTTGGTTTCTTGAATC
Source organism: Heritiera littoralis (assembly GCA_031772115.1). Lineage (NCBI taxonomy): Eukaryota > Viridiplantae > Streptophyta > Magnoliopsida > Malvales > Malvaceae > Heritiera > Heritiera littoralis. Next base: position 216,566 of record JAPDPK010000136.1, on the reverse strand, counting down.
TGACTTTTTTTAGTTATCAATAGCACACTAGTGCATGTGTCTGTTTAAATATACTGCTAGTCATTTTCCGTTCCCGTCATTTTGAATAATTCTATTTGTATTATCATTCCACAGGCCAACGAATTCCTTTTTGTGATAAGGTTCAATTTAGTTTGGGGTTTGGGATTCAATGTGATTCTAGTCTAGGCTTTGGTTCTGATATATTTGTATGAAAAGAACATGGCAGCACCATTCAAGATAGTTTAAAAAAAAAAAAGCGAATTTAAACTCTTAACACAGTTTCACAGCTCTTGTTCTTTACTTTTTTCACACAAAATAAATTTCCTTTGGACCTTCAAAAAATGTTACCATGAGATGAGAGTAATGGAAACCAATCTTAGCTATACGAGAACCTGAAATTACGATCCTCTGATCTGCTTTGCAAAAGTCCAACATACTTCACTAAATAAGCAAATTATTTTTCACAGTTATATCTGAAAATGACACCTGACACCCAGGATTATACAGAATAATATCCTAATTGCTCAAACATCCTTCAGAGATTGGGGTATCCTCAACCAAACTGTATAGACAAGATTGAAAATTGAAGCTAACCAAAAAAAATGTTACTTTGTAGAGAATTCTGGGAAAATTTCAAAGATACCATGCAGCAATACTTGTACATGTAGGCACCATCCCCATTTATTTAGTAGCCCTTGTTTCCACGAATCCTAGCTCTCATGTCAACCTGGCAGGAAAAAAAAAATGGATACATAACATGTTAGTAAACTGAAAGTCTTCAATTTTAAATATCATCAAGATTGCCGTAACTTATTAAATTCTTTATCAAGATACCTAGCATTTCTCCTATTGAGTTTGTATACAAAGTAATTAACATACAAATTCACCCACTGAAGCCCCAAGTTGATGTGAAAATAGCATTTTATTTTTCTAACTATTAATGTTATAAACCTGTTTATAACTACTTTGAAACGATAAATCATCATCATCTTCTATTAACATGAAATAATTAAGCAAATAGACCAATGTGCAATACAGATATGTTGCAACAAGACTACATCATGCTAGCTTACATATAAAAAAACATAAACACGGCAGTATAGATATATAGATTAATAGGTTTCACAATCTTTACCTTACAATAACAATAGTAAGATTTAAAATACAAGGAAAAAAAAACACGAATACTTCGGCCACCTACAGCAGCAAAATGTATTTATGGCCACAACAATAATAATAACATTGAACAGCAAATTGCACTTCTGCAAAGGAAGCATCTAAGGATTAAGTTGCATCCAGAAGGGCAAAACATGCATTAACAGCCTATCTCAGTAATTTGTTTCACCTAGCTTTGTTCAAAAAAGATTCCAGGTTTGAGAAACAAAATCACGAAGTGGTAACTTGGACTTTTTAATGCAAAAAATATTTACAAAAAGAAGCCTTTGACTTTCTAAATCATATATTACTTTGACTGCAACTGAAATTGAAATCTAACATGCTTTCAAAGTCAATATTATATCCCAACAACATACAACTGAAATTGAAACCAAGGTTTTGAATTTCATAAGCTTCATTTTTTACAAATATAACTATGCCAGGAATGCACCAAGCATCTCAAAAGGCTAAAACTACAGATGGTATAACTAAGAACATAATCCTCCAAATATAAGGAAAAACTAACAAAAAATGAGTGCACCAGTGTTTAAGACTCGTATCAAGTTCAAGAAACATAGGTTAAAATGCAAGCACCGATGGTGAATGCTACCATACTTATATGGGACTCAAATGATCAGGATTTTGTCAAGGTCTGAACTCTAAGCATCCTCCTAAAAATCACAAAAGCAATATATAATAATAACTTTTCGAGCCTATGCATCATAAGATTGCTGGGTTAGGATGCAAGCATTGATGGTGAATGCTACCATACTTATATGGGACTCAAATGATCAGGATTTTGTCAAGGTCTGAACTCTAAGCATCTTTCTAAAAATCACAAAAGCAATATATAATACTAACTTTTCGAGCCTATGCATCATAAGATTGCTGGGTTAGGATGCAAGCATTGATGGCGAATATGGGACTCAAATGATCAGGAGTTTGTCAAGGTCTGAACTCTAAGCATCCTTCTAAAAATCACAAAAGCAATATATAATAATAACTTTTCGAGCCTATGCATCATAAGATTGCTGTGGGAACTGGAGATAATCTAAGAAAACCAAGATATCAAACTGAATTGCTCTACTAGGTTTATTTGGTCTTTTGAAGCAATGAAGTTTGACTGGTTGTTACCATTCAAAAAATATTCAAATCAGGAGTTCAAACAAGGGGGAAAAACAAATAAAAGACAAACAAACCAGTACTTTCTGATGCTTTTCAAATATATTTTGATTCTATATTCATTATAGGAAAACATATTCATTTGGAAGAGAAATATACAGAAACACTCAATTACATTCTCCTAGTGATAGTTCCTGTCCTATTTGGCAAAACTCAAGCTACAGAAAAAAAAAGGCAGCAAATTGGCCTCTCCATGCTTTTTCACTAGCTTCCATTCATGAATATAAGCTTAGTGTTAAATAGAATTTCTGAAACAACAATAATTAGTATTGACTGGATTCCATTTGGGAGAGGGGTGGAGGCATGGAATCCTGAAAACACATGCATTCTAGAACAAGCATATAAAACAGTTTCAGGTTGCTTTTTATACATTAAACAATAAACGCATTTGATTAAACATATGGAACAATTTTCAATAACAATTACTACGAAAAAGAAGTATTTCTGTTCCTGAGAAGGTAATTAAACAGGTACAAAAATAAAAAAGAAAGATAACTAAACAAATTTTGGGGGAAAAAAAGAAAGAAAGAAAGAAAGAAACAGGCCCCATTGATCGTAAGAAACCAACAACTTGTCAAAATTTGAAAGGACAAAATGTTACTAAAGTGAACTTCTAGGAAAGAAAATGAAAACAGTAAGTCAAACTTATTCGAAGCTATCTCAGCAACCATAAAATGACAATCATTCTGTCAAACAATTTAAGTGCACCGGAACTTTAGCCCACAATTCCATCCTTAACTTCATCTTTTCTACAAAGTTATGATATCGACAGCTTAAATCAAAGAAAACATACCACCTTCAGAAGCCAGACCAGAAACCCCCAGAGCAATAAATAAGCTATTTGGTCTTAACCGAAGTATCCATCATAATTACAGTCGAGTCATCATTATTCATCGAGTTCCTAATGAGTTCATCATCAGTGGTATATTATTACGTTTGGTTAGAATAGGCTATAACGGCAGTCCAATCAGCCTTATTCTAGGTCTCAATCATAGGTTCATTTACCTAAAACTTATTGCGTACAAGTACGAAACCTCAACAATTCACAATGGATCGGTCCATCTAAATCTCACGTGGATCCTCACCCTCACAATATGCAGCAAAAATAATAGTAAATGACATTGTTCTCTTCATTATCCGCATGAGTTAGAAATTCTAAAACCATGCCCAAGAAAAGATAAAAATACCCAACAGTATAAAAGACATGACAAACAATAACAGAAAAGCAGCATACCTGTCCTCTTTTGCAATTGAAGTAAGTTTCCCTGAGTCCTACACACTCGCTTGATATAGAAGGGCTCTTTTCTCCGGCACATTCCCTGAAGGAACGCTTCTCAACCTAACCCATAATTATACCAATTGCCCAAATTCAGTAAATATTATCCATTGTATGTCATGAAATAAATGGAAAAGCAAGGGACAAAAAGAATGGTAGATAGAAGGGAAAGAAGAATACCTTGACACAATCTGATTCACTTAGACACTTTACCAGTTCCATGGCCAAACCCTTGCAAGACTTTGACATTTTTCACTTTGCCAACTAAAGGAAAAGCCCTTTTTCTTAAACACCAACCAAAAGGAGCAAGGCAATCAAGTTTGGGTGATTAATGGGGTTTTAATTTGGAGGGCTCTTCGGTCTTCGACTCTTCAGCCTTCTCGAAATTTTGAAATCCTGGGAAACTAGTTACTGGTGTCGGGTCGGGTTTTAACGAAGGGTTTATGCCGAGAATTTCTATATATACCCCATTTTTACTCTTCATACTCCATTTTTCTTCATTAGTTACTGTTCACTGCTGAGACAGATGGGGTACAAAGAGCAAAAATGGGAGTATATTTAGCGGTTCTCGTTTATGCCTTATGGAAAAAAAAATGTTTAGTTTTGGTACGATGAATAGTGTTATTTACAGAAAAGGAATCCATCGAAATCGATCATAAATTTTTGGTTAAATTTTGAAATTGACCCCTGTGTTGCGTTTAAATTTAAAATTTAGTCCTTCTAGTACAAGTTTTAAAAAATTTTTAGGTTAAAATATTAAAAAAGTCCCTGAACTTTGTTACTTTATTTAAATAGGCCCTTATACTTTTATTGCATCTAAATAAGCCCTTATACTTTGATTTGTACTCAAATAAGCCCTTATTTCAAATAAAAGATTAATATGAATAAAAATTATTTCAAACTAATTTAACCAATCAAAATTCAATTAATTTGATTCAACTAAGTCACTTTTGGATTTAAATTAATTTTTATAGGTTAATTTATTCGATTAATTCGATGTCTAAAATTACGAATTAAACTAACTGAATTAATTTACATTTTTTAAGTATATAATATATAGTATAATATACATAATTAAATATTATATAATATATTCTATCTAATTAGCCTTTTTTTATGTAGAAAGTTAGGTTTTAAATGTAATCAAAAAAATCAATTAATCACTTTTATAAAAGATTGATTTATATTAATGACTTATTTGGGTATAAATTAAGAATAAAGGGATTATCTGAGTACAAATTAAAGTCTATGAGCTTATTTGAATCTATTTGAACTCAAATAAAAGGTTAAGGGCTTATCTAGATGCAATAAAAGTATAAGAGCCTATTTAAATAAGGTAACAAAGTTTAGAGGCCTTTTTAATATTTTAGTCAAATTTTTATTCAATAAAAGAACACATCAGTTAATAAAATTTTAAAAATTAAGTTTTTAAAATTTTATAATTTAAAATTTCTAATTTAACCAATAACGTTGGTCACATTTTCTCTTAAAAATAATGACATGTCATTGACTTTGTTGATATAATTTTCTTTTTTAATTGCAAGTACACCCATTGTTGACGTGGTTTTTTTAACCACATGATTGATTCTTATACTTGCACAAAAATTGAAATTTAGTTCTTCTAATATAATTTATAAAAATCAACTTTATTTATTATTTTGATTTAAAAATCCTAATCTAATCGATAATGTTAATAAAAATCTTCATTAAAAACAATGGCATAGTGTATACTTTTGTCGACGTGGCTTTTTATTTGGACTGCATGTACACCTCTCGCTTACGTGGCATGACAAGGCTTATTTGTGTCCAAAATTCCAGCCAGTGAAAATGGCAATTGCCAATTCCAACCAACCAGACATAATCCCCTTCTGGCATGAACAACTACCCAATCTATTACCTTATTGGCATTCCTGCTAACCAACTCAACTCTACCATTAAGAACATCCTTCCTCCATCCCTTCATACTGTTAATAATTGATCTAATCTTCCGTACATTTATCTCATCCTTTTTTATATTCAAATAAATATCCTGAGAATCTATTTCCCAAATAACATTTAGAAACTTTTTGCTGCAACCAACTTAACAACTTCTTGAAGACCTATAGCTTTCACCACTAAGCTTTCCTTAGCTTGGAATCTTTTACTTATTCCATCCAGAACAATTGCTTCATCATTCCTGACCACCATCCCAATACCAACTTGATTCAATTTTACAAAACCATTATAGTTGATTTTCACCCATCCAATCCCAGGTTTCCTCTAACTACTCTATGTTCTTCTACTACCAACTTTTCTCAATTCAGGAATCTTTTCCTTCCGTTCTAATGAATGCATCCATTCCATTCAGCAATAGACATTTTAATTCTAGGAATTACCATAAATTCCAATAAGTCCTTTCTTCTAATCACTACTTCACATACAACCTTCCAAACATACCAGCATGTATAAGCAACAGATATCATCATGAACTTTGATTTACAGTTTTCCAGTACTAAGAAAATCTACAAAAACCCCTTATCAATAGTGGAAATAGCCTCAAAATTGATCTTTAAACTGTGGCAAACCTCAAACCATATGCCCATTGTCCAACCACATTGAAATATCATACGCTCTATTGATTCTTCATCTTGAAGACAAATATTACATTTGTTGATTTCTAATTCTTTTTTCTTTTCCAAAGCAACAATTTTACTACTATGGCATTATTGCGGCACCTCTATAGGAACACTTTGATTTTATTTGGAATATTTAGTATCCATAAAATACTCCAAATAGCTTCACTCACTAAATGAAAAGATAAAAGAGAAATTTGAATATACCTTTAAACACCCTTCATTATGAAATAACCACTTTTAACAAAATATTCCTCATTCTTACAAAAAAGGCCATAGTAAAATATCTTTTCCACCTTTCTAGCAGATAGGAATATCTTCAGTTACTTCTCCCTCTTCTTCAATAATCCATTGCTCAAATCTACTCAAATTCCATTACCATTTTTTTATCTATAATATTCATTACTTTCTCAAGAAGTATTTCATTCCTCTATGTTTGGCCTTAACAAAATTCTTCTTCAAATCCAATGATCATTCCAAACTGACACACTATCTCCATCCACAATCTGTCATAGCAAATTATCTTTAAAAAAAAAAATCCCTTCCTACTAATAAGCTACTTCATGCCCATGAAGCTCTCCCTCTTCTCTTTACATTCATCAAATCCTTATTAGGAAATACGTTCCTTTAAGAATTTTAACATATGGTTCTATTAACATTCTCTAACTTTGCCTGGCTAATAGAGCATCATTAAACAACGCCAAATCTTTAAATTCTAAGCCCCCAAAACTTTTGGCTATATTTATACTTACCCAAATTTTCCAATGAATTCTCCTTTCTCTTTCCATCTGTCCCCACTAGAAATTTGATATAGAAGAATTTAGACTATCACATATCCTTTTAAGGAATTTAAAATAGGTCATAGCATATGCTGCAATAGAACATGTCACTACTTTATATCTACTTTATATCTCCTTACCCCAGTTGCTTCCAATTTGCTAACTTCCTCATAACTCTTTTTTGACATATCCCAAAGCTTCATACTTTGTCTTGCCCTATAAAAAAGGTATTCCAAGATAAGTTCCTGGATTCTTAGCTGTTCTAACCCTCAAGCAGCCCTCAATCTCCAGCTTTATACTATTGAGCACGTTAGCACCAAATATAATACTCGACTTCTCCAAGTTTACCTTCTACCATGAAGCTTGACAATACTCTGCAATTAGAAAAGCTATCTTGTGATGATTCCTTTTCTTAGCCTTGAGAAAAAATCGAGAATCGTATGTAAAGAGCAGATGGGTTATATCGAACAACTCTTGCTTAATTTTATACCAGAAATCCTATTGGCTTGAGCTTCTTTAGAAGTAATCCTAGATAAAACATCCTTAGTAAAAGAAACAAATACAGTGAAAAGAGATCACCTTGTATAATACCTCTAGAAGGATAGAGTATAAACTTACCATTTAGCATAATAGACTTACCATTTACCTTTCTTTTTAAACCTAAAATAATGAAACACTTCTTGTGCTATGATAATGTTGCATGAATCTGCGTATAAGATACAAACGAACTCTAATTCTCAGTAACCGGTACTCCCATCAAAGGCTTTCACTTGTTCACCATTACCATGGAAATCACTTTATTGAAAAGTTGCACAAACTTATCGGCCTGAAGTGAGATATCATTTGAAGCCCTTTCAATTTAGAAATTAACACCAAATCAGTCTCATTCACCCCCATGGAATTAATCCACTTTCAAAGAAGCTAATTACTACCTCAATCGAGTCTTCATTCACTATAATCCAAAATTTATGGTAAAAAATATCACTCAAACCATTAGGTCACGAAGCCTTTTAAGCCTAAAGTTGAAATATAGCCTCAGTCACCTCTTCTCTTGATATAGCATCAACAAAATCTTAATTCATATCCTTTTCAACTAATCTAGGCACCCTTTGTAGCACATTTCCTTAACCTTATCACCATTTGTTTCAAAAAGCTTCTGGAAATATTCTCTATTAGACTGATAAGTCTGTTTTACAGATTGTTCTGGTTAGCTAAGTGTGTTAAGGGTTGGTTAAAAGCTAGTTAGTTGAGTTAGTTATCTTTCTACAGATCAGCTAACTAACCCTAATCATCTCTTATCCTACCTGTATATAAACAATGTATGTTCTCTGTTTTTAGTCAATATTATCAATACACTCATATTCATCTTCTTGGATCTTCATTCAACTGTTGTAATATGGTATCAGAAGTGATTTCTTTCTTAGTTTCTTGAAGTTTTTTCTTCTCTTTTTCTTTTTCCTCTTCAATGGCTCGGGGTAATAGCCATAATCCAACCAACAATCAGGCTGTTGTTGGTTCTGCATCTTTTGAAGATTCAAGCAGTCCTTTCTTTTTGCATAATGGAGATCATCCGGGGTTGATTCTTGTGGCTCACCCTCTCACTGGTTCAAACTACAACACATGGAGCAAGGCTATGATGATGGCCTTGACTGCCAAGAATAAGACATCCTTTGTTGATGGCTCTATTGTCAAACCAGAAAATGGAGATCTTCTATTCGGGGCATGGACTAGGTGCAACAGCATGGTGATATCCTGGATTCTTAACTCAGTGACTAGAGAAATTGCAGACAGTTTGTTGTATTATTCAACTGCATCTGATATTTGGATAGATCTCAAGGATCGTTTTCAACAAAGCAATGGTCCAAGGATTTTTCAAATCAAGAAAAGTTTGGTAGCATTACAGCAAGGCTACTTAGATGTCAGTAGCTACTATACTAAACTCAAGATTCTTTGGGATGAACTCAAAGAATATCAACCTATTCCTGTATGCACTTGTGGTGGAATGAAGTCATGGACAGATTATCAACAGAAAGAGTACAGTATGCAGTTCTTGATGGGATTAAATGAGTCTTTTGCCCAGATTAAAGCCCAAATCTTGATGATGGATCCCCTTCCTCCAGTCACAAAGATTTTTTCTTTAGTGATTCAAGAAGAAAGGCAAAGAAACATTAGTTCTCATACCTTACCTATTTCGGATTCATCAGTTCAAAGTGATATGGCTGCTGCTGCTACCTCTGGAAATTCAAGATTCAAGTTCAAGAAAGATAGCCATTTTGCACTCATTGCAATATGCCTGGACACACCATTGAAAAATGTTACAAGTTGAATGGATATCCACCTGGATATAAAATGAAGGGCAAGACCGCAACACCTAAAGTCCATGTCAATCAAACCAGTTTTGACTTGGATAATGTTCCAGTACATTCCTCTACAGGATTAAACAATGATCAGTGCAGAAAACTCATTGCTCTCCTAAGCTCACAACTTCAGCATGATTCCAGCATCATTCCAGAACCAAAGCAGCAAGTCGAACCTATAGTTTCATGCCTCAGTGGTATTTCCTCTCATACCCTATCTGTTTCTAATTCTTTTCTTCATAACTCTAGTTGGATCTTAGATACTGGTGCCACTCACCATATCTGTTGTTCTTTAAAGTTCTTTACATTCACTACTCCAGTCACAAACTCATTTGTCACATTGCCAAATGGTTTCTCCATTGCTATAACTAAAATTGGACATGTTCAAGTTTTAGATAACTTGCTTTTAGAAAATGTTCTCTTTGTACCAGATTTTAAATTCAACCTGATTTCAGTAAGTTCATTACTTCAAAAACATAACTATCATGTTAATTTTTCCTCTCAATCTTGTGTAATTCAGGACCCTATACAGGGCAAGATGATTGGGATGGGTAAACGTGTAAGAAATCTCTATGTCAGCCTATAACCTTCAGCATACTACTTCATCCAGCTGTAACAATTTTTGTACTTCTGTTTCACAATCAAGTTGTAATACTGTTCATATGACAGAAAAAGAATTATGGCATTTCAGACTAGGCCATCCTTCCTTTGTAAGAATTCAGACTTTGAAACATGATTTGAATATCTCATCTAATTCAACTTCATTAGATTCTTTACCTTGTAATATCTGTCCACTAGCTAAGCAAAAAAGACTACCTTTTATATCTCATAATTCTGTTTCAGAACCCTTTTCAATTAATTCACATTGACATTTGGGGCCCCTTTCCCACCTTATCTGTTGAAGGTTATAAGTACTTCTTGACAATAGTTGATGATTCTACACGTTTTACTTGGATTTATTTTTTAAAAACCAAAGCTGATGTATCTACTGTTTTTCCTGAGTTTTACAACTTAATTCTCAATCAGTTTGGTTGTTCTATAAAATCAGTTAGATCAGACAATGCTCCAGAACTTATCTTCACTGATTTTTATAAAGAAAAAGGCATAGTTCCATTCCATTCTTGTGTTGATACTCCACAACAGAATTCTGTTGTGGAAAGAAAGCATCAGCACATACTTAATGTAGCCAGATCTCTGCTTTTTCAATCTAATATCCCTATATCCTTCTGGAGTGATTGTGTTCTAACTGCAATCTACTTAATTAACAGAATTCCATCACCTCTTTTGAACAATAAATGTCCTTTTGAATTGTTATGGCATAAGAAACCATCCTATATGCATCTCAAAATATTTGGTTGTCTATGTTACTCTTCTACTTTGAACAGAAACAGATCCAAATTCTCTCCAAGATCAAATCCAGCTGTCTTCCTAGGGTACCCTCCTGGATACAAAGGTTATAAACTATTAGATCTCACTACAAATACCGTTTATATTTCTAGAGATGTTGTGTTTCATGAACATATCTTTCCTTTTAAAAGTTCCTCAACCACTGATGACACTTCCACAATATTCTCCCACTCACTCTTACCACACCAGCCTATTGTTTCTCCTCAATCTGTTTCATCTAGAGTAAGACATCCACCTTCTTATCTCAAAGATTTTCATTGTTATTCTGTCAGTAATTCACAGTCCTCTACTCCATATCCCTTATCTTCTGTCATTGGTTATACTCAACTCTCTCCTTCATATAATGCTTTTGTTCATGCTCTTTCTTCTCTTTCTGAACCTACAACATACAAACAAGCTGCTATGGTTCCAGAATGGCAAAGAGCCATGACTGAAGAATTAACAGCTTTAGAAAGCAATGGTACCTGGACTGTCACTGTTTTACCACCTGGGAAGAAAACTATTGGATGTCGATGGGTTTACAAAGTCAAACTGAAAGCTGATGGCAGTTTAGAACGGTACAAGGCTAGACTTGTAGCTAAGGGCTACACACAACAAGAAGGAGTAGACTACTTTGACACATTTGCTCCTGTTGCTAAATTAGTCACTGTCAAAGTTTTGCTTGCCTTAGCCTCTATCAATGGTTGGCATTTAACTCAATTGGATGTCAACAATGCCTTTTTGCATGGAGTTTTAACAAAGATGTCTACATGACATTACCTCCAGGTTACACTAGACAGGGGGAGCCTTGGCCATCTAATTCAGTTTGCAAGCTTCACAAATCTTTATATGGTTTAAAGCAGGCCTCCAGGCAATGGTTTTCGAAATTTTCAGCTGCATTGCTTCAATATGGATTCCTTCAGTCAGCTGCTGATAATTCCTTGTTTATCAGACTTCATGGTGATACTTTTATGGCTTTACTTGTATATGTTGATGACATTATCATTGCTAGCAACAACATTGAGGAGGTCAATATCCTAAAACACCATCTGAATGAGTGTTTTAAACTTAAAGATCTAGGAGACTTGAGGTATTTCTTGGGGCTTGAAGTTGCCAGATCAAAATCGGGCATTTTCATATCTCAGAGACAGTATGCACTTCAGTTACTCTCTGACATTGGTTACTTAGGCTGCAAACCAAGATCTTCCCCCATGGACTCACATACTAAATTGTCCAGAGAAGAAGGAGAGTTGCTTGAAGATCCTTCTTCCTATCGAAGACTCATAGGCAGATTGCTTTATTTGACTGTTACCAGACCTGATCTTTCATTCTCTGTGAATTATCTCAGTCAGTTTTTGTCCCAACCAAGACTTCCGCATATGCAGGCAGCTCTAAGAATACTCCAATACCTTAAAGGCACTGTCGGCCAAGGTCTATTTTTTAGTTCCAGCTCTGTTCCAGAATTAAAAGCTTTTGCTGATGCTGACTGGGCTGCTTGTCCTGATAGCAGGAGATCAATCACTGGTTTTTGCATCTTCATTGGAGATTCCTTGGTTTCATGGAAGTCCAAAAAGCAACATACCATTTCTAGATCATCTGCAGAAGCTGAATACAGATCCATGGCCAATGCAACATGTGAACTCATCTGGTTACTTAGTCTCTTCAAGGATTTGCATGTTCCCCATTCCAGACCAGCACTTCTCTATTGTGACAATCAAGCAGCACTCCACATTGCTTCTAATTCTGTCTATCATGAACGAACCAAACACATCGAGGTTGATTGCCATTTGGTTCGAGAGAAGCTTCAAGCAGGATTGTTGAAGACCATGTTTGTCTCATCCCAACACCAGCTAGCAGATATTCTCACAAAGCCCCTTCTGCCAACTCAGTTTTCTCATTTACTCAGCAAGATGAGTGTTCACAACATTCACACTCCATCTTGAGGGGGAGTATTAGACTGATAAGTCTGTTTTACAGATTGTTCTGGTTAGCTAAGTGTGTTAAGGGTTGGTTAAAAGCTAGTTAGTTGAGTTAGTTATCTTTCTACAGATCAGCTAACTAACCTTAATCATCTCTTATCCTACCTGTATATAAACAATGTATGTTCTCTGTTTTTAGTCAATATTATCAATACACTCATATTCATCTTCTTGGATCTTCATTCAACTGTTGTAATATTCTCCAAACCTTAAGCTTGCCTCTAACTCTGCTTCCACTCAAGCAGCCCCATTTTCACTCTTAATCTTTGTAACTCTATTCTATTGTCTTCTTTGAATAGTAGAATGATGAAAAAATTTTGTATTTTTATCACCCATCGTCGATCTTTGATAGCAATACCTTTCCTCATTATCCATAGCTCCTTAAGTTTATTTTTAATCTCTCCCAATTCACCAAATTCTTCAACATTAGTCCCATTACTTTGAATTTCCTTTGCATTTTTAAGCAACTCCTCCTCTAATCTTCTACTATTAGGAACATCCCTCCTACTCAAATTCTTTAATAACATCTTATTTTTTTTCTAAGCTTTTCCAATATTAACCCAATTTTATAACCATTAAACTAACACTTCCACCCCTCCTTAAGAACCTCCTCACACCCCTCTTCCATATAGTTAGCCTCAAATTTAAACTTCCTAATTATACTTCTATTGACAAAATCCAAATCTGCTACTATTAGAGAATGATTCAAACCAATAGCATAGAAGTTAGTAACATTCATATTTGGATACACCTCAAACCATCACCTTTTGTATTTCTAAACCAAGTAATGCTTGTCCCATAAACTCCACATAGGTCAATTGACATACTCTTATCATCCCATTAAAACACTACAACATTCTTCTCTTCTTTCTTCTTCCCCCCTTATTCTCGTCATTACTCACACTATCACTAAAGTCGCCAATACACATCTAAAGACCTTCAATGTACTATGATTTCTTCCAAAGATATTCCCAAATCTTCCTTCTATCTTCAAAATTATGAACTTCATTTATCCAACAAATTCTACAACTAACTCATTTCTTTGGATCTAACATTAGTATAGCTATAATATTCTTGTTTCCTGACAATAATTAAACCTGCATATCTTTCTTCCACCATAAAAAAAGACCACCACCCAAACCTTCTAGATGCACATACATAAATTCCTCAAACTTCATCTTCCTTAGTATCATCTCTATTTTCTCTTTTTTTATTATTTGTCTCTATCAAAAATGCAAACCCTGTATCATTTTCTCTTTAGCTCTTTAAGAGCTTGAACTGTCAAGGATGATCCAACTTTTTGACAATTCCAAGAAATTATTTTCATGGTTGTCTTGTGGTTGTTCCTGCCCAGCCACCATCATCTTTTCTACCAAAACCTTTCTTATTACCACCACCCAACCTAATAGTATCTAGTAACCCTTTATACTTCTCCATAGGTACTTTAAAAAACGCCCTCTCCTCATTCCCCAAACCTTCTTTAACTATATTCCTTCCTGTTCTACAAACCTTTACTTGTTTTCTTTTTAAAAATTCTTCCTTAGCTACCTTCATTATTTGACTCGCACTCTGCATGCCACAACTTTCCTCTATTCTTTCAAGAACCTTTGAATAGGCCTATTCATAGGTTGTCAGGCAACTCGCTTAAGCTCGAAGGTCTGCTAGATTTTTGGAAGGGTTTAGACAAAAATATTAAGTCTAATATACGAGTTAGACAAAAAATCTAGCCCGACCAACAATCAAGTTGAGCCAGCCGAAGAAGTAAACCTTAAAAACACTCCCATTTTTTGGCTCAAGGAGTAATCCTTAGATATACCTAAACCTCACTTACAATTTTAGCACTCAAAGGTACTCTCCTCTTTAACAAAGTTAAAGTGAGTTTATAAATGTATTACAAATGCCTCTACAAGGCTAAATGGATACAATTTGGATCGAAGAAATTCTTTTTGAGACAAGTGATGATAGAAAGGAAAACTCTTTTCTCGCAATTTGGATCGAAGAAATTCTTTTTGAGACAAATGATGATAGAAAGGAAATCTCTTTTCTCTTTTCCTTTTTGAATGAAGCTTGGATGAGTATTACTCATGATTTGGAATTCTGGCATCTCTTTTATTCAGTTCTAAGCTTCTTCCTTAAAAAGTTTATCTTAAGTTTTTGGCTGTTGGTATTGTAAATTCAAGATTTTTCTCGTTGGTAGACATAAAAATTTGACCATTGGGATTTGCCAAACTTAAGAGGTATTGATACATTTCTTTTGTGTATCGATACTTCATGAAGAAATAATGCACAATAAAATACAAATGTGTTGATTCGAATCTTAATGGTATCAGTACCAAAATAGAGTGTGAAGTTTTGTTTCATAGTTAGGATAGCGTATCAATACATCATCAGTTTTGCCAATATTTAAAAATATTGTATCGACACATATTCATAATGTATTTATACTTCAACTTATTAAACACACAATATTGGCTTTTTTTGCAAGATAATATCTCAATCATACATATAAAGATAAATTATTGCTTTGAGAACATGCATATTTGACTCTTCATTTATCAAGCATGATTACACAATATTAATACAAATAATTCTTTTATGCTTATGATTAAAAGTACATTTTTCTTAAGTTCTCGTGAAGTCATACCAAAATCATAAGTATTTTAAAGTCAACAATAATGATGTCAAATTCCCTACTCGTGATAAGATAAGAAGGTAGGTTTTCAATTACTGCCATAATGGTGTGGTTTTAGTGGACTTAAATTGACTGAAATTCCATCATCATACTAAGAGCATATTGTTCATTTGACTGTGTCAGCTCGGTCCCAAAGCATAAATAAAACTTATGTGATTTGATTAAATTCTTAATTCTAAGGCATGATTTCCTTATTCCAAAACTGAGTTTACTTTCATTAAAGAATTTGTAAGGGATTGCAGTTTTGCTCTTAACAGCACTAAAGATTAAGGAAGTAACAGCATTAAGGATTATAAAAGGTATTTCATTAAGTAAAAATTGGGCCAAATCGATCAGGCTGGAGTTTTTACAATACATGTAAAAAAAAAGGCATGGGTTAAAAATCAGGTTCAAATAATCGGATCAGGTCGGAATCGAGTTTGCATGTAACATTTTAATAATTTTTTTAAACTTAATTCAATCCGAACCTAATTCAATTCAATCCATAAATAAGTCTACCTTTAAACTACTCCCATCCTACCCATTAAATTTCTTTCCCATACATAATTCTTCATCACAACCCACCAACTACCTTTTCAACTTCATTCTACCAAATTCTGGAATCATCTATTTCTCTATTATTTCAACTTCAACCAACCCCGTCTCCTCTCCTTGAGGTGGCATTTCCACCATATAATGACATTCCTTCTCCTTGCCTCCACTCACTATAACCTCGGCTAGTTAAATATAAGGCTCAGTTACTACAAGAGGAGAAATATTACTTGTATTCAATAAAGTCTTATTCATACCAATTTTTGAGTTTACTTCTTTCTGTGAATCAGCCAATGAGTTTTCTAATTTAGTTGTTATTCGAAATTGTCCTTTCTTAACCTTCTCACTAGCAATACACATTTTAGACATCAAACCCTTGGAATAGAATCTGGAAGAGAAAAAAAAATCTTCTGATTTTGTTCTTCATAAGCTGACGTGGAATTTCTTATATCTGGAATAGAATTTGGAAGAGAAAAAAGTTTCTTAAATGATAGAAAATATCAAATGCAAATATTTTGATGAATTAATTTTTATTTAAAAATGATTAAAAAAAATTGCTACTTCATTACCGTAGGAATTTGTTATTAAAATTTAAAAACTTTGTCCATTTTTTTATGAAAATAATGTTGTAAAATATTAAAAATGATCCCTAATTGTAACTAACAGTAATTCAAAACGGTGATTCATTCATTTCTTAATTAGTCTAATCTATTCATATTTTCAAAAAAGAAAAAATCAATAATTTTACAATAATTATCTTCATTATAATATATTATTCAATTTAATACTAATTTTTTAAGAAATAATTATTTAAAAATATTATCCGCGGCGAAACGAAGTGGCTCTACTTTTAGTAAATTATAACAATAAACTATTAAGTTATTTTTAGAATAATAATAATTTTACGAGAATGAAGGAAAAGAAGTAACTGTATATGGATAAAAGAAGAGCTTATAGCTATACCTTGGAAACTAAAAAAAAAAATAGCATAAATAATTCATGATTTTTGACTCAAGCCATTGACCCAAATTCTACCCTATAGTTTTCACTAAAGGTATAAATGAATCAAGTTGCTAATAAGTTACTCAAACTTGATTCAATAATCACTTAAGTTTTACTCTTTTATTTTCAAGTCGAGTTTGAATTCAGACTACTCGAATATAAATCAAGCCCAATTCGAGTATTTTAATACTTTATTCGAACAACTTATGAACCTAATTGAGTTCTTTTAATATATATTTTTAATATTTTTATTTTTAATTTACTATTTTACTCTTATTATATGTGGTTGAAAATTGACAATTCAAACTTATCGAGTCGAGCTCAAACTTGTTGAATCAAGTTTAAATGGCTCGAATATTTTATCAAGTCGAGCTCGAGTTTCAGATATTAAACTCGATCGAGCTCGAGCCAAATATCAAACTTGAAGATTTCGAATTAAGCCGAACTCAAACTTGATATTAAATCATTTAGACTTGAGTTGATTACACTCCTACTTCCATCAATCAAGCACAGTGAAAAAAAAAAAAAGCTGAACCAGTGGTTTGAACTCGTATGGTATGGACAACACAATCACATTCCAAAGTCCCTACAGGGATAAACTAAAAATGAGTCTAACCATAACCCTCTCTGCAACAACAACAAGAAGTGTAATATTCTTTATTCATCGACTTGGCTCGCCACCGTTAACCATCATAAAAGTACTGTTATAGAGTAGAAATACAATTAAAACACCGAAGTGAAGGAAGAGTTAATAATAGAAGTAATTCTAGCCAAAGTAAAAAATCATAACCATAATTAATTCCTATACCCCTGAGGAAGACGAGCTAGATCCAACTGATTTCCAGAGCTTGACCCAATCCAGCATGGCTTTAGCAGCACGAGCAAACACAGGATCCACGGATCCTAGCTTCTCTTTAACAGCATTTGAAATCTCAACTACACAATCCTCTGCCGTTGTAGCAGTCCGTGGCAGCCGCACCGTCTGAAAGAAAGGGACAACTTCCTCCATCAGCTTCACACCCTCCCACTCTTTTTTCAAGCTCGCTACAGCATCACCTCTATCATTTCTCCAAACATATGGCAGTCCACTTTTCACACCAACCCCCAGGTGATCACATATAACCTTAACACACATCCCACTCCAGATGTCTTCCATTGTTTCCCACCTAAACTTACCTTCCCCAGCCAATCTCAGAGCTGGAAGCAGGGCAGGTCCCACCACCTCCCGATCAAAAGCAATGTTGATTCCACTAATGGGTACCAGGGCTTTAGCTGGGACGGTTATAACTGCATCAACATACCGGGAATTCCTTTGTCCTGGCTTGAGGGCTTGAGTAGGGGCATCATGATCAGCCAGATTAAGCCATAGCCCACACGACAAGGCACATTTCACCCCACTCCGAAGACTGAATGGGTAGCCCCGAACAAAATCCGCTCCTTCAGCGAAAGGGTCATATAGAGTATTAAAGAAGAATGGTGTGGCTGGGGTTGTAAGATTGGTAATATGCTGGGCAACAGCATCCACCAAAAAGCCTTTATTGTCTCTGGCTGGGAGACAGTCATCATCTACAGAGATAATGTACTTCTTCCGAGAAACAAGATAGCCAAAATACCTGCATGAATAGCCAGAGAAGAGTATTGAAGTAAAAGAACCCACCACTCGATCTATGTCAGGCTTTTTATAGACATCAAGGTTAAAGCCTTCAGGTATTTTGAGTTCCTCTTTCAAATCAGGGTCTTTGACAATTATGAGATGAAATCGAGAGAATATGGGTCTCCACTCATTCATGAATGATGTCAGGTCAGAACAGAGGGCTCCTATCACAACATCAATCTCATCATCCTTAATTTCTAAAGACATCTTGCCAATTACAAACAACAGTACAATTCAGAATGGTCAGGCCTTTTAAAAGCAACTGGTCGTTACTCTTTAGACCAAAGTACTCTGTATTCCACTGATTAAATGTCAGAATTTCTCAGAACATCCTATGGAGGGAACAAAAACTCAATTAGGAAATCAGCAGAAAACCCTTTCAGAAAAGAAAAATGAAATTCTGAAAATAACTTACTGGTGGGAAGGACAGGGGTAATTATGACTTGAATGTTGAGTGCCTGGATGAGTGAGAAGACCTCGTCCTTGCCAGTAGCTATAAAGAGGTTAAGAACTCTCTCAGTTAGCTTTCCAGCTCTTATTGTTCTCTGCCAGAATCATGAAAATTAATCTTACTAAATGAATGCCACTAGAACCGAACAAAAGTTCAAACAAAAAAAGGTGCAAGGTTCCAGAGACAAGATACCTTCACAAATCTGAATACAAGCTAGTCAGACAGAAGAAAGAAAGTAAAAATGACCATAAAGGGTTGCAATATTATTCAGTTATTCTCACGTTTAAAGGATTTGAAAAACAAAGGGAATAAGGGAAAAGAATTTCGAAAACTAAAATGAGGTAAATTCTGCAATGGAATAAATTAAAAATTAATAATAATTAAAAGGAAAAGAAGTGATCAATAGCAGAGAAAATTTAGTAAACAATTGGCACTGCTACCAGAACGTATCAAATCAAGTAATTAAAAACAGCTATGTGAGCTACCCATAGAAAGTGAAACAAAGAGGAAAAAGTCATGCACCTCTCTAACCTAAACAGCTAGCATGGTTTGCACTTCTAATCTTTGAGAACCAAATGCAAACCTGCATGCAAAATTAGAACTCCCTGATATCGAACCAAAATAACCAAAATTTTTATTCTCCCAAATATCCATTCAATGCTACTTAAACTGCCCAAACAATTGTTCAAATCAATCTTTCAAGAAACAGGAAGGGAACTTTCCTGTAGAACTATAACTAGACATAAGAAAGTATAATTTTGGATCCAATACAGTCAGACACAATACAAGGTCCATCTTTAAAGGATTAAAGGATTTGAAAAACAAAAGGGAAAAGAATTTCAAAAACTAAAATGGCGTAAATTCTGCAATGGAATAAATTTAAAAATAAAAAAAATAAATAAAAGGAAAAGAAATGATCAATAGCAGAGAAAATTTAGTAAACAAGAGGCACTGATACCAGAATATATCAAATCAAGTAATTAAAAACAGTTATTTGAGCTGCCCATCGAAAGGGAAATAAAGAGGAAAAAGTCATGAGCCTCTCTAACTTAGATTAAACAGCTAGCATGGTTTGCTCTTTTGGTCTTTAAGAAACAAAATTTAACCTGCATGCAAAACTAGAACTCCCTGATATCGGACCAAAATAACCAAAATTTTTATTCTCCCAAATATCTATTCAATAATGCTACTTAAACTGCCCAAGCATTTGCTCAAATCAATCTTTCAAGAAACAGGAGGGGACTTTCTTGCAGAGCTATAACTAGCCATAAGAAAGTATAATTTGGGATCCAATAAAGCCAGACACAATACAAGGTCCAGCTTACCCTGCCTCATTGTTTTCAGTGAGTAATTTTATCAATCAATATATACCCTCTTCTTCTCCCCCAGCCAAAAAGATCCAGTTACTCAGTGGACACCACACCAAAAATGGCTAACCGCTTAGTTCATAGAAATTACTATCAGCGTAGCAATTTATTCAGCTTTGTTCATGCATTGGAAAAAACAATGGTGTGCCAGATTTCCAGTACTACAAACTTTATCAACCGTAACTTTAAATTCAAAATCAATTCTTCAAAATTCTATGTTGATTTTGTCTTACCAAATAATAATTTCATGATCTACCACTTGATCATGAAAAATAAAAAAAGAAAGCGAGAGCAGTGGTTCTACACACCATAAGGCCTCAAACTTCTCATAGACTATGATTGAGAGTGGTATTTGGATTGCATGGAATATTGACTGAAATCTATTAGCACTAAAGCAGACAAGATAATGGAATCATATTGAAGAACTACAACATAAATTTAAGATTTGCAAAATTAAAGAAAAAAACACAATTTAAATTTAAATTAGATAATCATAACAAATATGGAATTGCAACATACAGACTAGGCAACACCTAAAAAAAAAACTATTAACCATTTTCTAATCCCATCAAAATCAAAAGATCCATTCGCCCCAGAAATCATCATAGCCTACAACCACAGACACAACCCAACGCATGAAAAATTCATAGCTCCACATAAAAAGAAAAACCCAAAAAAAAAAATCAAGATATTAAACCTAGCCATCTAGCGAAAAGGCAAGAAAAACTCAAAAAAGAAGAAGAAAATAAAAAATGAAAAACGGTAAGAGAAGAAAGTTTACCAGGAAGAGTTCGATGAGAATATGATCAGGAAGAGGAGAGAGATCGGTGATGTTGGAAAGGTTAAGAACAGCCGAATCTATAGTTAGAGAGATCAACGAAGGCGGAGTTCTCATTCATTCATTCATTTACTCATTTCATTCTCAATAATTTATATTGATTTCTAAAATTAAAAAAATAAAAGTAAATAAAAAGGGGCAATATTCTTGGATCTATAACTAATTCAAATAAGTATAAAATTATATTTAAAAAAATAAAAATAAAGAAGATTTGATCTAAGTGCTTGTCTGATTGATCCTATTTTGCAGTTGTCAAGGCGATAGATCCGCGGCGGTTTCTCCGTCCCCTTTGGTTGACAATTTTTATAGACGTCCTCGCAAGCTCCCTGTTGTCTTCACACGTGTGCGATTGGATCCGACCGGTGGAATCATGGGCTGAGAAAATAACGGTCGGACCCAGATTGAGCAGTTCACACCTCACCACTCGTATGCAAACTTGGGCTTTAATTTTTTTTCCCTTTTTTTAAATTTTAAAGGCATTATAATGTATGGATAGATATGATAATTTGTGTTTATAATTTATGTTCTTATAGTATAAAATCATATTTGCATCATGTAAAATATAAAAATTTTATATCAGAATTTCTCTCAACATGAAAAACACAAAATTTTCTTTTTTAGCTTTTATTATATTCATAAACAATTTTTACTTAATTTTAACTTGTGTCACTTCGTGTATTTATTCATATTATTTTTGTGTCGTGTCACCATATCGTATTTGTGATTGCCATGTTTACCTACAGAGGTACACTCACATTGGACCTGTAAAAAGGCTACTTGTATTTATATTAATTCTAGTGTTTGGCTCTTATATAATTTATATTTTCTTAATTCGACCATTAAGATTTATATATTCTATTAATATTCTATACATGTAATTATGCACGTTAAATGTTAAGTTCATAGAAAATGTTTAATCAGTAGTATGATTAATAAAATCTAAACTGTAAATACATATTAAAAAAGATGTTATTCTAGTTAAAATGATAAGGATATTGGATCAACTTGAACTTTTATGTGTATAACATATACAATTAGGTTGTTAAATTTAATGATTGGTTTACAAAAACATTAATTTGCATGAAGTTATAAAAATCGTGTAACACTTGGATAACTTGATCATCTCTATATATAAGTTATTATCTATTACAATGTTACTGAAATTTTTAAACTCCAAAAATAAGGTTAAGATGATGACTTATACTCTATTTTATTTATTTTTAATTTTTTTAATATCTTTAAAGGGTTATGTATCAATAACATATTAAAAATGAAAAGAAAAATGAAAAAAATGTTCATTTTTTCCTTTATTTTCTTATATTTTTAAAATACTTAATAACTAAATATACCATCAACTTTTTGCATAAAATGAAAATAAGCTTTTAACATTTAATTTTACTATATAAACCTCTAACCTTTCAAAATAATGCAATTAAATCCAAATCGATTTTAAATTTTTATAGTAAAATAAAAATGTTAAAGACTTCTAAAATCTTAACATCTTATTATTTTATTTAATTGCATTATTTTGAAAGACTGAGAATTTATTTATAGTAAAATAAAAATTTATAAACTTTTAGAATAAAATTAGATGTTAAAGCTTATATCTAATTTATGCAAAAAAATTGAAAATATATTTGTTTATTAAACTTTTTTTAATAGGTTTATTAAACCTTTTTAAAATAAATAAAAGAAGTAAGAATATATATAAAAGGATATATGTAAAATGGAGAATTAATCTTATCGTTGAATTTTATGTTTTATTAAGTAGATCATGCACACCAAATTTCAATTCAAAAATATTTAATTTTTGTTTTATAATAATAAAATTCCAGCTATTAATATATATTAGAAAATACTTTTTTTGATTGACATGATAAAAATATTATATTTAACTCAAAAATTTACATGTATGATAAATACGTGTAGATTAATAAATCCAACCATTAATTAACAAAAATGTTAATCTTACATGAAATTATAAAAAATGTGTAAAACAATTTATTTTATACATAAATAACTAAGTCTCTTCTCTCTTTGTATATAATGGATAAATTATCCTTGCAAGAAGCTTGAAATAATTTATCACATGAATTTTACACATTAGATCAGTATTCAATACATTATATACTATCAGTGAAACTTTTAAACTCTAGGATTGAATGATGACACATATCCTTAATGAAATATGTAAAAAATAATAAAACAATATATATACGTCATTATCTTAACTCTGCTTATGAAATCTAAAAATTTCACAATGTATTGGATAATAATTCTTTACATATTACGCTTCACAAAAAAACCAAAATGACATGGAATTCCCCATATGGTTTTTAAAGAAGTCTAAACACTAATGCGAAAAGCAACAGTAGTTCCACATACAATGCAAAGTCCAATATGCTATATGGATAGTTTATGCTACCAAAACAGCTCAACCTCATATATCCCTATTCTTTAATTATGCTAATCCGACCTTCTACTCTTTAGTCTAAATCCAAACAAGCTTGCTTACCAGCACGCAAATCTCAAAAGAAAATTAAACTTTCATAAAGCATCCAAAAGCGAGTCCAGGATGAACCAGATTCTTACTTAACTCCAACCACGGACTTAAGAAACTGAAGCTTGGCATCGACTTCAGCAAGATCAGACATGTCATTGAAGGAAGCAGGGGGCTCAATTCCAGTGAACAGATAGATAGCTTTCAATTCCTCTATGAACGTTTCTTGTCGCCCGGCTTTGTATCCAACTATTGTTCGCAGAGCATCGATTTGCTCCCATATCTTCTCACTGTATGCTGCCTGCAGTCAAAGAAACTTAATGTAACAGTGTGAACTAGCCTACAAGCAAAAGCTAACTGAATATATGGTTTATAAATTATAATCCTTTGTTGTAAGCACATTTACTTTAGGAAATAATTCTTCCCTATATACTAGGACTTTTACCATTGCTCGGGTAACAAATTAATTCATGATCACACATGATACATGCTTGGCTGTTGTGCTATGTACAAAAAAGATCAAAACAAAAAGGTCTAAAACAACCTTGGACTCAGAATGCTGGGTTTAATTGATTCTAAAATGATATTGTAACAAGAGCTAACAAACGTGAGTGACAAATAAAAAGTTGGTTATAGTAAGAAAGTTAATAAGATCGACATTTCTATTCAGAAATAGCTACATTGATATGCAATAAACTTAAGCTTAAGGCTAACCTCATTGGAAACTGTATCAATGGCATTTTCTCCTGAAATTCGAATGTCATCTGATTCTTGAGCCTTCATGGAAACAGGAAACTCTGAAGAATCGGAAATATCTTGGTGAACCAAGCAACTTGATGAAGGCTGACTTTCTGCACATGCACCATATGGGTATAAAATAAATATGAGAACTGGAATTAACTTTGTGACAAAAAGCAGTTCTTAAAGCAAGATAAACTGAAAACCGACTATTGCAAAAGACTACCTTCAAAAGTGTTTGCATCTGAAGGGGAGCCCTGCTGACAAACTGTACTTAAATCTTCTAGCAGATCAAGCCCTTGTTCTTCATCTTCATTGGAGAAAATCACATCTTTCTTGTCCTTTTCCAGTAGATAATTTTGCTCTACATTATTTTCATTGTCGTCTGCTGCATTTCCTCTTTCCACTAATATAGCACTTTCTCCTGTGATATCTTTTGTATTGGTGCCATCATTTACTGTTTCACTCACTGGCCCTACTGGCTGTGCTCTTTTGTGAATGTTGTCAACATCCATTGCCTCAGATAAACCTTCAGCATCTTTACCCAAAATTTCCACTGATTCCTTCATTTTCACTTTGTTATCTGCTTTATTTTCTTCTACTACCGTTTCAAGCTCCCCAGTTGGCTGTTCCATTCTGTCATGGCCAAAAATACATCTAGTTTTAGCTGTTTCAACATCTTCAGCATTTTTCTTATGATCCTTCTCTGGACTTGAATGCTCTTTTTCTGTAATCCACTTATCATCCACTGCATGATCAGTTTTTGCCTCATCCCTGATTTTTTCTAATAATCCCCTAGTCTCCCTTACTAGATCTTCATCCTCTTCAACATCAGGAGACTGTGATAATTGAACATCCACCTTTTTTATTTGAAATGGTGTTTCTTTCTCAATAGTACTACCATTCTTCTCATGCCCCTCAAACTCAATCACAACATTAGAAACCTCCTCTATTGACAGGTCACTCATACTTCCTTCACCAATGTATTGTTCCTCTTTAACTTCTGTTGTTCCCTCATTCCCTCTCAATAGTTTTACATTGGCAATGGCATCAACTTGTGCCTTTTTCACACCCTTCTTTTCTTCTGCTGCATCACAACTTCTACCCTTTTCTCTGTTTCTTTCTAATGATCCACTTGACTCTCTTACCAATTCATCATTCTCTCCATGGACAGCTACACTGTCTCTTTCTTTCTTATCACTCTCAACGATTGTAAAACAACCATGAGTCTCATCTCCTGGGTGCTCATTCACACTTTCTTTGATAGACTGTTTCGCTTTCCCTTTTTTTCTTCTCTTCTTTTTTGCTTTTCTCTGTGCATCTACATTCTCAGCATTCTGCCCTGTCTCTCTTATCATTTCCTCTTTCGCTTTGACATTTTCAGCTTCCAGTGGTGTTTTGTTCTCCATATTGCTTCTGTGCTTCTCATCTTCCTCATGAACGTTTTCCTCCACAATTTCATCTACTTCTCCCATTGATTTCTTTTCATCATTTTCAACACCTCCTTTCTGATATGCACCCTTTTCCTTGACAACTTCTTCAAAAGTATCCTCTTTTAACTCTTCTTCCTCCCTCTCTATACTAATACCTCCTATGATCACTTCATTTTGTTCTCCTTGATTCTCATCCCCATTGGCTTCTTCTTCACCATTAAATGCTTTGCTATATTCCAACAGTAAAGAGGCGGCTGGTGGAGGCATTGGAAGTAACCTCCTCATGACAGACTGAGTACAAGCATAGCTCATCAGGAAGATCCCATAAGGGACTGAACAAACGAACCCGATTGTGGAGATAGCCATGAGTGGAGGAAGAACAAGTGGTGCAGATGATATAACAATTCCAGTGACTAAAATTTTCCTTCCTAATCTCAGCACCCAACCTAGTTTTCCCCCCTCACTGCTCGCTCCTGATGATTCTTGGATTTCCCATACTGATTCTGGGCCATCCATCCTAGAACAAATTAATAAGCCTTTAGTTAGCTACTCACTTATCTAAAGAAAAAGAAAAAGAAAAATTACCCACCATATTAACTAAATAAAATTCAGAACAAAATTCAGCATTTGAAAACGTAACCAGCTAACTTTTGTTTGGTTGATTTGTAACTTGACTTCAGACTTTCATGATGCAACAAAAATGGAGCCAAAATAGCCGAGAACAGAAAAATATTTGAAACATACATTACAGGGGCACAGAATTAATCTATCATGAAGATCATTCCAAATTCTGAAACATGATCCTACAAAGTACCTATCTAGAAATTAAAGGAAAGAGAGAAAAAAGAGCAATAACAATAAGAGATTCGATATCTCAAGCTGACTTTTTCAACCCTTTTAATCTTACAACCACCCCTACCCACAAGAAGAGAAAAACAAAACATTTTTTTTTTACCTGAGAATGATACTTAGACGGTTACTTTAAACATTGTTGAAGTCATGATGAATCCTATAGGCAGGTTTAGGTTTGATTGAAACTTGAAAGAAAGGAGGTAGATGTGTAACATAAAGCCTGGCAATGGAGTCGGAGGATAAGTTTCACGTAAGAATAAAGCCAAGAGCGAAGAGGAAAGCGAATATTGTTGACAGTGACATGCGTTGGAAAGAGGAGATGACCAGATGTCCATTTGCATGCAGAAGTTAGGTTTCCAACGTGGCTGCTGAATACTGGCAACATAACGGGCTTGTTTTCTTTTTTTGGCTTCTGCCTGTCAGAACAAATCAATGTGTATGTTTTTTTTTCCTTTTTTTTCTTTCTAAAAGACAGGTTAGAGTTTATGAATATGAGCCAAACAAATACATCTCTTTACAGCAAATACAGGCGGCTTCCTTATAGTTGACAATCTTTTCTCTTATAATCATCAGGTAAATAGTACTCCCTCATAACTATATTCTGAGATAAAAGCTCAACAATATAAAACTTCGAATTTGAGTTTTGAAGTGAATTGGGTGGAATTTATGAGAATGGATAATAGCTAACTCCTATTGTGTAATCCAACATTACTTGTGCAAAAGAAAATAAACAACCATATTTATCCTGAGTGGTGGTGGAAACTCCTTCAGGTCTTCAGCCAACCCTATCCCCACTTGTCATGATTGGCATCCAATAATCAGCTAAATGTTTATAACAGATCTCATCTACATGCCTTCCATTGCAAGAATGCACATTAAGTGGCTGTCCTGGGAGATATGGGCAACTTTCATTCATTTTGTGCATCCTCAACAGCTTTGTTGAATGAGGCAGCAAGGTACTCTGCGAGACTTGCTTGAGAATTAAACTTGCTAGAAGTATCTGAAACTTTGGCCTTTTTTATGCTAATGGATTTTGGAAGCCAGGAATTTGAAGAGCCCGGGGTACTCAAACTATCCATTCCAGCTTCTTGTCTTTTCCATAGAATAGGTTTTAAATGCTGCCAAGGATCTTCCAACATGGATTCATCAAAAAAACACTCTGCCCCCAATGTCTTGTTTGATGCTGAGCTACGACCATGAAAACCTTGTCCTCGTCCACCACTTCTTCCCATACCAGGATTGATATTGCCACTATAACCACGGCCCCTGCCTCCTCCTGAACGGAAACCAGGACTACCTCCAGGTCCTGAATCAAGTATTGGACTGTTACCGAACATTTGAGGCCTGCCTCTTCCATAATTGAAATTAGGGCTATCTGCTGGTGAAAAGCCAGGGCTGGGAAAATTACCATATCTTGATGCATTTGAGGGATCCCAGACCCTAGGAGAAGTCCCAGGATACAAGGGAGGAGAACCAACCATTCCTCGATACATGGGAGGAGAACCAACCATTCCTCTCGATCTTCCATCAGAGGCAAAGTTATGATTATTTGCTGTAGCCTGGGATCCATTCCAAACATCAGAATGACCTTGATGCATGGGCGGACTTGTTCTTGGGTGGGCATAAGGGCTACCGTATGGACCTCGTTGGTATTTGCTCTGATCAAGTGAAAACTGGCTTTGCATCTGAAGGACAGGCAGATTCCTATCAGAATTCCTTGGTCCTGCCAAATCTGAATAAATTTATCAATTAATTGTCAGAACAGAAAGAGCACCAATTGATGTTATTGAGAAATTAGAGAAATTTAATGTGAGTGGTTTTAATCAATAACTCTCTTCCTCAGATAATCAGCTTTAAGTGCAAATCAGATCAGACGATTATAATATCCTTCTTATGACCGGTAATATCTAAAGTTTCTCTAACACATACTGAGGGAACAAATTATGGTTACATATGTAGAAAACATGCAGAACTTCTGAAGTTGCCCACCCCTGGCAACTTCTGATAAGAAGGTCATGAGCTGGAAGAATGGGAAGGAGAAATATTCTGAAGGAGAAATATTCTAACATGTTCATATGGATAATAATTGTAGGAAAACAAATTACCAGGATGGAATGGTGAAGGCCTTGCCATTGGCCCGCCACTAGTAGTTGGAGATGTAAAAGATTCAAGCATAGTCTGATTATCACTCTTGCCCCTCTTCCTGTTAGCAGAATATGCTGCCATAGGGTCAGTGTAGTAGTCAAAGCGCGGAGTGCTACAAAAGTCATCCTGCATTGACAAACTTGATGATGTCTCACTCAATGGATTAGAATGGCAACCAGGCATTGCAGAAGTCTCATCATTATTAGAGACTTCAGCATGAGCAGCTTCCATGCGCATTGCTTTCAACCTTTCCTTTCTTTTCTCAGATTCCTCCATTTATCTGAGAGAGAGAGAGAGAAACTGGTCAAACACATCCATTGCAGCTTGATAAATTCCGTAAAAATTACATGAATTAACATACAATTGAATCATGACTATGTTTGTGTGTAAGGTTCCTGCATTTTTAAAAGATGGATATAAGTTTCATCCTCTAATACTTAATTACAACTCTAACAACTTTACAAATTAGAATTTCAATCAATTTCAAAAACAATTTATAATATGATATAATTACGAACAATTATAAAATCAGTGGGCTAATAAGGGAAAACCAATATACAGCAGGGCAATAGTCCTAAGCATTTAGCATATATACCACGCCTGGATTTCTGATTTTCCCATTAAATAGAAAAATATATCCAAGAGTTATCCATCAAAAAACTTTCTTCCAGTTAACATTTTGGTTTCTGCAAGCAACTAATAGAACAAGCTGTTGAGACAATTAGAATAACAAATTACAAATCACCAAGAAAGTTTAAACCTTGGAAATCCAAAACAGAGAAAAAAAAAACCCTAGTTGAGTTTTAAACAATCATGTCATCTAATTTCACTTTCTATTTTAGAGTTTGGTTTTGCAGAAATTTCCTGTTACTCTTCCTGAACTCTCCTTCCATTTTCTTAAACTCATACACAAAAATGTCATGGATTGATTGGGTTTGGATCCTCCCAATCCACCTGAGCTGGCCCAAACTATCCCTTTTGGTCCATAAGATATGCAAACGCAGGCTGTGGGGTAACCCCATGTGCATGGCTTAAACCCTTTTTTTTTTCCTGAAAAGTTCTGATTCCTAGACAAGGGAGAATCAAATTTACATTTTGATTTTGAGATACACGTACTTTATTATTTAGCTAAATACCCAAATGCTCAAGCCATTTTTCTTTCAACTAAAAAATGAATTATTTCTATTATCATCTTTAGGTAGTTCAATTTTTAATTTCCAAAGGTTTTTAAGTTAATACTAGAAAAAATTCTTATGTTCATGTTCCTTCTTAGTGTTGCTAACTTCTAATTTCATTTTATTACACTTTTATATTACTAATTAATTAAACCATAGGAAGTCAAACTTCTAAATTAAGCTTGTTTATTAATGCTTTTGCTATTTGGTTGTCATTATTTAATTTTTTTCATTTTGAAGTGCTATAAAACAAAACTGAAAGGTAAAAATTAATTCATAATTGATTCAAAATGGATAAAGAATTAAAATACAATACTGATTATAACAAAATAAGCTACATAGAAGTAATCATTAATTTTGTTATCTAAAGAATTTACATATTTTGTGTATAATTCAAAGTACCATGAGCATGCATACCTAGTTAAAAGTTCTTTGGAGATTCAATGCAAGATGCTCCTCCTTGATGCTAACTGTAAACTCCTTTAATTGAGCTGTAAGCCGTTCATTTTGAAAAAGAAACATTAAGCAATAGGTTAATTAAGCAGAAAACTAATAAAGCAACAGACTAAAGAACAAAAATTGAGAGCCAACCAAATATTAAATAGGTAAAACAGATTGAGACAGATACTTCTCATAAAACTGTATGAATACATTAAGTAGCATTAAGAGGAAAATTTAGTTAAATCATTTCCTCTTACACAATCTAAGAGTTACCTCCATCTTATAAAGTAATTAGGTTGTAACTTAAAAGCTACATCAACATGCTATCTTTCATATAATTTCTTGCTCAATGTATCCAATTCCAAGACAGCTTCATCAACTTGCTTAGCAAAGTGAGATGCCATGGTATTCAAGTTTACCATGTAACATGGATTATGAAAAATAAATTACAATAAGTAGCCCAAATAAGCCATAAAATTTACAAAGTTGAAGCAAACCTAAGAGCAGGTGCCAATAACTTTTAGCAGAGTTAATAATTCACAATAAAGGGCAGAAAGTTCAAGGCCAAAGGCAACTGGGTTTAATGTGTAGAAGGAAACTCAACTTCTTTGATATCATAAATAATGAACTAACAAATTTTGCGATTACGATATGATAAAAAATTATCTTTTCCAATTAAGATCCATTAACTAATAAAATGAAAGGCAAATGGCAACAAGAAAAGACAATACTTTCTTTTCAGCTTTACAAAAGGACAAACTGTAGAATGGAAGGTTATTATTTTAACGATAAGATCTTTGTTATCAGAGTTGAGAGCCAATCCTTGTTTATAATGAAGCATATATGTTAAACCAAGTACTATGATGAGGGGAAAAAATCCAAGACAACAGATTAGCCTTTTGAAAAGTGTTATAAGACCGTCATAGAAGTTTGTAGCACTATGAAAACAACTCAAGTACATTCCAAAAGCCAATAAAAAGGAATCAAACAGACATATCTACACCCAGCATCATAGAATAATAGCAATCCATTGCTTAGTGCAAAAGGACTGACACAGCATTTGCCTATATTACAAGAAAAAGGGAGAATGATAAAAAAAAATTAGAAAATAGAAAATTTTGTTCAACTTCCCCTTCATGTCATTTGGTCCATAATATTCAGTGAGCGGAAATGAAATAAAAAGAAAATTACTCAAACATATTCTTGACCACCAATAGTTTCATTAAAAAGTATGTCATATTCCTACCTTCAATGTTTCCCCTGCATACTCAAAGGAAAATACAACCAACAAACAGTTCATAAATCATAATGTTCATGTAACAACCAACCCTTTTACTTCTCCTGTTACATCAAACACAAAAATTTTACTTTTGGGTAGCATCTATTTTCTCGCTGTCAAAATTTTGGATTGAATAGAAAGACAAAAGACCTAAACTTTTCTAATTAGTGCCAAACAAGATGGTTTCAGTCTACAGTCATATTTATCGATATTATCTCAACTTAAATTATCTTTATTTTCCATTAATCCGACAAATTACTTACATTTATGCTATAATGCTTCATTTCAAATGGTAGAATTTGGCAGGAACAGATTGATCAATTGAAACTTAAACGACTAAATACTAGGATCATTTTAAGAAGGCATTATACAGAACATTGAGATTTACCTTTTTTATAACACTTCTCCAAAACAACAAATAAAATTATAAATTAACAAAAAATTGATAAAAATTTGAAGAAATATTTACCTTATATTGCTTGGAAAATGAAATAAAAGTTCTGCAAAAAAAATAAAAATGAAAATGTTTCAAGAAAATATTTTCCCACGAGACAAACAGAAAAGGGAGAAATTAAAGGAGGGGAAATGAAGAAACCTGATGCAAAAAACAAAACGAAAAGAAAAGAAAAAAATTAGGGAGGTCAGAGAAGACGGCAGAGTGAGGAAGGGAGGACGTCAGCTGGAGGTGTTAGCGACATCAGCGGTGTCGGGAGAAGTCAGGAAGAAAGATAAAAAAGAAAATCAGAGGAGGAGAAGGAGAGCAGTTTAAGGGACGGAGCTCGCCGGCGGCAAGAGGCCAGAGGGAGAAAGTTGAGTCGCTGGCGCCGTATGGCTGCAGTCGGACAGCAAAGAGGAAATAAGGGAATGACCGTAAGTAGGAGAAAAGATGAACGGAAGAAATTAAATCCTTGCTTCCCGTAATTGAAACTTTTTAAATTATTAAAACTTTTAAAATATTTTTAAAAAATTAAACTTGAAAAAATATAGGGAGCCGAGGCCCAATCCACATAGACTGATGTGACCGAGACGCACTCGACAATAAAATAGTAATGAATACAACACCATAATTAAATATCCGACATTGTTTGATCTGATCATATAGGATAAGGGTTCATATAATTGAGCTCGGAGAAGGCTTGATGCTAAAGTTATTATCTGATACGGATTCAAATAATTATTTTAAAAATTTATATATGATGCATTAATAATATATAATTATTATACACCGTTAATATATTAAAAATTGACACTTCATCAATAATTCTTTATAAGCAAATTAAAAAAAAATTATTTATATTTACTTTTAAGGTCTCGATATATTTATTAATTTATCAATTGATGAGATGTCAATCTCTGATGTATTGATAGTGTATAGAAACTATACACTGTCAGTGCATCATATACAAACCCTTATTTTAATATATCCATTACCTGCACTCAATTATAAATAATAATCTTTTAATATAATAGTTATTTTTTATTTATAAATTATTTAATATTAATGTAATATTTAACGTATTTAATTCATTAAATATTATAATTATAATTTTTAACTTTAATTTATTTTTATGAGTTAAATTAATTTTATTAATTTAACTTTTTAATAATTTTTTTAAAATTGATTTTAAATTTAAAACATAAAATTTTAACTTAATAAATTTGTATTTATGGGAATTTTTATAGTAAGATCACAAATTTTGACCTTACTATAAGGTCAACATAAAAAACACATAATTAAACGTAAATTTAAAGTCATTAGGCATTAAATATTTTAGAAATATCGTAAAAATATAATCATCAATATAAATATTAGTGTCAATAGATTTAAACACATGATAATTTATGTTAATTGGTGTCAATATGCATAATGTATGTTTATGTTAATTATCGTGTGTTTACATACTTCTAACATATTTTACACCTAATAACTTTAGATTTATACATAATCATATATTTTTTACATTAACCTCAAGTTAATTATCAATTATTTACGATACTTCTAATATATTTTATATTTAATGACTTTAAATTTACATTTAATCATGTATTTTTTATTTTGACCTTACAGTAATGTCAAAATTTATGACCTTACTATAAAATTTCCTTGAATTTAAAGGGAATAGTTAAAAAGTATTTTCAATATTAAACAAGTAGGTTTTAGATAACTAAAACTAAAATAATTAAATAATTAATCGAATTTGAATATTATAAAAAAAATCAAATTCGAATTCAAGTACAATGACGAGTATTCTCATTCACATTTCTATTTTGAATTACCCAAATCTCTCTCTCTCTCTCCCCTTACTCCCCGCTTCTTCCATCTTGCACATTTTTTCTTAAAAGAAAATGTGTCGTTTTGGATAGAAAAAAGAAAAATAAAAAAAATTGAGCACAATTCAACTTTTATTTTTTAATCTATTGTAGGATTTTTTTAAGGTTTCTATTCACATTTTAAAAGATGCTAAATGCACCCTAAATTAATAAAAAAATTTTATTAAAAGAAAAAGCCATTGCATGAACTTACCACTTTACCCTTCTACCTCATAAAACCAAATCAATGTCTTCTTCTTCTCACTCCTAACAACCAAATTACACTATTTTCTTCCAAATCTCAAGTTTTATTTTTTATGAAAATAGGGAATTATATTTGCCAGTACCTTTAATCTTTAAACTTATGTGGCAATTTGAAATCTTAATGAAATCCACAATCTTCTCTTTTTTTCTTCAAATTTTCAATGCTGTTTTTCTCTCCATGAAAGTTGGTCCCTATTTCTCTCTTCCATGCGGTAGCTTCAAACAAATGGGACGCTGGGTTGCTTTCTTCTATTCACCGTTCATTGCTGAAAACCATCAGGGTAATATCCTTTGTATTTTTGGCTAATTTTCTCAGGGTTTTGGAATGTGATTTGGTTTGTTAGGATCAATTGGGTTATTAATGGATGAATCTTTAGGGTCTTCCTTTGTCTTAATAGATGTTTGAATTGAGGATTGTCGGGTTCTTACGTAGACCGTCAATAAATTGAAATAATAATATATTTAGATGAATATACTAAAAGATTTACCTTATATTGAAGTAGATAATCCTGATTATCAAGAGATTGATGAGAGATTTAAGGAAAATTCTAGGAATTCAAAAATGAATGAAGAGAGAGAGAGTTGATAGTGTTGTTAGGAAGAAAAGGATATTTTGGGAAGAAAAAATAATAAGTTATATGAAGTAAAATTGAAAAAAAATTAGAAAAAAGAGTTTTTAAGTAAGGTAGAGGTGATTATCGAGCCAAATTAACTCGGTCCGGTCGAAATCGGATCGGGTTAAACCAGTCCGATATTCATAGAAAATTAGGCCTGGTAAGGGCCTAGCTTGGTAACGAACTAGGACTAGTGTGTCCTGGTCCAAGCTGAATCAATTTTGGCTAGTTCTGGGTCGGAATCGATCCCTTTTAAAATTTTTCTAAATTAGAGCTTGCCACTATGCTGGCTTGAACAGTGGTAGGCCTTTTGCAGCAGGCTGTTGCAAAATGGAGCAATGGCTCTTTAAGGAGCCGTTAGGAGCTGTTGCCCCAATTTGAAGGAAGGAAGGAAGGGACGCTCCCTCCATCCATTTTTTTAATTTTTTTATTTATTTAAATTCAATATTTTTCTATAAATACCTATTCATTTTCTTCATTCTTTTTCTTTACATTTTCTCAAATCTCAACACTCAGACTCTTTCAATTTTCACTTAAACTCTCTTAAATTCGTTCAAATTCTCTTATCCTAAATTTATAATATTATCATTTTTCTCTCTAAATTCATTTTCCTTTTTATTTTACAATTTTACAAGTTTTAGTTTCAACTTCCAACTTCCAATATATATTCTTACATCTATTTCTTTCAAATTTTAAAATATATTTTTTAAAAAAATATATAAAAATGTTAGATTTGTTTCATTGTTCATGTTCCATTTCTCGCCCTTTCGCTTCTACTGATATCTCTAAATTTAATTTGGGTGATGAATCTTTCAATGAATTCAAACTTGATATTCATTCGGAAGAAGAGCTTCATTTAGAGGTCATACTCAAACACAATCATTAGTTGCCACCACTGCCACTACATCATCAAGACCGACGAAAACGAAGATTAAGAGGAAAAAAATGATAAGGTATGAGAGTATTTCGACATTGTACTAAAATAAAGTACGACGGATGAATATTCTGCTATTTATAAATTGTGTAAAGGTGTTTACGCTCATAGCTCCGATGGAAGTGGTAGGAGTACAGGTACGTATAAAAGACATTTAATTAGTTTACATAAAATTAATCTAGATGCTGAAAAAGATGAAATTACTGCAAGCAAACAATCTCAAATTAATATACATTATGCTAAAAAAAATTAATTTTGATAATGTTCAAACTAGACGTGGTTTAGTTAGATTTGTAGTTAGAACTGAACAACCATTCACAATTTGTGAAAAAAGTAGGATATTTAGAATTTGTTTGTAAATATTTACAACCTGCATATAAATATGTTTTCTAGACATACATTAAAAAAGATTGCATGGATATGTTTAAAGAATATAGGCAAGCTTTAATTAATAAATTTAGTAATATTTCATCTAAGATTAGTTTAACTAGTGATATATGGACTGGTACTAATGGTATAAGTTATCTTCTTATAACTTGTCATTAGATAGATGAAAATTGGTGCATGCAAATATAAATTTTATCTTTAGATGTAATAGAAGAAGCACATAATGCATATACTATTCATAAATATATTACTAAAGTTTGTAAATTGTGTAGACTTGAAAATAATGAAGTTTTTGCTACTACTTTAGATAATGCTTAGAGTAATACCGCAGTTATTTCTATGTTAATTAAAAGTTTAAACCTAGTTATGCAAAGTATATTTTTAATGCTAGATGTGCATGCTATATTATAAATTTATATGCTCAAAATAGTTTTTAATACTAGTGGTAGTACTAGCAGTATAGGTACAACTGATAAAATTAAAATATTAGCAAAATGGATACGCATCCCAAATAATAAAAGTGAGTGGAAGCAAGTTTGTCAAACACATAATATACTTATTAAAGCATTTTCACTTTGAAAACTAGGTGGAACTTACTCATTCATTTGCTTTCTTCTATTTTACCTTATAAAGAACTTATTACTCCTTTTTATAACAATTATACAAGTAGCCAGTATTTAGCACTTTATGATGAATATTAGATTTTTATTGAATCCTGTGTTGATTTATTATTTAGTTTTAAAGATGCAACTGAAAGATTTTCAACTCAACTTTATCCAACTTCACCTTATTTTATTTTTATTATTTATACAATGTTTGATAAAATTTTAAAATTTATGGATCATGAAACTTTATCTTTTTTGCTATATGATATGAAGGAAAAATTAAAAAAAATTGAGAAACAATTCCTCCTATTTATGATATTGCAACTTTACTAGATCCTAATCAAGAGGAGGTAAATATAGAGATTTTTTTTATTGTTATAAAAAATTTCTTGATCTTAATTCTATTGAGGATCAAAAGTCCTCAATTAATACTTTATTTCATAAATTATTTAATATTTATGAAGCAAAAGGGAGTAGTTCAACTTCAACCGATAACAAAAAGAATCACACAAAGAAACCGAGAGTGGTGGTAGCAGCAAAGAAAAAGGCATTTTAAGTGCAATTAAGGAAGCGGCAAAGAAGAGTGTGAAGCTAAAAGGAAAAACCAATGAATTTGGATCATCAACAACTCGACGAAGTTCTAACTTTAATGAGATAGGATTTTTCTTAAGTCAAAACTTTTCTATAGGCAAAAACTTTGATCTTCTCTAATGGTGGAAAGAAAATCAAAGACAATTTTCAATTTTAGTCTCCATGGCCTGAGATGTTTTTGCGGTGCAAGTTTCTCCGCTGCTTTAGAATCCACATTTTCGACATGTGGAAGAATCATTGGAGACCATCGAACCACTCTTAATCTGGATTCATTATGCATGTTAACATGCCTTAAATATTGGTTTGAAGCAGAATCCCGCAATATTGAACTTGGAATAGCCAATGAATTTGCTGATAATATTTTAAAAGAGAAGGAAGAAATTTCTAAAGCAATCCATATAAATTATGAGGATTAGGTAATAATCTAATTTTTCTTTTTTTTTTCGTAAATTGTATGTAAAATTGTAAATAAATTTAATTATAGTAAATATTTTTATGGACTACGATCCCATGATTTTTACCCTTCTAACTTTTGAAGGATTTTTCACGTAAAAAAATCTTTGATCTCGTACTCTCTCCTTTTTCTCGTTTATTATTTTCATTTGTTATTATTGTTAAATACCAAATTAATTAATGTTGTACTTATCTATGTTTCAAAAAATAAATAAATATTTAAAATATAAAATGAATGAATATTTTAAAAACATACTAAATAAATGAATAAATATTTTAAAAGCAAAATGATTTGTTTATTTATATTTTAAATGATAAATATAATTATATTTCAAATGTAATAAATAAGTTTAACAAAATTAAAAAACTTTCAAAGTATTATAATTTTTTTAAAATTAACAACTTTATTAAATAAGTTATAATAACTTTATCAGTTTATCATAATATCATTATTTATATTTTGAATCAAATATCATAATAGCTTTATCATAATATCATAAATAATATCATTATTTAGTATTTTATTATAATAATAATTTTAGTAGATAATTTTATAATAACTTTATCTTTAAATTACAATTACTCTAATTAAATAAATTATAATAACTTTGTATATTGTAAATTTATAATTACTATTAACATTATTTATTGCGGGAAACCGTGTGTTATGTTAAGAAAAACAAATATTTACTAGAATTAGGTGTATATATTTCACTGTAATTGTGTATTTACCAAGATTCCATAAGTTTAGAGATTTCAGTTAGTATTAGGAGTAGTTTCTTGATTTAGTGCTAAAGCCTTTTTGTATATTAACAAATGTATTATTCAATAAACAACAATTCAAATCTTAAACTATAATATGGTATCAGAGCATAAGAATTTTTTTTGAAAAAATTAGGTGTGTTGGGCCTTCATTGTTGAACTCTTCTCATTTTTTGGGAATCAGTATATGGTTGTCATAGTTTTTCTTTTCTCCTCTGTTTTACTCTGTTTTTCTGCTGCTAAAAAGAACATTTCAAGTGCTTTTACTAGCCTTCATTGCTGAAAATTTTTTGCTACTAGCCTTCATTAATCTGCTTGAATTTTTTATTGCTGGAATTTTTTTCTTGCTAATGGCCTACAACTTTCGTTGTCAAAGCTGGTTTTGTCGACCTTTATTATCGACATTGTTTATAGGCCTTTTTTAATGATCAGCCTTTATTGCTGTTTCTTTCTTCTTCAAGTAATCTACCAGTTTTGCCCATTAGAGCCCAAGGATGATATTAGAGACTAAGGAGACTGGTGCGGCTCCTGTAGCTCTATTGGATGAAGGAGGCAGAACTCAATCACTAGGAGAATTGCAAGCCATTCAGCTGCCTACAGATTAGATTGAAAGAAGACCTCAAGTGGTCCCAACTTATGCGTACAATCTTGAAAGGCAAAGTGAAGATCAACCATCTGTTAGGTACGAGGCCAAAACTAGGAGATTCAGGTTTTGGAGTATGGGATGAAAAGGATTCTGTGATCGTGGCATGGCTATGGAATTCTATGGTGCTAAGATAAGTGATACGATCATGCTCATGGCTACGACCAAGGACATTTGGGATATGATCCAACAAACCTACTCGAAGGCTAGGGGTGCAGCTCAAGTGTACAAGGTGAAGGTCAAGACTATGGCCACGAAGTAAGGGAGCAAGACTGTGACCAAATATGCCAACCAATTGAAATCTCTATGGCAGGAACTTGACCACTATAGGGTGATTCAGACTAAATGCCGGATGATGCAGCATACTAAAGGATTTTATTGAACGAGATAGAGTTATGACTTTCTGTTGGTTTAAACCGATTTGATCAAGTCAGATCCAAATTCTGGAAAGCAGGAAATTCCATGCTTCAATGAAGTGGTGGCTATTATTCGGAGTGAAGAAAGTAGAAGGAGCTTGATGCTTGATCCTCAAACATAGATGGTTCACCATGGTAGCTGAAAGTGTAAAAAATGGTTCGACAAGCATGGAAAGGAAGGCTGCCATTGAAGTGGCAAAGTGGTCACCAAGGCTCAAGGCCGTGATGGATTGTGGTACCTACTGCAAAAAGGGCGCCACTCGTGAGAAATGCTGGAAACTGCATGGGAAACCTCCCGTGAGTGGGGTCAAAGAGATAATGTCAGGGGTAATGGGCAAGCCCATGTTGCTACCAACGCACCACATGGAGAAGCCAAGCAGGAACCAGCAAGTCTTAACCAAAGAGGTGGAAAGGTGAGATCATTCTTAAGTAACCTCGAGAAACCTACAGGTACTTGTACTTTGGCGTATTCAGGTAAGTCTATTTTCATTTGGATTAAATGCCTCAAAACATCCTTTACTCAATCTTGGATCATGGATTCAGGAGCCACCGATCACATGACCTCTCACAAACATTTTTCCACATACTCACCATGTTCAAGCAATAAGAAAATAGCCACAGTTAATGGATCCTTAGTAACCGTA
This sequence comes from Heritiera littoralis, assembly GCA_031772115.1. Taxonomy (NCBI): domain Eukaryota; kingdom Viridiplantae; phylum Streptophyta; class Magnoliopsida; order Malvales; family Malvaceae; genus Heritiera; species Heritiera littoralis. The sequence continues at coordinate 176,119 of JAPDPK010000136.1, read as the reverse complement.
GTTGGTATAGGAGATGTCCGAATAAACCCATCCATAACCCTAAAAAATGTCCTTCATGTTCCTAAGCTATCCACCAATCTTGTATTTGTACAGAAACTCACACAAGACTTAATGAGATTTCTCATATCAGTTATTGTTTATTTCAGGACAATGATTTGGGGAGGACAATTGGACATGCTAGAGAATGGGATAGTCTTTACTACCTTGTGGAATCAAATAAGTCGAACATACTCGAGACCATATCACCCAACTCATTCATGTCCGAGTCTATATTATCCAGTAAGGAGAAAGTTTTTCTTTACCATTGTCGGTTAGGGCATTCATCATTTAGAGTTATTAAAATTCTATTTCCTTCATTGTTTACAAAGTTAGATATTGAGAGTCTTCATTGTGAGGTGTGTGAACTTGCCAAACACAAGCGTATACCTTTTCCAATAAGCAATAAAAGAAGCATTTTTCCTTTTTATCTTGTTCACACTGATATTTGGGGTCCCTCTACTGTTGCTAATGTGTCAGGGCACGATGGTTTGTGACTTTTATTGATGATTGTACCCGAGTTACCTGGGTTTTCTTGCTTAAACATAAGTCAGATGTTAGCACTGTGTTCCCTAATTTCTTCTCATGGTAAAAAAAGTTTGGTGAGTATTAAAAAACTTAGGTCAGACAATGCCAAGGATTTTTCAATCAATTCTTACCCCTTTTTGTCAAAGAAGGGATAATTCACGAGTCTTCCTGTGTGAGAACACCACAACAAAATGGAGTCCGAAAGAAAAAATGGGCACCTTCTAGACCAAACCCGAGCACTATTGTTAAAAAATATGCAAAAAGTTTCTGGGGGGAAGCAGTTCTCACAGCCACTCATCTCATCGATTACCCTCTAGAGTTCTAGGATTCAAAAGTCCAATGGATGTGCTTTCTTCATTCTATCCGAACCTCTCTACCACAAACAATCTTACACCTCGCATTTTTGGGTGTGTGTCCTTTGTTCATATCCACAGTCAAGACAGGGAAGCTAGACCCTAGAGCTCTAAAGTGTTTTTTGTTAGGTATTCTTCAACTCAGAAAGGATATAAGTGTTACCATCCTCCGAAAAATTTTATGTGTCAGATGTAACATTCAATGAACAAGACATATTTCACTCAACCTTATCTTCAGAGTCTTAGGGAAGATAAGGAAGGTTTTCTTGGGTTGCCTGATCTTTCACTTTTGTCTCAACCCAATCATATGCCCCAACTGTCTGTTGAGCCATTGTTGAGTTGAACCTGAGTCAAATGCCCCAGTTTTGGTGAACTTGAACCTGAGTCAAATAAGACCACTCCTACTGCACCAAATGTGTCGAACCCAAACTAGTACCTAACCCCGAATCTCTTGGAGATGTGAGATTTGGTAAAAACTTGGTGTACTCAAGGCAGAAAAAGGCCAATCCAGATCTATGCAAGTTCAAGAGTCCAACTCAAGTCCTTCAAATGAGGTAACAATTACTAACTTTCCAGCATTACAGAGTGAAACCAAAGCCCAAATTACTGAAGATGACAGGACCTTCCAATTGCTATTAGAAAAGGGACCAGAAAGTGTACAAAACAGCCATTATATCCTCTTTCACACTACCTATCATTTAAAAATTTCTCACCAACCTACAAAGCCTTCCTTGTAAGCCTAAAGAACACCACCATTCCTACTACCTTATCTGAGGCATTGTCTAATGAAAAATGGAAACAAGCCATGGATGTGGAGATGGAGGCTCTAGAGAAGAATAAAACTTGGGAGTTGGTGAAGTTACCAGCAGGAAAAAGGCCGGTGGGGTGCAAGTGGGTTTATACTGTGAAATACAGGCAGAGGTCAATTGAGATACAAGGCGAGGTTGGTAGCAAAGGGTATACACAGACTTATGGGATTGACTACCTAGAGACGTTTGCCCAGTTGCTAAGATGAATACAGTCAGAGTAATCTTATATCTATTGCCAATTTTGGTTGGGAACTACAGCAATTTGATGTGAAAAATGCTTCAACAGGGAGCTTAAGAGGAGATTTATATGGAGATTCCACCAGGTTATGGAAGGAATGATTGCCAATACTGTATGTAAGTTGAACAAAGCTTTGTATGGCCTGAAGCAATCTCCTCGAGCTTGGTTTGGAAGATTTGCTAGAGTCATGTTGGCCATGGGATACAAACAAAGTCAGGGGGATCACACATTGTTTATCAAACATTCTGCTTAGGGGGAGTAACAGCACTGTTAGTATATGTGGATGACATTATATTAACTGGAGATGAAAAGGGAGCAGCAAATATTGAGTCAATGCTTGGCTAAGGAGTTTGAAATTAAGACTTTGGGAAGATTGAAATATTTTCTGGAATTGAAGTTGCACTCAAAAAAGGGATTTTTATATCCCAACAGAAGTATGTTACGGATTTGCTCAAGGAAACGGGCAAAACTGCATGCAAACCCGTAAATACTCCTATGGACCCAAACCTTAAGCTGAAAAGCAGAGGAAGATGCCACAGTGGACAAGGAAATGTATCAACGTCTCGTGGAAGACATTTACTTATCATAGACCTAGATCGATATAGCTTATGCAGTGAGCTTAATAGTCAGTTTATGCATAGTGAGAAGGTTCATTTGCAGCTGCCACCGAATTTTGCAGTATCTTAAGGAACACTAGGAATAAGAATTCTGTTCAAGAGGAACGGGAGTACGACACTTGAAGCCTATACTGATGCTAACCATGCAGGATTGATCATCGATAGGAGATCAACCTCTGGGTACTGTACTTTTCTTGGAAGGAATCTTGTGACATGGAAAAGGAAGAAACAGTGTAGTAGCACGTTCTAGTGCTGAGGCAGAGTTTCGTGCAATGGCATAAGGTGTGTGTGAGCTACTTTGGCTAAAAATCATCTTAGAATACTTAAAGATTAAATGGGAAGGGCTTATAAGGCTTTACTGTGACAATAAATCAGCATAGCTTATAATCCAGTACAGCATGATCGAATGAAGCATATTGAGGTGGATAGGCATTTCATCAAGGAGACGTTGGACAGTGGCTTGATATGTACTCCATATGTGTCAACACATGGGTAACTTGCTGATATCCTCACCAAAGGGTTGAGTAGTATGACATTTGAGAGAATTGTATCCAAGCTGGGAATGGAAAATTCTTATTCAACAACTTAAGGGGGAGTGTGGGAAACCGTATGTTATTTTAGGAAAATAAATATTTCCTAAAATTAGGTGTATATATTTGGTTGTAATTGTGTATTTACCAAGATCCCATAAGTTTAAAGATTTCAGTTAGTATTAGGAATAGTTTCCTGATTTAGTGCTAGAGCCCTTGTGTATGTTAACAAACGAATTATTTAATAAATAACAATTTAAACCCTAAACTGTGATATTTATTATAAAAATAAATTTATTAGATTAAATCATAAAAATATATTAATATATATTTTTTATATCAGTAATCAGTTTCTTGTTTATAATTATAGAGAGGCACTATTTACACCCAACTAATAACTAGACACACCGTATTTACTACCTATACCCTAACTCTCCCATTTCTCTTAACCTTTTTGCTACTCACACCCTAAATCTCAAAATTTTCATCCCATTATACCCCTTAGCCACGACACACCCAAATCTCAAAAATGTTGAATTTTTGAAAAAAATGAATTATGGGTCAATTTGACATTAGCTTCAATGGCCACAGCAATGAATTACCGCGACCATTTCTAAATGTGCGACACCTTAGTGTTGCGTATCTAGTAGCTTACGCGGCACTAATGTGCCGAGACCATGGAAGCTCGTGCAGCACCTTAGTGCCGCATAGTTTCTAGCTTCAAAAATTCCTAAGAAAGGAGAAAAGATGGTAAGAAATAAATATACATGAGAATTCGTCTTATACAAAATCGGGTCTCACAAATCCAACAAGTACTCATCCGAACAATAATAATTATTTTTTTCCAAAAGGGAAGTGCGATAATAACAATATGAAAATTAGGGGTGTAAAACGGGTGGAGTGGGGCAGGCGCGGTGCGGGCCACGAGGATACGGGCCAAATTTGATATGCCTGGTCCGTTTTTAATGCGGACCGGGCCGTCCCGCGGGCCAAGTATTTTTAAATAAAAATAATAAAAATAAATTTTAAAAAATCATTAAAATTCATATATAAATACAATCTAAATACAATTATAATTCACTTACAATATTTTAGAATAAATAATTACAATCTTGAAAGAACATAAATTTCTATTAAACATTAAACTCTTCCAACTTCTTTTTTTTTCACTATCATACATATAATGTCATGGTTTGAATTCAAAGTAAAATTACATGAATTCATTTTTTTGCTAAAATACAATAAAATCATGTCATGTATTATTTTGTAAGAAATAAACATACATTAATAATATAATTAAAAACAAATTATATATAAAAAAGGGCCTAAACGAGGCTGGCTCACAGGTTTGTGAACCGGCCCGCGTGGATTGTCGACCCCCGCATGCCAACCCATTTAAACGGGCTAAAAAAATGAGACCAGCCCTTAAAGATCCTGCGGGTTTGACGGATCAACCTGTGGGCTTCGGCCCGTTTTACGCCTCTAATGAAAATGCAATTTGAGTTGGTTGAGATTTTAGAAATATGGAAGAATCTCACCTTTTCCCTTTCCATTCTTCTTTGGCAGCAGATTCTGATGGACATTAGGCAAAACTCCTTCATTTGCATTCATCACACCTCCCATTAGCTTGCTTAATTCTTCGTTGTTCCTCATAGCCAACTGAATGTGCCTAGGAATGATTTTGTTCTTCTTGTTGTCTCTAGCAGTATTCCTAGCCAATTCCAAAACCTGTAAAATTAGAGATCCCAATCAGATTAGTTAACGCCCTCATTTTAGAAGTTGTAACATAAATGATGAAGATTTTTCGATTTCGCAAACCTCAGCGGCGAGATATTTTAGAACGGCGAAAAGATAAACAGGGGGCCCAGAACCAACACCCTTGGCGTATCATCTTTTCTTGAGAAAACAAGCAACACGACCAATAGGGAACTGTAGACCAACTTTGCTAGACATGGAAATGGCTTTGGCCTTTGGCTTGCTGCAGCCTCCTTTGGTTGTTGTTGTTGCAGAGCTCATGGTTGCAGATTTTTCTTTCTTCAAAAAGAAACTCAAGCAATGGAGAGATTTTGGAACCTTTGTAATTGCTTTTGGTGGGAGATGGAAAAATTGGATTTCTAGGATTTGAGATATATCGATATGAGAAGGTGAGTTCTAATTAGTTGTTTTGATTTTTTGTAGGATGTTGTCGAGGCACATACTACACTCTTGGTAGAACACTGCCGAACATTTGGATAAAGAGTCAACAATGTCCTGCTGAGAGAATAGAAGGAGTCTTGGTATCATGTTGCCTAGACTCTCTTATATCTATCGGCAATTCATTGCCAGGAGTAACGAAAATTCTATTATTTTTCAAACTCTAAACCGAAAAATGAAAATAAAATCAAAATTTACTAATAATAATATACCTCTACAAGAATTTGACATATTTCATTTACATCTTCATCAATGAATGAATTATTACTTGAATCATCATCAAAATAGTTCGTTGATTAGATTTTTTTGATGAAATTTAATTGTTTAGAGCTATGAAGAGAAGAAGAAGAAGAATTTAGAGTGTGTAAATGGATAAAAGGGTATAATAGTAATATTATCAAAGATTATTTTTGTAAAGAAAAACTTATTTATTTAGGGTGTGTCCAATAATATTTAGGGTGTGTTCAAAATTTCCCATAATTATATATACTCTTTTGCGTATGTAGCAGTCGTGTTTATATGTACGACTTCGCTTTTACAAAGCACAAATTCAATTTCAGATAGAATTAAAAAAAAAAACCAGATTTTGTTGAAAAACCATGAAAGTCGTACGCCGAGACCTAGTTCCGAACGGCCCAGGCAGCGTCAAGGTAAAAAAAAAAGTTTTATATTGAATTTTGAGCTTTTCTTTTGATGAAAAATTGTTAATTGCAGATGATACCGCTGGATTCAGATGATCTCTGGTTTGTTTACAATTTGATTGCTACTGGAGATAGTGTTATGGCTCGAACCGTCAGGTTTTTTTTCCTCAATTTTTTAATTAACTAGTTTTTCTTCCTTTATTATTATTATTATTATTATTATTATTATTATTAGTTTGCTTCGTTGATGAATTATTGGTTATCAGTCATTTATTTGTTTGTTGATGAATTTTTAAAAAAAATCGTTTTTTCTATAGCAATTGCCATCTTATTTCTCGGTAGCTCCTAACTTATGATCGCAATTTTATTTTAGTGTGTAAAATCATCCTAGTTTGATGTTTGTAAATTTCTTGATGTCAAACATTATTAGTATCATGGACATTCTATAATAGGAAAGTTCTAAGGGAGACAGCTGGTGGAAGAGATGCAGAGCGTGTTACCCTGAAGTTGGAAATTAAAGTCGAGGTGTGATTTTTAAGATTGCCAATTGATATATTTGCTCAGTGAACTGCCAATATGTTTTAACGGCATGATTGATTTTTACTTTTGTGGTTAAAGATTTAGTTTAAATCCTTTAAACATGAAAATACTTTTGGAACCTGCTTTGATATATGAAGATTAGTACTGATATTAAGTCATGTTTCCTTAGGCGATAGATTATGACAAAGAAGGGTCTGTCTTGCGAATAAGGGGAAAAAACATCTTGGAGAATGAACATGTTAAGGTGGGTGCACCATAGGATTTTTTCCGATTTTGTAGATTAGTTTCTGGCTTTTAAATGCAGCATTTTCCTTTTGCAGATAGGAGCATTCCATACTCTAGAACTTGAGCTTCATCGACCTTTTGTATTGAGAAAGGTAGCTATCCTTTTGAGAATTATCTTTAAAAGTCTATATTTTCTTGTTTATCCACTTGCTTTGGGTGCTATATTCGTGCTATATAAACACCATATGCCTTTAGGCATCTCTCTCCTAATTTAGTTGGAAAGCTTTTATTGTTGATAGTTTTGAATCTTGCTCTAGTTGTTGCTCTTCATTTGTACAGACATCTTTTTTCTTCTATATAGTTAAAATATCTTTGATAAATGTTACTAGGGAGGTAAACAAACCAAACATGAACAAAAATTACTATGTTTGTGTTCATTCATTTATTTTTTAATACCATTCATGTTTGGTTTGTGCTCGGTAAGCTTGTTTGTGAACATTAAATTAAACAAACATATTCACAAACATGTATTCGTGAATATTAAACAAACATGTGGTCGTGAACATTAGAAGAAAATGCTCATGAATATATAAACGAATATGTTTACAAATGCACATTCATAAATATTAAATGAACGTATTCGTGAACATTAAACAAAAAACTTCAAACAAATTGTATTCATCCTGATGTATATCATACCAAATTAGAAAATCCTACATAAATATGTAATTTTAAAAATTACATATTAAAATGATCTAGAGTAAACACATAATTTTAAAAATTTATTATTTTCGAATAACAAATGAACACTAAATGATTCATTAAATGAATAAGTTTTAAACAAACCTTAAATGAGTTTGTTCGCGAACATAAATGGACGAAACACACATTTGTTTGTGATCGTTTGTTAAGCTTAATAAATGAACATAAATAAGCAGAGACCGAACATGTTTCTGAATTTTTGATCGAAGTTTTGTTTGTTTATGCCCCTAAATGTTACTCAAGTTGTTTACTTTTTACATGTTTTGGCTTTTTTAGAGATATGCCATGTTATAGATTTTAAGGAGGTTTGTGATTAGCGAAAGAGGTCTCTTTGAGTCTGGGTGCGTGTGTTAAAAAAAAAGGGGGGGGGGGGGGGGGGGATCACCAGAAATGTTTGTAAAAGAATTAGCTGACACAAATAGAAGCACCTATCTTAAAAGTTTATATAGACTAAATACATTATGAAGAGCAGCTAATAGTAACAGTGACACTTCTTAGCCTGCACTCCAGTTTGTTTGTAGGAGATGTGCTTGCAAATTAAAACTTAGTGTAAAATTTTGATCCTGATTCGTATAAATTAAGAATTTGATAAAAATACAAAATATATTATATAATATTCTAGAACTAGAAAAACATTGCAAGATATTATTTGCAAAATGTTGTAAGCAGATTTTTAAGGAGTTTATCAACCAAAATGAGATTTTAAGAAAATTAAATGCTATAGAGTTATTGCATGAGTTCAATGAGGGTGAAATTAAACAGACATATTTTTTAAGACAAAATAACAATTCACAAGGTAAACCTTTAAATTAATATTCAGTCAAGAGTATTAATTTAGAGCGGTTCTACTATCTTACTGAGAGTAATATCTATGGCTATTTGCGTACAACAAAGTTGGAAAATAGATGTAGATTTATAGTTTCAAAAGTTGCTTTTCAAGGGAGAAAGGAATAGGAAAAAAAAAGATGATTCTACATCAGACTCTAGTCTTAGTCTTCTTGTCTAAAACCATCAACAGGACTCACTTGGTCTAGGCCTGTGGAGGGCTGTTTGGCATCTAGTTACATTTTATTGTTGACCTCTCCTTTCAACCTGAGTGTGTGTTTGTGTTGTTCATGGTAACTGTTTTCACAAAAGGGTTTGTAGCTAAGTAGCTGTTAAAATTTTCCTATATACAAATTCATTATTTAATGCAAAGAGTAAGGATTTATGCTACCTTTTGCTGATCATTGTCCCACAAAGATTTCTGGTTCAACAATTGAAGCATGTAAACTTGACTATCACCCACTATTGGGCCATATATAAAGCCCCTTTAACATCAAAGAAGTATAATGGATGCAAGATCTTTTAAGCTCAGCAAGAATTTGGCATCATGTGAGGGTTTAGGTACAGTTGACCCCTTGCCTGCTGAGAGTATGGAAAAAGATTCGAGGTTAAGGGCTATAGGTGCTTGGTATTGAATATGCAAATCTGCTGAAACAAATTAAAATCTTAGGGAAGCAAATATATCAAAAGAGAGCAAACAAAGAGTTCAAGGAACATAAGCAGTCATATCTACTTTTTCAGAAGTTATTTGTAGGCTATTGGTGGCATGGACTTAAGCTTGAAAAGTAAAATGGCTTACTAAACCTATAGTTAGAAGCTAATTAGAACAAGTATGCAATCATCTAGTTTTATTCAAGTTACAAACATGCTCTATGCTGCAATAGAAAGCGGGCAAATATGCAATGTACCAGACCAAATAACAGAGAATGTTGAGAACTTTAATAATGATTCTAACATGTACTGATTGCAACATTAAATACTGACTATACTTCTAGGTTATATTCCTCACAGTCTTTCTGTTTTTTTTTTTTATGGCCTTTTGAATAACCTTCCTTTTTTGGAATTCATACCTGCTCACAATGATTACTTGGAAAATGTTTACACGTGACGTTAGCTGGTTGATTTGATTATGTCGTTCAGAGCTTTTGATTTATCTTATTAGTCTTATTGTTGTTATCTATGACTTGTTTTTCATGTTTTATTTCTCCTTAAAGTATACTGCCTTCTCTCTCACTCTCTCTCAAAATTATTTGATACTCTCACTGACTTGTGGAATTTTCCTTATATGTTTTAGGAAATATGGGACTCATTGGCATTAGATGTACTCCAGCAGGCCTCTGGTTTGTAGTCTGACTTTTCAAATTGTCTGTGTAACTCCACAATGGAAGCATCTGACATTTGTTATTATTGTGGAATTTCAGAATATTTTTATTTAGAATCTTACTTGAATGATACAAAATTCTAAGGATTATATACAGCTACTGTTAAGAAGTAAATAGGAAACTAAATCAGTCTAAATCTAATCCCCATAATTGAGGAATTGTCTAACCTTAATTCTAGGGATATAGATATTTACACATTTAATATAGTTGACTTTTCCACACTCCCCCTCAAGCTGGCTTAAAGATATCTTCCATGGCAAGCTTGCTCACTAGATTTTCAAACTGCTTCTTGTGCAATCCCTTTGTAAGAACATCAGCAACTTGGTCACTTGTTGGTATATATGACATGCAAATTATTCTATTGTCAAGCTTCTCTTTGATAAAATGCTTATCTACTTCTACATGCTTCGTTTTATCATGGAGCACTGGATTATGAGAAATAGAAATTGCAGCTTTGTTATCACAATAGAGCTTTATCGGTGAGGGATTAGAAACCTTCAAGTAGTCTTTTAATCCACATTACCTCACAAATCCCATCGACTATTGAACGAAACTCAGCCTCGGCACTACTTCTGGCTACTACATTCTGTTTCTTACTTCTCCAAGTGACAAGGTTTCCTCCCACAAATGTGCAATAGCCTGAAGTTGACCTCCTATCTGTAATACTTCCTGCCCAATCTGCGTCGGTATAGGCTTCTACTTGTAGGTGTCCATGGTTTTTGAAGAGCAATCCCTTTCCAGGTGTTTCCTTTAGGTACCTTAGGATTCTGTAGGCAGCTTCAAAGTGTTCTGAGCTGGGTGAATGCATAAACTGACTTACCACACTTACTGCAAAAGCTATATCAGGTCGTGTATGTGCTAAATAGATGAGTCTACCCACAAGTCTTTGGTATTTCTCTCTACCCACCACATCTTTGGTTTCAGCAGGCTGAAGTTTCAAGTTGGGCTCTATTGGTGTTTCAACTATCTTGCAACCAAGCATTCCTGTCTCACTAAGCAAGTCTAGGACATACTTACGTTGGCTAACAAAGATACCCTCCTTTGATCTTGCAAATTCCATACCAAGGAAGTACTTTAAGGCTCCCAAATCCTTTATCTCAAAGTCATGTGCAAGCTTTCTCTTAAGTTCTCCAATTTCTGCACTATCATCACCAGTTATTATTATATCATCCACATACACAATTAAAATAGCTAGTTTACCATTTCTAGAGTGCTTGAAGAACATTGTGTGGTCAGCTTGACTTTGAATATAACCATAGCTCTTCACTACATTTCCAAACCTTTCAAACCATAATCTTGGTGATTGTTTAAGACCATACAAGGATATTTTCAATTTGCACACCTTGTTGGTTTCGAGGTTTTTCTCAAATCCAGGTGGGAGGTCCGTAAACACTTCTTCCTCTAAATCTCCATTAAGAAAGGCATTTTTTACATCTAGTTGGTGTAGAGACCAATTGAAATTCACTGCAAAAGAGAGAAGTACCCGTATTGAGTTTATTTTTGCAACTGGAGCGAAGGTCTCTTGTTAGTCAATGCCATAAGTTTGAGTGAACCCCTTGGCAACAAGTCTTGCCTTGTATCTCTCTATGCTCCCATCTGCCTTACACTTCACAGTGAAGACCCATTTACATCCTGCAGTTGTCTTGCCTCTTGGTAGCTCCACAATCTCCCAAGTCCCATTCTTTTCAAGAGCATCCATCTCTTCCTTCACCGCTAACTTCCAATCCGGATCACCTAGGGCATCTTGAATAGATCTTGGTACATGCAAGTTAGAAATATTTGAAAGGAATGCTTTGTGGTTATTGGACAACTTTTGATACGACAAATATTTTGCAATAGGATGATTGGTACATGATCTTACTCCTTTTCTGTTAGCAATTGGGACATCTAGATCAGAAAAATCAATATTTGGAGACTCAATGGAAGAAACTAAAGGAGCAATTTTAGGATTAACCTGAGTTTGAGGAGGAGGAGGAGGAGGACCATCCCTTGGAGATTCTAGCTGAACAGGTGCTAGAGGAATAATTGGATCAGTAATATTTTTATGAGATTTCCTCCTGGTATAAACCTGAAGCTTAATATTTGGATTATGTGAATCCGTTTGAAGTAATTCTCCCCGTTTCAGATTCTTCAATACTTGGCACCTGTTGACTAAGAGAGTCCTTGTTTTCATTATTTTTAACATCCATTCCTTAAATTATTTAATAGACTGAATTGTTGACTCAATGAGGCTTGGTAGTGGTGTAGAGAATTTCCAAAAATTATCTTCTTCTTTATTCTCCCCTTGAAGAAGATTTTTGCTGAAATAGGGTTGATTTTCTAGAAAAGTGACATCCATAGTTATGTGGATTTTCTTTGTCAAAGGATTAAAACACTTATACCCTTTTTTATTTGGAGCATAGCCAATGAAAACACATTTTTCAGCTTTAGGATCCAATTTGGATCAAAAAATTTGGGGAATATAAACAAAGCAAGTGCATCCAAAAATTTTTAAAGGTAACGAAATGTTGGGAAGTATTTTTTGAGAGTATTCAAAGGTGTTTCAAAATGTAAGACACGAGTTGGCATCCTATTGATTAAGTAAGATGCAGTCAACACAGCATCTCCCTAGAGATATTTTGGAATGTTCATAGAAAACATGATAGCTCTAGCTACCTCAAGTAAATGCCTATTTTTCCTTTCAGCTATTCCATTTTGCTGGGGTGTGTCCCGACATGTAGATTGGTGTAAAATACCTTTTTCTTTTAAAAAATTTCCCAAACATTCATTAAAGTACTCAGTTCCATTATCTGTTCGAAGGATGCAAATTTTTGTTTTGAATTGGGTTTCAATCATGCAATAAAAATCTTTGAAAAGTTTTTCTACATCAAATTTTTTGCTTAGTAGTAAACCCAACACAATCTAGTGTGATCATCAATCAAAGTTATGAACCACCTTTTTCCAGACAAAGTGGTAACCTTTGAAGGTCCCCAAACATCAGTATGAAACAAGTAAAATGGTTTTGATGGACTATGAGGTTTTGAAATATATTTAACTCGATGATCTTTAGATAAAAGACAACTTTCATATTGAAAAATAGAGCAATCCACTCCTTTAAACAAATTAGGAAATAAATGTTTTAAATAAGGAAAACTAGGATGTCCTAATCTAAGATGCCATTGCATTATTTTATCAGAAACAGAATTTGAACTGGTACTACTAAGTCCTTGAGCTTTTTTATTACCTAGGAAATCCTCACTGAAATAGTAGAGCCCATTTATTTCTCTAGCACTGCCAATCATCCTCCCTGAGTTTTGGTCCTGAAATTGATAAAGAGAGTCAAAAAAGATAACACGACAGTTGGAATCCTTTGAGAGTTTACTGATAGATAAAAGATTACAAGCAAGTTTAGGAACATGAAGTACAGATTTAAGATCAATACTTTCAGAAAGTTTGACAGAACCTTGCCTGCAATAGGTGAAAAACTACCATATGCTATTCTTATTTTTTTCATTACCAGATCAGGGAGTGTATGAACTAAATAGATTAGACAGGTTAGTCATATGATCAGATGCTTCTGAATCAATGATCCATGGAGCAGAATTAAAGACATTGGATAGGGCTAATGGATTTCTACTTGAATGAGCCAATGAACTATTAGATGTACCAGATGTCGAATTGGACTTTAGTAGTTTCGGGAGTTGATTGAGCTACTCTTTGCTGAAGGAACCCATATTTGCTTCATTGGCAGAGGGTTGTGATTGCTTCTGCTTTGGCTTCCAATTTGTTGGTTTTCCATGGGTATGCCAACAAGTTTCTCGAGTATGGCGTGGTTTGTTGCAATGGTCACACCACACTCGAGGCTTGTCATCAATCTTACGCAAATCAGGGACATTCTGTCCACCAAAATTAGCTTCTGACATGGTGGTAAAAAACAGTAGCAACAGCAGCGGCTCTTGGAAAATATGGTGATTTAGGGTTTGGCAAAAAAGAAAAGTTCCTGCTCTGATGCCATGTGGAATTTCAGAATATTTTTATTTAGAATCTTACTTGAATGATACAAAATTCTAAGGATTATATACAGCTACTGTTAAGAAGTAAATAGGAAACTAAATCAGTCCAAATCTAATCCCCATAATTGAGGAATTGTCTAACCTTAATTCTAGGGATATAGATATTTACACATTTAATATAGTTGACTTTTCCACAATTATCCTTAGAGAGGATTTCAGAGATTCATCTGTGTTTGATGGCATACTGAGATCCTGGTTAGGGTTTCTAAGAAGTGTTTTCTAGGTTTGCATGAGGGAAATTTTAGCTGGTTCATATCTGTACTTTAGGGATTAAGTCTTTATTGGAATAAGAAAGGGGAAGGATCTCTTTAGCTTCACAGCTAAGGTTAAAGTGTTCACTATTAGGGTTGTTTGCAGGTTTTCCTTATCAACTATAACAAAGCGGTGTATCTAACATTGGGCAAGTTGGTGGTTTGTTGTGGCCTTATAGTTAGGTTTGACTCCTTCATTTAGTGCTAATTGGTTTTAGGCTTTGTTTTAACATTGTATCACCATGTCTTCACCTAGGTTGGCTATTGCATCATTGTTATTTCTTAATTGTTTCTTGTTTCCTATTTTTTATTCGCATGGTAGGCCATTTGTATAGTCTTTCGTCTACATGTGAGTGCCTTAGAGTTGTTATCCTGTATCATTTAAGTTTGGGGTTTGTGGAGGCTTTAAAGTTAGGACGGGGGAGATTCTTGCTAATTTGTTTCTGGCTTTATAATTAATATTTTAACATTTGAATGGTACTATTGTGCACCACATGATAAGAAGCTCAGTTTGGCATGCCATGTCATCAACAAAAAGTCATGTGGCCTAATTTAACCATAAAGCTTTAACACTGTTATTGATTGTTCTTAAATTACATTTTAATAAAAATATAGGGGTTAAATACTTTAAATTCAGGTAGTGGACTAACATCACAGAATCGAAATAGTAGAGGGACCAAATTCAGACTTTAACCAAAAAATATTAATATTATAGCATTCTTATTGTCTACTTGTCTATTTGTCTCTCTCTTGTAAATCATTGATCAAGGGGTTGGTAACTTGGTATTTCTCTTCTTCCTCCTTTTGTATCTTGTCTTTCTCCTAAAATATAGTTTTAACCTCCTATATCTTCATTTTCCTTTGTAATCCATCTTTTGTTTCTTAACTATAGTAATGCTAATTCAGGCTGCATCATTTTTTATTTGAAAGGTTTTTAACAACTATGATTTAACTCTTTAACTAATGCTTAGCATATTTCAGATCCTGGTGCGAGTGCTGATCTGGCTGTGGTATTAATGCAAGAAGGGCTTGCGAATATTTTGCTTGTTGGTAAAAGGTATGTGTGACGAACTTGAAGTATGAATTTAGTAACTCTGTTTTAGGTGCTTGGTAAGGTGATTGTTATAAAGTTTAGAAATCATCCTTTAGTTTGTCAGGTGGATGACATCTGTAGGGTCTATTGTGTAATGTTCAAAAAATCATAGAAAAGGGGTTTGACACCTTTGGGATTGCTTTCTGGTGTTTCAGTTGTTCACTGATAAGGATGCTAAAGTCCATAAGCAAGTGAAAGTTGATAGGTTGAGGCATAGTTATCAAAATCGTACGATGTGATTGGATTCATTATAAAATCGATACATACCAATACAAAGAATCGGGTGTATTATGAATCGGTAGTGTATCTATCGATACACAAATGAATTGATACGTGTCGTACGAAACACCGATACACTTTATAGTGAAATTGGGTCAGGCTCAATTAAAATTTGATCTGATCCAATTAACTAAAAATACAATTTTAAAAGTTTTTTAACTTAAAAAAACTAAAAAACATATTCTATATATGATTTAATCTTGAAAACTTGAAAAAAAATTAAACTTTTAGTCATAAATTAAAAATAAAAAATATTATTTAAAAATATATACCATTAATGAGTATGTTAAGAGTTTGTAGATGATAATAATAATAATAATAATAATAATAATAATTATTATTATTATTATTATTATGTACTCACTTAATTTTATTAATATGTTATCAAAATCGTACGATACGCGATACGTATCGTACGATTCGGTTCGATTCAGTATAAATTCGATACGTATCTATACCAAGAATCAGTTTTATCATGAATCGGTAGCGTATCTATCGATACACAAGCGAATAGATACATATCGTACGATACACCGATTCACTTCGATACGCTTTAGAGTAACAATGGGCCAGGCTCAAAAAAATCTGATTTGACCCAATTAACTAAAAATGCAATTTTAATAGTTTTTTAACCTAAAAAACACTTAAGAACATATTTTCTATATAATTTAATCTTGAAATATTGAAAAAAAAAGAAACTTTTAGTTAGAAAATTAAAAATAAAAAATATATAAAAATATTATTTAAAAATATATACTATTAATGAAGATATTAAGTGTTTGAAAAGAATCATACTTTTTTATTTTTATCATATACTTACTTAATCTTATTAATATGTATAATATTCTTAATATTTTATTTATCTTACATGTGTATATATTATTTATAATTAATTTTAAAATTATTTACCGTATCTTACGATACTCGATACTCGATTCTTAAAAATAAAATTTCAATTCACGATACGTATCTCGATTTAATAACTATGAATATGTATAATATTTTCATTTTTTTAACCTAAAAAGACTTTAAACTATATTCTCTACATAATTTAATATTGAAAAATTGAATTAAAATTAAACTTTTAGTTAGTAAATTAAAAATATAAAAATATAATTTAAAAATATATACTATTAATGAGCATGATATTTTTATTTTTTTAACCTAAAAAAACTTAAAAACATATTCTCTACATAATTTAATATTGAAAAAATTGAATTAAAATTAAACTTTTAGTTAGTAAATTAAAAATATAAAAATATAATTTAAAAATATATATTATTAATGAGCATGTTAAGCGTTTACAAATAATCATATTCTTATTTTTTTTACTTGCTTAATCTTATTAATATGTATAATATTTTTTATTTTTTTATTTATCTTATATGTGTATGTATTATTTATAGTTAATTTTAAAATTATTTATTGTATTTTATGGTACGATACGATTCTCGATACTTGATTCTTAAAAATAAAATTTCGATTCACGATACGTATCTTGATTTAATTACTATGGGCTGGGGATGGGAGGAGTTAGAACATCATTTAATCAGTTTTGATCCCACTTATTTATTCAATGCTTGGTGTACTTGCTCTGAAAATTTTAAATATTTGATCCCACATGTGCATAGACCGCTTTGAATGGGTGTTAGTGCCAGAATCAATTTGTCCGTTCTGTTTGTTTTCTGTGCTGGGAATGAAATATTTTATGTTTCAGATAGTTTTGAACTTTGATGTGCCATTAGCATTTATTGATAGGAAAAGTTACCTTCCAATATATGGTCTTACATGCATAAAATAATGTAACCAAAGAAACAATAATAAATGAAGGAGAGACTATTAAAAAAAACCCCAAATTCAAGTAGAATTAAGATTGATTTTGTAGCTAATTCTAAGTCACTGTCACTGCTATCACAGCCACCAAAATATCGAAAGAAAAATGTTTAGCCCTGAAAATTCATGAACTTTTCAAACTTAGAAGGTGAAAACCCCAAATAAACAATGATAAATGAATGAGAGACTTAAAAAACCCCAAATTCAAGTAGAATTAAGATTGATTTTGTAGCTAAATTCTGAGTGACTGTCACTGCTATCACAACCACCAAAATATTGAAAGAAAAATGTTTAGCTTTCATTTTAAACTTTCTTTTATGGCTGTGGAGCCTACAATCCTGAAATTTATGAATTTTTCAAACTTCGAAGGTGAAAACCCCAAAGACGGGACAACTAAGTAATATGTCTCTCTCTGTTGTCCTCCAGACAAATTGGGTGATTTGGGGGATTTTGCTTGGTGAAAAACATTATAGAACAGAAATAATGGGCAAGTTGGGCAAGTTGCTGGTTTGATTGCAATGCATGGTCGTTTGATGTTGTCTTGGTTGAAGTTATTTGCCTAAACATGTCAAAATTGAAATGGGTGGTATTTTCATTTAGGGTTCTTGAAAAGCCGGAGTTATTCAGCAATAACCGGTTTAAACAAAAAAATCAACAACTTTCCCCATGATATTTGGAAAATATTTTTTTAACAGTATAAGCCTATTATGGCATTCACTTTTTTTTTTTGGATAGTTTAGAGGATCTGGGCTGGCTAGAGAAGTCATTTGAGGAGAAGTGACATGAGTTTCTCTTCAGGTTTTTAGTATTGTGAAATTTACAACAGTTTAAATATCTCTCTGTAGCGTTACTTCCTAGAAAGATGGGGCATTAGGTATTTCTGTCTTCTTAAATTTTTGTTAAGAATCTATGTACAATTTTCAGCAAAAGGTTTTGGGGTAAGGGTAAAAGAATGTTGGGAGCAAGTGATGTGTCCTTGCTGGAAGTATAATTTATTGTTTTGCAAGCTTTTGTTTACTTTTTTTTTTCTTCCTTTGAGAATGAAATCATTGGTTGCAGATTAAGGAAGTATATGAACCTTCATAATGAATAATAATATTTCAAAGTATTATTTATGGGAATTTGCTATTACACAATGTCTCCTTGATCTGGTGTCTACTACTTGCATATATGACTTTCAAATGTCAGCTTCTTTAGCATGTAAGTGTGTCCAAGATTTTTAACTTGAGTATTATTAATGTGGCATATACAACAGTATGACAAGTACTCGTTCGCGGATTGAAACTTCAATCCCTCGCAAGCATGGACCTGCCATTGCTGGTTATGAGTCAGTAAGTATTTCTTTTTTTTTTTTTTTCTTTCTAAATTTTGAATTTATTTCTGATTTAGAAAGCCATTTTTCTTTGAATTTTGAGAGCATATAATGAGAATTGGGTTCTGTTCTCTACTTTGTTATTTTGTGTAATTGATGATTTTGTTTTAATGATCTACAGGCTTTGAAGAAGTTCTTTGAGAATGTTCTACAGGTCTGTTATACTTGAGTTGTAATATCACTGCTTTATTAGGTATTAAGTGAGTTCATGTGGCTCTTAATTGGTTATTGTGCATCTGTTACAGGCTTTCCTCAAACATGTTGATTTCAATGTTGTTCGCTGTGCTGTTATTGCAAGTCCCGGTTTCACAAAGGTCTGGGATAAAACCTTGTAACTTTATTTTTGCTTCTGATTGCCTTGCTTCTATGATTATTTTAGTTTTTCTTAGACAGCATCTCATGGAAAGAGAAGTTTGTAGCATTCATCTTGTTACACAATGTGTTAATTTGGCTTTATTGTCATGTTATTTCTTTGATCTGCTTCAGGACCAGTTTCATCGTCATCTTTTGTTGGAGGCAGAAAGAAGACAACTGAGACCAATTATTGAGAATAAGTCACGAATAATACTAGTTCATACTAGCTCTGGATACAAGTATGTTGCTTTCTGCTTCAGTTTTTACTCTGCTAGCTGTAATGCACAATTTATATTTGCCTCTCGTCTGAAAGTTTGCCTCTTATCTGAAAGACCATGTATCTAGTGGTTCGATGTTGATACAGCTACAGTTCCATTATTTTGGATTGTCTATATTCTTTATCTTGAGAATTTCCTTCGAGTATATTTTAGTGGACCGCAATGTCTTTTTTGCTTCCTTACCTGCTTACATAGCATAGAGTAACTATTTTGAAAGATGTGGCATTAGAATGTACTAGTCTTCACATTATGAACACTAGAGAACATTGTGCACCTTTAATATATTATGGGGATTCTGAAATGCTTTGATCTGGTAACAGGACTCTAAAAGTCGTTGTGGCTTCTTTTGTGTTATCTATATTCCTATGTGAATTGGATGCACTGATAATTTTTCTGGCTGATGCTATTCGTTTTGGAGCTATAGTACAAATATGGATCTTAGTGTAAATTGACTATATTTTGATGCAGGCATAGTTTGAGAGAAGTGTTGGATGACCGAAGTGTCATGAACATGATAAAAGACACCAAAGCAGCCCAAGAGGTATTGTAGAAACTGTACTTCGCTAAGAATTTTATTTTTACTCACTGATTGGTTTTTGTTTTACTTATGCCTTTTCTCCATTTCCCCAATTTTACCAGGTCCGGGCTCTCAAGGATTTCTTCAGCATGCTTTCAAATGTGAGGTTCTAACTCAGAGATGTATTTGGGGGGGGGGGGGGGGGGGGGGGGGGGGGGTGTTGTGTGTTTCCACACTAATTTTTGGTTATATTCCATGGTTAGAATGACTTAATGATACTGTGATTTATGTTACTTATATTTTCGGGCTTTAAGATAATGTCAGACAAATGTGGTTTATCTTTATGGTGAAAGTGAAGGTTAGTTATGAAGCAGAGCAGTGACTAGATTGATGCAATGAAGGGCTGTGAGTTAATTTGTGGTTTTGGCCTTTAGATGGCAATTAAGCAGCCGCAAGTTAATGAACTGGCTACTGGAAGTTCAGACAACAAACAATAGATAATGTGATAATTAGACTAATTTTAATTGATATTTAGCATTGAATACTAGGTATTTTTTTAGTAATTAAAAAGTTACAAATGAAAAGATAAATATTGTATGAACATGCCGCAGGAACGAGTCATAATGGAAGTCCAGGGTGTCACCAATAGGGGTACCAAAGTGTGAGCTTTCTCTCAAAGATACATACATGCACATGTGCACATGCACATGGATGCAGATGTATGAAACTTTATGTCTGTGTCAATATCAACTAGTTTAGGAAGAGGTTGAGGGAACTGGGATGTGCCCTGATGAACAATGGCCTGGTTGCTTTTCTTAAAACGGTGGTCTTTTTGTCTATGTTGTTGTGTTATAATTGGTTTAGTTTTATCTTAAAGGATCCTGCTCGTGCATGCTATGGACCAAAACATGTGGAGATTGCCCATGAACGAATGGCAGTTCAAACACTTCTTATTACAGACGACCTCTTCAGGTTTGTACCGTTTGATCAGCTCAATATGTTTGGGTAGTCGTTTAGAATGAAAAGAGATGTAGTTGCACTTAATTATATTGTCATATCATGTGGTTGTTCTGCCAATACTTTCTCAAATTGACTATTAGATTGAGGGGAAGCATGCACGTGCTTTTTCCCACCAAAATTGCTGTACGCTTCAATTTATTTACCTGCTGAAAGCATCACAAATTTTCACCCTGTCGCGTATTCAACAAGAGAATTTCTAATAAACCCAAATTTTTTCTCACCACACCCTATTATCTTCATGATTGACTGTTCATAACACAAATGAAAGTGGGTGCATGAAGAAAAAAAGTGGGTGTATTTAGAACCATTCATTCAACAGTCACTGATGTATAATTGTGTAAAGTTTTCTTGAGAAAATTGCTGTACATATCAGGATATATGTTTTACAAGCACTGGAGGGGATAAAATGCATTGAATCTGTTACGTTGCATATTCTCTAGAAATTAACTTACTATTTACCTCTATAATTGGATGAGTTTGTGGAACTTGTTGGTGACTTAGAAGCATACACTATTTTTGTTCATTCTTGGGACCTACTTTCTCTCTCTGCTTATATTTCCATGCATATATTATTGTCAGTTTGGCTTGGTGGAAGTTTCTTGCTAGAGGCTTGTGATGATTTTAGTGTATTTGTTCTTATTGACTTGGCATTCAGGAATTCTGATGTAGTTACAAGGCAAAAGTATGTCAATTTGGTCAACTCAGTTAAGGGTTCGGGTGGCACTGCTCACATATTTTCATCTATGCATGTGTCAGGAGAACGTGAGTACTAGTTTGCTGCTTTTGGTCTTTAGTTTGATTATATTTTGAAGTCACCTCACTTATTTTTGCATCATAAACAGAATTGGCGCAGCTGACTGGTATTGCAGCGATCCTTCGTTTCCCTCTTCCGGATCTGGAAGACATTGAGATGTAAGGGACCATCTCGGGCATGTGCAACTGTTATTCACATCGCATTCTGGCATCCAACAGGTTCGTACATTATAATTTGCCAACTCAGTCTAGTGGATGCCTGAAGTGAAATGATGGTTTCAGGGGGCAAAATCGCTCCATAATGAATCTTAATTATATAGCAATTTGTACCATTTTCATATTTCTCCCTTTTCTTGCCTTTTTCTTAGGGGTCTTATGAATGATGTATCATCTGAATTTTAAACTGTATCATATCCCGACAGTGTCACATAGACTCAAAAAGTGTTCACATTACAAAAAATATTATTTAATTCAAAAATTTTCTCTGTGTTCCTATGCATATTTAGCTTTCATGGGTAGAAGCTTTGATTTAAGTAAGGTTGGTTGTATTATGTATATTATCGCTAAAAATACCTGAAATATTCTCTAGAGAGTTTTTCCTGAGTGGTGTGCTAAGAACTACAAGAGTTCCAAGTGTCTTTTTCCCTTAGATGTGATATATGAGACCAAGCTACAGCCTACAACCACCAGCCCAACTATCAAAATCAACCTTGAATTGTAATTATCTTGTTAAATTGAACGATGATAGTTCATTCAGATTGTGATACATTTCAAATCATTTCTTTTTCATTGTTTATATTCATTCAAGTCTCCAGGCCACAATGCCAGTAAACTGCCCAGGAAGAGGTTAAATAAAAAGTTCCAAGGACTTCTGCTATTTTTTTTAAAGGACGAAAATAAAATAAATGGATAGAAGCCTCGAAATGGTAACTAAACAACTAAACAGACTCTCATTACTTGATTATGCGTAATGATATGCAGACTGTGACATAGCCAGAAAGAAAATCCATTACAACTAACATACATGTAGCTTAAGGGGATACTATCAAATTAACTTAATAACTAATTACCAATCCTATCCATTATCCTTGCAACAACATCCTTGGACTCCTTCAGCAAGCTTATGCTTCTTTTAAGCTTTTCACGCTTAGCAGCAACAACAGGAGATTCCTCCAGAATCCGCTCAATACCACCACCATTAGGACCCATTAACTCGTTGATGATCTCCTTTTCCATTTCCTTGTTCACCAGGTTCTGCACACCGAAGAGCAAATGTAGAGCCATGCAATCTACCACCCTTCTCAACACGATCTTCCAGTATGCTTCCATTCTCATCTTGAGGTCGAATGCCTGGTTAATGACATGATGATATCGCCTGAGCTTTCCAAGCTTTACCTCTCCAAAATCACCAAGTTCAACTTTTTCCGGCTTTGATTCAGAGAAAACCTTATTGATGAACTGATCCTGGAGAGACATCAGCTTATTCCATTCTGAAGTGTATTCTGGATTGCATGTATAGTCTGTCAGCTTCTCCATCTCAATAATCTCCTGTACCCGGTTGTATGATTGGTCTTTCATTTTTGATATCAGATTATGAGCTGCTGCTCTGGTAGATGATTGAAGCTGCGGATAGTTATCCGACTGATGCATTAACACAGCTATCAGAACTTCCTCTAAATAATCCCATACCACTCCCATGAATTGAGCTGGCTTGCTTGAAATCTTCTTCACTTTGCGCTGCAAGATAGTGAGAAATGCAACTCGGGGAAGAAAATTTGGCAGTCCAATCCCCTTGGCTTCCTCCAAAACTCTTATTTCATCCATCAAAAAGTTAATTGGCGATGATTTACTCTGAGAGATCTTCAGAAGTTCATCAGAGAAATCATTGAGCATTTCAGCTAACCTTGCTGTGCAGTGCATCCGTTTCTCATCTGGATATTCATCAAATTCTCCTCTAAGAAGAATCTTTCTCAACGACTCCTTAGCTGCACCAATAATATGCATGAAAGCTGTCAATGCCTCTGCAGCGGAGGACAAAGGCCTGGGCATTTTGTTCAGTTCTGTGATATTATAATTCAACTTTTCACTAATTTTTCTAACAATCTCCGGTAAACACCTTGCTATAATAGAAGCTTGAATTTGCACAAGCTTCTGTGCCAAAACAGGAATTCCCACAATAGACTTATCGATCTGAGATAAGAGAGGATGAGATTGAAACAGTCTTGCTTCTTCCTCTCGTGCTTCCTCATAAGATTCATCACCAATACGATTCCTGACACAAATATAGCCGAGGCCAATGTTCACATCATCAGTACTAACTTTCTCAAGCAACCCTTCGGGAGCTCTATCAGATTTAGTTACCACGGCTAGAGTACGATCTCCAGTCTTGTCTACCTGCCTCGACATGCTGACTGACTCACAAGTTGAGAAATCAACAGTTGCAGATAAAACATTCAGTATGATGCTCTCCTCAGGCCTGATATACTCCATGATGATGCCTTTTATCTGCTCATAGATGTTTTCAGGCTGCCCATGAACTGGGACTCTAGTGATCCCCGGTAGATCAACCATAGTCAAGTCAGGAACCCCATTCTTTTTGACCACCAAAGTCAAAGGATTGTTTGAGATTCCCTTACCCAGGCCTGCAATCTCATCCGTGGCAGCCACTATAGCATTGGCAATGTTGGCTTCATTCGTAGAAACAATTTTGTCATCGAACTCCAGGAAGAACTCAGGATCTGAAGTCTGATGATTTTGCAGCCTCATTATGAGAGGCACCCGAGTGCATATTCCCTGCCCCCTGGGCAGGTTGATGCCGGCAAGTGATTCAAGAACACTCGACTTGCCAGAAGATTGATCACCGACGACAACAATGGTGGGGAGCTGAATCCCTTCTTTCATCACCATGAGATTCCTGAGCCTGTCCACAACGTCCAGTAGAGGACGGATACGATCATTGTATGATGATACAATTGGAGCAGTGATTGCTTCTGCTTGTTGTGCGGGTACCAGCGAGAGTGAGTCATGGTCATTATTATCCATGTCTCCGACAATTAAAGCATTTTTAACTTTGCTCTTTGCAGAAGAACCCCTTGTATTTACCATTTTTTTTCTTAGAGTGAATGAATCAAAGAGAAAGAGAGAAGAGTAATGTTAGATTTTTTGAAGAAAATAGGAGAATTGTGATGTATTTATACAATATCCTAGAAGAAAAAGGGAGACGAAAATCGCTTAAGGACGTTTGGCTGTTCAAGGAGCCAAAACGAAGTTGATGAACATGATATGATCGATACCAAAAACGTGTAGATTCATTGAAGCAAAATTCAACACTTTTAATTATTTAATTACTTATTGGAATGGCAAAATTTCTTGAAAATATCAAGTGTCGATCGGAGGGTTTTTTTTTATCGTTGAGCCAATACTGAATTAAATATAAAGGTTATGCATGCAAATTATATCGCACACATGCATTGTACTTGGAAATAGAAATAGTCAAATTTCTCCCTCGCATTTTGGATATTGTCTATTTTCTGAACGGTCTTTATCTTTATAATGTCATTATTTTTTGTATTTGTTCAATTTGAATTTTTTGGACTTTTTTCTTCTCTTATTTTCCTGTCTAGATAAAGCAGTTTATTTTGTCCTTTTTTTTTTCAACTGCCTCCGCTTTTTACCCATGTTATTCATCTAAATGCTTACTAATTTTTCTTTGTGAAATTTAGCCGGTAGCCATTTGACTTTTGAATCTAAGTTAGATTTTAATTGATTCTGATATTTACTCATAAGTTATTCAATTTTAGTTTGATAAGTACTTAGATTTAACTCGTTTATTTTAGTTATTCGAATAACGAGTTAAATCAAATTTGAATATTTTAATGTTTGATTAATCTAATCGAAATTTTAAATATATATTTTAATAGGATCATTATTATTAATTTATCATTTTATTTTCATATTATATTATTAAAAAAATGACAATTGAACCTATTGAGTTGAGCTCAAAAAAAGAAAACTTTGTTGAGTCGAATCAAAAGTTAAAACTTGAAAAATGAAGATTGATTAAATTGGATCTGAGTTTTGAGTTTTCAATTTGACCAAACTCAAATATGATATTAAATCATCTCAATTTGATTCAATTATATCCCTAATCCTAATTCAACAAATATAATATGTGTCATTTATTATTTTATTATTGTTTAATGGTTTTAATTTACTTTTAGTCGTTTCTTTAAAATTTATATTCTAGTACTAAAGGTTGATTGCATCGCACCAAAAAAAAAAAGGTTGATTGCAATGCCCTCGTTACCGTTTTAGCATCATTTGATGGATTTAACAACGTTACAAATGTCTTTCTTTTTTAATTAATTTGCATTATATTGCAAACATAACAGCTATATAAACTTCTAAAAGGTGAAATGCATCAAAAAAAACTACTAAAAGGTGAAATGTTAAAAACTTAAATAGTATACATATATTTTTTTTCTTTTCATAGCATAAAGTGATTTTGTTTATAATTTAAACTTACACAGCTGTTTTTTCCCAATATGGTTTTATGAGACTCCTCCATTCATACCAATTTTCATTTAAAAAAAAATTATCGACTAAGTTTTTATATTTAAATAAGAATTTTTTAATCATGAAAATTATTATTGGAACATACTTTGAGGGAAGAGTTTAAGAACTCCAAAGGTACATTTGGAGGGTTATCGCTTCTTCATTTATTTGTTGTATTAATTTACTATTTTTTTTAAAATTTAATTTAATGGGACATGCATTCATTTGGTATATGAATTTTAAAAACTCTTCTGATAATTTAAAAGCTAATAATTTATTTAATAATTCGAATCATTTATATTTTTAAGAAAGTAATTGAGATAGAAATAAAGTAAAAAGTTATCTTTTGATTTGCCAATGAAATCATTTATTTTTATCTTGTTTCGTTCTTGGGTTTTTTTTTTTTTTGAGGAAAATGGATTCATTAATAAATCATAAACTCTGATACATTAAAGAAAAATTTATATATATATAGATAATTATTTAATACATCGTCAGTAGAGTTTTTTTTATTCCATAAATAAAATTAGGATGATGACGCATGTCTTATTTTATTTTCTTAATATTTTTAAAATACATGTATCATTATTCTAATTTTACTTATGGAGTATAATAACTTTACTAATAATATATTAGATATTAATCCATATATACACACACAAGCTTAGAATATTCAATCGCTTGTTTACGATGCTTCTATTCAACAAATAAGACAGAAAAGAATCGGAGCCCTGCATTTCATACTTTCGTCATTGGGCCATTACTACCTTCAGGATTCAGGGCCTATTCAGCGTCCATTTTGATCCCGCATCTGTATATTATATGCTCGCATTTCATGAGTATAGAAATAAATATATTTACATTTAAGACGCTGGTTAATGATTTTGTTATTTACTTTTTAATAAAAAAAAATAAAAAGCAAGAAATAGAAAATAATAAAACCAATAGCCATCATTTAAAGCTTAAAAATTAATAATTTTTATAAATATTTAAATTCTATGAACTCTGATTTTTTTTTTTTATAGTCAAAGAGCTTTCAGGCTAGTTTATGCATAGCTCGAGATTAATTTCATTGGACAATCTTAAGGATGCACTTCCCACATTGGTTTAGTGCATTAAAAAAAATTATTCTTTGGATGTTAGTCCCAAAACTTGAATTCTAAAATTAATTTACAAAATAACAGTTGCTTATCAATGGATTTAACTTTTGGAATTTGAATTCGATAAACTCTAATAAGCTATTGGATATATAAGATTTATGAAACAAGAAAAGAATACATATAACAAAACAGTATGACATTCCTCTTCCCATTGCCTATTCATGACTTTGTACCTTGCTTTGCTTGTTTCCTGCGGTTTGGTATAGGATGTTCCACGCTTTATTCTTCCTTAACTGCTTTTGCTGCTTTATTCCATTCTGTCCTATCCGTAGCTAATGAATATATAATATAGTCATTCTTATTTTTATAAACAATGTGTTATTTCTAAATATACCATACAGGAAAGACTTCTTTTGATGAAAGCAAAACTAATAAAAGTATGCTTATATGATTGTAAATATATTTTTTGCATTGGAACAAAATATAAATGTGCGAGAATTTTTTAAGAAGTAAACTACTATAATAGTCTCTTTATAAAGCCAACCTAGGAAAAATTAAAGCTTGAATGAGCTTTTAGTACAAGAAAAAGAAAGCAGGTTCCATGAAGTCGTCATCACTTTAGTACGTAAAAGCTTGTTGTCTTGGGCTTCTCACCACCTGCCACTATATTGTAGGGTATTCACCATGAAATATTTCTTCTAAAACATCTAGTTTTTCTGTTTCGAATTACTCTCCAGCCACAATCAGAGGCTGCACACCCTAAAACAAACGTTCGTCATTCACTGTTTATCTAAAAAATGAGTGGATGTGAGGGTGCTGATTTAGGGGGCATTGGTGTCGACGGTATACTCGTCATCTATGATGATGAAGATTCTCAATCACGTCCAGCAACGCCTCCTACGGAGGCAGCACAAGTCCCAGCTCCCCTTATTTCATCATACAATAACAAAATTCGACCTTTTCTTGATGCCATTGACAGGCTCAGGATACTTATGGTCGAGAAAGAAGGCATACAACTCCCCACCATTGTTGTAGTTGGAGACCAATCATCAGGGAAGTCCAGTGTTCTTGAATCACTGGCTGGTATCAGTCTTCCTCGAAGCCAGGGGATTTGTACTAGAGTACCCCTCATAATGAGGCTGCAAAGTCATCAAAGTCCAACGCCAGAGATTCACTTGGAGTACAATGGCAAGCAAGTACCTGTAGAGGAATCCCAAATCGCAACAGCCATTAATGTTGCAACTGATGAGGTTGCGGGCCAGGGAAAGGGCATATCTAACACCCCACTAACTTTAGTGGTGAAAAAGGATGGTGTTCCTGATCTTACCATGGTTGATCTTCCTGGAATTACTAGAGTGCCTGTCCACGGACAGCCTGAAAACATATATGAGCAGATCAGAGATATTATCATGCAGTACATAACACCTGAGGAAAGCATTATCCTCAATGTTTTGTCTGCCACCGTTGATTTTTCTACCTGTGAATCCATTAGGATGTCACAGATAGTAGACAAGAATGGTGAGAGAACTCTTGCTGTGATTACCAAGGCAGACAGGGCCCCAGAGGAGCTTTTTGAAAAGGTTAATGCTGATGATGTGAATATAAGACTTGGTTATGTCTGTGTTAGAAATCGCATTGGTGATGAGTCATTTGAAGAAGCAAGGATGGAAGAGGCTAGACTGTTCCAAACCGATCCACATTTGTCAAGGATTGAAAAATCGATTGTTGGTGTTCCAGTGTTGGCTCAAAAACTAGTTGAAATTCAGGAAAAAATTATTGCCAGAAGCTTACCGGTGATGGTGAAAAACATTAGTGACAAGCTGAGTGCAAATATTTCACAGCTGGAAAGAATGCCCAAGGCTTTGGCCTCTTTTTCAGATGCCATGACAGCTATTATGAGGATCATCGGAGCAGCTAAAGAATCCCTGGGGAAACTTCTTCTCAGGGGGGACTTTGATGAATACCCTGATGATCGTACCAAACATGGTACTGCTCGTATGGTTGAAATGCTGATTGAGTTCTCTGTTAGGCTCGACAATTGTGAAGAAAATGATCACACAAAAGACTTTTTAATAGAAGAGATCAATGTTTTAGAAGATGCTAACGGAATTGGACTCCCAAATTTTCTTCCTCGCAGTGCATTCCTTCGTATCTTGCAAAGAAAAGTTGATCAGATTTCCACCATACCAATTGAATTTGCTGAAAAGTTTTGGGACTACATAGATGAAGAAGTGAATTCTGTTTTCAAGCGCCACTTGGAAGTATATTACCAGCTTAAGGTATCTACAACGAGAGCAGCTCATAATCTGGTTGAAAAGAAGAGAAAGCAGTCAATCAATTGGGTGAAGGAGATTGTGCAGATGGAGAAGATGACGGATTATACTTGTAATCCTGATTACATGACGGAATGGGCTAAGCTTATGACTCGAGAAGAATGTTTTCTCAAGAATGTAGATACTGCACAAAAGTCTGCCAGTGTGTCTCTTGAAGGTTTTGGTTCTATTGAAGTTGAACATCTCAAGCAGCATCCCAATGTTGTCAAGCTAGCTTTTGACTTGAAGATGAGAATGATTGCATACTGGAAGATAGTTCTGAGAAGGTTGGTTGATTCCATGGCACTGCATTTGCGGTACAGTGTTTATAATCTAGTGAATAATGACCTTGAGGAGATTGTGAATGAGTTGATGGGGCCAGAGGGGCATGGAATTGAAAGGATGCTGGTGGAATCTCCTGCAGTTTCTAGAAAGCGAGAGAAGTTGGAAAAGAGCATCAAGCTATTGAAAGAGTCCAAAGATATTGTGGCCAAGATCATTGACCGGATTGCAGGCTATGATGGTTGAGTGCTTCGTATCTTAAGGTTTGCTTTATTTTGTGTTTTTAATTGTGTTTAATTCCATAAAAGAAATTGTGTTCAATGCACGATGAACTTATCTGGTTAAGTTTATAATATTGTTATGTAGTGTTCCTTTGAATTCCATAAAAGAAATTGTGTTCAATGCACGATAAACTTATCTAGTTAAGTTTATAATATTGTTATGTAGTATTGCTTTGAATTCATTAAGATGTTTAGTTGTCAATGAGTTGTTACACAACTAAGCATCTGTTAGCAAAGCATTCTTATAGAGATGTTGCTACACCGCAAGAATTTGATAAAAAAGGAAAAATTCCATTAAATGAAATGCTTGGTGAGAAGAGCATTCTTTTGGCAAAAGAACTGGGAACTTGATGCTATATGTCATAATGTGAAAGTCCGCAAACTCAACCACAAAATGTTGAAAATATAGAGTCGTCATCAATTTTTGTTATTTAAATGTTGTTGGCCGTTTATTTAAATTTACTACTTCTAAAAAATTTTAAACTCGTCTAAGGCATTGGAAAAAGAAAAAAAAAAGAATTATGGTCTACGTTTTAGACTGAGTTCGAAAATATGATTTCGTGTAAAAAAAAGTATTGGTACTCTTACAATACCCATATGATAGATGGTACCAATTAACCTCATGTTAGCCTAATGTGTTAATTAATTTTTCTTTATTTTTATTAAATTTCATTATTTAAAATTTGAAAAATTCTTAAAACTTTTCCATCAATCCCATAAATTTTTCAAAAAATTTTCTTATCTCAAAAATATTCAAAGAAAGTTATTCATTTCCTCAAACTGACTTCATCGTCAAAGTTATTTTATGTTTTAGGAGGAGATAAAAATCGAAATATTCTATCCATTTCAATTATCTATTTTAATTTCGTCCGTTTCTACTTTTTAATTTTTCTTATTATATTTTGTTCTTATCTAATTTTTCATTTATTTTTATTTGAAAATAAAGCAACGATATTCATTGATATAAAATTTCTTTCTAAATTTTCCACCATTATGGTAAATTTTAAAAAAAGTTTCTCACCTATAAATGAAAATCACTTATTTTTACTTATTAGAATTTCATAATTTGAAAGACTTTCATTTATTCCCAAAATTTATTGAATTTCATGAAGAAATAAAATGCAAAATAAATATATATAATTGACTCTTTAATCATAAATTCAAAATAAATATAGCATACTCTAAAAAACAATAAAATTTAGATAAAGAAATAAATAAGTATATAGATCAAATAACTAAAAGAAATCAGAAAAAGTTAAGCAAATTTGAGCCAATCAACGAGGCTGGCGAATGCGTAATTCGCTGGTTGGACATGCAAGTCTTGGGTGGTGGCTTGCCCTTTTTTTTAAGTTCAAATGTGCGTGACAATTTTAGAAAGGGTGAATAAAATTAACTTTCAATTATTACATTTTTTAACAAAAAATAAAAAAAAATAAAATCATTTACTTTTAGTTCGAATTATCTAAATTTTTAAATTTTCAACCATCTATCTACCTTTAGCCTTTAGTTTCAACATGACTAAACTTTGTTGCTAACATTAAAAAAAAGCATTGAATTTTACATTGAGGAAAAAAGTAGTACTCTAAATTTTATTAGAACGGACCCAAAGAATAAAACGGCAAACTCTATATCTGACCAATAATCAATTGATTTTTTTGATGTGTACAACTGAAAGGAAATCTCATATAATTTAGTTTCTCTCTATACATCGATGACAGTTATATAGTTAAACTAATAATAAATCTAAAAATTATAAAGATAAATAGGGATAAAAAATTTACCTACACAATGAAGATCAAACACTAACCCGTAAACACCAAAAGAATATTATAATATGAAAACATCTAAAAAATAAAAGTATTTAGGAAATATTTGTGTTTATTGATATATTATATAATTATTATAGATAAATTTAAAATAAGATTTATCTATTTATGTTTACATCAACCAATTTATGATTACAATCAAACTAGTGATAATATATAATGTCAAAAAATATGATTACTTGAGAAAAAAGTGACAAAATGAGTACTTTTTTTTTGTCAAAGAATTGTCTTTGTTATAAATGCATGAAACCGTATGTTACCTTCGTTATCAATGTATGGAACCGTAGAGATAACAAACTAGCTTATGGATAAAATCAATCAATTAACAAACTGTGATCTAAAGATAGAAAAGTTAATTAATTGATTCCTAGATTGTTATAGTTTTCTAAATCCTTGGGTTCCTAATATAGAAGTAAACAAATATATAAATACAAGTGCCATGCATTAACATTAATCAATTGTCCCAAAGTTTTTTTCTCTTGAAAATATTTGAGTGTTTTTAGAATACAAATTAATTGGGGACCAAGTCAAATTTCTCTCAGTTCTATTATTCACTATCCTTATCTTATCTTTCGGTACGTCACATTCTCCTCGAACAAATCAAAATTTATATACATGTTATTATTATTATTATTATTATTTTGGTATAAATTACATGTATCTTAATCCGTTTTAATTGTCTGAGATTAATCCTGTTCGGAGTTTAGTCACAGTTAAAGCTCTTCACCCCTCTCAAAAATTTATATACATGTTATTATTATTATTATTATTATTAGATTTAGGCTGTCTATGCTATTTCTCTCCAAAAACAAATATTTAAATTTACTACGTTTTTTCCTTTTATATCCCTTGTTACTTTGCCTTCTAAAATTCTCTTTTTTTTTTGTAACATATGAGAAAGTCTAAAAGAAGAATTAAGATTCAAATATCATATTTTTACTCTTTGTTATAACTCTAACTTCATGTTTGTATATTTGTTTATATTATTTATTGATTTTTTTATTGAAATAATTATAATAATATAGGTAATTAAGTACTTATTATATTTCAAAAATATTTTTTGGTCAATCTTTTTAACTTGGACTTTAATTGTTCTGAATATTTGATTAAATTAAATTAATATGATTTTAGTTAATTTAAAAGTGTTAAGGTGATGAAGATTTGTGCAAAAAAATTAGTTCTTCGGTACTGTTGTGAATAATTTTTCCGAAATATTCTTTAATAGAAAATATAATAACATCTTATAGGATTGTATGGTTCAATAACTTCTTATTATAAGATCTGACAACTTATGGTCGAAAAGGTATAAATATATCAGGAATTATTTTTATTAATTACTTTGACAACATTTGTGAATAATCACACTATTAGATAAAGTGGCATTTCTCTATTTATTTATTTACTTAAGTTATTTATATTTTAATTAATATTTATATATTTTACTGGATTGTTAAAATTATATGCCGGAAGTATTGCAAGGAAAAGTGCGGAGGAGGTTTTTGCAAAAGAATGGGAGATGGCATCACGAGTGTCATTGTTGTTATGGAGCCTAAATATTGTTAGTTACCATAATTAAAAAGAAAAAAATTAAAGAAGTACACGATCCAAAATTATAAATTAAGAGATATTATGCTTTCTCTTAATTTTAAATTGAATAAAACATTGTAACCTAAATATTTTATTTTCTAATTTATTGTATTAATTTATTTTATATATAATAAAATAAAAATTATTTTACATATACAATAAAAATTTTATTATATTAATTTATTTTATTTTTAACTCATTGTGTTAATTTATTAAATGATGGATGTCTTTTTGAACTTTAAGTATTACAATATGCTTGCTTGAAACGTTACATTTGTAAATTCACCTTTTCGATATTGTAGGTATGTTAATCTTGGGTTATAAAGTATCAGACACAAAAAACTACATTTAAAAACCTAAATCATAGTATATTAATAAATAAAACTTGTAGTTTAATTTATTCAAATAACAATATCAATTTACAAATGACATAGCAATCTTGTTTAAAACTGAAATAATTTTCAATGATAGCTTCTAAATACACTTCATTTTTTACTTTATACACCACTTTTATTTCAAGAAAAAAAAAATCCAACAAAAAAGCGATTATAACCTTTAATAAAACTACAAAAATAACAAAAAAAAAAGTTCTTCTCTTTTTTTTTATTCTGGTTGAACCTACAACCCTATTTTAATTCTTTTTTTTTTCTTTTTTCTTTCTCATTTCCTTCTTATTTTCCTCTCCTTTCTCTCTACACCGAGCTGATCGACCACAGTTTCATCAAAATCTAAATTCTGGTGACTGGCCATCAATGATCGCCATTTGTCAGTTGTAAAAATTTTCCCAAAAATCTCTAACAATTTCTCTCAATCTCCTTTTTCACATTTCGGCCTTGGATTTCTTAAAAAAAAAAACACACTCTCAATCATCCTAAATCTAAGCCTAAAAACAAAACTTTAAACTCCATAAAGCCCAAACTCCACCGTTCTAAATGGCCTAATTTTCAAATATGTTGGTCCCCTCTTCCTAGACTAACTCCACACAGAATTTGAACTTTAAAATCCTATTTAAGACGTCCCACCTTGAAGCTATTTTTCGTGTATGCGTGTTGAACAATTTTGGGTTTGATTTTTTATTTGTTTATATGAACTAATTTGTGAAAAGTGAGAATCGCTTAAAATAAAAGAATAGGAGAAAAAATAAAAAATAAATAAATGAAGGGCAATTGAGGTATTTTCTTGTAAACATATGATAATAAGCATAAACGCATAAAAATAAACATAAAAACATAAAAGTAAATGTAAACTTATTATCAATAGGTATAAAATAAGTTAACAATATCATAAATAAGTATAAACACACAAAAATGAGTGAAAATAATTTTAAAATAAGCATAAAATAAGTCAAACTTACAATAAGGTCGACCTTACTATATCTCTAAAATAGAATTCCCCCAATCTATATACATTAAAATTACAAAATAAATCAAATATCTATTTCAATGTTTAAAAGATAAACACATATATATTAAAACTAAAGAAAAATCAATTATCATTATCATTTATCACTTTCTTTACATGTCTTTTATCAATATATAAGTACTTTTGCTCACTCCATATACATTAAAAACATATTTATAGAAATAATCAATTGTGTATAATTTTTTTACTTTGATGCATTTAAAAAATATATATTTCATATGAACACATGACATGTGTGGTAAGAAAAAAAATTTTAATCGTTAAAGTATAAATTGTCTACCAAGAGTTATCTTATTATTTTATTTCACTAACATTCAGTTTTTTATAATAATCTTATACAAATATATAAAAGTCAAAATTTTTGGGTAAAAATAAAATATCCTAATAGCTTAAATTTTTGATAAGTAACAAAACTTTTTTTGATACTTAGAATTATATATTGATTTTAATTTTTAAAATTAAAAAAATAGATTTCAACCATTTTATCTTCATTTAAATCAATTAAAATTGATTTCAAAATGTAAATTTTCTTTTATCACTTATTATGTTATTTTTAAATTAAAAAAATTATCTATATATTTTAATCAGAATTATTCTAAAATTTTAAATCTTTTGTCACAAAATTAAAAGTCAGAGTCTATATATTTTAGTATTGAATTAAACTTCAATTTTTTTTTAATTTTCATTTCATTCATTTTCAGATTTATATGTTCAATCATTTTTTTGGTAAAAAAATATTAATATGAATTTTTTTTGAAACATTTATTATATTATATATTGTATTTAATTATTTTGAATTGATTTAAAATTTAATAAATTTAAATAATAATTTATTTTTATTTTTATTTACATTTACATTTTTACTTTACTTATGTATATATTTGAAACTATTATAAATAAAGTTTTTTTTAATCCTAATAAAAATCGAATTTTCAACTCTAATTATTTTTATAAGATTAATTTGCTATAATTTAAATTCAAGTTCTAAAATATAAATCAATTTTAAATATAAAATATTAACTAAAAACCTATTAATGATTAATATAGTAAGAATTATTTTAATTAAGATTGTAGTTATTTTGTTTATTTACTTTATATATAAGGTTTATTTTATTTAATTTTTTGTTGCAGTTTTTTAATTAGTATTTGATTTCAATTTTTTTTGCAATTTTTATATTTTATATATGCATTAAATTTTTTAATGCATTATTTAACGTATATTTCAAAATAATTTTTTAATTTTATTTTTTTGAAAAATTAAAATTATCACTATGCATTAAGCATGTTTAAATTTAGTAATTCATATGATTAATTATATAATCCGATGGAAAGAAAACTATCCATGTATCCGTGATTAAAAACTGAAAAAAGAGCCAATAATCTCTTGATCGAGTGATTAATGATGAGTTTAGACATATTGTAAATTTTAGATTCAAATCCAAATACTCCATCTTCAGTTATTTAATATATTTTTTTGTAGAAAAAATAAAAAAATAAGTCTTAAAAAAAAAAGAAAAAACAACTTGAGGGTTTACGTTGAGCGTTCTAAAACACTCGGCAATGAGGCCTTTCCTTCACCTGTGAATGGGCAAGATCTTACTTTCCCACCTCCGTCGTTCCAGTCCACTCTCCACTCTCTATCTCGCACGTGTCTCTCACCCCTCTTCCTACCCTGCAACTCAATCTCATCCCAACCTTCAGCCGCGCGTCTCCCCAATCGCCTCCTTGATCACTCGGTCCTTCTTCACTTCACCCCATAACACTAAGGAAAATATCCTTCTGATTCGTGCAATAGTTTCATTGCTCGATGGTTACCATAATCTCACTTAAGGATGTAAACGGGTCAGGTACCTGTTAAATTTGGAATATTCAAACCCGAACCAGATTAATTTTAAAATTTATTCATTCAATTATTATAAATTGTGCACATGTGTTATGTTGTTTTATTACATGATAAAATATTTGGCACTATTCTGAACCTAAATATAGTATGTACTCTCCCTATTTGAATGAATAAATTTTCATACTCTCAACCTAAATTTAATGCATGATTAGGTAAAAATTATACAAAAATTATTTCCTGTTAAGTTTAAGACTCTAAGGTTTTTTGATGCAACACAAAGTAATTTAAGTACTTATTGAGATACATCCAGGTCTTGTATCTCAACAAAAATAGTTTATTGCATACATCAAGTATGCAAGATAATTTATTGGGCAAATTTTATTTTTCTCGGATTGATAAAATTTTTGTTAGTTGATATGCATGCTTGGCTGCCAAAGTGGCTCATTTGTTGATATTAATGATTATTTTATCAAGCACAAGGATTGGGGATGATTCGAGGTTATCTTACAGAATCGCCTGCCCAAAGGGGGTTATTGTGTTTGGTAATTTGGAATGGGACATAGAGCACTACGGTTGAGAATATACTAGTCTAAAAGGTCTATCTACCCAAAGGGGAGTTTGTGGTGATGCACTTGGGCTTTCAGTTCGATGACAAATAACACACAATGGATCGATGCTGTTTGAATTATTGCTCAAAGTTAAATGTTGCATTCTATTGTCTTGAAAATTGTTATTAAATTTTGTGATAATTAATGTATAAATGATTAAGTAGCTCTAATTGAATAGACAAAACGATTTAGTCGTGATTGATTTAAGGCTTAATTTAGCCATGAGTGTTTTCTTGAACAATAAGCTTTGAATGTTGTAATTAATTATTGTTCTAGTGTTGAAATGTTGCATTTGGTGATGACAAAATTTTATTTGAGAAAATTTTGTGAGTTCTTAAATATTGTTTAGTTATTTGGATCCATAAGAAATAACTATCATACAAGATTATTGCTATGTTGGCATAGTATGATAAATTGATGTTAATGGTTAATTATGTGTTTGTGGAATGTGACTGTGGAATTAAAATCTGCTGATTTTGAAATGATGTTTTATGTGAATTAAATATGTTTCACATGCTTGTAATGCAATTAATTTTATACATCACAAGCTTTGATTTGAAATTTTAGGCATTAAGTTTAAAGCCTAAAGAGGTACAAGATGTGATATATGTTTTTTTGCTTAATTCCACATTTGTCATGGACATGAAACAATATTGGTTGGTTAAGATTTACAAAAAGCATTTAGATTATGCTAATTAATTCAAATAGTGGGAGAGGAATTGATTATTAAATTGGTGCAATTGTGTTGTACGAAATCTTTGGTTAATTAATTGCGCAGTAAATTGCTCCAATAAATTGTTATAAAGATTGATGATAAGATTTTATACTTTCTTAAAAATACTTACTAAATTAAGTATGCTCTCATAAAATGTTAAATTAATCATAGTTGTCGAATTA
Source organism: Heritiera littoralis (assembly GCA_031772115.1). Classification (NCBI taxonomy): domain Eukaryota; kingdom Viridiplantae; phylum Streptophyta; class Magnoliopsida; order Malvales; family Malvaceae; genus Heritiera; species Heritiera littoralis. Next base: position 137,926 of record JAPDPK010000136.1, on the reverse strand, counting down.
AAATTGATAAGAGAGATGTGGATACAATCATTCATGAGTAAATATAAAATTTTTGAGTAAAGGTTTCAGTCTATAAGTAAATATAAAATTGATAGGAGAAATATCACCATATAATCTTGGGCAATAAGTAACAAATGAGTTGTGATAGTAAAATATAAAATTTTTGAGTAAAGGTTTCAGTCTATGAGTGTAACCAAAAATTAGTTTTGCAAATTTAAGTTATTAAAGTTAAAGTTTTGACTAAAATGTATTGTTGTTGAGGCTTGCAAGATTAATTTGCCATGAAGGTTTATGTCATAACTCATGTTTTGTGATATTAAAAATATTGTATTTCCTATAATATTATTTTGTACATGAGATTGCATGATACCATAATACATTGTTGTGTGCATATGATTGTTGTGTATTATTGGCTTTCGTCATATGCTATTATGTTGAGGTTTATGGTATGAAGTTCATGAAATTTGTAAAAATCTCATGTTAATATAAAGTATGCAGATTGATAGACGTTTATGTAGGCTATCAATGTTAATTTTGATATTTCTTGAAGTCATGATTAAAAGATTTTGATGCCATAGTGAAAATGTTATTAATTGTTAAGACAATTTACTTAATCATATGGCATGCTTAGAAGTTTTGTTGATTAATAAAATGATTATGGAACATGACGTGAAAGTTTTCCATTGTTTTAAGTTTTATATTGGGCAATTTAAGTTGTTAAGTGATCCATAGAGGTACACTGAGATTAGTATCTTGCTTGGAGTGATCACAAACATAATTAATGGACATAAGAAAATTAATGAAATCAAAATGATTATGAAATTTCTTATGTTGTAATGGGATTATCTCTAAGTTATTACATGTGACTACCTGCCCAAAATGGGTGATCATGTGTTTTTAATTTGGAGATAATCATGAATTATAATTGTGAAATAAAAGATACATGGACTTAGAAAATTTATCTGCCCAAAGGGGATAAATTTTTGAAAGTCTTTGTATTCGTAATTGTTAAATTTAGAACACATAAGGTATAACGTGTTTTGTAAATATTGAGTTTGCCCAATATAAAGTTGATTAATGTGATAATCTGTTTTGACATTGATTGATCTTTGTGTTCAGTTTGAGTTTATTTGAATAATTGTTATCATAGTTTAGTGTCTACCATAAGTGATAAGTCTTGGATGTTAGTCACTTTAATTATCACATCTTGGTATTTATATTGTGTATGTCGCACCCTTAAAATAGCTTCCAAATAAAGATATATATTTTAGACCTGATATGATATCTCTCTATGGTAATATTTTGTGCAAAATTGAGAGTTGTTGAAATATAAATTCACTTTGATAAATATTTATATTGGTTGTTTAACTCTCAATTAAGATATTGACTTTAGTTTTAGCTAAAATGATCAAATTTAGCGCAATTATCATTTTTTTAAGGGCATATGTTATCATTTGTTGACAATGTGTTTGCAAGAACATTAATTAATTCTTTTTAAGGAACTCACACATGGGGGGGGGGGGGGGGGGAGAACATTGTCTTACACTTATCGCACGTGAGAGTTTTGAAAGAATAAATTTTATGCAAATTAATAAATTATTTATTTTGTGTTTATTTTGGTAATTCCTTGTTAGTCTTCCCCATTTTATTTAGGTTTATTTTATCTTTATAAAGTACCTAAATTGATTTTTAAGAGAAAATAAGAATTTTAATAGTCTTCCTCCTCTATTTTGAATAATATTTTGAATTATCATTTTTAAGTTATAAGAAAGAATAGAATAGAGGTTTTGACTATACTGTATTTTATTGAGTCAAAAACTATTCTTTTAAAGGAAGTGAAAATCAATGGGAGTTCACATGTTTTGAAAGGTAGTGAGAACTCCTAAATACCCTAAAATCATTGATTTAGAGATATCATATGCATTAATGTTAGTGGGAGCATTTAGGCTATTGTTTGTCACACGATTAAAAGGACATATAATGTAAACACATGAATATGAAAAATTTGCAATTTTTTAGTAATTTCGTAAATGATTTATTAAAGTTATGTTATGAAATCCAAAAAGAATATTAGTTATCACATTTGTCATGAGCGTAAACAATACATGACTTTGTTATGACTTCATTTATTATTATGCTTCCTGCTCATCATTTAAAAACCATTAGAGCATGTTGTGATTCATTGGATTAGTGGGAGTCATTGTGATTTGACGATGACATTTTTCTCTATGTGAGAATTTTGATATTTTCATTTTGATTATAGATGCATTGTGATTTGTTATTTGAAACCATTATTGTTTTAGGTTTCTTTACTTGGTTAAATGTATTGTTGTGATTGTAAAGTTACCTATGAGGTATAGTTTGACTTGAAAATATCCATAAAGTATTGCATGCTATAAAGTATTGCATGCTAAAAAGACATTGGTGTTTTGAGATCTTTTAATGTATTGGTTTAGTGGGAGTGTGTTGCTTGTGATTTAACTCTCATGTTATACATCATGCCATGTTAAGACCACTTTATGTTTCAAATACTCATATGATATTGCACTTAAAATGTCAGTTGATGATCATCATTGGTTTATATCTTGTACTGTCATGTTGATAGTTTTGTACATGTACATTTAAGAAATTGTGAAACTGACTTTGCGTCAATTGGAGTATGTCTCGGTAATTGATACCACTTTATAACCTCGAGGACAAGGCGGACACATACAGGCACATTTGGTTGCCAAATAGATTTCTCGGCGAGTTAAGGAGAAATCGGAGGACTGACAATGAAAGTAACACATTTGATCACTGCTGAGTGTTATTTTCTTGCTACACAGCTACACTGAGATCTATTGTTGATGTGATTGCTAGTATTTGTAACCGTGGATTGGTCTTGTGTCAATAAAGAACACAATCGTCACCATGATTCAGTATTGGTTGGTCATGTTGAACAGGATCATTAAGATGTTGTTTTTAAGGACTAAATTATTTTCAAATTGTGGCCACGTCAAAAATAAAGTCAATCAGCCTAGAGTCTTGTTTTATAAAAATGAATTTTCTTAAAATTGAAACCCCCAACTAATATTGTCCAAGTGGGAGAATGTTATAATTTTCCAATTGGTGGACTGCTATTAATTGGTAGTTTTGAGTATTAATAAAACAGGCTAATATAATTTAGTCATGGTATGAAAACATGCAAGTAAGCCCAAATAGTTAATTGTGATCAACAAATATGGGTTTTTGCGCATCTTATTAGGTCAGTGTGATGTTGTGGTTTTGTAGGCCTGGAACTTAATATTCTTTGATGGGGGGATTATTAGGTTCAACTATAAATATAAGGCTAGGTCCCCTCTTCACTTCTCAACGTATTGGTATCTGCCCATTGAGAGCCACCCTAAAGAGAGAAGTAGAAAAGGAAGATCTGTCTAATCATAGTCCTACTGATTAAGCTTTCGCTTTCGTTGATATTTGCCTTAATAGGTACGTCTAATTAAATGTTTATATCTCATTTGTTTGATTGATCTTACACTCATTTCTAATGTATTTGAACTCCAAAAAACAAAGCATTGAGTTGCAAAAGATTACACTTGAAATAAAAAAAAAATCATAGTTTATTTACATATGATAAGAAAAACAAATCTTTCCATCTTCTATAAGAAATAATGTTTTTCAAATAAATTATATTTGTAAATTAATAATATTAATTACAGTTACCAATAAAACCATAGCCTTTTATCATAGTAATTTTTATAAAAATGTAAATTTATATACATTTAATTTCTAAAAACTATAGTTTTTTGAAAACAATAGTTTTTATTTAATTACATTTAAATAAAATATGGTTATTATCTTAGACTATTTATATAAATGTAGGTGTCTAAAATCGAAAAAAGCGATTAAAATTTTAAAATCTATAGTTAAAGATATTGTACTACGCTTGGTTTTATTAACAGTAGTTTTTTATTTTTAATTATAGTCTACGACATTTTTCTAGTAATGACTGATCCTCAAACTTCTATACCCAACTAATTTGGTCTTTTCGTCAAGAATTTCATCATTTGAGATGTTAAGTGATAGTGCCACTTGTCCAAACATGATGCTTAATGACATGGTGACGTGTAATTTCAATTAAAAATTAATTTATCTTCTTTTATTTCTTTTATTTAAAAAATTAAACAAAATAATAAATAAATAAATAAAAATTAACAAAAAAAATCACAAAAAATAAAAAATCACAATAAATGAATAAATAAATAATTGATATCTTGCAAACAAGGAAAGATGATGTATCCCATCATAGAGGTGGTTATTGGGCCGGGTTGGCCCGATCCGGTTCGCAACCGGATCGGATTAATTCGGCCCATAAACCGAACCGGTACAGTACCGGTTCGGAACCGGCCCGGCCCGATATCTTATCGGGCTGAGTCGGTTCAACTAATTCTGAACCGGGCCCGTTAAGGGCCCGGTTCGTTAAGGGCCCGGAACATCCGGGCCCGGTTACGAACCGGACCGGTTCAGGTTGAATCGGTCCGGTTCCAAAAAAAAAAAACAGCCTGCCACTGCGTAAAACAAGGCAGTAGCCTGCAAAGGCTACTGCCTCTATGTTGATGGGCAACGGCCCATCAACAATTCTAAAGGGAGGGAGCATTTCCCTCCCTTTTTTTTTTAATTTATTTTTTAAAATTTTTTAAATTATTTTAAATTTTCATTTTTCTTCTATAAATATCAATTTATTTTCTTTCATTTTTTAAAAATTTTCTTTCATATTTTCTCTCAAATCTAAATACTCATCCACTCTTATTCTTTTAATACTCACTTATACTCTTTCAATAATCACTCAAACTCTTTCAAATTCATTTAAATTCTCTTATTCCAAATTTATAATATTATCATTTTATTCTTTAAATTTTATTTTTTTATCATAATAATTTTATTATAATATCATATTCATAATATAACTTTATTTTATTATAACAATAGTTTTATTATATAATTTTATAGTAATTTATTTTTACATTATTGTTATATTAATTAAATAAATTATAATAACTTTATAATAAATTGTTGTTAAATTAAACTATTAACATTATTTATTATAAAAATAAATTTGTTAGATTAAATTATAAAAATATATTAATATATATTTATTTTTATTAAAATAAATTAATATAAATTTTAAAAAATAAAAATTTTAAATGTAAAAAAAAAATGGACCGAACCGGTCCGATTTTTGGGCGAACCGGTCCAACGAACCGGGCCGGTTCGCCTCTTAAATAACACTGGTTCCCTACCGGTTCAGACCGGTTCTTGTATGGTTAGGGCCGGAACCGGTGAAAACCGGTCCGGCCCGTAACCACCTCTATCCCATCATCTCACTTTATGAAAATCCCAATTTTTTTAATAAAATTGATATAAAGAACATGTACAAAGGTGAAAAGACATAGAAAAACCCAGAAAAACAAAAAAAATTAAAGAGAAAAGAAGATCAATTAAGTCACCTTGAGCCTCTTTCACAAACACCAACCACTACCAATAGCCTCTAACTCTAGAAGATTAGAACTCGAAATTCCATTCTACAAACATTAACCATCAGCCCAAACACCTCCCCAAATCAAATCATTTTCTACAAACGCCTGTTAGTGTATGTCCTAAACTAGAGCTAATTCACTTGGTAAAAGGTATGATACCATGATAATATATAATCACTTATGGTAAATAACATAAATGTTTCCCTTTATCATTTATGTTGACAATAATAGATTAATTAGTTACTAAATGAGGTGAAACTTATAGAACAATATGATCCTTGCAAAGGAAGTGTAAAAGGTTACAATTATGATTATCCATGCATCAAAGCTATATTCCTAAAAATGTTTCTGGTCATTATATTATGAAGATAGGGCACTAATAGTGCTCAATGAATGGATTGAATTGAATTGAATTGAGCTTGCTTGAAAAATTTAAAATTTTTCATGAGAGTTATTTAATAGTATTATAATTAGGCTTAGTTAAAGTATGTTTAATAAAGTAGACTTAATTAAAAGTGTTTTAATTAAGTTATTGAGCCTAATTATAGTTTATAGGGAAATTGGGCTTAACTTAATTAAAGGAATTTAATTAAGTTGTTGTCCTTCATCTCAATTAAAATTTGGACCTTACCTCTAGATTCAAGTTCTTAATGAAGAGGTGTACTCAATTATAATTTAAAATAAAGTCAAGGGCTAGAAGGTAAATAGACCAATTAATAACACACATTTGAAAAACCTAGTTCGAGTTTCCTACAAACTTTGTGAACCCTGCTAGTGACTTGATGCAACCCTGGCAAGCATCTGACTTATCCATAAAGTGTGAGACCTCATATTTTGAGTATTGTTTAATTATATTTATATAATTGAGATTTTAGAATAATTATAATTAATAAATATTGATTTTCTTTTAGGTTATAAGGTTAAACACGTAGTGGGCCCTACTGATTCTTAGAGGTCTGGTTGAAGGTAAAACTTCAAGGACTCAATATTTGGAGCTGAAAAATATTATGGTAAGAATCTTAGCCTCAATCTCAATAATTTTTGTATATTTCAAAAAATATGTAACAATTTAGAAAATAACGGTTTAGTCCATAGGCCATCAGAATTTTTGAAAATAACAATCAAATCAAGAGGACTTTGGACCTATGGATTATGCCAAATAATTCCATATAAAATATAGTTTTATAATATCTAGATGGATGGTGGAAACTAGATGTGAAGATAGAAATTTACACGATTTTACGGTTAGGGGTATCTTGGTAATTTCACCCAAACCAGTAAACGAACTTCAATAAAAGCTTCACCAAACATTAGAGCAAGTTAAATAGAGTTTATTTATGATTAAATAAAATATTTTGGAGGTTGGATAAACTATTTTCAATAAAGTCAAAGTTTAGGAGCAATTTTGGAAGAATACTTAAAGATAAGGGCAACATGGTAATTTTGCCCATAAAATTAGATTTTTATCATCTTTGCCAGCAGCTTCCTCTTCATTTTCTGCTGCAAACCAGAACCATCTCACAACCTCCATTAACGTGAACTTTGAAGAAAAAGAAAGCTTCCAAAAACCTAGTAAAAATCAACCGAAACCGAAATATTCCTTAACAAAGCCTGCCTATTTTTTAGTGCTTTTTTTCTTGGTACCAATATCTTCATCTAAAGTGGCCAAAATCAGATCCTAAGTCTTCCCATTAAATTTGGATAAGGTGAGTTGTTGGGGAATTTTAGATTTTTCCATAGTTTTCTTACTAATTCCTATATGTTTAAGTTATTTTCATACTTCTTTAAGCTTAAATCATGTTAGGATCATGAAAGTGCTTAGGAAATGGTTTTAGTCAACATTCCATGACCATGAACATGAGATGTTCTGATGGAATTTAATGTAGGAAAATTAATTAGGAAACATGAAAAGCATGAAAATAAGCTTATTTGAACTTAATGTGAAGAAAACACGTTTGTGGCATGAAATGAGAGGTACAACCAAGCTTAGAGGAGCATTAATTTGCTTCCATTTAAGGTAAATTATATGTAGGAATAATGTAGGAAATTGATAGAAGTAATTTGGAAATAATAAGGAAGCTTAAATTTAGAAAATTTAATATATAGGAAGAGAAGGGAGTTTCAGCCTTGATGAAGGGGAGGCTGAAATTGTGCCCATTCCTATGTAATTTAGGTCCTAAAATAATATACAAATTATTTTGAGAATTTAGGAGCAATCAGAATCGGAGTTATGTAGTGAAAGTTACAATTTTTCGCCGGTAGAAATTAGACTACATTTAGACAATTTCTATAGACAATGCATTCATATTTATATAGTTAAATATTCTTTTAGATCAAATATGATAAATTTATCAAGTTTGAACAATAATTTGCAGTCTCTAAACCCAAGGGTAATACCGGTGCTGAAGGATCGGATACCGATAAAATTAGAGGTAAGGGATATTTGTATGAAGAGTAGGGATATAGCGCTGCATGTTTTGATGGAAATTGCTATTTGTGGAAATTAAACAAAATTTTGGATTGAATTTTAGAACTGTGAACTGTGGTTTTAAAGTTGGGTTTTTATGCAAGAGGGGTTAGATTTGAATAAACTGTTATGTTGCTAAAATTTTTCTATGCTAACCTAAACCCCTAAATTTATGAAATTCATGAAACTCATGCTTTAGTATGAAATTTTGAAATATAGAGAGAATTAATTTAGGTATCCAAATTTTAAATATTTGAGTATGGTTTAATAAATAATAAATCACAAATTCAACAATTAAAATAATTTTTGTGATATTGTCTATTTTTGGATGCTTGAATATGTTTTTATATTTCATGGGACCTAAATAAATAAATTTGAAGAATAAAAATGGTTTTAAGTTTTATTTTATTTTGTATGTTGGATTTATTGATTTTATGGAATTAATTTTTATGAATATATTTGTGAAATAATGTTATTGATTTTATGATTTTGTGATTATTCAAATATATGAATAAATTTAATTGAGGCTACTGGGGGTGGATCCCTAGCCCACAAAAAGTGGGTACACCAAGTCTTTAAACATGCATTTATATGTTTTATTTAAATTGTCTCCGTAAACAACTTTGAAATATTTATTTAAAATGTTTTGAGACTATGGCCCTGTAGCTACCTGTGAGTACATGCATTTTTGTTTCGTTCTGATTGTTGTTGACTCTAGCCCAGTCTTCTAGCTCCCACAAGTGTCACTTAGCTAGTTCACTCACTGTGGTACCTTGACTATAGCCATACGTCTATTATAGTGCATATGTCTATTAGGTGTAGCCTAGTCTCCAATAAAAATTTATACTGGGGTGGTAAATCCCTGATTAACTTAGATCCAGGTACTCTCAGTTTTGATATATCTATGATTTCGATTTATCCGTATTTTATGTTCTGTAATATGAATATGATATTTTGTGAAGTTATTTATTTGATTTATCTATTTGAAATTGTTATAAATATGATTTATATTGTTTATGAAGAAATTGTTTAATTTTTGTTATGACTTTGTTTTATTTCTTAAAATATTCGAATTTATATTTGAATTTGTGATTTAATGACATCACATGAATTCCCTATAGTGGCTTTGGATACCGGAACACAACAGGTACTCTAAGGTACCTCCCATACTTTACCTAGTTACCCAACCCACCATAGTATCCTTCCTATTAGATCGCGCCGTTTTTATTTCATATTCTAAATTCATGATTTCATGTAAGTTTCTATTCTTTATAAAATTTGCATATAGGTTACGTTATATCAATTTTCATATAGATATTTCTTACTGAGCACGTTTCGCTCACCTATTTATTTTTCACTCTCAGATTATTTGTAGTAAGTTCGAGTCTGCTTTTCAAAAGGACCTGATTTCGGTATTCCTTATGCGACCGTACGGGCTCGTCGAGGTATACTGATTTTATCTTTATGTATTGAGATTTCTGTACTGTACTACTTTTGCATGTAATAAACTTGGGACGTAAATTTCTTTGTAAATTAATTTTTGCAAATTTCAGATCCTAGGATTGTATATAAATAAATAAATTCCTTTTGAAATTTAGTTTGACATTGTAGATGAGCCCAACCTTTGTGACTTATATACGTGAAATTAGTAAAATATATGGTAATTTCAGGACGTAACATAAAGTGTCTCTCGCACTTAGGTCAAAGTTTGATTTAGTTGCAAACCTTGTGGAGTTGCACCTTAGAAGCACAAAGGTTGTACCTACGTCCCATTTTCCCTAAGTGTTCAAGGATTTGTTTTTCTTGCTCTTGAAGAAAGGTGTTTCTTCCTCAGGATTTTTGCTTCAAGATTTAGAACATTAGGTGATGAGACTTTTGAATCGCAAATTTCTAGCACGATAATGACCATAGTTCAATTCAGCCTTCGAGAAGATTCCATCACTGCTCATGTGGATTACCATTAGAGGTCGAACAATTGGATGGCTTTGGTTTGTGGTAACTTAACCTTGATGTGTGTGGAACAAGTGGGATGCAAAGTCTTTTGATTACAATATCAAAAAACAATATAAAAAAAAAATTTAAACCCATTGTTTGCATTAAAACCTGTGAAATCGAATTCTGTGTCATTATCAAGATTGGTCTTGCAGGGTTTCAGTCTTTCTCTGTTTAATTTTTGTTGCACAATCTAATTGTAAATGTTTGAGCAAGAGCCAAAACCCAACAACACCATCTAGAAATAGCCACCACACATAATAATTACATGTAATTCACATGAGAATCCACACAATCAGCCATAGAAACAACACAATGATTGTCACATCCCGTGACCACATTTTTTCTCTTAAAATACACAACTTATCCGGTTGGGCTGTCTGTGATACTTCACTTTTCATATTCATTTAACTATTAAATATAAAATTAGTATTATCAATTACATCCCCTATTTAGATTCTCAACAAAGTAGTACTGAAAGTAAATCTAAATACAAAAAATAAATGATCATACCTCATATTATAAATCAAGCTGTCGCAGTGTCTCCAATTGCGCAGCTTGAAATCCTCAGATGTCAGATCTCTTGATCCTCAAAAATCTGAAATGTTAATATTAAGGGGTGAGCAAACCACGGCTCAGTAAGAGAGTTATATGCAACACTTGATATTCAGCTACCTATATGTTGAAAATAATTTTTCACTTTCTTTAAATCTTCCTAGAGGCTCTAGGCTCACATGTAGGAAGGATACTACAGTCGGCTAGGGATCCGGATGGAGTAAGGCAGGTATTTTGAAATACCTGTCTTGTCCCGGAACCTAGAAGCAACTGTAGAGAGTATTATATTCCTTGTTCACAAAACGATATAATTTTCGTTTTCACAGAGTAAACCACTTATTTCTTTTCACTTCAGTATAATTTAAAACACGTGGTAGTTCAGTAATAAAACAGTGCTTTCTGTCAGTACATTTAAAACACATGCTAGTATAGTAGCAAAACTGTAGTTTACCTTCTTTCTCATCAATACAGTAACCGTATCTTACGATTCAGTAAAACAGTAATATTCAATACACTATCATTCAGCAAAACAATATTTTGCAAATCAGTAAAACAATATCTCGATACGGTTCAATCAGTAAACAATAGCTATCAATTCAGTAAACAGTATACGATAGCTTTTAGTTCAGTATCATGGAGACCAGGCAACACCCTACATATATCATGCTATAATAATATCATCCCAAATAGGGGAAACACATGAGATCTATGGCCATAGTCTATAGGGTCCTTAGTGTGCACTGATCAGGTGTCCACTGGGACGCTGATAATAGGATCAGTATCTATCAGCACTAACACGTGACACGTGAGCATGATATGGGGCCTACCAGTCTCAAAACAGTAAACACGTGATATAAACCCCATTTATGAAATCAATTTCATTAAATATAAGTTTAATCAATCCACAAATATTCATAAGGAAAATATTTTCATCTTATGAATAACATTTATAAAATATTCATACTGGGGTCATCATTCCCGAAAATATTCTAAACATTATAGAATATTATAAATCATATTTTCCATACGGTGAAAACAGTTTATAAAATAATCACAGTAAAATATGAAAGGTCATAACTGTCCTTTTTCACCGTAAAACATATACGCACGCCTTTCCATGCTTTCTATGAAAAACATGATTTTCAAAGTTATTGGGATTCAAATCAATTATTTTTATGATTTATGAAAAATCAGAATATTTATTTTCCAAATTACCACTCCCGTCCCATGTTTTCTCTGTAAATACATGCGGAGACCTTTTTAGTCTCAAAACACTGTTTTTCACCTTTAATTACCTTTATGGAATTTTTTTATAAACACTTGTTCTCACCATTGAACCCATAAAGGTTATTTATAAAATCAAGTGAATATTTGAAGAAAAATTAGTAAAATATTCACTTTGGTCCTTTTTCATTTTACACCTCATTTCACATGAAATATCACCTATTGGAATAAATTTAGGTGATTTCCTTTTTCACCATTTTCAAAACATGAATATTTTAAAATTAATTAGAAGTATATTCATGTTTTATGAAAACTAATCGATTTCTCGATTTTCGTGTTGAAAATCGTTTCTCATGATGAAAAATCGTTTAGTATGATTTTTTTGGTAATTTTTTTTTTAATTTTTTTTAAATAATTTTTGACAGTATAACGGCTACTGATTGGCTAGCCTCCTGCACGAAAATACAGTTTAAATCTCAACCGATAAATTACCACAATTTTTCCAAACCGATAAATCACCACAATTTTCAACCAATCACGGTCAATTGCATTTATAAAATTTAAATGCATAATTTAAAACATGTGTGTCGATATCCTTACAGGCTGCACATGTCCCCCTTACCTGTTTCGAGTCGGCGACTGCCTCTCGAAGGTCGCGCCCGTGTTCACCTCGTCCGATTCCATCAGCTCGGTCATCAAGGGAATTTTCTGAAAATTAAATTCTAAATTTTAGAATTTTTCCATAATTATTTAAATAATTTAACATTTCTCGGGATTTCTTACCGATTCCCGTAATTCTCGGGATCTCCCGTGATTTCCGAATTCTCGGGAATTCTCCAAATTCCTGGAATTCCTTTTCCCTTTTTCTTCTTTTTCTTCTTTTCTTTCTTTTTCTCTTTTCTTTTCTTTTCTTTTCTTTTTCTTTTTCTTTTTCCTTTTCTTTTCTTTTTCTTTTTCTTTTTCCTTTTCTTTCTTTTTCTTTTCCGCCGGACTGGTCTGCCTCCTTCCTCTCCGGTTCCTCGCTGGCGGCCGGTTCTCCGGCGGCTCAGGGGCTCAGCAGCTGGTCGGTACCACGGTGAAGCCGGATCTGGCCTTCGTTCGTCACGAATCGACGGCACGGCGGCGGATCTACTTGGTTTCTTCTCCTCCTCCGTCGACGTTCCTCCGCCGTTCACCGCCTGAACCGTGGCCTCCCACGTTTTCCTCTTCCGCCGGCACCGCCACTTTCTCTTCCTTTTTTCTTCCCGGCCTTCGCCGGTTTTTCCTTCGATTTTCCTTCCTGTTTTCGCCATCTCTCGTCGCCGGTCACCTTGTCTTCCACCCCTTATCTCGCCGGCCGACGTCCTCTCTCCCTTCTCCTCTCTTCCTTCTCCGACGAAGGGCCGGTCACCCTTCGAGAAGACAGAATCGGGAGTCTTCCCGATTCTGTTTCTTTTCTTTTTTTTTATTTTATTTTAATTATAATTATACATTATACATATATATTATACTTATAATATATATAATACATATAATATTATTATTATATATATTATATAGTACTATATATATTATATATATATATATAAAGATATATATTTTGTGTATAAAAATATATATCTAGTATAAATATATATGTATATATTTATGTACTTTGAAATAAATAACATTTATATATACCTATATAAATGTAATAATAAAATATATATTGTATTTACAATATATATATATATATATATATATATTTTCTTTCTCAATTTCTTATTTAATTTGGATTTCTATTTATCCAAATTAAATTTCCTCCTTTCCTTATTTTCCGAATTTAATTTTCCTTCACTCGGATTTCCACCATCCGTTCCTTTCTCAATTCTCGGGATTTTCACTAGTATCCCATTCTCATAATTTTATTTATTTATTTATTTTCTCCAATATTTATTTCCAATAAATGGAAAATTTACGGTTATCACATCCTCCCCACCTTAAGAAATTCGGTCCTCCGAATTTAACTTAAGTCCAAAGGTGGTACATGCCGTATACTTACGACTTCTGATCTCTAGTTCATCCTCCAATTAATACTGCCAGTCCACTTTCAACATCAAGAGTATTTTAGACCACTACATGCTGTCTTTCATCACATATATCTATACTCCCGTAAATTCATTTCTCAAATCGGGAGTTATTCACTTTTACTCTTTCACATAAGAGTCCATACACAGTATTCTTCATATCATAGCTGATCTATGTTGTTCATCATCCATTTTCCTCACTTAGTGCCAAGTCGATATAGTTTTAAAACTATCAATTACACCTGTCAATCAATTATATGTAAGTGTCCCAGTAGCTTTCACATCTCATGCATCTGCTCTCTCAATGTATCTTCAAGCGTTCCAATATTACACTAAGGTATTTACATCAGTACGGAGCGATGCTATCAATATACTTGGGATCTCAAAGCCTTTTGCTATCTCTCATTAGCATATAGCAACTTAGAGACTCCCATCACATGTAAGGCTCACTGGAACTGTATACATACATTCACACCATTTCATACTTATATTCCGACTATGGCATTAGAGAATCTAGGAGTCTGATAATGGAAAAGTGATTCCATTTAGATAATCAGTCTTTAATCACTTCCATATCATCATATCTCTTTTGAACTCTTTATTGTCCACAATATTCATATTCACACATTTATTCTACCAAGGCTGCATCTCATTGCAGACTTTACTATTGATCATCTCTTACAGTCATAGATCATGAGACAATCATGTTCTCTTCATGTAGTATGGTCTTTACATCTCTTTTCATAATTTAGATTCTACAATTGATCCTCAATTTATATATTTAATCACCACATCATCTATACAGTTCCACCATTTCTATTATGTTACGGTGGTTATATGTATAATCATTTTTCATTTATATACTGGCAGTAATCATATTAATTATCTTACTCCTTTGAGTACCATTATTCTCACTTATAAAATCTGGCTTGTTTTTACATTTAGCCACAGTTATGTGATAACCAAATGAAATCACCTTTAGTCTCAATTTCAGGAACTACTTTAGGTTCCCTACTCATCATGTTACTTACTTTCTTATTTCGTTTCCATATTTTCACTCTCATCATCTTAGTCGGTTTTCTCGTGTGGTATGGTATTCTACAGCAAAATCTCTTAACATTTTGCATACCATCTTTTCTTCTCACTTATCCATTTACCGACTTTTATTTCTTTAATTATATCTCATTAGTAGAGCAGCTAGTCCCATAACTCTTTTATATATTGGCAGTAGTATCTAGCTAGACTCAGTAATTCCGTATCTCAATCATTATCTCTCTATCATGGACAGATTCACTGTCATTCTATCATCTCGAGTTCAGATATCCCAGAAAGAGATATTGTCTAGCCAAGTCTCTTATTCGCCACTCTTAACATAAGTCCACAGTTTCTGAGAGTTTAAAGGATTATATATCATGATGCTGCTCCTGTTCCATTTGTATCCTTAACTATTTCGATATCTCACTCTTTAGGTTTATATACCTCACAAGGTAATTCATTAACCTTGAAACCTCAATAGGAACTCGTAAAAATTTCGTCGAGTTCTAGTCATCATCTTATGGACATCAGTCTCTGACCTTTCTCTAATGACGCTTTATACTGAGGCTAGTCTTATGGACTCCTCCTGTATCTCTGATCAGATCAATAAAGCGTCCATTTTCATGTAGATGATCACTTGTTCTTCATAAGAACTTTATTTAAATAATCAGAATTTAATATACCATTTTAATCCATCTATATATCACGGTCATCTGTGCTTCTCTTATTTGCACTTATACAGATACTTCATTAACCTCAAATCACACTATCTGTATTTCCATCAATCACACCTTTACAAGTGAATTTCATTATTCACACATTTTCTAGAGTTGTTGTAAAGCTTTCGGATTCTTTCTATATTTTTGATATAGCTTATAATCAATCGAGTCAAGGTTATCTCGATTTCTCCAATCTATATAACTCTGAAAATTTTATCGGGGAATCATCTCCGATACTTTCTTTAATCACACATCTCTTATCATCTTGGACATTTCATCCTCATGTCCTATCATTTTCACGATATATCTTCAAGGTAGAAGCATTTAATATTCAAATTATTTTGAAATATTATCCATCTTGATTTCATTATTTGTACTATTCACTTTCTCAGTCATTTTTGTAGTCATATCACTTTTCATACTATCCAACGATCCCGTAATAAACACCTCATTCAATACACTCTTAATTTCGGCTCTTGCAGTCTATAACCGAGCCAATCATCTTATAACATTCCACTATACACTCATTGGATCGCACGTGTAAGGCCACGGCCCGTCCGCCTGTACATATCTATACCGTCCTCTTTTGGCGAGCACACTGGCCCCCTCAAGGATCTATCGTGAGGCCCAGTCCATTCACTAGGTCACTCACCATCCGCGTCCCTAATCTACGTGTAAGTGGAATCAATAATAAGGATCATTATATTCATATCATGGCCTTTATGCCATTTACAACTCCATTACTATTAATGGATTCCAATTCAGCTCAATTTTATCACTGTTCCAAACATCGCCCAACATAGGGGCATTTTCGTCATTTCAAAAATTATTTCTTTCTCCTCAGTGTACCTTTAAATTAAGGATCTTATTATCCATATGCTGATATTATCCTTTCTCATACTTATATCAGCAATTTAGATCTTATTCAATTTCGATAAAGAAATCCACTAAAATCCATAATTGGATTATTTTGCTTGTAATGCAGCTTTATATCATCAATTTCTTTGTCAGATCAATCAATTTCAACCTCTGTTGGTTTATTTTAACTCCCTGTAAATTTTTGGAGTCAGGGGTATTTTGGTCATTTTTGGCCAAAAATTTTCTCTCTCTTCAAATTATCCTCAATCAGTGATCTTAAAGCTTATTTAATGATGATATTTCATTCCCCTCCTTTATATCATCACTTTCAGGTCTCAGTTCGATCCGGACCGTAAAGTACTAGTGGGGCCCTCACCGAGTCCTTTCGGTTCCTTACCGAACAGGCCTTCATTTAGATCATAAGATCACCATCTTTTTTTTTTAATTTCTGAGCCTATTTTCCTCTTTAACATTCTCAATTTATACTTTCTCACTCCCTTTAAATCATTATACTCAGTTTACAATCATTTATTTTCTCTATGTATTTAGACGACACAGTACTACCAAGGATGTTTAACACTTTTCCTTCTAAAAGTATTCACAGACATCAGGCCAACCACGCTCTGATACCATTAAAATGATCATCAACAGCCACTAGTAACAATAAAAAAAAGTGAAAATTCTTTTTTTTCCTGAGTTTCAAGTCTTATAAAATTTTCAATTTGTTTTTATGTTTAAAAAGTAGAAAAAGAGGAAGAGTATATCTTAAAGATAAAAGGATTGGAGTGGCGAAAGGAGGTTTTTAGGGTTGAATATTGATGGCTTTTGGCTTAAATCTAGCAATTTTGGGTTGGATTTTGGAAAATCTACTTTCATTAAACGAAAGAGAAGGAAAAAAAAGAGAGAAAGTTTTGGTGTTTTTTTTGAATTTTTAAACATCGACCATCAATAACAAACGCCGGTTATAACAGTCAATGTGGTGGTGACTAGTTGGATTCTAATGGCTAGTTTGGATGAGCGGTGAGACTGGTTCCGGTGATATTGAAATAGATAAAATGATCATTGAGTATATATTTTTAATAAAATAATAAAAAAGTTTAACAGCAAAGGCAAAATAGTAATTAAACTTTCAAAACATTTTGTCCTTTAGCAAAAATATGCCATTGCACTAGTGCTAATCAAACCGTGTAGCACACTTAAACTGAGGTTGAGTTTGGAATCAATTGTGCCATAGGTGCGATTGATTCTTACAGAAAAGACAAAAAAAAGTAAATAAAGACAAAAAAAAGTGAAATTATATACCTGCCCTCTGCTTTTAATTTTTTTTGATTATTTTATTAAAAAAGATATATCTCTAAGCATCTTTTTATTATTTTTAATCTCACCTGAGTCAATCTCACTATCCATCCAAACTAGCCCAAAGCCTAAGTCTTGTTATTTGGAAGGCTGATGATTTTGGTGTAGAGAGAAGGAAGAGAAAGGACAAAGAAGAAAGAAAAAGAAAAAAAAAAGGGGGAAAAGTGTTTTGTTGTCATCGTGTTATCTGATGCCATGTGTAATGACACTTAACATCTCAAATAACAAAAATCTTGACAAAATAATTAAAATTGAGTCAGATTTAAAAATATGAAACTAATAAATAACTTTTAAAAATTAAAGACTAATATATAATATGGCTAATAATTCAAAGTTTATTTTTGTTATTTCCTCAAATCTAGGAAAACTAGTGGTCAAAGGCAATAATTAAGAGTGTTTCATTAATGCCCTATGGTTATTGAGCAATAATAAAAAAAATAGGTATTATTCTCACTAAACCTATTCAAGGATCGAACAATTCGTTCAAATCTAAATGTTTGTTTAATTTTTTGATAGGTTTGGACAAAAATATTATGCCTATTAAATGAGATAGGCTTGTAAATTAAGGTCCAATAAAAAATCAGGTCAGGTTTGGTTTTACTATTTCAAGTCTAAATCCAATTCGATAATTATAAATTTTTTTTACTTTTTTTATACTAATGCTTTTTTTTTTAATTTTTTTGTACAATTTAATTTAACTATATATTATTTTTTTTAACTTTAATATAGATTTTCATGTTCTTTGTTATCTTTTTATAAGAATTTATTTGAACTTATTGTGTTGTACTTATTAATTATTAAGCGTTTTAATATTTTTATATTTTATTATAATTTTTAAAAAAATTAATAATATACAGGCAAATTTGTACTTATTCATTGTATGTAAAAACAAATTTGGACAAAAAAAATTAAGCTCAAAAAATTAATCGAATTCGAACTCACTTTCAATTTCTCAAAACCTACCTAAACCTAACTCAAACTCGATCTTATTCGGTCCATAAACATTTCTAATCATAACTACAAATGCAGGTTCATTGAAATTGTAGCAGGTAAGACTTAGTATATTGTGAAAGAGTTCTTGGTCCAATAAAAAATCAGATAGACTTTAGATTTACTATTTCAAATCTAAACCCATTTCGATAATTACAAATTTTTTACTTTTTTTTAATACTAATGCTTTTTAAAAAAAAATTTTGTACATTTTAATTTAACTCTATATTATTTTTAAAATTTTAATATAAATTTTCATGTTCTTTGTAGTCTTTTTGTAAGAATTTATTTGAATTTATTCTGTTATATTTATTAAGTATTTTAATAATTTTTATATTTTATTATAATTATTTTAAAAATTAATAATATACAAGTAGAGTTGAACTTATTCATTACATGTAAAAATAAATTTAAACAAAAAAAATTAGACTAAAAAAAACAACCGATCTTATTCGATCTATAAACATTTCTAATTATAACTACGAATGCAGGTTCCTTGAAATTGCATCAGGAAAGACCTAGTATACTGTGAAAGAGTTCTTGGTCAATGTTAAACGCATTGAAAAGTTTTGATCATCACGAACCATGCACACTGAAATGATCGTTAATTGAATTGACAAAACAGTTTTGGAATTGTAGACAGGATCAAATAGTCAACAGCAAAAGTGGTGGGAAAAGCTGTGGTTTTCTTTCCTTTCTCCAATGGCTGGAGAAATTGAGAGCAGTGACAGTCAGTGTGAATGTGTGATGGAGTCCTTAGTGAGCAAGCATTGACTCACTGACTCTTCCTCAGGAAGTAGTTGTGGAAAAAACATTTGAATGGTGCCTAGATGCTTTTGCTGGATCCCACAATAATATAGCTTCCCTTAGGACTGAAGGCAAATTGCGTGATGTCAACAATCACCAATTTACCAAATTTTTTTCACCAAAAAAAAAAAAAATTTTACCAAATTTTTAATTTTGATACATCAAATATCAAAATGCATCCGCTTGGTTTTTCTTACGTTTTAGTTAGAGTTAATTTAAATAGTTGATAAAATTAATATTGATAAAATTTAAAAAATTATTAAAAATATAATTTTTTTAATAAAATAATAAAAAATTTAAACACAAAGAGTCAAAGAGTAATTTATATATCAAATTTTTTTGTCTTTTATGTTAAAAATGTAAACGCACTGAGCTCACCAGATTGGTTCCATTTATTTTAGCTAAATTGACAAAAAATATATTAAGTAAATTTACAATTTTGGCCTTGATTTTAAATTGTTTTTATTATTTTATTAAAAAATTTATATCTTTAATTTTTTTTTATTATTTTCAAACTTACTGAAATCAATTTTATTATCTATCCAAACTAAATATATGTTTTACTTGATTTTTTATTTTTAATTTATTAAAAATAAATACTAAAACATTAATTTATTTTCTTTTATAAATGAAAAACCATCCACAATGAATAGCTCGTCACTTTGCGAGATCAGAAACATCGCATCGCATCGCATCCCATAAAGGTTATAGCAAGCACAAATGATATAATAACGCGGATACATGAAGGACCGCAAAAACGATTTTGTAAATAAATGTGAAAGATAAAAATAGAGAATATATACTGTATCAAAAAAATGGAGAATATATAACTTTATCGTTTCACTTTTTAATATTTCTTTTTCATTTATAAAAGAATATATACTGTACTATATCTTTGATTTTGGGAGTGCTGCAACTGCATTATTTATAAATAAATTTCTTTTTCTTTTCTTTTTTAACAGTATAGATATTTTAAATTTGAAAGAAAGATTTACTGGTAAAATTTGTCGGTAAGTAAATATTATCTAACCGGTCAAATTTAGGATTAAAATCTTGAAAGTGGTACTAAAAAAATAATTTTTTTCAAGTGTGTTAGATATTCTTTTTCTTTTCTTTTTTAACAGTATAGATATTTTAAATTTGAAAGAAAGATTTACTGGTAAAATTTGTTGATAAGTAGGTATTAATATTATCTTATCAATCAA
This sequence comes from Heritiera littoralis, assembly GCA_031772115.1. Lineage (NCBI taxonomy): Eukaryota > Viridiplantae > Streptophyta > Magnoliopsida > Malvales > Malvaceae > Heritiera > Heritiera littoralis. The sequence goes on along the minus strand of JAPDPK010000136.1, from coordinate 117,157 downwards.
ATTTAGGATTAAAATCTCGAAATTAGTACTCAAAAAATTATTTTTTTTCAAGTGTGTTAGATATTCTTTTAAAATTATTAAAAAAATATTAATTTCGAAATACTTCCAGGGTGATTGAGAGGAAAACGTACACAAAGACATGAATAGGTCTAGTAGTATTAGGCTTCTATAGCTGTGATTAGAAAAGGCGCAGTAACCAGAACACTCCTTCCCAGAATTTTCATCCTGCAATTATCAGTAAAGTGTGTAATGAGGGGTCACGTCATGCGTTAGAAAATTTCACCGCGTGAACGGATTTTAAAAACGTAATTTCATGATTTAATAAAGTAAATTAATAATTTAGTGTTTATACATGAAATATGCAAATAAATTCAATTTAATTTAGTTTAATTATACATAAAATGAGTTTTAGCTATTTTATTTGGTCAGTGTGAGACAGAATTTATGTAGATCTTAAAATTTTAAAAGCTTTTGATAAGTGAACCCTTAGATTCATACGATGATTTTAATCTAAAATAATTTTTAAAAAATTAGATTAAAATTATAAAAATATCATCTTAAAATGCATGATAAATAATGTATTAAAAAATTTAATACATATACAAAAAAATGCATCCAAGTAAAAAAATATACAAAAATTTAATTATTTTTGTAAATGTATTTTTAATATATATGTTTTATAAATAATATGTGATTTTTATTTTAATGGATATTGATATAAATATAGATATTTATTTTTTAAAATTAAAATAGATAATAAATTTAAAAAGATAATTGATTTATTTTATAATTTTAATGTATATAGATTATTATTTTTTAGAAAATTTAACTTGTCAAATATTTAAATTTTCACATAAATTATTTTAGTTGTAATTAAAATTTTTATTTTTATATATTTATATAAGATATATATGATTAAGTCCTTTTGTTATCTCCTAAAAAGAAAAGGAAAACAAAAGCTAATCTATCAGAATTTTACCTTTTTATAAACTAAGATATATATATATATATTTCGCTTTCACTTTCAATCGATGTTTACCATAAAAAATAGATGTATTTAATTATTAATAATAATTGATATTTTAATTATGACATGGGATTTATGACTTAATTCTGGTGTTGGAATTTACCAATTAATTCAATCAATGGTCTTCTAAATAGACCCCACCTTTGGCACAAAAGGTCCCTCGGATTGGCACCTTATTATGAAAGAGCCTTCAACGAAAGACCCAAAAAAATCTCTTTATAAAGCAAACCTAGGACTAGGAAGACTTAAAGCTTTCCTGAACTCCTCAACACTCTCTCCGAAAGCTTATCGTTGCTATTAGAGTTCTTCATTTCACTTTCTTTCTCTAGTCTCAAGCAAATCCTCACAAACTTTTGTCTCTCGTTGTTCCCTTTGAATAAAAATGAGTCTATATGATGATTATGCTTCTACGAGCAATGGAGTACTTGTTCCCAGTGACATTGTCATTTTTGATGATGCTCGACCACTGACATCTCTGCCTCTCACCAGGCAAGATCCTTTCATGGCGCAAGAAGAAGTAGCAGACCAAGCTCCAATTGTTGCGCATTTCAATCACCAGATTCGACCTTTGTTGGATGCCATTGACAGGCTTAGGCTACTGAATGTCATGAAAGAAGGCATACAACTCCCCACCATTGTTGTAGTTGGAGACCAATCATCAGGGAAGTCCAGTGTTCTTGAATCACTGGCTGGTGTCAGTCTTCCTCGAAGCCAGGGAATTTGTACAAGAGTACCCCTCGTGATGAGGCTGCAAAGTCATCAAAGTCCAACGCCAGAGATTCACTTGGAGTACAGTGGCAAGCAAGTTCCTGTAGAGGAATCTCATATCGCAACCGCCGTTAACCTTGCAACCGATGAGGTTGCAGGCCATGGTAAGGGCATATCTAACTCCCCACTAACTTTAGTGGTGAAAAAGGATGGTGTTCCCGATCTTACCATGGTTGATCTTCCTGGAATTACTAGAGTGCCTGTCCACGGACAACCTGAGGATATATATGAGCAGATCAGAGATATAATCATGGAGTACATAACGCCTGAAGAAAGCATTATCCTCAATGTTTTGTCTGCCACTGTTGATTTTTCTACCTGTGAATCCATTAGGATGTCACAGATGGTAGACAAGACAGGTGAGAGAACTCTTGCTGTGGTTACCAAAGCTGATAGGGGCCCTCAGGAGCTTCTTGAGAAGGTCAATGCTGATGATGTGAGCATAGGACTTGGTTATGTTTGTGTTAGAAATCGAATTGGTGAGGAGTCATATGAAGAAGCAAGGAGGGAAGAGGCTAGGCTGTTCCAAACTGATCCACATCTATCAAGGATTGATAAATCTATCGTAGGTGTTCCAGCGTTGGCTCAAAAACTTGTTGAAATTCAAGAAAGAATTATTGGAAAGTGCTTACCGGTGATAGCCAAAAACATCAGTGACAAGCTGAGTGCAAATTTTTCAGATTTGGAAAAAATGCCCAAGGCTTTGACCTCTGTTACAGATGCCATGACAGCCTTTATGAGGATCATTGGAGCCACTAAAGAATCCCTCAGGAAGCTTCTTTTGAGAGGGGAATTTGATGAATTCCCTGATGATCATACCAAGCATGGTACTGCTCGTCTGGTCGAAATGCTCAACGAGTTTTCTGTTGAGCTTCACAACTGCGAGCAGAGTGATCCAACAAAAGACTTTTTATTGGAGGAGATCAAGGTTTTGGAAGAAGCTAAAGGAATTGGACTGCCAAATTTCCTTCCTCGCAATGCGTTCCTTCGTATCTTACAGAGAAAAGTTGATGAGATTTCCAATATGCCAATTAAATTTGCTGAAAAGATTTGGGATTACATAGATAAAGTGGCGACTTTTGTTTTGATGCGCCACTCGGAAATATATTACCAACTCAAGGCATCTACAAAGAGAGCAGCCCATAATCTGGTTGAAAAGATGAGAGAGCAGTCAATTAATAGGGTGAAGGAGATAGTGCAGATGGAGAAGCTGACGGATTATACTTGTAATCCTGATTACATGATGGAGTGGAATACGCTCATGAGTCAACAAGAAAATTTTCTAAGGAATTTAAATTGTGCACTAAAGACATCTAGGCCTAGGGTGAGTCTTGAAGGTTTCGGAGATATTGAAGTTGAACATCTCAGGCAGCATCCCGATGTTGTGCAGCAAGCTTTCGACCTGAAGATGAGAATGACTGCATACTGGAAGATTGTTCTGAAAAGGCTGGTTGATTCCATGGCATTGCACGTGCAGTATAGTGTTCATAATCTTGTGAATAATGATATTGAGGAGATTGTGAACGAGATGATGGAGCCAGATGGACGAGGAATTGAAAGGATGTTGGTGGAATCTCCTGCAATTTCTGGAAAGCGAGAGAAGCTGAAAAAGAGCATCAAGCTGTTGAAGGAGTCCAAGGAAGTTGTGGCCAAGATCATGGATAGGATTGCTGGTTATGATGATATTTAGGTGCTTTATATGTTAAGGTTTGCTTTATTTTGTGTTTAATTAATTCCATAAAAAAACTGGTGTTTAATGTATGATGAACTTATCTAGTGAAGTTTATAATATTACTATGTAGTAATGCAGTATTGCTATGAATTCATAAGATGTTTAGTTGCCAATGAGTTGTTACACAACTAAAAGCATCCTTTAGCAGAGCATCTTACAGAGACATTGCTGAACGGTAAGAAATTGAATTAAATATGAAAAATTTTATTAAAGGTAATGCTTGGTGAGAAAAAGCAGGGTTCTGTCAAAAGCAAAAGCACCAAGAATTAAGAACTTGAAGATGGGAGAAAGGAAAATAATAGCAAAAACAAACAATCAAACAGCTGGTTTTTTTCTATTTGTCTTTCCAACTTTCAAAAATTGGCTCACACATGCTCATATTCCTTTGGTTGTTTGCAACTATTCTTGAAACCAAGGAGTTTACACTTAACATCACCTGCAATTATTTGGAATAGTACAAAAGAATGTTCTGTGTTGTTTCTACGCAATCTCTTGTTGCTTGTTGACAGCTTCATCACTTAATTTTAGGAAGTAGCTAGACTGAAGAACTGGTAGCTTTAACTTGGATTATCATGTATACATATCTCAAGCTCAGCTTACACTCCAAAATGTGTATTCAATCCACTAGTTGAGCAAATAACTAAAATTCCAAGGAAAATAAAAACACCATAAGAAATGGATTTATCCAAACAAATTTTGCTGCAATTTTGATTTGTTATTTAATATGAACAACCATGGATGGTTGTATCACTTTGATTTTATCCCAACAAAATTAAACTAAAGAAATATCGGATTTACTTTGAATCTTTTTATTTTTATTTTTTGTAGAAACCACCCAGTATCCCCACACAATTCTGGTATAGGATTAATCCGGATTTGAGCCGGGCAAGACCCAAAGGGTGGCAAAGCTCTCCTTCAAGAGTTTTAACACAGCTGCATACCCAGGGCTCGAATTCGAGACCACTGGTTAAGCTAGAACAGCCTCTTGCCAGCTGATCTACGTGCTCTTGGGTACTTTGAATCTTTTTATGAAATATCAAAATAAGTATCTAAAATTAGAAGAAAAAAAAAAAGAACAGCTTTTAGAATGAATTGAAAATTGGAAATTCTACAATAAAGTCAATCTTATTGTAAGGTTGATCTATTTTATACATATTTTAATATTATTTTTATTTTAAAAATATCGTAAACACATGAGAATAAAGTGTAAAATTAATGTTAATAGACATGGTTACGTGATAATAAACATATCATATAAAAAATGTAAATTTAGTGCAAAAAAGATATAAACTTATGATAATAAGCATAAATGCATAAAAATAAACATAAAGACATAAAAGTAAATGCAAACTTAGTATAAATAGGTATAAAATAAGTTAAAAGTATCATAAATTTGTATAAATACAAAAAAATGAGTGAAAATAATTTTAAAATAGGCATAAAATAAATCAAACTTACAATAAGGTCGACCTTACCATATCTTTAAAATAGAATTCCCCCAATCTATATACATTAAAATTACAAAATAAATCAAATATCTATTTCAATATTTAAAAGATAAACACATATATATTAAAACTAAAGAGAAATCAATTATCATTATCATTTATTACTTTCTTTACACATCTTTTATCAATATATAAGTACTTTTGCTCACTCCATATGCATTAAAAACATATTTATAGAAGTAATTAATTGTGTATAATTTTTTTACTTTGATGCATTTAAAAAAAAATATGTTTCATATGAACACGTGACATGTGTGGTAAGAAATTTTTTTTTTATCGTTAAAGTATAAAATGTCTACCAAAAATTATCTTATTATATTATTTCAATAACATTCAGTTTTTGATAATAATCTTATATAAATATATAAAAGTCAAAAATTTTGGGTAAAAATAAAATATCCTAATAGCTTAAAATTTTGATAAGTTACAAAAACTCTTTTTTGATACTGAGAATTATAAATTGATTTTAATTTTTAAAATTAAAAAGATAGATTTCAACCATTTTATCTTCATTTAAATCAATTAAAATTGATTTTAGAATTTAAATTTTCTTTTAACGCTTATTATGTTATTTTTAAAATAAAAATTATCTACATATTTTAATCAAAATTATTCTAAAATTTTAAATCTATTATCACAAAATTAAAAGTGAGAGTCTATATATTTTAGTATTGAATTAAACTTTCATGTCTTTTTTTTTTAATTTTCATTTCATTCATTTTTCAGATTTATCTGTTCAATCATTTTTTTGGTAAAAAAAATTGATATGATTTTTTTTTGAAATGTGTATTATATTATATATTGTATTTAATTATTTTGAACTGATTTAAAATTTAAAAAATTCAAATAATAATTTATTTTTATTTTTATTTACATTTACATTTACATTTTTACTTTACTTATGTTTATATTTGAAACAATTATAAATAAAGTTTTTTTTAAATCCTAATAAAAATAGAATTTTCAACTCTAATTATTTTTATAAGATTAATTTGCTATAATTTAAATTCAAGTTTTAAAATATAAATCAATTTTAAATTTAAAAATATTAACTAAAAATTTATTAATGATTAATATAATAAGGATTATTTTAACTAAGATCGTAGTTATTTAGTTTATTTATTTTATATATAAGGTTTATTTTATTTAATTTTTTGTTGCAGTTTTTTAGTTACTATTTGATTTCAATTTTTTTCAATTTTTATATTTTATATATGCAGTAAATTTTTTTAATACATTATTCAACGTATATTTCAAAAATAATTTTTTAATTTTACTTTTTTTGAAAAATTAAAATTATCATTATGAATTAAGTGGGTTTAAATTTAGTAATTCATAAGATTAACTATATAGTCCGTTGGGAACAAAACTATCCAAGTATCCATGATTAAAAACTGAAAAAAGAACCAATAATCTTTTGATCAAATGATTAATGAAAAGTTTAAAGTATATTATAAATTTTGAATTTGAATTTAAATACTTTATTTTTAATTATTTAATATATTCTTTTCTAACAAAAAAAACTGAAAAGATAAGTCCTAAAAAAAAAAAAAGAAAAAACTACTTGAGGGTTTACGTTGGGCGTTCTAAAGCCCTCGGCAATGAGGCCTTTCCGTCACCTGCAAATGGGCAAGGTCTTTCTTTCCCACCTCCGTCGTTCCAGTCCTCTCTCCACTCTTTATCTCGCGCGTGTCTCTCACCTCTCTTCCTACCCTGCAACTCAATCTCATCCCAACCTTCGGCCGCGCGTCTCGCCAGTCGCCCCCTTGATCTCTCGGTCCTTCTTCACTTCGCCACATAGCGTTGAAGAAAATATCCTTCCGGTTCGTGCAATAGTTTCATTGCTCGATGGTTACCATAATCTCACTGGCTTCCCTTGGTAAGTCAATTTTGTCTCTCTTGTTTGTTACCTAGAATATGAAGGAAAATTATAATTTTGAAACTTTTAGCATTAAAAAATAAAGAAATTGTGATTTATTTTGCAGGTGGATAACTATTGTAACTTCCACTGTGGCTATGAGATTTGCACTGTTGCCAGCAGTTGTTATTCATCTTCAGAAGGTCAACAGGATTGGAGAGTTAGCTCCTAAATGTAAGTTTCTTTTAACATTATTTTGAATTTGTAGCATTGCTTGGAGTATAAATTAGTCATGCTACTCAGTTTCGGCTCAATGGATCTCGAGCTTGAATTGCTTGAGTAACTTGTCAAGCTGAGGTCAAGTATTTATGTATTGGGCTCCAGTGGCTTATGAGTCCAATGGAGTTTATGCTTTTATTTAAATATCTTTAATAATAAAATATAATACTTATTTTCATATTTTATAGTTCAATTTGATTTGAGTTTAAACTCTAGTTCGAGCTCTTGATTTGACTTGATAATCAGGCCTATTCAAGTTGAGCTTCTGTATCTCGATTATTAGTGTCAAGGTTCTTTTTCTTTTCCTTAATCGAGTTGGCACAATTTAGCTTGATTACACCACCCATAGCTTTGAGACAGTTACTTCCATTATTTCAACTTATTTTTATATTTTTTTTCCTTTGACAACTCAACTGAGTAACTTAATGTTATCATTTTAACCGATAGATGCAAGATGATCTTGTCTGACTTATGTAAACAAATTTATGGAGAATAATAACAGAAAATAGGGTGTATATATAAGTATATTTTTGTTCAAGGATCATAATCATATTCTGATGGAAGTTTTGATTGGCTCATGAACTATTGGCAACATTGGGGAGGTTGTTTAGAAGTATTTTTCACTATAGTTTTATGTTCTGTTTCATTTTTTCTGATTCTAGAGTGTAATTTCACCTTTGGCTTGAAATCTTTTGGCTTTATGTCTTACATACACCATTTTCCATGGCTCTTTATTTCCATCGTTTACTGATAATAAAATAAGCAGAATCCTGCAGCCAGTTAAGCTGAAAATAAATGAATACCTTAGTGCTACCAATTGAAAGTAATAAGTATCTTTCCTACATTGGGTGGCACGTGGGACTGCTTTGTCTGGCCATCATCTTTGCAAATTCATTCCTTTGTAACGCATTATTATGCATTGTTATTACAAAAAATATTTACATACTAACCCATTTTACATTCTCATTCAGTTTGCTTAAATGTTCCATATTTGAATTTTCTGATGCAAAATTGTAGGGAAACTCATGTTTATCTGTTTGGGGGAATTTATGCAAAGAAATTCTTTTTCTTTTCCTTGTTTCAATTTTTAACTTAAAGTTGCCTTTGATGTATTTCTCATAGTGCCTTCTCCATTACCACCACCTATGTCAGGAAGAAGTTATACAGACCATATTATACATTTTCGGAAGGAAAGAAAGGCAATTGGATGCCCCTCATTTTTATGGTTTCTTGCACCCTTCTTGACTCAGGTAATTCTCCCTTGCAGCCCGAGAATACTTGTTTTTTTGGATTAAAGTTGTTTGTCCTATGCAATGCTCGACATGTATAATATATTAACATTTTGAATTTTAAGGAAAACATCTCGTTTTGCAAGTAGAGTTACGCTGCATATTCAGAAATGCAAGATAAATATGCACAGAATAAAAGCTGAAACTGAGAGGAGCTTCATAGATTGCAGTAGAATTTTGGTATCAACTGTTACAAACAAGGATTAAAAATGTGTTACTGAAAATTGAGCTATTCAATATTATCTTAATTTGACCTAACAATTCTGTTCTTTGAATCATATGATCCTCTATCAATATTAATTTAGATGCATGTTCCAAGAACAAAACCCTTGCAAATGAGGGGCGTTGTCATGTTGCTTGTCAAGTAAGGATCTAAGGGATTGATATATTATAGTGAGTATTTCCTAATTATATTGAGCTATATTTTGGGGTTGAGAATTGAAATAAATCATCTAATCTTCTAATAGCAAACAAAATTGAATAGTGTAAAACCAAGTACGTATTGCCATAGCTGTAAATATAGGTATTTTGAGAATAAATAGTTTCATGACATGAGATACTATCTAGAGGAAGACCAAACAAAACTTGGAAAAAAGTAATTTGAAAAAATATGGAGGTATTAGAGTTGGATGAAGGCATTGCTTTGGATAGGAATGTGTGGAGGAGGTGAATTCATATGGACGATTTAATGTGATTTTAGATATTGGTTCATGTAGCCTACCCTAATCTATTGGGATAAAGGCTCTGATGATGATGATGACATGAGATACTGTAACTAGATAAGTTGAAATAAAAAAAAAAAAAAACTTGGTGAGCTTTTAACTATCCAGACTATGGTTAAATAAAAAAAAAACCTATCTAGATTAATAGAACTCTAACTAAATAATCTCTCTCTATCTAGAAACTCTAAAAGAAGGTTTTGCACGGCTTTGATAAAAATTTATTTCAATTATCTTACTTGCTGTGCCTTTTAATTTTACAGGTCCCATGCCTTTTCTTATGGGTGACTAGCATTCGCAGAATGTCATTGAATAATCATCCTGGGTTTGATAGTGTAAGTTGCTGGCTTGGGTGCTTATTCATAATGAATCTAATTGTTTCGTTATAATTAATATAAATGTTTGAAAGCCTCACACATGAAAGGAGCTAAACTTTCTTCGTAATTTGCTAGTTTTTGAGAACTTTTTTATCATTTAACTGCTAGTTTGTCATTTTTGGAGTAGAATCAATTGAATTCATAGAAATATTTGTCTAGCAGTTGTTAATCATGCTTCTTATTGCTCTGTCCCTAGAAATGACAGACACAATCCTTTTTACATGCATTGCATCATGGTAGACAAATTATGCATGCTGGCTAAATATTCAACGGCACTTGCAAATTCATACTTAATGGCTGTGCCTGAAATAGTGTCTAATGTGTTGATGAGTTGTTAATAGACAAGCCAAAGCTGAGAATCTAACAATTGTCCAGTTAGTTTTCCTCTTTTGCCATTTTATGCTTAAACAATGAAAAAGAAGAGTTGTACACGAATAAAATATTTTTAGCTTTGTATTTCTTCTCTTTTATCAATACGCTTTTGATAAATGTGTCTAAATCTTTAGTTTTAATCTTAATTCAAGACTAATCCATTAGTTTGAGAAATAGACATTTTGGTCCAAAATTATCAATTTGACAGTACAAAAAAAAATCGTTCTATTGAGTCACTTTTAAAAAATCTATTAACCTAAACATTTGCTCCTCATGTAATATCTATAATGCTCTTTTTTTATATTGAAACTAAAAATCTCACGCAAAATAATATTTTAAAAAGAAATACTTAGAAGTAATAAATTGTAATAAAATTCATTATTTGTATTTCAGAATATGATAATAGAGGGGAACCTTGGTGCAACGGTAAAGTTTGTTCTTTTGTGACTTAGAGGTCACGGGTTCAAATGGAAATAGCCTCTTTGTTAATTTAGAGGGAAGGCTGCGTACAATGACCCTCTTCGGACCCCACAATATGGGAGCCTTGTGCATTGAGTTGCCTTTTTTTTTTAATAGACTGATATATGCTAACATCATGTGTGGTTTTGGGGGCAAAATGTCCATTTTCAAAACTAATGGACTAGAGTTGAATAATGACAAAATCTTGGGACCTTAGTGAAATTTACTCTAAAATTAATTTTAGTTGGACAAATAACTACTTAGAAGCTGTATTTTAAAGTTTCTGTTGGTCATTTGATTATCTGTTGAAGAGTTTGCTGGTTTTTCTATGTTGGTCATATGTAATTATGCTCACAAAAATATGAAGAATGTATGCTTTAAACTGATTTTGATGTTTGCTTGAGCTGTAACTGTTTGCAGTTGGGCATAATTCTCTAAAAGAAGTGTACCTTTTGTTTTAAATATTAATTCTTGGATTACATAAATGGTTGTACTTTTAAATTGCTGCTCATTGTATTTCCAGTCATTGCAACCAGAACCATGAACAGCTCATGATGTTCTCTTTTTTTTAAATGATTACGGTGTGTTTGCGTTTATCAAGATGGTGCATCAATCAGATATCTGTGTTTCAATTGTAGATTTTCCCTTTTGTATTGACATGCACTTGGACTTTGTATCTATCTAGATTTGTTTTGGATGGAAAGCTGCCTGGTTATGGAAATATCTTTCTATAAATTGACTAAAGACATTTAAGAAGGAACCTTTAATTTAATCCTTTGTCTATGTTGCTGCATCGATAATTTGGTTGAACTGGAGATTTTAGTTTATTTGGTACATGTAAAATGTATGCTAGTTTGTTGAATGCATGGCCATAGTGGCACTTTGAAACTGCTTATCACATTTTATGATCTTTTATGTCTTAATAACTGCATTGAGTAGCTCAAAAGTTGAAACTCTGACATGATTAATTCCAGGGTGGTGCATTATGGTTCCAGAATTTAACTGAACTTCCTCACAGTGTTTTAGGCCTCATCTTTCCATTTCTGATTGCTAGTTTGCACTACATCAATGTTCAGGTACTGTAATCTTCACTGTCTCTGTTGACATCTTGTTAACTTCCATTTCTAATACAGGAAGCCAAGTCAACCTTTTACCCAATAAAGAAATTGAAGATTTTAACGGTGATAAAAAGTTATTTTTTCCATAAAACCTTACAAAATAAACACCAGGCCCCATGGGTCTTTTAAACGAGCTGTAAGGCATACCTCACACCTGTTTGTTCAACCATAAAAAAGACAAGAAGGTACTGCTGAGATAATTTCCATAAAAATTGGTTGTTATCTCCTAGTAAATCAGTAAACAAATCTCCTTTAAAATAAGAGATAAAGTCCAAACAAAATATAATCTGTAACTAATCCCTAAAGAACTAGACATGATTATCTGTCCAGCTCTTTCTACACTCTCCCTCAAGTTGGGTTTTGTAAATCATACCTAGCTGGGATTTCAAGCTTTCGAAACTGTTTTTGGACACCACCTTGGTTAGAATGTCTGCTGTCTGGTGATTGGTAGGAACATAAGTTAGCTTCAGTATACCTTCTACCACTTTCACCGTAATGAAATGTTGATCAATCTCTACATGCTTGGTTCTGCCATGATGAACAAGATTCTTTACAATCTCAATAGCAGCCTTGTTATCACATAGTAGTGTCATAGGACCATTGGTGGAAATTCCCAATTCTTTCAGCATTCTTTCAGCATTCTTCCTAGCCAAATGCCTTCACATGTTCCTTGACACGTTGCCTTGAACTCAGTTTCAGCACTACTCCTAGCAACCACAGGTTGTTTTTTGCTTCGCCATGTAACCAAGTTTCCCCAAACAAACGCACAGGAACTGGTGGTTGACGCTTAGTCTGTTAGAGAGCCAGCCCAATCAGCGTCAATGAACTCTGCCACATCCCTCTTGGTTGTCTTCTTAAAAATCAGTCACCTTCCTGGAATCTTTTTCAAGTATGGGAGAATCCAAAATACAGCTTCTAGATCTTTTTCTGTTGGCCTGTTCATGTATCTACTAATCATTCCAACAACAAAGCCAATGTTTGGTCTTGTACGAGAAAGATAAATTAGTTTGCCTACGAATCTCTGATATCTACCTTTGTTGGTCAATGGCTTCTCTTCCTCCATCGAAACTTTGTGGGTGGGATCTATAGGAGTGTCCACTGGTTTACAGCCAAGCATACCAGTTTCTCTAAGTAGATCAAGAGTATATGTTTGCTGTGAAACTGCAATACCTCTTTGTGACCAAACTAATTTGCTAACAGATAGTAAATTGCAAGACAAATTTGGGATATGGAGTGTTGATTTTAACACGAGTATTAGATATAACCATAGATCCTTTTCCTATAGCAGGAACAAACTACCATTAGCAAGCCTAATTTTCGAATGACTAGAACAAGTTGAGTAACAATGAAATGGGTTAGATCAGCTAGTTGTATGATTATAAGGACATGAATCAATTATCCATGGTGCACTCCCTATTAAACTAAGAAATGCACATGAGTAGTTAATTTTTTGTGCAAGTGAGCTTGTTGGAATAATGGAGGACTGAGTTTCATTCGGCAATTTGTGAAGATGATCAAGTTGCTCCATGTTAAATGGGCTTGCTTCAGATTCAGCCAGTGCAGCATGTCCACCTCTTCCTCCTTTTTCTTCACTCTTTTCTACTTTCCAGTTTGCTGGATTACCATGAAGTTTCTAGCATCCATCTTTTGTATGGCATGCTTTGTAACAAAAAAACACAAGAAAATCTCAGTTTATCATCAAATTTTCTCATGTTCTGTAAAAATGCTGCTGGCTGTTGGACATTTTCTCCCAAAATAGCTCTATCTGAAATACCAGACATGAAAATGGTAAAAACAGCTTCAAGAATTAATTGGCCAAAAAAAAAATCTAATGTCCAACAGTTTTGGTATGTTCGAAGTTTTCCCAAGCACACTGAGGGACAAAAAAAAAAAAAAAAGGAATGGCAGAAAAGAAACAAGCTAGTTTGGTTAAAACTGGAAAATGGATACTGCAAAAACAACCTGAAAAAATATCTGCTCTTTTTGTGTTTCAGAAAACAGAGGAACTGCAGTAAAAAAGTTTCAGCAATGAAGGCTGAAAAAAGGATTTCTGAGGAGCCTAAATCAGCTTGGATACCATGTTTTGATATTTAGATAATAGAAAAAAAAATGAATCCTCATTATTGATCTATTGATCAATTTTTTTAGCCATATATATAATTTAGGCTACAATGAATTCTTCACTAGGGAAAGAATCAAAACAATACAACTATATCTAAAATATTTCCAATTCTATAGATTTGGTTTCAAAACCAAATATTTGTGTCAACAACCTCTAGGCCAAGTGGTTAAGAAAGAGTTAATTGGGTATTGTAAGGCTTGGGTTCAAATCCAAGCAATCTCATCCGCCGGTCCCCAATTAAAAATACTGAATATTTATTAAGTAATCAAATCCCTAAACGCATTTCATATACTTTTTCCATTTTAAGTCTTAAAGATGTAAACTCAGATATTTTCCCCTTTTTAAAACTTAAAACTTATTGGATTGGCTCCAAATCATTACTGGCTACCTCACGGATGAGTTACAACCTGAAGCAATGTATGCTTTATACTTAGATTATGCTAAAACCCAGGTCACTGATCAATATTTTATATTCTAATAATTACATTCTCCAAACCTTGAAATTTGAAAGTTTTCAACTTTGTATTGTGGTTGATTTATCATTGGAGAATATCATGAGATGGTAGTCGGCTCTTGGATTAAGATGGACAATTTGGCAGTTCAATACTTTCAATAAATACTTAAAGATTCTGAAGTTTAACCAAATAATGCTTTTTGAAGATATGGCATTTTTTAATATGGATTAAAACACAATCTTCAAAATACAGCATCCAAACACTACCTACCATTGTCTGTTACCATATAGTATCTATGTAGCAGTATAAATAAATGAATCATTACGAGAATATTGCCACTGTAATGTTCACTAACATGATTCATTATTTTATCAGATTTCTTTTGCGACATCTCCAGTTGGGAAAGTTGATTCATTCTTGGCAAAAGTGAGTAGTCGGAAATTTTGCACTATGCTAGTATCAGCTGGTCTTTCATACTTTGGAGGGCTAAAACATATTTTCATGCCAACTTATGCAACTGCTTGTGCATAACTTTTTGTTCTTGTTGTTTGGAATTTTGAGTAACAAGAAATTGAAATCATCTTGATCTTATAGGGTTTCAAGTTCTATTTGGATATTCTGACGTTGCCTCTTTTTGTTATTGGCCTGTTGATTCCCCAGGTAACTATATAAAATATATATCCTTCCCTCATTTCTTTTTTATGTTGTTTGTCAAATTAATTTCATTGAGTTGGCCTTTTCACTATCTCTGATTTAGTTGATGAATGTTATCCTGTTGCTTTCAACTAAAATAGCTATAATGATCCTCCACTCTTGTTAAGTTAAATTACTTGTAAATAATAGAATTGTGTTGCTTTCTTTATAAGTCTGTTTCCTCAGGGACATTATCTCATTCAGTAGTGCCTATGAGCCTATCTCAATCAGAACATAGTTTGGAAGAAGCTTTTTTATGTAATTAGTTCATTAAATAATACATGGTTGTCTTAGATGGTTAAATGAAGGGTAAAGTTGGGTCTAAAATATCCTCTCCCTTGGGTGGTATTTTCCTTGACATGGTTAATGTTTAACCCTCAGCCAGCTCTACACATTGTCATATTTTTGGTTGATTTTTTTTTTTTGGGTGGGGAATGGGGGTTTCTGTCAATGTTTAGGGTTTGAATTGAATTGTTTATTGAATAATACGTTTGTTTATATACACAAGGGCTCTAGCACTAAATTAGGAAACTACTCCTAATACTAATTGAAATCCCTAAACTTACGGGATCTCAATAAATACATAATTACAACTAAATATATGGACTTGATTCTAGGAAATATTTTTTTTCCTAAAATAATACGGTTTCCCACACTCCCCCTCAAGCTGGTGAATAGGAATTTTCCATTCCCAGCTTGGATACAATTCTCTCAAATGCCGTGCTACTCAACCCTTTGGTGAGGATATCAGCAAGTTGCCCATGTGTTGACACATATGGAGTACATATCAAGCCACTGTCTAACTTCTCCTTGATGAAATGTCTATCCACCTCGATATGCTTCGTTCGATCATGTTGTACTGGATTATGAGCTATGCTGATTGCTGATTTATTGTCACAGTAGAGCCTCATAGGCCCTTCCCATTTAATCTTTAAGTCTTTTAGGATGATTTTCAGCCAAAGTAGCTCACACACGCCTTGTGCCATTGCACGAAATTCTGCCTCAGCACTAGAACGTGCTACTACACTCTGTTTCTTGCTTCTCCATGTCACAAGATTCCCTCCAAGAAAGGTACAATACCCGGAGGTTGATCTCCTATCGATGATCGATCCTGCATAGTCAGCATCAGTATAGGCTTCAAGTGTCGTACTCCCATTCCTCTTGAACAGAATTCCTCTTCCTGGTGTTCCCTTAAGATACTGCAAAATTCGGTGGGCAGCCTGCAAATGAACCTCTCTTGGACTATGCATAAACTGACTGATTAAGCTCACCGCATAAGCTATATCCGGTCTGGTATGTGATAAGTAAATCAGTCTTCCCACGAGACGTTGATACATTTCCTTGTCCACTGTGGCATCTTCCTCTGCTTTTCCTAGCTTGAGGTTTGGGTCCATAGGAGTACTTGCGGGTTTGCATGCAGTTTTGCCCGTTTCCTTGAGCAAATCCGTAACATACTTTTGTTGGGATATAAAAATCCCTTTTCTAGAGTGCGCAACTTCAATTCCCAGAAAATATTTCAATCTTCCCAAAGTCTTAATTTCAAACTCCTTAGCCAAGCATTGACTCAATATTTGCTGCTCCCTTTTGTCATCTCCAGTTAATATAATGTCATCCACATATACTAACAGTGCTGTTACTCCCCCTGAAGCAGAATGTTTGATAAACAATGTGTGATCCCCCTGACTTTGTTTGTATCCCATGGCCAACATGACTCTAGCAAATCTTCCAAACCAAGCTCGAGGAGATTGCTTCAGGCC
This sequence comes from Heritiera littoralis, assembly GCA_031772115.1. Lineage (NCBI taxonomy): Eukaryota > Viridiplantae > Streptophyta > Magnoliopsida > Malvales > Malvaceae > Heritiera > Heritiera littoralis. The sequence continues at coordinate 100,624 of JAPDPK010000136.1, read as the reverse complement.
ATACAAAGCTTTGTTCAACTTACATACAGTATTGGCAATCACATTCCTTCCATAACCTGGTGGAATCTCCATATAAATCTCCTCCTTAAGCTCCCCGTGTAAGAAGGCATTTTTCACATCAAATTGCTGTAGTTCCCAACCAAAATTGGCAGCTAGAGATAAGATTACTCTGACTGTATTCATCTTAGCAACTGGGGCAAACGTCTCTAGGTAGTCAATCCCATAAGTCTGTGTATACCCTTTAGCTACCAACCTCGCCTTGTATCTCTCAATTGACCCATCTGCCCTGTATTTCACAGTATAAACCCACTTGCACCCCACCGACCTTTTTCCTGCTGGTAACTTCACCAACTCCCAAGTTTTATTCTTCTCTAGAGCCTCCATCTCCACATCCATGGCTTGTTTCCATTTTTCATTAGACAATGCCTCAGATAAGGTAGTAGGAATGGTGGTGTTCTTTAGGCTTACAAGGAAGGCTATGTAGGTTGGTGAGAAATTTTTAAATGATAGGTAGTGTGAAAGAGGATATAATGGTTGTTTTGTACACTTTCTGGTCCCTTTTCTAATAGCAATTGGAAGGTCCTGGTCATCTTCAGTATCAGTAATTTGGGCTTTGGTTTCACTCTGTAATGCTGGAAAGTTAGTAATTGTTACCTCATTTGAAGGACTTGAGTTGGACTCTTGAACTTGCATAGATCCTGGATTGGCCTTTTTCTGCCTTGAGTACACCAAGTTTTTACCAAATCTCACATCTCCAAGAGCAGATTCGGGGTTAGGTACTAGTTTGGGTTCAGACACATTTGGTGCAGTAGGAGTGGTCTTATTTGACTCAGGTTCAAGTTCACCAACAACTGGGGCATTTGACTCAGGTTCAGACTCAACAGATGGCTCAACAGACAGTTGGGGCATATGATTGGGTTGAGACAAAAGTGAAAGATCAGGCAACCCAAGAAAACCTTCCTTATCTTCCCTAAGACTCTCCCCCTGAAGATAAGGTTGAGTGAAATAAGCCTCTTGTTCATTGAATGTTACATCTCGTGACACATAAAATTTCTTAGACGGAGGATGGTAACACTTATATCCTTTCTGAGTTGAGGAATACCCAATAAAAACACACTTTAGAGCTCTAGGGTCTAGCTTCCCCTGTCTTGACTGTGGATATGAACAAAGGACACACACCCAAAAATGCGAGGTGTAAGATTGTTTGTGGTAGAGAGGTTCGGATAGAATGAAGAAAGCACATCCATTGGACTTTTGAATCTTAGAACTCTAGAGGGTAATCTATTGATGAGATGAGTGGCTGTGAGAACTGCTTCCCCCCAGAAACTTTTTGGCACATTTTTTTGATACAACAGTGCTCGGGTTTGGTCTAAAAGGTGCCCATTTTTTCTTTCGGCGACTCCATTTTGTTGTGGTGTTCTCACACAGGAAGACTCGTGAATTATTCCCTCTCTTTGACAAAAAGGGGTAAGAATTTGATTGAAATAATCCTTGGTATTGTCTGACCTAAGTTTTTTAATACTCACACCAAACTGGTTTTTTACCATAGAGAAGAAATTAGGGAACACAGTGCTAACATCTGACTTATGTTTAAGCAAGAAAACCCAGGTAACTCGGGTACAATCATCAATAAAAGTCACAAACCATCGTGCCCCTGACACATTAGCAACAGTAGAGGGACCCCAAATATCAGTGTGAACAAGATAAAAAGGAAAAATGCTTCTTTTATTGCTTATTGGAAAAGGTATACGCTTGTGTTTGGCAAGTTCACACACCTCACAATGAAGACTCTCAATATCCAACTTTGTAAACAATGAAGGAAACAGAATTTTAATAACCCTAAATGATGGATGTCCTAACTGACAATGGTAAAGAAAAACTTTCTCCTTACTAGATAACATAGACTCGGACATGAATGAGTGGGGTGATCTGCTCTCGAATATGGTTGACTTGTTTGATTCCGCAAGGTAGTAAAGACCATTCCGTTCTCTAGCACGTCCAATCGTCCTCCCCGAATCCTTGTCCTGAAATAAACAATAACTACTGTGAAAAGTCACATTACAAAGCAAGTCTTGTGTGAGTTTCTGTACAGAGACAAGATTGGTGGATAGCTTAGGAACATGAAGGACATTTTTCAAGGTTATGGATGGGTTTATTTGAACATCTCCTATACCAACTACGGTTGCTAAGGATCCATCAGCTGTGGCTATTTTCTTATTGCTTGAACATGGTGAGTATGTGGAAAAATGTTTGGATGAGTGGGTCATGTGATCAGTGGCTCCTGAATCCATGATCCAAGATTGAGTAAAGGATGTTTCTGAGGCATTTAATCCAAATGAAAATAGAAGCTTACCTGAATACGCCAAAGTACAAGTACCTGTAGGTTTCTCGAGGTTACTTAAGAATGATCTCACTCTTTCCACCTCCTCTTGGTTAAGACTTGCTGGTTCCTGCTTGGCTTCTCCATGTGGTGCGTTGGTAGCAACATGGGCTTGCCCATTACCCCTCGACGGATTATCTCTTTGACCCCACTCACGGCTGGGAGGTTTCCCATGCAGTTTCCAGCATTTCTCACGAGTGTGGCGCCCCTTTTTGCAGTAGGTGCACCATAATCCATCACGGCCTTGAGCCTTGGGCTGACCACTCTTGCCTACTTCAATGGCAGCCTTCCTTTCCATGCTTGTCGAACCATTTTTTACACTTTCAGCTACCATGGCTGAACCATCTACAGTTTGAGGATCAAGCATCAAGCTCCTTCTACTTTCTTCACTCCGAATAATAGCCACCACTTCATTGAAGCATAGAATTTCCTGCTTTCCGAGAATTTGGATCCTGACTTGATCAAACTCAGAGTTTAAACCAACAAGAAAGTCATAAACTCTATCTCGTTCAATAAAATCCTTTAGTATGGCTGCATCATCCGGGCATTTAGTCTGAATCACCCTATAGTGGTCAAGTTCTTGCCATAGAGATTTCAATTGGTTGGCATATTCGGTCACAGTCTTGCTTCCTTGCTTCGTAGCCATAGTCTTGACCTTCACCTCGTACACTTGAGCTGCATCTCTGGCCTTTGAGTAGGTCTGTTGGATTGCATCCCAAATGTCCTTGGCCGTAGCCATGAACATAACCGTATCACTTATCTCGGGCATCATAGAATTCCATAACCACGCCATAATCATGGAATCCTCTTCATCCCATACTCCAAAACCTGAATCTCCTGGCTTCGGTCCCGTACCTAACAGATGGCCGATCTTCCCTTTGCCTTTCAAGATTGTACGAACAAGTTGGGACCACTTGAGGTAATTCTTTCCATCCAATCTGTAGGCAGCCTGAATGGCTTGCAATTCTCCCTGCGATTGAGTTTTGCCTCCTTCATCCAATGGAACTACAGCAGTCGTACCAATCTCCTTGGTCTCTGACATCGTCCTTGGTCTCCAATGGGCAGAAATTAACAGATTACTTGAAGAAGAAAGAAAAAAACAGCAATAAAGGCTGATAAAAAATTTCCAGCAATGAAGGCTGGTAAAGCACTGTAAATGCTCTGTTTTGGCAGTAGAAAAACAGAGCAAAACAGAAAAGAAAAACTATGACAGGCCAAAAAAAAAAAAAAAACCTAATTTCCCAGAAAAATCTTACTGCTCTGATGCCATGTCAATGTTTAGGGTTTGAATTGAATTGTTTATTGAATAATATGTTTGTTTATATACACAAGGGCTCTAGCACTAAATTAGGAAACTACTCCTAATACTAATTGAAATCCCTAAACTTACGGGATCTCAATAAATACATAATTACAACTAAATATATGGACTTGATTCTAGGAAATATTTATTTTCCTAAAATAATACGGTTTCCCACAGTTTCAATCCTAGCTCTTTTAGTTTTAGCAGGGGAACCAGGCAAACATGCGTCAACCATTGAGCCATATGTTTGAGTGCTGGGATTTTAAAGTATCCTAACAAATGAGAATTGAGAGCATATCCTTGCCCAGTCAATGGTCTGCTAGTTCTAGCTGTGGATGAAAGCATATCAATTTTAAGACCAGCTAACTGCACATAGATCTTTTTTCGATTTGTTAGAATATTTCAGAGTCGAGAAAGCCAAAATATGTTCTCTATCTAATAGATACAACTAATATTTGTTATGACAACAACCAAGGATTGGCCTAGTTGTTGTTACCCCTCCTTAAGAAGGATTAGCTTCAAGGTTCGATTCTCTCCATTCCTCCCCTGTACCTCTTATGAATAAAAAAAAAAACAAGACCCTAATATCTGTTATGATAGCTATATATTTGGTCATTGTTGAATTTTTTTTCCTCATTAACTCACTCTACTAGCAGTATATGGGTGTTTGAAGCAAACTATTTACAATGTGCTCTTTATGTATGTTTGAATTATGAAAGTATCTTGGCTGCCTTCGAATTGTTGTTTTGGAAATGCAAGTGTGAGCATTCGCCTTTTTTGAATTTATGTTACTCCAATTCTTCGTGTATCTTACAGTTCCCAAGTTGGAATCACATAGACCATGCCTTAAAGTAGACGCAGGTCTGGGTGATGCAACCTTCCAAATTTAATGAAAAACTGATTTAGAAAAAGAAGTCTCAAACAATTGTACTCAAAAAATAATTGTGAAATGTCAGTCAAAATTCTCCAAAAACTTCAAAAACATTCAAAGCCTCAAAACTGTTCTCGATATTTTATCATTGAAGCCTTGTAGAAACTTAAATAATATAGGTATTTATAATAACCCTAAACCCTTTGTAGAAATGCAAAATACCATAGATAACATAAAGCCATAATAATTTATATAATATGCCCTAAATATTCTAAAATATCCCAAATATTGTAAAATTACAACCAATAAAATATATCAAATTTGAAAAATGAAATATTAAATAATTTAATTTTTCTAGTTCTTTCTTTCCATGTTCCATTAAAAACTCAGGAAAAATTTTACATATCTGTGTCCAACGCACATCCATTTCTGACATTTGTTCCTGAGCAAGCAAACTTTTAACCTCTCTCTCTGTTTCCTGTGAGAGGAGAACACCCACTTTGGTGTAGACTGCAGGTCTGCCACTTTTGACAACTGTAGCGCTAAATTGTTAACTGAAATCATATTGACGGATGTTCCAATTCCATAGCTTACCGTGCAGTTTTCTTATGTTTTCATTCATTACGAATTTTATGTGGCATCAAATAATCTTGTGAAAGGAATTCTGGAGAATTTGTTTCATGTGTCTTCCAAGAACTTGCATAAAAAAGATTGATGCTTTTTTCTATTTTCAAGGCACATAGCAATTACCTCTGGCCAATGACAGTAAAGCAAGAGTTATAGCAAGGTTCACTGGTATAAAGTGAGATAAATTCATAGGTTGCTTCACAGTGAGATGTTTCAAAATCGTAGTGGTGTTCATATATTGCAATGAGAAATTCCTTGTTGGGAACATGTTGATTCATTGTACTTGTGAAATTGTTATGTCAACCCCAGATGCTACTGCTATTGATTCACGTTGGTTCATTGTACTTGTGAAATTGTTATGTCATTCAACATCTAAATAGTTAAATGCTAAAAGCAATTACTTATGTTTGTATTAATTTTTTGTTGTTTTATTTTTGCCAGTCATCTGAACTGTGACTGCTCTTGGTGATGTTGTTTCATACTTTCCATCCTGGCTCCCATGGCTGCTTCTAAACCTCATTTATTACTTTTTTTCCCTGATTTTGCAGGGAAGTCTAGTCTATTGGGTTACCAACAGTTCATTAAGTGTTATTCAGGTTAGTTATGCTTTTCCTCTATATGTGTGTATACACACACACACACACACACACACACACACACACACACACACACACATATATATATATATATGTTTTATCTAGAAACAAGTTGTGCCTTATGCATTGTATAATTTATTGTTATTACGTGCTTAATTTTTAAAGATTGTTTTCAAGTGTAATGACACCAATAATTTATGGGTCGTTTGGGATTGTTGCTATTTTTTTGGTTTATGTTTTCAAATTTTTTGTTTTATTCTCATTTTTTTTGAAACAGAAATCATTTTTGATAATTTTGTTTTTGTTACAAGAGTTTGACAATAGCGGTACTCAAGTCAAAGTGTTTGGAACTTGATTGAAGTAATCTTTGCTTACAGTTTTCCTTCAAATTTGACATTTTTAGCAAAAAAGATTTTAAACTGTGAGGAAACGTTCAGAAAACACTTCCAATATTTTGGAAACATCAAATTTCTGCTTCCTACAATTTCCAAAATTTTGTTTTTGATTTTTGGAAACCCCAAACAAAAACAGAGCTACCAAACATATTTCAGTTGTAGTTTTTAAAAGAAGTGAAAACAAAACCAAAAACCCTTATATAATCCTAAACAACCTAGGATGTTTCATTTCAATTGTGAATATTTGCTTTTCTAATCCAATTTGTCCTGGGATGTTCAAATATAAAAATAAGGGCAACTCAGTATACACGGCTCTCACATTGTGGGGTCTGGAGATGGTCATTGTATACAGCTTTCCCTTTGTATTAATAGAGAGGCTGTTTTCACTTGAACCTATGACCTCCAAGTCACAATGGAGCAACCTTTATCGCTACACCAAGGTTCCCCTTAGGGATGTCCAAATATCCTTGAAACTATTTTTTTATTTACACATTGTTTTGGTTAATTGATATAATAAATATGTTAAAGACGAGTAAGGATTAGCTTGCTACAATATAAGAATTTTCACTAGTTATTACTCTTTCATATCTGTCTTATTTTACGTTCTTTTTCTTAAAGAAAAAAAACTTTGGGAATGATGTTCTATTCATGTATTATCTTGCTTTAACTATGAACTGTTACATTGCCACCTTATCCCAATCTCATGTTCTAACTTCAACCCCTTGCTAGAGAATTCTTAGAAGCTCAAGCCGTGTAGACTATAAATAAGCAATGCCTTTGGTATTTAGTGTATCTCAGCAGTGAGAAGTGCTTGAGGCTAGTGTTTGACATTTCCTGTTTTTATGAGGTTTGCTGAGATGTCTGATGAATGGACTGTGGTTGACTTAACAAAAGAACTAGATCATGTATCACTGGACATTCAAGTTGGATCGCTGCTCTTGGGGATGCAGTGAACATGGTAGCTAGGGTTTCTCTTGTATGCTTCTAGTGTATTTCCAACTTGAATTCCCATTAAAAGTAATATGTATGCATTGGACCATCTCTGTCTACACATTTTGATTGATTTGTCAGTTTTCCTTTGATTTATAATTTAAAATACTGGTTTTCAGTATACTTGAATATTACTTTATTTTAGTAATGGATTTTCTATCCTTCTTCATGAAATTTGATAACTTTAGGCATTATTCTGCCTTAAGCAAAATTATACAGTAAGTTAACACTTCTCTATGGACTTAATCAACATTGCAGCAATTAACCCTCAAACACCCTGCTGTTCGTGCAACTCTGGGCCTATCATATAAGGAAGTTGCTAAAGCGGGAGCACCATCTGTGGAGCCACCCTCAGAGCAACGTAGAATTTCTGTTCAAAATTTAAGTCCTAAAGAACTGCTTGCGGTAAGTGTCTAAGCATAGGATCTCAGCGCATTGTTTTTGCTAAAAGTTTTCACATCATTGTAAATTTAGGGTATAAACGAACTGAACATGACAAACAATACTATTTCTTTGTTCGTTTGTTTGTCTTTTGAGCATGTTCAATGAGAAATTTCGTTTGTGAATTCGAGCTCAGTTTGTTAAGTTATTAGGTTATTCGTTTATTTTCACGAGTAAGTTCGTTTAGCTTAAATGAGCCTGTTCGTGAATGTTAAACGAATTAGTTCATGAACGTATAAATAGACATGTTCATGAACATATAAACAAACGTGTTCATGAACATATGAACAAATGTGTTTACGAACACGCATTTGTAAACATTAAACAAACATGTTTGTAAACACATGTTTGTGAACACTAAACAATTAGTAGACGAACATTAAACAAATTTAAAGAAGTTTTACATATAAACTAAAAAATTCGACGTAAAAATCAAATTAAGTGTGAAATCTTCAATTTTTAACTACAACTTAACTTGAAACCCATATCACAAAAAAGAAATCATGATAATATAGATTACAAACATATAACATAAAAACAAAGAAGCAAATGAGTTCTTCATGGAAACTGGAAAAATGCACCCCAGATGGGGCCTTTATCATATCCTCAACTGATTGGAATGAATTGAGTCTAGTCCGTCTTCTTTTCTTTTCTAAAAAGGAAAACATTCATAAATGTGGCAATCCCCTTCACAAGGAAGCAAAGTTCCCCCTTGTTACCATTTCTCACAAAAGTTCTCCCCTTTTTGGAATTTACACATTATAAGACACCTTCAAACAAACAAATGATAAAACAATCACCCACATTGCAATCCCATTACAGAACATTCATTAAGAAGCAGAATCATGAAGAAACAACCCTAGTAAAGTTTCCCTTTCCTGAAAATTATTAACTGATTGATGCAGACAAACACAACCAATCATATAATCAACAATTCCATTGAATAGCAAACATTCAAACACAACCACCGCACATTCTTGGTATAGTGAAACAATCAAATCTCTTGTACTTCAAAACAAAAAGAGCTACACAACAGCATTCAAGTGAAATCCACCATAAAAAACAGTCTTTAGCTCCCAATCATAACCTAATAATTAATGCAATAATGTGAAGCAAAAACCCATTTAACCCTTTCAAAATCACCAAAGATCACCATCTATTAATACCAAATCTAACAACTTTTGAAATATTTAAAATACCTAGATCAAAATTAATACATTAAATACAAAAAAAAAGAAGCAATTTCAGATTCAATACAGCAAAAAGATTATTTATTTCCCAGATCAGTTAATGCTGAAAAAAGAAACACAAAAGGTAAAAAAAGAAAAAGATTAAGTAGATATTAAATGAGGATTATTAAATTAAAGTTACCTGATTTAATGGATAATTATAGAGATGTTGGTGACACGGACAGGATTGATTTGGAGGTATAAGGTACTTATAAGTGAGAGAGACCTTGCATTGGCATTGCTCCGGACTCTGACTGCTTATCTGTATCTGGATTAGATTGATAAAGGTAAATGCAGAAACTTAAATAGTATAGACCCACAAAAATGTAAACTCAATTAAAACAAAAGCAAAACCCAAGATTCACAAGAGAAATAAACCCTAAACCAACACATACAAGAACAAAAGGAGAAAGAGAAAAACTTTACCTCAGCTTATGATGAAAAATAGGAAGTGGATTGGGAGTTGGGTGAAAGTTGGAAGAAGAGGAAGGATTTGGCGAAAAGGGAGGAAGCAACGGCTTGGGTGGAAACTGGAAGAAGAGGAAGGATCGGGTGAAAAGAGAGGAAGCAGTGCGGCATGTATATTGGGTGGGTACCGGGTAATGAGAAAGTTTGGTTTAGGAAATAAGAAACTAGGGTTGGGCAATTATTTATATATTAAAGAACAATAAACCAACACTAAATGATTGAGTTTTAAATGAATCTTAAATGATTGAAATGTTGTTTGATTGTTTGTTAAGCTTAATAAATGAGCATAAAGGAGATCTTCACACGAATTGTTCGTTTAACGTACTATTCATTTACACTCCTAATTATAATTTAATTGTTTCCAGCTTTCAATCAAACACTTGTCATGTGGGGAAAAAGATCAAGCAGTTTCCTTGCTAAAGTTAGTCACTTGTCTTTCTTTTATTTTTTCTTTAATTATCATTTTCCTTCTACAAGTCAACTGGCTTTGGGCATTGTGCAATTAACATATCTTCCCAGATTGGCACTTGAAAAAGATCCTGAATATGTAAAAGCTATGGTTGTCATGGGGCAGACTCTAATGCAAAAAGGACTGCTGGAGGAGGCTAATGAATATTTAGAACGTGCAATATTGAAGGTTTGGTTCTATTTCTTTTATTTAAAAAGAAAATTCCAAAGTTATTGTTGAATGATAAGCCATTGGGTTAAAGTTAAACCATCAGCATGTGTTCCTTATATTTGATGTTTCTTTTGTTCAAAATGGTTTACTTTGGTATGTCATTGTTGACTTTTTAATTAAATGATTGCATCGACGATGACTAAAATGATAAATGAGATCCATTGGGGGACCAATTGATATGATTTGCTAGTAATTTGTGTTAAGAGCTCCATCCTTTTGTTCGAACTAATCACAAGCTGATCTTTTGACTTCTCATTAGTTGTCACTCACTGGCCATCCAATCGAGGTTGAGGACGTTGATCTTTTAATTCTATCGTCTCAATGGGCTGGCGTTGTCTACATGAAACAGGTGAAGCAATATAAGTTGGAATTCACTCTCAAAACATTCATCATGTCATTATACATCTTTATCTAAATAATCCTCCATACATAAGACCTGATCTAGGCTTGCCCAAGATTTTGTGAATTTCGTTGGTGAACTCAAAATTTTGCAGTTCATTCAAAAGAGCAATTGAAACGCTCTTCATTTTATTTCCATTCATTTCTTTTCTCACAGGGGAAGAAGGCAGAAGGACTTGCACACCTGGAAAGAATTGCTACTTTTAAAGAGCCTGAGGATCCCAAGAGCAAAGCTCATTACTTCGATGGATTGTTGTTGCTCTCAAGGTTCGAATTTTAAGTTTATATTCTCTTCTGAAAGTCAATTCTCTCATAATCTCTTTTTATTGTACAAATGCTTACATGGTTCATGCTTGACTTGGGTTTTTTGCAGTGCTTTACTAGACTCTGGGCGCAAGGCTGAGGCATTAAAGTTTTTGCGCTTAGTTGTTGCTTATAATCCTAGTTATAACTATTTACTCGAAGAAGTAGAGAATGAAGAAGATGATTTTGCTAGTGATCTTGCTAGCAGTAGGAGACGAGATTATTGATTTTTCGTGTAAATCATATTTTACTGTGAACTTCAAATTATTTGGATGAATTTTATTTAATAATTTCTGTCTTGTTATATTATTATTTTTTTTGTATTAAAATGTTTAGCCTATTATTGACATTATAAATAAAGAAGTATTTTATAAAAAGATCCTCACACTTTTCAAACATATTAAATTTAGAAACTATTATTAATTATATAATTTTTATTTATAGAGATGACAAAGTGAAAATGCTAAAGATGAGAAAAATTTTGATATTTTAACAAAATGATAGTTTATTTTGAAAGATATATCTAAAAATTGCAAATGCCCATCTTTTTTTCTCTGTAAAGGAAGGTATATGTAATCTGATGATTCCTTAGATCCTTGTGGTAATTTTAGCCCTCTTAGCATGTAAATAGGTTGACTGGAGCATTAAATGTCACCTTCCAAGATAAATATCATTTTTATTTTAGAACACCGGCCAATATGTTGTAGTTATTTTCTCAAAATTCTACCGGAGTGTAAAATTGATAGGTTCTAAGGCCGCTTCTCTCCAATTCTGTAGATATTCTTATGGAAATTCTGAGTTTTATCTTGGGTTTTACCTTGAGCTTGATATTCTTTTCCTGTGAAATTGAAAATGTCTTAGTTTGTGAATATAATGTCTATGGAGATTGGATTCCTACTCAAAAGTTGTGATTCAGTTGGCAACATAGACTGAGTTTGTGAGGAGAGCTCTCAAATTCGACTCCCACTAAACACATTTTTGGAGAGGGGTGAAGAGTCTTAACTGTGACTAAACTCCGAACAGAATTAGTCTCAAATCGTTAAAACGGATGAAGATACTTATGGTCTACACCAAAAAAAGAAGAGTGGATTCCTAATTTAATGCGGTGGAATGCTTAGATGCATTAGGATAGTTTCAAGTGACAACCTTATACTCACTATGAGTAAATTGAAAATTAACTCTTGGAATTAAGAGAATAATCTTAGAAAGATTTAGAATAAAATAATATATTATTAACAATTAAGGGCTAATTTAGATAGACGGTGCGATTGGTTCCGGTGAGATTAAAAAAATTAAAATGACTATTAAAACTATATGTTTTTATAATAAAAAATTAAAAAAAAAAGTGGTAGTTTTATTCTTCAAAATTTTTGTCTTTAAACTGTTTTAACTTCACTGAACCCCCGCACCACCGCCTGCCCGCGGGTCCAAACAAGCCTTAAATTGATACAATTTGTTTTCTTTCATATTTTTATTCCAGTCTTATACATAATGTAGTCGCTTTGCATTACAACACTTCAATTTCAATAGGAAGAAATTAACAAAAAACTTCTATAAGCCTTGAGGCTAACGAGTTCACAGATTATTTAAATACCATTACTTTAGAGATGAATGCAATACTCTTTATAGTTGCATTCCTATATTCCTTAATGGAGTAATGCCAAATCATAAGTTGGAAGAAGAAATACGAAGGAAGTAGGATTTGTTAGTAGTCTGAAACTATTAAGGCTTCGTTTGGAAGCTACCGCATCTAGTCACTAAAATCTAAAAATTTGGGGTGGAAAATTATTTTCCTGCCACTACTTTTAATTTTTTTGATTATTTTATTAAAAAATAACTTTAAATGTCTTTTCATTATTTTCAATCTTACTGAAATCAATATCATTATCCATCCAAACTAATCCTAAGACAAGAATTACTGTTTAAAGGCTTTTAGACCAAGTCATCCTAATAAATGTCCATTATCATGTAAATAATTATTATAAAAAATCTTAATTAATTTCTCATGATACATGATTTCATTCAACATGATTATTGCTGTCCATTTCAATTTTCCCTCGGTGCAAGTTTATAATTTATTTATATTCAATTTTTATTTGTTTACTGTGTTTTGATTTGTCTTATATATATATATATATATATATATATATATATATATATATAATATATATATATATATATATATATATATATAGAAAACTAGGCATGTCAGGTACGTTAGATGTCTCATTTAGAACATTTTAACTTACATCGAATTCTATGGGAAGTCAAATTTTGTTAAATGATGATGATGATGATTATGAAAAGAGCTTTTGGGTTTGACTCCTACTAAACACATCTTTAGAAAAGAGTGAAGAGCTTTACTGTGACTAAACCCCAAATAAGATTAGTCTCAGACCGTTAAAACAGATGAGGATACCTGTGGTCTACACAAAAAAGAATAAAACTTTTATGCTAACACAAATAAAACACCTTTATCTGTATACATATTTCATTTTAAATTACTTTGATTGTTATGTAAGGTTTTAATTATGAGTGCTTCTATTTGCCACTGGTTTTTGGGGTCTTCTAAATACACTACAATTTCTTCTCTTTTCACTACACTCAAAAATAAAAATCAAATTTACTCCATAAATTTACTATTTTAACCCCAAATAAATTATTATTCTCCCGTTTTTTACTTCATCAGTTTTTCATTTCCTCCCGCCAAAAACACCTTCATCTTCATTTTCCCATCTTCATCGTCTGGCTACAACAGCTGCTTCATGCCTCTGCAACATTTCTCGAGCTTTCCTTGTTTTTGTCTCAAACTCCTTTTCTTGGTCTTCCAACTCATGGAAGCGTCTCTTCAAGGACTTCTCAAGCTCATGGAAATGTTCCTCAATTTCTTTCCATTTTAGATTAAGCGTTATAGCACGATGAATGTACAACCAAACAGATTTTCTGGTGTACACAATCCTTCTCTTTGAACCAAAAGAAAAAATTAGCCAAAGGAAAAAATGGGTCGGAAGTTAAACTTGCGCACAACACTTCCGCGCAAGCAAGCTTGCACAAAAATGTCACTTGCGCGCAAGCTTGCTTGGGCAGAGCTGGCCCGTCCGCGCAAGCAAGCTTGCGCGAAAATGACACTTGCGCACATGTCCGCGTATTGCAGCGTAATTTGCCTTACAGTTAGAGGAAATACAGAGAGAAATGAAGATTGTCTCTTCCGAACGACGTTGCCGTTTACCGAACTTGATTTTTAAAGTGTAACAATGGAAAATGTCATAACAGAAATGCTCCCAACTTCCCGATTCTTTCAGGAAGATCCTAACAACTTTATACTTCCATCTCCATCTCTTCCATTGCCCTTCCTTGTGCTTTCTAATCTGAAGCTTGATAAGGCCCTTCGCGCATTGCACTAGCATTTGGTTTTGGCATAAAACTGGCGAAACAGAAGAGAACGGCGAGAAGAGAGGGAAAAAAAGAAAAGAAAATAAATGGGATAAAGAGTTGGATATTAGTGTAATTTTACATATGAGTATTTTTGTCTATTCACTATTTGTAGTAGAAAGAGTAAAAATTGTAGTGCATTTAGAACTGCTCCTGGTTTTTTTTTTTTATTTCCCACACCCGATTTTTATTTTTCAAAAAATATTATGACATAAATACCCTTAACACCTTCCAAAAATTCGTTTCCGAAAAGCATTACAGCTGATCGTAAGAGAATTTCTGGGAAGCATTTGAGCTTCTTGGAAGAGAAATTTCAAGAAGCACTAGAGCTTCCCAGAAGTGAATTTCCGGGGAGCACTAAAGCTTTCCAGAAATTCATTAATGGAAAGTAAAATTCAATGAGCATTCATCATTGTGGAGGCTTTTCATGCCACCACCTGATCTTTGGCCATGCAGTCTTGTGTTAGCACAATTCAATGAGCATGCAAAGCTCTCCTTGTCACCAGCTTATACCACTTTTACAGAGACAAAACAAAGCATTCATTTTAGCCTTCAATTGTGTGGTTTTGGAAAGCACACGAGCTTCCCGGAAATCCATTCCTGGGAAGCACACAAGCTTTCCAGAATTCATTTCGGGAAAGCACAAAATTGAAAATTATTTTATTATGGGGTATTTTTTTCATAAAATTACAAGAAAAAAAACAAAAATAGGTTGTGAGGAACAAATTCTTAGTTGCGAGTAGAATTCCTCTTTAATTATTATTATTGTAGTGTTATTATTATTTTAAAAATATTATATTTTATTATATTTAATTGATGAAATTATTTATATATAAAAGTAATCTCGAGCTTGAGTTCGAGCATGGAAATCGAGCTCAAATTCGAGCATGGAAATCGAGCTTAGATACATTAGCTTAATCTAGCAAGCTCCACTAACTTGATTTTTATTTTGAATTGAGGTCAAGCTCAAAAATTAAAATTCGATTGAGTTCGAGTATTGAGCAACGAGCTTTTGAATCAGGCTTGAGCTCAAGCATCCCATTATATTGGCTCAGTTTGGTTTGATTACACTCCTAGATACCCTACACTATTCAATCCGATTAATTAGGATTAAGATATTATATAATCGGGTTTAAATAGCGATTTTAAGGTACCCATTATTTGAACTTGATTGTAAATAATAATTTTTTAATATTATAAATAAATGGTTTATTATTAATTTAATACTTAATTAAATTAATTTATTGTGTGTTTTAACTATAATTTTTTTTTGTATGAATTACATAATTTTTTAAAAATATGCTTTAAATTTAAAATTAAAAGTCAAATTTAGACTTAACAAGTATTTAGTGAGTTCCAGTAATTAATGAGTATTCTCTATATTATATCTGTAGAATTAAGATAAAAAAAATCAAAATAATTGAGTAGCCAATCAAGTTAATATATTACGAAATATAATCAAATTCAAATATGGATACCTTAAATAAGTAGATACCCTACATGTTACCATACTTAGTCTCGATAATAGAAAAGTAACTATATATTATATATATCATAGTCGGATCCTTGATTATAAAATGTGAGATTGTTTCCCTCTCAACACAACCCTGGTAAGGGTGTAGATTGTGTATTCATTAAGGGTGGCTCGGGTTCTCATAAACATGTTATTTGTTGATGCAAAGGATTAACATTATTGACGTGTAAAGATTGTTAAGAATGTGCTTGTTATGATGTATTGTTCACTTTAGAAGTCATTAATCTTGTACTTTTAATTTTGAGAAAGACTGATATTTGTTTATAAAACCGCAGTCCAATCCTTTTGGATTATTAGATGTAAATTTTTTTTCCTTTTAAGAAATCTCAGACAACAAAAATGTTTCGACATTGTTGAGATAAAGTACCAATAATCTGTTATAGTGACGTTGTTGTTATTTTGTTGGTGAATGTCCTTGTGTTGTTGGCCTTATTTCAATTTGTAATTTTCCTTTAGCAAAATTGTTATCATCACCCAAAAGAGATTTTTCCTTTTCCTTCCTCATTGTTTTTATCAAAGGGCAAGCGGCAGTGTTACAGCTCCCAAGTTCTTAATTCCAACTCTGGCATGTAATTTTTTAAAAATTATTATTTAATACATTGATAATAAAATTTTTAGATTCTAAAAATGAAATTTAATATTTTTTAAATGACATCTTTGGAGAGGGGTGAAGAGCATTAACTGTGACTAAATCCCGGACAAGATTAATCTCAGACCGTTAAAACGAATGAGAATACCTGTGATTTACACTAAAAAAAAATATTTATTCCATTTATAAAGTTAATTTTTTAATAATGCACGTTTCTTTAGATTCTAAATTTCAGAATTATCTCTCTTGAGTGATATTATTTTTTATTTTGAGTGAAATTTATCGGTTGAATTTGTAATTGACAAAGACAATAATATACAAGGCAATTTGATAAAATTTTAAAATAATTTTTTATCTCATTAGACTAAATTTTATATGCACAATTATAGACTCTTCAATCTTTGTCAATGTTTTTCATTGTGCCTTTTTTTGTCTAAATCTTTTTTTTTATTAAACAAAAATCTTTTTTAAAAGAAAGATTCATAAATCACCACCATCACTCTTATTAAATTTGAACTAATCCTAAGCCTAAGTAGCATAATAGAAAGCTTTAAGCTTTCCGTCATCAACTTTACAACTTGGAAATTAAAGTGATGTAATAATATCATTAATAAAATCATGATTCCCTTTTTCTCAAGATTTTCTTTTGTCTCATAGTAAAATATTGGAAAAGCAGAGGAAAGCAGAG
This sequence comes from Heritiera littoralis, assembly GCA_031772115.1. NCBI lineage: Eukaryota > Viridiplantae > Streptophyta > Magnoliopsida > Malvales > Malvaceae > Heritiera > Heritiera littoralis. The sequence goes on along the minus strand of JAPDPK010000136.1, from coordinate 83,700 downwards.
ATAACTTCAAAAAAGGCAGAGAATCGTGGCTAATTCTCAACCGTCCAACCACAAATTTCTCATTTAAGGGTTGAGCTTTGCGATTTGGCACGCCTACTTTCTCATGGGACCAACACCTATCAATAATCAATGCATAGTGTTGTCCTTCTTATAATTTCTACCTCTTTTGACTAAACATTGCTTCACACAGAAAATAAACACATTCTTGAAAATAATTAATATCCACAATCGATATTAGTTTGGTTGTATAAATCTTTTAAAAATATTAAAAAAATAAAAAAATAAAATAAGTTATGTGTTATTATTTTAATTTTATTTGTGAAAAAAATTTTAACGGTATATTAAATAATTAACTTTCTTGAAAATCAAAGTTTAGATTATTCAAAACACCATTTTAATTTTTATTTTTATTGAATAACTTAAAACTTAAAAAAATAACAATTTTTCTTTCTCAAGATAAATCTTTTTGCTTCACACAAAAAATAAATTGTTCTTGAAAATAATTAATATCCACGATCGATATTAGATCGGTTGTATATATATTTTAAAAATATTAAAAAAAATAAAATAAGTTATGTGTTATCATTTTAATTTTATTTGTGAAAAAAAATTTATTGGTATATTGGATAATTATCTTTTTTGAAAAACAAAGTTCCGATTATGCAAAACACCATTTTGATTTTTATTTTTACCGAAAAACTTAAAACTTAAAAAATAATAAATTTTCTTTTTTGAGATAATTTTTTTTGCATAATGAAAATTTTTAACATGTAAAAATGGAGAAATACACGAGTTTAAATTTGAATATTTAGTTTTACAAAATTTTTAAAATTTAAAATAAATATATAACTATTAATTCAGTGTTCATAATTTTTTTAATATAAAATTTATAGTATAATTTTAACTTCAAAAAATGAAAATAATTTTTATGTGATGAAAGGGAGATGTCTTGTACTAAAAAATAAATGGCTTTCAACATTTTTGTGTAATTTTTTGAAAAATAAAAACATGAAAAATATAAATAAAAAAAGAAAAAAAAACTAATCCAAAATAAAATTGAAGATTGGCTGAAAAAAGAAGAAGAGAAAATTGAAGTCAAAATATGAAAAATAGAAAAAGAAAAGTAAAGGAGAAGGAGTTCTTTCTTTTTCTCGTCTCTTTCACATGGTCTCAAACATTCGTTGCTTTTCCTCTCATCTTCTCTCTATCTTCTCTTCCAGTTCTGCGTTTCTTTGACCGAAAAACGGAGCCCCAAACTCTCACGATTACTACCACCTTTCCTTTCGGACGAGACCCAGCCGTTTTCTTCCTCTGAAATCGTTGTCAGACGATCATTCTTTTCCTCCCAAACAAAACGTTAACATAACCCGAAAAGAACAAACTTCAAGATCTAATTGAAAACCCATTTCAAAACCAATCCCAAGAATGCTAATTTGAAGCTTAGAAAATGAGTAGCTGTCCCAAAAATTCAATCTTATACAACGGCAGCCACTGTGCCTGCCAAGTTGGCCACTTTCTCAACCTTACAGCCAACAGCTGCACTACCTATGGCGGCAGTTCAGCTATAGAAACTGATTCTGGGATTGACTACTATGCGGTGTCGTTTCCTGAAACCATTTTTTCATTTGATTCAATTAAGAAGTTTACTCAGTCTCAAGCTGTGTTCTTGGAAGCTACTGCTATACTGTTGCTTTCTTGGCTCGTGTTTTGCTTCTTCTTAAGGTTTACAAAGCTCGGTGATGGGAGAAATGTTTGGTTTAAGATTAGGTGGTGGATTAGTCGCTTGGATGTTTGCTTTGCTACCAGGCATTGGCTGGTTAGTCCTTTCTGTCTCCACTGATTAATGATTTTTTTGTTTTGCATTAGAACACGAAAAGGACACCTCGCCTTTCTGGGACAACTGATGAATAAGCTGAAAGTTTCAGGTTCTAACTGTTCAAGTCGGTAGTGATAACTATTAATGATTCTTTTCTGTTTTCCATGCTCCAAATGAATTTGTATGTGTCTTTCGAAAGTGGGATTTCTTTTTTGTAGTCAGCAAGTATATATAGGGTGATAGCACGCTCAATTTACCGAGTTGATTGTAATTTAGATTGTCTTGAAAATTTGGGCGACCTAGGGTTGATTTTTGTTAGCTAATTAAGAGGTCCTCCTTAATGTGTTTTATTGAAAAGTATTTAAATTTTGCATACTTGGAACTGGGTGTATTATTGTTGAAACCGGTCATTTGGATCTTACTTAGGAAGGTAGAAAGACAAAATTGTTGTGCTTGTCTAACGTAAATGATGTGCAAGATGCCTTTGAAATTCATATGACTAAGGAATGATTTTGATTTCTGAAACTACAATAAAAGTCTGTTAACATATAAAGAATGAACTTTTCTGTACTTTCTTAGTCTAATATGATAATGTTTTAATTTTATCATTCCTGTATGTAGGATGATCAGAAGTTAGTTGTGAAACGTAAAACAGAACTTGGTGGAACTTTCTCGATTGCAAGCTGGATACTTTTCACTGGGTTGTTTGCTGCGTGAGTGAGGATAACATCCTTTTGTAGCTAGCATTTGAATTTCTTGATGCAAACATTTGATGTTCAAATTTTTATGGATGTTTTCTTGGCCCTTTTGACATATGAATTCTTATTGACTTATTGCCCTCCCCCCTCTTTGATTTTTCTAAGGTTGCTTTACCAAATCATAGCAAAGAGAACCATTGAAGTGCGTAATGTGAAAGCAACAAATGCACCTGACCTAGCCTCCTTCAGGAATGACATGGAATTTAGTATGACCACTGTTTCTAGTATGAGCTGCTCAAACCTGCAACTTCCTACTACCTTACTTGCTGGAAGTTCTGGTTTCATTGACCGAAAAGTTTTCCCTATTTCAAATTTTATGAACTTTTCATGTCAGAACACAAGCTTGGGCCCAACCATAGCTCTCAAGTGCAGGAATTGCCAACTCAGTCAAGATTATATGTCCATTTCATGGCGGTTTGTTGATCTTCCAAACAGTCCTGCAAGTGCTGTAGGTTTTCAGTTCAATGTAACTGCAAAAGATCATGATAGGAGAGATCATGTGAGTTTTGTTAGTGGAACACTGAAGAATGGAAGCAATTTTGATAATGGCCCAGTTACATTCAGAGGGGCGGACACAAACATATTGATATTCAATTTATTTCCACGCATATACCGCAGTGCAAAGAATCTGAGGCTAATTCAACCTCTCTTTCATGAATTTGTCCCGGGATCAATTTTGCGTGAGAACTCTCAGCTCCAGGCATCACTTCAGAGTGCTAATGATGGACAAATCAACACCACATTATATGTCAACTATCTTTCTTCCTACATCATTGAGATTGAAAATCAAAATATAATAGGTGCTGGTGAGTGATTTGCTTTACCTGTGTATCTGTTTCAGTCATTGGCATATTTCATCATCTGCTACCAGATAACTCTATGCTCTTCTGTCCATTATGCTATCCCCTAGACATATATGGCATTCAATGCACTGTATCGGTAATGGAAATCCTGGCAACATATATATAAACTTGAAATTATCTGGCAATAAATACTGCTGGAATGGTGGAACCAAAAGTGGAATGTCAGTCAAGATATTCCATTCTTAAAGCTCATGCTGAAGATACATGCCCTGTTTTGAATCTTTTCTCCTTAACAAGTTGGTTCACATACTGCATGATATATTTTCATAATAACTACTCAACTGCCTGCAAAACTCCCAGCTCTTTAGAGAGTTTGCCGCTTGTTGTTACCGTTGTTTCTTTTTTCCTTTTCCTTTCAATGAGTATTTAGTTCTTTTGGTTGTATATAGATTGCTATAATATCTCCTGGCAATTTCTTTTGGATAACATTTATTAACTATGTGTTCTTGTGATTATATGTTACTATTATCTTTGTCATGCTTGCAACTTGTATTCGGGGAAAATCTGTTTTATTCTGAAATAATTTCTTTCAAATTTGCGGATCATGTAGATTCAATCAAAAATGGTTTTCTCAAAGTGAACTGCAAATTTATTTAGAAATTTCATCTTTTATCAGCTTCATCATCAAAGATTGATATTTGACACTTTATTATGATACTCATGTTTGTCATTATATTTCCTGTTGCTTCACTTTCTTGGCATCTAGTATATTTATGTGTTGGAGTATGTTGGATGTCAGTTACTTTGTTACGTGAATTATGTTGGATGTCAGTTACTTTGTTACGTGAATTTTCTCTAGGCAGAATGTTAAAACAATCACCCTCCTAAAGTAAGATGCGTTGGAAACTAAATGTGATTGATATTCAGGAGGTTTGTCGACTATTTAAGGTGACAGTCTCAGATATTTGCGTTATTTCTTTAATCACTTCAACAACTTGGCTTACTTGATAGAGTCCTTTATGGGCACTGTTAGGAGAAGGTTTTACTTTGATTGAAGGATTCTAATTAAGGCTTTCACATGCTTTGCTGTTCCTTTTTGAATCCTTCTTTATTCTAGCGAAGGATTTGATTTGTGAGTTGCAAAATAATCTGTTAACAAGATGAGCTCAATCGAATGTATTGTTCTCATTTTTTTTTTTCAAATTTTTGTGTTTGGTGAATGTTGCTTCATCATAAAGCTTGTTTGGAGATGGGAAATTTTAATGTAGTAAAAGTTTTCCATTTGTTAAAAAGCAGCATGACCAAGATTTTAGACAAAGTGCAGTTGTGCTGATACTTGACCGTAGTTTACAGACATTTCTTTCTCTTGAGTATGAAACTTACTAGGTTTGATTTGTGTCATTTCCTTACACCTTGGAATCCTACTCTGGCCTTTCGTATCTTTATCCCTTGCAATTTTTGAAAAGAATATCGTGCTAATGCTGATAACATCTGGAAAAAAGAATTTATCAAATTCAAGTCCATGCTTATAGATTTTGCACATTTCTATGAGCTGTAGTTAAGGAATGCGTGATAAGATAGTAACCTCTTTCTGAATGATGCATAAATTCCTTCTCTCTTGGAGAATACTTTGGTTTCTGGGAACATGATAAGACTTTATGACCTATGAGGGGATCCTGAAAATTTTGTTCAATGGAATTATTGTTGTATTTTTCCACTTTGCTGGAGGGACATCCTTCATTACTAATTATCCTACTCAGATGCATAATTTTTTATCTTATTCCTATGCTGTTTTCTACCTTTCTGAGCCCTTTTTATTTTTATGAACCCTATGGTCTTTCTTTTCCCTTTAAAGCTGTCTTCCTTGTTTTTGTTCTTAGATGAATATGATAAAAGATGTTGGGCAAGAAAATTTTGCATTATTCTGCAGGGTTAATTGAAGTATATCTCTACTCTGATATATTAATGCAGGTGCCAAACTAACAAAGCCATTAGTTCTGTATAGTTTGAAAGCATATGCTTTAATTTTGTTCGCTGTTCTGGGGATTGCGTTATTCTGCAGGGTTAATTGAAGTATATCTCTACTGTGATATATTAACACAATATTGTTTGTTCAACTTTCAGTGGGCTTCCTTGCAGATCTTGGTGGGCTATATTGCATTAGTATGGGGATATTTCTCTATCTCTTGGTTCAAGTAATTCCTGTCCCTCTAGAATATATCACTTTGTTTTGTATTTCTACCTTCACCCTTGGTTTTCTCAATAAAGTATAAGATTCAAATATAGACGATCAAGGACCTAATATTGTCTAGAACTGATACTGTTAAGTTTTATTTTTATTTTTATTCCGATGAAGAGAAAGGTGCTTTTTTCAGTTTTTCTTTAATTTTAGGGGTTATCTTATTTTGGTTTGTTGTAGTTTTCTAGGCACAGTTTGTGCATTTGTGTTTTGATCGTTTAGGTCGTTTTATGTGAAATTATGACAAATTTAGCAAAATACCAGTTTGTACGTATTCATAATGATTGGATGTGATCCTGTTACCATGTTGATCTTGTGCTTTTCTCATTATGTCCAATATGAATAGATCTATCTTATTCTAGAGGAGGGAGGGGTTGGGGAGATGACTTGATTGTTATCAGTAAATGCATTGACATTTTGGCTTCGGACAAAAGCTGTAGTAAACTAGAAAAACTTGGAATGTTGGCAGTTCTTATAGGAAAGAGGCATTTTCAGAAACTTCTGTTTAACTCTCTCTCTCTCTCTTTCTCTCTCTCTCTCTCTATATATATATTATATATATATATATATGTATGTATGTATAGAGCTTGTAGCTAGGTTTCAAAGTAGTTAATAATATAGCCAGGTTCCTTGTTTTGCATCTTTCCCATCTCCTAAGTTTTTGTTTCTAATGTAAAGGAGAAACAAGGTGTGTTGTTCTTTATATTTCTTGAGAAACATCTAATTTAAGCTTACAGCTAATAACTCTTGTTCTCAATATTTGAACATCACGACAAAAGAAAAGAAGTCATTATCTGAATTCTTGCCTATGTAATTATTCTAAGTTCCCTTCCTATCCCGAAATGGGTTTTACTCTGTTGAAAAGGGTGCTTGAATGTGTTTTAGAAATGCGGAGCCCGTTTGTAAAAAGAACATAGAAAGCACATGAGTAGTTGTCTAGTTACAGTTTTGCCAGCCAGAAAAGCATCTTTAGCTTCTTAAATTTATTCCAGGATAGTAAGTAAAGTTTATTTTCCTGAAACAGTCCCTAAGTTTTTAGTATTTTTATTAGTCTTCTTTCAATTTTTTTTTAAAGAACTTCTAATCCGATAAATTTAATATTCCTAACCTGCTTGATTTCTAGTGTGAGTTCAGAATAAAAAGGCTCCGCAATGAAGATAGCATTTTACGGAAGATCAGAAATAGACGAAAAGCTCAAGAGCGCTGGGATAAAGTAATTTCTTTCTCATAGGAACGTGTATTTTATGTTCTATTAATCAGTCAAATCTTTCTCTCTGATTTAGTCCTTAGTTTAATTGAGCTGACTTAATGTGCTTTCCTTAACCAGGTGAGAAAATATGTCATGTACACATGGGGTTGCAGCACATTGGATGTTGATAATGACTCTAAAACAGAATCAGGTTGTGGTCGTTTCATGATCCAATCAGCCCCTCGTAATGGATCAGTTCGTGGACGTGGGTCATTGCAGAAGCGAAGGCAGCTAAGTAATATCGATATAAGTTTTAGCAAGCAAGTTAGCTTACCTAGTGAAAAGGTAGGCTCTATCAATTCTTTTCGAACGTCTACCTACTTTTGCATTTTATTAAATTAGTTAACCAAAATGAAATATTCTTTTCCTTCTTTCCTTGATGCTGTTTCAATCTCTTCAACTTATCCTACGAAAGTGGTGTCTAATTCTACATAATGTAGAATACTGTTCTATAACAGAATCATACTTGAGATGTAAAATCTTGCATGTCAGGATCTTTACCAAACCCTGAATGGAGGTTCTATTCAAGAAATGAACCTGTGTTATTGTTCTGTCATTGTTGTTAACACGAGGAATCTTGTTTGACATGCTAAATATTTTAGTATATTTGTCATCTTTTTTCTCTCTCCTTCACTTTATTTATTTTTAATTGTTAACCTGACTTTCGATACTCCACTCACTTAAACAAGCCTTAATTAACACAAGTTACCTGTAATTGATAATATTTCTGTTATTAGTAACTAAGCTATTTACTTTCACTAGATGCATTATTACTTGTAATAGTCTATAATGATCTTACATAAAAGAGAAATTCTATTTGCAACCTTTTTTGTATTTTTTTTTTACTTCCTACAACTCATTACTAAACACAACCACACTTAAAGCCGAAATTACTCAAAACAACCATTACAACTTTTTTTTTTTTATTTTTCCATTTAACGGTTTTCAATCTTCTTCAGACACAACCACCAATCTGTTCCCCAATTCTTCATCAATCTCTACTCTAATCTCTTCAATTCCTTCAAACAAATCTAAAAATATGTTCTGATTTGATATTTTGTTTTTTCCCCCTTTTTTTTTTTCATATTTTTGAACCCTAAATCGTAAAATCCCTAAGATTCAAATGGTTTTCCACTGGAAATCCATTTTTAATCAGCAAATTTGGGGTTCTTAAAAGCTCATATGAATGTGCGAGGCCTGGCCTTGTGGATAATCATTAACAAATGAATAGATTAAGAACAACTCAAATTTAAAGTGTAAAATTAAAAAATAAAATTGATTAAAAATTGTAAGAATATTGAAAACAATAGGAAATTGGAGGCAAAAAATGCTCAACACAACCATTATAACTTTTTATTTTTTCCCTGTTAACCCTTTCCACATCTTTTTCAAACACAACCACGAATCAGTTCTCCAATTCTTCATCAATTTCTTTTCCAATCTCTTCAATTTCTTAAACAAATCTTAAAACATGTTAAGATTTTATATTTTGATTTTTTTCTTTTGTAAATTTTGGACCCCTAAATCACAAAATCTCTGAAACTCAAATGGATTTCCACTGAAAACCTGTTCATCAGCAAATATCAGCAAATCCGGGATTCTTAAAACCTCAGATGAATGAAAAAGGCTTAGCATCACGGAAGTTCATTTCCACGAGGCTTTAAAGCCATGCAGAAGTTCATTTCTGCAAGATTCAAAAGGTTTCTGAAAATCCACTTCTGGAAACCCTTAATTTTTTTAAAATCTACTTTTGAAACATGCAAAAATTTTGTTTTGAGGATAATTAGGTAATTTTCATAAGATCAATAGAGTCGTTTTCTTTATGGGCATTTTTGTCTTAAAATTAGAAAAAAATGGTTGAAAAGAGCAATTCTTGGGTTGAAAATACAATCCAACCAAAATATCAACTAATAGCACATGTATAACTAGAAAGACTGAACAAATTTCCTGGTCATCTTGTTTGCTGAGTTGCAGAAAGCATTATTGTGTGGTTTTAGGCCTTTGGAGTCTCTAAGAATTTATTTGATATTTCCTTCGTGCAAATAGTGCCCTAGCTGCCCTGCGATTCACTTGAAGTTAAGCTCCAGATTTATATTAACTTTTATTATCATCAGATAAAATTGCATGGCGTAATAGTTATTCCATGTTTCCCTCACCGTAGAAGTGAGTTTTTGAGAAGAGTTTGAAATAGTATTTCTCCTTTTTCTTCTTTTTTATGATCCTTTTCTTTCAAAAATGCATTCATACCAAAGTTACGATAAGTTTTTGCTATTTATCAGTTCATGCAAAGCGTTAGCAACACTATCATGGATTTTGGACGCAAACAATGCATTACTAATGCGCATAGGTTTCTAAATCCAAAGTTTCCCATGTATTTTATCTGCAGGCTGTCAAACATGATATGCCTGGATCTATAAAGGACAAGAAAAAACTTTGTGTTGGTTCCAATGCCGCGGTTTCTGTCCAGCATCCAGCATGTACTCTTGGTGATGATATAATCCCCCTGCCGCCAACACTAGGTAAGAACTAGTTTGTAGGTTTGCCTTACTAGCGTTGTCTTCATTATCATTATCATTATATGCTGCACAAAAAGGCACAATTGTAGTTAATTGGTGCTGCTGATATCTTCTTCTTTTTTTTTCCTTAACTGGTAACCACTAAACCATGTCTTCAGTTTATTCAATCAATGGTGAAAGAAAATCAATTTTTTTCAAGTCATACCTAGAATCGTACTTATTGCTATGCAGAAGAGTATGTGTTGTCTGGGGGGTGGGGGATACTTTTTGATTTAGTTTACTTTTATTACTTGATGGATCTCCGGTCTCCTGGCTGGAAGTGCCACATCGCTGCTTTATGTTTAAACTTTAAAAAGACACTAACTTTGAAAAGAACAGATCCCAGTGCCTTAAATACCAACTTCGATTCAGAACAGAAGGAGAAAAAATAAACTTCAATGACTATATTTGCAACAGCGATTTTCTCCTCCAGTATTTTCAAATTTCAGGTGGCAACAAAATATCTTTATCATGCTTTAGACTGGCATGTTCCTTCAGCTGGAAATTGTTATGGTTTTAAAGCATCCTCATAATGTTTGCACTTGAACTTTCCAAATATTTTGCTACATTTCACTGATTTTGATACATGTTAGTGCTTTAGAAGTTTATTTAAATTTAAAGTCATCATGAAGTCAATAAACACAGTTGACATATCTGGATTTTATATGGTTGGTCATAGGAAGCTTCTATTCAGATTCTGGTTGATCTCAAATCTTTCATTTCGAACTCCTGTTTCAATGAGTCAAATCCTGATTTTCATTGCAGTAACAGAAATAACTAGATTTTGCTTATGCAGGGTACCCAGTTCCAAGTTATCACACTGACTATTAAGTGGTTATCATCTCATATTAACAAATCACCTGTGACTGCTTGCAGTCATTCAAAAAGTGAATTTATTAGGTTTCAGAACTGCTTGCTACTTAACAACTAACTTTATCGTTATAATTTTTTGGCCTTTTTAGCCCATATATTCGTTGTTTTTTGGTTTGGCTAAATAATTCATGGTTTTATGCCCTTCTAATTTCTAAATATGTATATTCTTCTGTTATCCAAAGATCCTCCTGCAGACAGAGCCAAACTTCTACTTTCTTTCTTCTATTTTGAGGATTCCAGTGAACTTTGGCAGACTTGATAGTGATAGCATCCTGAACATCCTGTAATTGTTTGATTTTTGAGACAAGATTTTGATGAAACCATTCTTCTCTGATCATAATATATTGTAGTTCTTGCATAAATATGGCATTTGTAAATTCCTCAAACAACTTACTAACTTGTAAGAATTTGTAAGCAGGGACAGGATGTTAGAAGTAAGAATTTTTTGGCTAGCAATTAAGATTAATAGACCCTTAATTGCTTCCTTTATGCTTTGACTGTGCCTTTGTGGTTAAAAAGTTGTGTTCACCAAAGAGTGTGGTTAGAGAGGCTGTCTTTAGAAAGGCTTAAATTGGTTCTAGAACTAATAATCATAATTGGGAGAGTTTACCTTTGCTTCCTTTTGGAATACCAGCTCTTAGGGCTACCATCGTGATAACTATGAATTTGCAATGAGACATTAAGTTCTCGTTTTGGCTTTTCATTAATTACGTCGTAAGAAAACATCAAAGTTATCACCAAGAAATAAAACTTAATTGCCTGTCTGCTGCTTTGCGCATGTTTGCATTTGATTTACCTTGGACTTTCATATTGGTTTCTTTTGAAAGCTAGAATAAGAGCTTGATCGAAAGTTCTGATTGAAAATGTGCCTTTCAATGGCTTTTGGCATTTGAAATTAAAATTCTGTCTAGGTTCTGCAGTGTACTACTTATCCCTTGTTGACTTTGCCTCTCATAGTTGTGCTTGTCATTTATAACAATTGCAAAAGTTTCTCTTTCAGGAGTTCAAGCATAGTTTTTGTGGTGTGTTCCTTCAACACCCTTGATAGGGATTTAATTATCTGACATATTTTATGTTAGAGTTGCTCTTTCTAATCCTTCACCTTACTCAATGCAGAATTGAAGTCAGGTTCTGAGATTGAGCTGTCTGATATACAGAAGAATTTTCAACGTTTGTATGACTACAATGTCATGCTCAGAGAGAAGTTTGTAGCCACCCAGTCTTTGCTTGATGCTTTGGCTGCAAGATCCTCATCTCCAATAACTGAAAGGCAAACGTGACATGCTGAATTCATTTAATTCAAAGTTTTTTCTCCTTTGACTGAGTTCATGCACCAGAGGTTTCTCCCATGGAAGGAGAAGGGTGATTTGGCTGTGATCCTACATCTTTGCTTCTGTGTCTCTTCCGTCTTAACCAACCTTACTCAAGACCACTGCCACGGGGAAAATGAACAAGGTGAAGGGATTGATTTCTAAAGGACAACTATTGGATGTAGCAGATCCAAGGAATAGCTCTTTGGAGCCATGGTTTTCTGTTGTAAGCTGTGCATCATAAACCAAAAGGAGAATATGAAGGGTTGTTACGTTCAAAAAGGGTTTTGAGCTGTGATGAATATTCATTTGTAAATTTCATTTATTTTAGTGTAATGAGTTCCACCTCAACAACAGATTGAGGGGGTTTATGGGAAGGGCAGCAACCATTGGATGTAAGAAGAAAATTAAAGGAAAACTCAATTTACTCACTCTAAACATAAAGGTCCCGCAGCTAATCAGACAACCTAGAATACCTACCAAATGCTGGGACAACCTAGAATACCTACCAAATGCTGGGATTAAGAGGGGTTATCCTATAATCTAGGAGGCTGAATTGGCAGGCTGATATATTGCTTTGAAAGAAGATTGAAAAAGTCGGGACTCGTGTACTTGGTTGCCTCACAATAGGTTGTAATTTAAGATGGCGTTTTACTGTTTTATTTAGACTTTTGAATGCCATGACACAGATTGAAATGCTCATAGCAAATGTAAAAAGTAAAAGCACTAACAAAGAGGATGAATGAGCAAAGGTGTGTCTAAATTCTAAAACAAGAAATCTTGCAGGCTTCCAAGAAGCACCCTTCTAAATGCAGCAAAGTTAGTTTGCTTTTCAACTGGAGAGAGTTAATACAAAGATCTCACGCGAGAATATTTACTAATAGATATCGAGACTTCACCCTCAATCACGTATTTTCTGTTAATAAGAGATAAGGTACAAAAGAAATAGGCATGCAAGTGTTTGTTTTGGAGAACACAACCAGACAATGCCATAAAGATCAAAGTGTGTTATTATAATTAATAATTAAACCCGATTAATGTTTTCTATTCATATGATACAGATGACTCCTTGTCTATAACATACTTTCCTACAATCACAACCTCACAGTATTGATCTCTCAAGCAAGTAATATAACAGACTACAGATTATTCAGGTTCACAAGTCTTACGTGGGAAAGAATGACTCTTTTCAACCCGCAAATGTGACTCTTGCACAGCTTACATGTCTTCTAGTCCATAAAAACCAGATGGCTCATAACTCTCATCGGATGCAAACCAGCGTACAAAGCTTCATAAATTGTCATGGAAAAAACTTATGCCATGAGAAGACAGAAATGTTGCCAGATGCAATTATGCAAGTAGCTATCATGCCTCCTCACTTTAACTGTTTTCTTCTTTGTGTTTTCTCATTGGACAATAGCATCACCATGAAGCTCCTTCCTTCACCAGTAATAAGTTGGAAGAAAAAACCAAAGAGCTCTTTACCTACTGCACGAAGTTCAACAGAAGAAATAAATGATCCATTACCTTAAAATGAACCTACCTTACTCATTGTCAGTTGTCTTCCTTTCGCTTCCTTTCAAAAGAACACCATCCTTAGCTGAGTGCAAACCTAAAGCATTAGCAAACATTCTCTTTGCAGCCCCTATATGTTCTTCTTTTGAGAACCCTTTGTTAACCCTATTTCGACCTCTTCCAGGCATGGTAGCATCAGCCAACCTCTTTTGAGCCGGTTCATCAGAATCATTCCTCTCGCTAACTTCTGAAGCATCATGTTTATGTGCATTGCTATTTGCTTTGCTGCATGCATCCACAACTTGGCCTGGCATGAAAACAGTATCTTGATTTGTTTCAGTTCTCAAATTATTATCAACTTTATCCTTATCTTGAATGCTCAGTTCATTAAGTAGCTGTTCATGGTCTTTAAAATCCCTGGCATTATCGTCTTGACTGCATGAGTTTATTTTTTGGCCCAAAGCATGTGCAATCATTCGACGAGCCACAATAGGCACAGTTCGTGGCTTCTGCTTAACAGGTTCTCGTATCTCTCCAACATCCATTGAAAAAATCCGCTCCCGAGCAGCCAAGTAAGCTGCTTCTCTAGCCTCAAGACTAAGCTCGAAAGGCGGCAAGTTTGTCTCCATTACTGGAAAAAAAAAAGATTACAAATTTTTTCAGGTCTCAATGTCCAGGTACTCAAAACCTTCATGTTACAAGATAATCAACATAGAGAAAATCACTAATATATACAGACAAAATTTTTGGTATGATAAACAATAAAATGAAGGAAAAAAAGCTAGTCATTCCTGTAGCATCTTATATAATTCAGGATTCAGGACCACTTAGATCTTGGAGCCACATCTAAATAATAAACATGTTTGGACAATGCTCTAACAAATTTAGTGCATTTAAATATTTCAATATTCCAATACAAAAAAGGTATTACTTACTGTAATTTCTAGCAATTATGAGTATAATGATAGCGTTAGAAAAAGAAAAAAAAAAAACCAAAATAAACAGATCAGGTTGAAACAAAGATGCAATTTTGAAAACCAATAAATATAGATGGTCACCCATTGTGTAAGAGCCACTAAAGAAACAGAAGATTAGCCACAATTCTTTAGAAAAGGTATTATCAGATGATGAATTGGAATATGTCAAAGCAGCTAAAAAAGTATGGAAAACAGTCTCCCTCAGTCAAAACAAAGAAATTACTCAAGCAGCATCAACGTTCAGGGAAAGCACAACTAAACCACCAAAGGAATGCAACAAATCATGTCTGCAAAGATGGACAGTTATTCTCCATTAAGAATCAAAACATCTTATTCAAGCACTAAGGTGTCAGGTTTAATTTTCAATTAATGTTGGTAAAAAAGCAAAACTTCCTCGATGGGGATCAAACATTTATAGCTGGACAAAAGACAGCTTTTCATTGAAATAATGTTTCCCTTGACCTTCATTATCCAATTCAGGCTTCAACACTCTACATCTCAACCAACAGAACTTGCCCAATGGAGAAAGTACTCTTGATGCAGTGATTCACAACTGATTCAATTCCCTTAAGGGTTCAAGCATATCATTCAGGGGGGGAAACAGCACATGTGTAAGACATAAGTTTTATTGAAAGAAATGGAACCTTGACATAATTCTAGGCATGATGGAAAGGAGAAAAGTAATTTAATTTCACTACTTTCAGCAGCAAACCACATTGCACAAGGTTAATGGATAGTAAGTTAAATAAAATTGATCACTGGTAGGTACACAGGATCTTAGACAAGAAGCTCTGTTTAAGTCTTGGCAGCCACCAAAGTTGCTTTGTTACCCATTTCACATGGTGAGAATAATAGTTCAATAAAAAAAGGAAATGCCAGACAAGAGACAGCATTTTCCAGCACAATACCAATAACAGATTAAGAGCAAACAGTCAACCAAATGATAAAGGAAACAAACAGAAGAGAATAAAATATAATACTTCATGTTGGAGGCGCTAGAATATCAATTAGCATTTGCTGCTGAATGATATTGAATCTAGATTTGTGTCCGTAAAAATGGACCCCAAGACCAGCATTCATTTGGGTTCTGAAATAAATGAGTTACCCAATGGCATTGGATGTTCTTCTGAAATGATAAAAAATAAAACAAGTTACCCAATGGTCAGAAAAAGACCTTCTAGCAGCCATGTTGCAGGTGCTTAAAGAGAGGAATTCTCATGGACAGGTCTTTATTATCTTAACAATAATGTATAGGACTTTGGTAGCACGCTAAAACTAAAAACAGTCATTAACTATTTATGGCCAATTAAAATCTTAGGAGTTCATAACAAACAATCTAGCCTTTTAGCAAAAAAAAAAAAAATCCTCTTTTGAGAGATCTACATTCTCCAAACTGTCACCCTAACACTTCCTTGATGCAACAAAATAGCTCCATGATAAATACTCCCTCCATTCCCGAGTAGGATGTCTAAGCTTCCACTTTGCATTGTCCAACACAGTGTCCTTTCTTTGGACATCCCGTGATCTTACTTTCTCTATATCCTTACTAAATTTTAACAATTTTTTACGCTTGTTTTCAGCTAGCACCTTTAGATTTTAGAATTAGATAAAAAGATTTAATGTTTAAAAGTCTAACGTCAAAAGCTTTACCTAAGAAAGAAGAAAAAAATAGACTGTCTCCTCACCGCCCAGCCAAAGATACCTCCTGAAAAGTACAGATTCTTTCCTCATGAACCTATTACACATTTACACTTCAAGTTGCAATGAAAGTATGCACTTGAAGAGGAAACAGTAAATTCTTATAACATGTCTAACAATATTCCTAATAACGAAAGAAGAAAAATGGAAAATGTAATAACTAGCAAAAAAAGTAAATAAAACAGATAAATAAATAGTTGGTTCCATTCATTGATGATAACCCAAAAAGAACCAGATTTCGTAAACAACATAGAGGAAGAATGAAAGGAATATCTTATCGAGGTAATCGCATTTCTTTCGGTAGATATGCTCTTCAAGCACTTGAACCCGCTTGGATTACATCTAGACAAATAGAAGCGGGGCGCCGCGCAATGACACGAAATGTTCGCCGTGGTGGAAAAATATGGGTACGTATATTTCCAGAAGGGAGGGGTACCCTCTCCCTTGTTTTTGGAACTTAACAATGGAGGGCATTAGGAAGATCAACCCTTCCCAAACCCTCCATAATCTCCCCTTTTTTCAAGTCCAACTTGATAAGATCCGGATGGTAATCCTTCCTCATCCCTACTTGACACTTCTTTTCAACATAAAAACAATATGATTGTAAAGGAAACCTATATGTTATTGTTTACTTCCCTTTCATCTTTAACCAACAAGATTGGCCACCTAACCCCCTCCTTTCAGTTCTCCTTTTTTCAGCAACCCGGGAAGGGGTATTGGACTCTTTCTTTCATCCTATGCCCCTTCTAATTTTTCCCACCCCTATTTCTTGTAGTTCCCAAACGGGCAGGGCTACACAATAACTTGCATGACATGCTTCCTAATCCTCTATAACCACAGAAAAACGTGCAAGGAAAATAAGATATTCTTGGCTGCACATATTATTCTCATAACTTGCCAGTACTTCATGCTTAATAGGGGGATCATGAAACAATAGCCTACACAGTGCCTCAAACAAGTGAACATGACAAATTTTACCTGGTGGAGTTTCTTCTCTCATTAATATATGGCGGGATGCTGTGAGAGACTGAGGCTCATCACACTGCCATAAAATATCACTAACAAGAATGGACGGTCTGCAAGACAAGATGCTGCCAGGTCATGAGCACCATAATAACTAAATGTCCAAAAACCTGACAGTGAGGATGCAAAGTACATACATTGATGTCTCCGGGCATCGTTGCAAAACCAAATGACGGTCGTCTCCTTCTCCAATGGATTCATGAGCAAATCTAGCAAAATTTAACAAAATATCTGTATTAAAAAGGAAACTCAGAAAATTACACAGCTCCAAATTCAACTCAAATGCTAAATAAGGATTACCCAAATATATCTGCAAGACGATGCAGGAGAAGTCGATTATATGAATTCATAGGTTCCAACTGTAGGATCCCATTTGAGCTGCAACACAACATTTTTATCATTCAAAATGCTCATAACTGAGTTAGACTAAGACAAGCACAAAAAATGAAATTTCCCTGAATTTGTTGCATGGGAATGTGGGTTATTCAGTTACCTTGTATCATCCTGAAGGAAATTAATGAAAGCATCTTCCATTGAGAGCACTAAATGCTTGCAAGGAAGATTGTCCTTAACTAGAAATGCCAATTCCTCCACCTGCATCTTAGTCATATTAGTCTCACTATAGTCGTTGCCTTTGATAATTACATTTTACTTTAGAAAACCCAATAAAAAAAAGGCAAAACTTACAATTAAATACAAAAGTAGAGGGTATAATTTCTTTGAAACTTATAAAATTTAACTTTTGAAGATAGCAAAATACAAAGTCTAATAAAGAATTAAAGACTGTTTTGTTGCAACTGAATTTGCGAAAAAACAGTCCTTTGAATTAATAAGAAAGAAAAAAATAGAAACTTTTTAATAAATTCAATTATCCAGTTGAAAATTGACTTTTACAGAAACAATGAGAAAAGATGCAGAATTTTCAGTTTTGAGCACTAAAAATCAACAAATATGGCTAAAAGCACGGAAATTAATAAGACCCAGAAAGCTAAAAGGTTAATTATCAAGTATTACAAACGAATTATGAGACTTCTGAATGAAAAACAAAAGCAAGCCAACTAAACTATTATACATAATTCAACTCGACAAAGGGAAAAAGAAACGAAGACAGTTTGAGAGAGAGATACCAACCATAGCGAACTGGGTGATGCTCATGTTTGAAAATAAAAAGTTAGTAAATTTATAAGACAAAGAGGCTCAGAAATTTTAGGGCGGGAAGAGAGGGGGAGAGATGGGCAGAGAAAAATGTTCGAAGATCCGCGAGAGTCTGTTATTATTGTTTTCCATTGTTCTTTTAATTGCATTGTAGCCCTTGAAATTTGACTTATATTTCGTTCTAGCGCTTCGGCTTCTAAAGGTAGTGATTTAGTCCTTAGGAGCAGGATGCAATTCGAATGTTAAAACTTTTTTTTTTTTTGAGAGTATTAGTATGTTAGAACTTAAAACGAGCTCATTCGTGAAATTTTAATCTATAGAAAGTGAAGAATCGATTAACTCAGTCTTTAAGGGTGTATTTGTGTTGAACGAGGGATTTTGAGAGAAGAATTTATTTTAATTAAGATATTTGAAAGTTTAAAATTAAATATTTTTGTTTGATAAAAAACCTTAAAAATTTTCAAAATTTATCAAAAATTTCGAGAGAGAAATTGAGATACATAAAATTTCTCTTGAAAATTCACTTAATGATGTAATTTTTTGAAATTTTTTCAAATCTTCCTTAAATTTATTACATATGATCTACTGTTAAATATAAAATTAAAAAAATTATTTTATATAAATATTATATATTTTTGCTTTTTTATATTATTAAAAATATTGAAAATAATATAAAAGGAACTAACAAGGACTAGATATTCTGGTCAATCCTAATTATAAATTTTGTTAGTTTTTTTTTAAATTTTTATGGCTTGGACTTTGAATTGGTTTTATGGTTTAAATTAATTATATTGTACAATTAAAAGGGAAATAAATTAGGGTAGGGCCACCAAGTTTACATTTTTCTCTAACTTATCGTTTTTGAAAAAAAAAAAAAAACTTGTTCAAAGCTTTTTGGTTGTATATTTACTCTTGCTTGTGCTATAATATTATGTGTGTAATGTTAGCAATAATTACTTTTATAGTCACATTTTAACACTTTTCATTGGGCCATATTTCTTTTTAGTTTTATGTGAATATGGTTATCTATGTGAGAAGTGAAAAGTTATGTGGTGCTAAAAATACTTTTCAAGTAACCTGTAATAGTAGGTAATTAATTTTTATGTAAAATTAAAAAATGGTGTGATCCAATAAGATGGAGAGTGTTGAAATGTAACTATAAAAGTAATTGCCGCTAGCATTTTCCAATATTGTAAATGACAAATTTGGAAAACTCAAACCAAATCAATTGTATAAAATTATCTGAAAAAAGTTACAATAAAATCATCATTTTTTCATTATACCATAAAATCATAATTTAATATCAATTTCACCTTTAATGATGTATAATATAATATTATAGAAAAAAAAAAAGGAACCTCCGGTTATAAATAATATGATCATATGTGTCAAAGTTTTGAAGTAGCAGCATGAGTTTCTAAAAATCATTGTAAATTTTATGCGATTTTGTAATAATTTTTTTCTCATTATTAAATACTAATATTCACAAATGTTTTTTTTTTACATTATATAAAATGTTTGAAAGCTTATTTTAAGTAACAGCATTAAAAAATCATTGCAGATATAATAAGCTTTTACAACATTAATTTTGCCGTTAGAAAAATAATTGAAATTTGCAAAAAAAAAAAAGGTTAGTGTTATAAAAAAATGTTAGAAAAATTCAATTAAACAACAATTATAAAAATTCATTACAAAATCTCATAATATATGCATGATTTTTTTTGTCAAAAGGAATGTAACAGGAATACATAATGATAAAAGTTATCATTGTATAAATCATTAAAAAAATTAATTAAGCAATATAACAAGATTTTGCAACAACTTTTTTTTATTGTCGTTTCAAATATAATAGAATTCATAAAGATTAAAGTTTTCGTTGTTAAAAATATTAGAAAATTTTTAATTAAGCCATAATTTTAAAATGTCAATACAAATTAATGTAACAAGATTTCCAATGATAGTATCAGTTGTAGCAAACTGGGATGCCTAAAAGCCCATTTTCTTATAGTGTGAATTGCTAAATGTATCTGTCCTTGTTTTTTACCTTTAATCAAAACTTTTTATAAAATTGTGAAAACAAAATCGTAAGAATGTAAGAAAGTGGGCTTGAAAAATCTAAGAAATCAAGAAAAGACTTCAAGATGTATATCAATGCGACTTTGCTTAAGGTTTTATTCGCCTCCACCATTTAATTATTTGGTGTGCAAAAGATTTTTCAACGTTAAATCTTGAGAATACAATAAAAATTCAGTGACTGAACGCGTTTTACACTAACGAAATCAATTCATTGAGCATTCACCGACATAAAAACAAAATAGTTGATTTGGTTGCAGAAAACTTGCAGGGGTTTTTCTTGATTTTATTCCACGCATAGAACTATTATTCAAAATAAGTTGTTTTTCTTTCTTTTGTTTTCTAAAAATCATATGAGTTCTATTTATATTCAAATCGATATATTTTTATACAGACACAACTATCTAAATAGATGCTTGTTTTTATGCACACAACTGTCCAAACAAATATATGTTTGTATATAACTGTTCAAATGGATGATTGTCTCTACAAACACAATTTTCATTAGTAAATAACTGTCTTTTTTAGAGACATGACCTTTCACTAACACATGCTAGTTATGATATTATTTTGATAATGTTACTACAAAATATAGGTTGTCACTACTAAAAAAAAGTTAAAATATTATAGTTAAAAAACGTAGCATATGATCAAAGAGTAAGTTTTTTTATTTGTAAGTACATATATCATCATTTATTTTATGATCTAAGATTAATCTTGTTTCGAGTTAGGAGTGATAAACGATAAAACTTTCTCAACAGTAGAGATTCCAATATTCGAATCCTGTCCAAATGTCTGGGGAAGAAGTCCACTTTTACTTGTTTCAACCACTTGTTGGTAAAGACTAAGTATTTTCGATTGTAATCTACACAAGCTTAGTCTTTTATGTTAGTGTGTGCCTTAAAGTTATCTTACTTAGCATGAAGCATAATGCCATAACTACATATGATCACTTACGGTAAATGACAAAAATTTCTCTTTACAATTCGATATTTAGATAATGAGATTATTACATGCTAAATGGGTGATGCTGTGAGGACCCCATTTTCCCAACAAATTCCCTAAGTTAAAGGTTATGAAAATGAAAAGACATAGGATAAATTACCAAGAAATTTAAATAACTGGAGTTATATAAGGAAATTGTCATGAGAGCCCTCTATAGTTTGGATTGGAGTGAAACTTCAGAGTTATGATATTTGGAGTGAAATACTAATGTGGGACAAATCTGTATCTTGAAATTCCTTCGTTTGTGCATATTTCGATTAATGTGCAAAACATTGGAAAATGATGGTTACGTCCATAGGTCGAGGAAATTTTCATAAATAATGGTCAATCTGATTTGAATTAAGATCAACTAACAATCATAGATTAATCTACATGTGAATGAGTCTCATACCTTGTCAACTTGAAGACTGAATCACATGCTAAAGCCAAAAACTACGTGATTGCACCGTTATGGGTATTTTGGTAATTTCACTCTTTTTATAGCCAAACCCTGACAAAAGCTTATCCAATGATTAGAATGAGTTGAATAGATGTATTTTATGAGTGAATGAGATATTTGGAAGTTAAATTGAATATTTAAACCAAAATCAGAAAGAAATGAATGTAGTTGGAATTTTTAAATTGTATAAGGGCATTTTTGTCATTTCACACCAAGATATTTATTTTAATGAAATTTCTAGTGTTTTCTTCTTCAAAGGCCGGCCACCACCTTCATCTTCTCTTTTCTCCATTGTTCAGAGCTTGTGAAGTGAGAGAAAGCCATTGAAACACTAGTGAAAACTCACCAAAATCAAAAACTGACTTCGCCAAACCTGTCCAGCTCTCAGAGCTTACAACATAGTACCAAAATCGGGCCTTGAAATGGCCATTTTGACAGTGCTTGGATCTTTGTAAGTTTCGACCAAGGAAGTAAGAGAGAGAAAACTTGAATTTTTCATGTTTTAATGATTTTACACTATGTGTTTAAAGTGTTTAAGCATGTATTTGAGTTAATTAAAATCATGTAATTCTCTCTCTTAGGGTTTCTGCCAACCTTCCCCATGCATGTAGATGATGTTTTTCAATGTAAAAATGATGTAGAATTAATGTAGAACAAGTGTAGAACATAAATTTAAGCTTAAATTGAAAAAAATGGATGTGTAGGAAAGAGAACCATATTTGGCCAAGTGAAGCACATAGTGAAACCATGCTCAATTCAATGTAATGTGGGTCCTAGAATATTGGATATATTGATACAAGTCCATTGGTGAAGTTAGAACCGAAAACAGAGTGTTTTGATGATAGTTGCAGTGTTAGCACGATATGAAATAGATCGAAATCTCAACTATTGTAGGTAGTGTAGTGGGTCTCAAGGAGTTAAATAATTGTTATAACAGAAGTATGATGAATTCACTGTGTTTGTATGGTGTTTTGCAGCTCGAGAGTGAGGTGTGAGACATTGGTGTTACGAGCAACATGGTGCAATTTGAGTGGTAAGGGATATGTATAAAGAACGTAGGAGATATTGAAACATGATTTTAAAATCAACTGCTTTTGAAATATAAACCGTATTTGCTTTGTAGGAGGTTTTAGAAAATTTACACCGTTATGCTGTCGAAATTTCGTAAAATGTAAATTTAGTACGAATTAGACTTTGAAAGTGAAAACATACATGAAGTAGAAAATTGTCATAGGTTTTGGTTCTTGAAAAATGTCTTATGATTTGATTGTGTCGAAGTTTACAAGAAGTTCTAAATTAGTTATGGTTTTGGGTATTGGATACTAAAGAGGTACGATTTTATAACTTGGTTTTCGACTGAGTTTTTAATTGTTTTCTCATGTTTAAGTTTCTTGTATGTTTTTTGACACGTGTTTATACGTAAATAAAATATTTTGAATACTGGTTATTGTACTAAGAATATTTGTTGAATTTGTATACTTTAAATGAAATTGTTATTTAATTTGATATTTATGGATTGACTGAAGATATGTTTTATTGAAATTGATTTCTGTAAGTATTTTGAAATGTCATATGAACTGTTTTGAGACTTCGGCTCCTAGTAGTTGGCCTTCGAGTAATCTTGTAGTATTTTTGTCTCTGATTTTGATTCTGAATAGCTGTTAGACCTTGAGCAAGTCTGCAGCTGCCTCGGTATCACCTACTCAGTGGTACTATGGGGTGTCTATGATTCTGAATGTTGTATTGACCTTGACCCGATCATAGCATCCGCAGTTGTCACCGTGGGCTCTTCTATGACTATAGCCATATGTTTACTATTTCTCCCTTTATGGGATCTGGACTACATGATTTCTATTGGGATCTTGCCATGTCTCCAATGCTCTTGATTTACTTAAGTTTATATGTTTTCCAAACCTTTGATATCTGAACTCTGAATTCTGAAATGATTTTGATCTATCTAGACTTTAAATGATTTTAGAACCTATGATATTTGCACTCTAAATCTGACATGGTTTGATAATGATAAATGAATATCATTTGAACTCTGAAATTTGTATGGTTTCTGATTATTTATAATATCTACATTGTATAGTTTTTGAAATGAATGTTTGAATGTTAAAAGCTATTTTACTGTTTTGACTCTAATTTGACCCGCATGAATTCCTTCTCTGATATATTTCTTAGTCTACTCTATAGCTGTAGTGTTAGAAAAGGGGACAAGTGAGGTGCTTTAAAGCATCCTTTTGTATTCTTCCCAATCCCTAATGAGCTATAGAGATTTCTTCTTCCGAGTCTTTGTTTAGAACTATTGTCTGAACTCTGACATAAAGTAAATTGTTTAGGATATCCATATATAGCTTATGGTATCTGTATCTTTATGCATATTTTTTGCTAGGCATAAAGCTCACCTCCCCTTTTTCTCCACTTTTCAGATTATTTGCAATAAACTAGGTCTTTGAAGGAGGTTTTGTGGAAATCCTTCAAGGCATTTAAAGCGTACCTTTAAGGATATTTACTATATTTATTTTGTATGTTCAGACTTTATTGTACAGTACTGTAGTGTATAAAAAAGGGATATAAACCGAATGGAAACGAATACAGATTATAGTATGAAAGATGTAAGAAATATGTTTAGTAGTGTTGCAAATTTTGTTAAATATATACATATTGATATGCTTAAGGTTGTTTATATACATTGACTTTGTAGTGAATGGTTCTGAATACAGTAAGTGGAAATGGAAGAACTAAGAATAGGTAATCGAGTATGTTAAGTGATTGAACTGGGACCAAATCTAGACAATAGATATTAATTTAGCTAATTATGTTTTAGCTTAATATTGAATTGGTAACACTGAGCACAATCCAACCGAATGAGTGAAATGCAAAAAATTATTGTGAAATCTAAGAAATTGGAGCTTGACAGATGCTCATGAAACAAGATAGGCATTGTAAAAGAATTATAAAGTTGTAATTGTGCGATGCTTATGCATGAAAGTCTAATTTCTAAATATATTTCTAGACAATGTTTTTTTAGTATAAAGACTACGTTTGATTGATAAAGCGTAGTGTTTAAATTTATGAATAAATCCTAATTTATTTGAAAACAAAATTAATTTTCTAGAACTACTACAAAAAGTTCAAAAATTATATTAAAAAGCATAGACTAATATAAAAGAGAACGTTTTTGTAACCGTAACTTATTTGAGCATAATCTTTCATCAGGTAGTATAGACTATGGTTTATCAACGTAATCTACTTTATAAATATATACTACGTTAGGGAGGAATTGTAGTCCTATTTATACAAAATAAATTGCATTTTAAAATTTAAACATAGTCTAATTTGTATAATAAACTACCTGTTTAAATTATTTAAAAGTTTGATTTATTTGAAAATAAATTGATATTTTATATTAGTAGGTTACGTTTAGCTAATAACCATAATCTAATTTCGAATATCAAACTAAACCATGGTCTTTTTCAATGATGTAACTATGGTGTTTTATCCAATAAAAAAAACTATAGTGTTTTATGGTAAAATTAAACAATGGTTAAATTATATAATAACCAATTATTCAACTGTTTAATGTCATTACACAAATCATAATAAAATAAATGCTATGAAATATAATTATATCATATTTTCATAACAATGAATTGTTTTCAAGACTTAAACATAGAATATATATATATATGTGTGTGCGCGCGCGCGCGCACGCACACAAAGTTATAGACATATACACCTTTGATATTCTCCTTAAACTTCATCTCCACCAACTAAAAAGTTAGTTTTTATTCTGGCATCAACATCATTAGTTTGTATTGTACCAAAAAAAAAAAACTTCATTAGTTTGTAGATAAAAATGATTACTTCAACAACAATTAAAAAAAATTTTCAAACTTAATATATCAAAATAATTCATAATGAAATTATATACCTATTGGGGATTACTATCCAAATTAAGTTGAGAATAATCAAAAAAGCTTACACATATTGGGTGCTCTGTCATTTGACTCGAAGAGGTAGGCTATTAAATTAATAAACGAAGATCTTCGTTATAACGCATTCATTTTTACTAGACAAGGTACTCATTATATTTTATCTAACTATTTTTTTTTGTTTCAAGAGAAATATTAATAATTAGGATGGGGTAGAATTGCTTGAATTAGAACCTAAAACTTACAAGATACCACAACTTATCTTTAACCACTTAATCAAAAGATAGTTGGCATATATTTTATGTTATAACATTATCTATGTGCACTTAATTCGCTTTATGAATGCACGATTGTTGTTTAAAAATTTTTTGTCTGGCTTGTTTGTAAAAGTTAAGAAATGAGTTACAATGGTGCATGTTAGGATGTGAGAAGATCATGACCTTCATTATTTGTTGGAGTTTTTGAACAAAAGAAAATTTGAATGACTTCAAAATGTATTGAAGTTCCTCATAATTTGATTACATAAACTTAAATACTTTCTTGAAGACATTTAAAATATCTTCTACACAAAAACTCCTACAAATAATGAAAGTTACGATCTTTTTCGCATCTAGCTGCATCACCTTAAATCTAAGTTCTTAACTTTTATAAATCGACTAAACAAAAAACTATTAAACAACAATTCTGCATTTATAAAGTGAATTAGATGCACATAAACAATGTCATAATATAAAATAAGATGAACACCTTATCTAGTATAATGCATGCATTATCATTGAAATTTTAGTCCATTAATTTGACAACTTGCCCCTTTGAGTGAAATGACAAAGCACTCGGCACATATAAATTTTTCAATTATCTTAAACTTAATTAAGATTAGGTCTAACTCAATTAGTTTTAATTATTTATATTGGATTAGAGTCAATTTAAATTCAGGAAGCTAAATTCATTAGTCTAAATTTATCAATTATTGTCGACAAAGTTTTCATACAATAACAAGAAAGAAATCTTGAAAAAAGATTTCTTTCGTATAATAACAAGAAAGAAATCTTGAAAAGAGATTTTAAATTCAAATATCATCCGATGTAAATTGAGCGTGAGTTACACATTAATTTATTTTGATCTTATATGTGTTCCTTTTAAATAAATTTTAGGGTTAAAAGTATAGAACACCTAATTCTTTTACTTTTATGGGCTAAAAATCAACGAAACGCATTTTTTGTTAGGGGAGATGGAAAGTGAGTTTTAACCGAGATTCTGGAAAAACGGCGAGTTTTAACTGTTAAATATATTTAAAAGGGCAAAAACCGAAAGAAATGGAAAGTAAGAAATACGAAAATATTATCATCTGAGTCCGAGATTCTGGGTTATGGCCACAGCTCTGCCATCAACGGCATGGCACACAATAAAGCTTCATCCGCAGCTCCCTCTTCCTCAGCGGCGTCGTCGCTTATTGGTCCAATCCTTTAGGCGGAGCGACTTCGACACCTTCGCTCGCCGCATGGCCTCCGGTGAGGCCTGGAAGGACGCTTGGCGGACCGCCAACGACGGCTTTGAGCAATTTGTCTTCGAAGCTAAAAAGACTGCTGAACGCTTAGACCGCCAGTACTCCGTTTCCGGCCGACTTTCCTCCGCAGTTCGATCCGCCACTGACCGTGCTCGTGAGATCGATCGGGAGTTTGAGATTGGACTCCGTTGGCGGACTCTTACTATGGATTTTAGTAGAAATTGGCCTAGGGTTCGTGTTTTCATTTATTTCTTATTCTTTTTTTTTTATTTGTAGCTTTTAAACCAACTAATTTTTTTTTGTGGGGTTTTGTAAATATGATTGCAGTACAGGAAGCAGCTGAATGATTTCTTGGATACTCCATTGGGAAAAAGTGTTGTTGTAAGTAACATTTGGCCAAATATCAACTTTACTTTCTTTCATAGCTAAAATACACTTAGCTCTTGTGGTTTAATAGAGAATTCGCTTCCCCTTTAGTTGGAAAAGCCGCTGAGTTTGGTGAAAAATACTCTAATCCAATTTGTCGTTTATTAACTTAAAACCAATATTTTCTTTGCCAATTAAAGATAAGTGTAAAATTTATAACGTGTACTTGAATTAGAATAGGATAAAATATTAAAAAAGCTTTTGAACTTTGTTACTTTATTTAAATAAGTCTTTATACTTTTATTACATTTAGATAAGCTCTTTATCTTTTATGTGAGTTCGAATAAGCTCTTAAACTTTAATTTGTATCCAAATAAACCCTTTACCTTTAATTTATACTTAAATGAGCTATTAACATAAATCAATCTTTCATAGGAGTGAATAATAGATTTTTCAATTGGGTAGGCGGGTTAAATAGAATATATTATATAATATTTAATTATGTATATTATATTTATATATTATATTATTTAAAAAAATGTCAATTAATTCAGTTAGTTTAATACGTAATTTTAGACCTTGACTTAATCAAATAAACTGATCTATAGAAATTAACTTAAACCCAAAAGCGACTTAATCGAATCGAATCAATTGAATTTTGATTAGTTAAATCAGTCTGAAACAGCTTTTATTCATATTTAATTTTTGAAATAAGGGTCTATTTGAGAACAGATCAAATTATAAGAGCTTATTTAGATACAATAATAATACAAGGACTTGTTTAAATAAAGTAACAAAGTTCAGGGACTTTTTAATATTTTAGCCATTAGAATATAACTTAATTACAATTTAATTTGGTAGTAATTAAAGATAACTGATTAAATTCTTAGTATTTTGTAGTTAAAAAAAGTATTGAGGAAAAAAGAAAGAAAGAAAAAACAAATAAATGATTAATTATTAACAAAGGGTATGTGTGTGTGTGTATATATATATATGTTTTTTATTAAAATTAAATTAGTAATAACACCTACGGGATTAGTTCATCTTTACCAAACCACAGGAGTAAGATGGCATTTTTGGAACTAAAGAGGGTGATTGTATTTTTTATCGAATCTCATAGGTTATTTTTATAGGTTCAGCTTCATTGTTGCTTTTAAAGATAAAGGCTGCCATGGCCCATGAGGCAAAAGAAAATAGTAAAATGAAAAATTATGTACTAATTTGATTAAAAATGTGTATTTGACTAGGATGCAGGATTAATTAAAAGATTATTGTTTCATTTAAAAGTAAACTCATGCATTAATTAAAAGATTATTGTTTCATTTGAAAATAAACTCATGCATTTTACTGTCTATATGAAAGTTTTATTTTTAAATTTTTAATTTTTCAGAAATGTTCGTTGCATTTTGCATCCAAATGGGTCTTTTGCTTTTGAAAGCAAGAAATCAAAGCCAAAAAGCAAGTAAAATGCATTCCCCTCCCTCTCTCTTTTTTTCTGGGGGGGAGTGTTTTAAAAATGATTCTATTGTGATAGAAGTAAGTTGATTACATTGGTTGTCGCAGGTGGGGGTTCTGAACTAATTGATGAAGTCCAGTATCATGTTTTCATTGTCTGTGACTAGTTAAAAGAGGATGAACCATTTGCGTATGTTTAGTAGCAGATATCCAACATCAATTGTCTTTGAGGTTTATAATTGCCTTCTATCAATTTTGAGCTTAAACACCTGTTGCGAGTTGGTTTTAGGTTGAAAACTTCGTATGCTCAAGTGTTTGTTGCCTTTATTTTGGGAGTACATGTAAGGAAGAGTTATGTAGTTTTTCATATGTCAGTTGTATAAGGGTTTTGTATAGGTGGCATTATATTTAAGTTAGGTCACTTAACTTTTTATTAATTGGTTACATGTAAGATGCTTATGACTCTCATTCTTCAATGTCTTCTGCTTTGAAATTTAATCTTTTCAAGGTGTTTTTCATCATTGCAGAGAAAGTGAGTCAATGAATTTCTTTTGAAAGTTTTAAGCAGAAAGTGATAGGATCCAGATAAATTGTGTGCTTTGGTTATAGATCATTTGCTAGCTCATTTCATGGTAATAAGTAAATTCTTTTTGCTGCTTGCAGACAATTTTCTTCCTTTGGTTCGCATTATCTGGTTGGCTATTCCGATTCTTAATATTTGCCACGTGGATACTGCCATTTGCTGGGCCTCTTCTCATTGGGGCTGTTGCCAATAATCTTGTTATTAAGGTATCACTTATATAACATGGCACATATAATGCAGGACGGAAGTGATGACTTGTGTAACATATGTGTTCATCATTCTTTTAACATGATTTTGTTGAATTTTTATTCCTTTTTTCCCTGTGAAAAGTGATATCAGGTAAGTTTTGTCTGTAACATATGGAACCATGGGATCAAAATCAAAGTCTAGTCATGCATGTGACTCTTTATTTCTACTTTATTAGTAGCTGAAAAAATATTTTACTTGCTACTTTGATGATTATAGCTAAAGTTGCTTTAACGTGGTTATTTAGGTGCAGAATGGTAACAATGAATGTTCATGACTCCTACCATCCTTATGACATCACGTTTGTAGGAAGATCTTCATTCTAATAGCATATGTTATTTTTAACTTGGTTTCACTGTGAAGAGTAATATGAAAATAAAATGTAGAAACTAGAATTAGCCATTCTTTTGCTCTTGATTTCTGTGGATAAAACCTTTTATTAATCCAGAAACTTTGTTTCCTGTCTTTCCATATTTTTTGGTTTCTTTTAATTGGAATAGATTGAGAAGTTCTTGAATTATGCTAGTGAAGTTATTGGATATATTCAAGTTGGAATGTGGAGCTTTTAGGGCATAAAATTGTGTTAGTTTACTAGAATGATGTATTGTATCTGAGTAAATTTTTTAACATTGTATATGGTTTTAGAAGGGAACCAAAATTTGGTTGCAGAAGCAAACTAGGGTCCACAGTTATTCACACCTTCACCCCAAATTCGTTTTAAACTTCTTCATTTTGTTTGTGGCTTGGTTTATGTCAATTTGCTTTGCAGTGCATGTTCAGACATCCTTGTATAACCCTCAGTGAACTTTTATCTTAGTGGTAAACATTATTTGAAATGGCTTACTGGTGTTACAATGGCAAAATTGGACAGGGAGCTTGTCCAGCTTGTAAGAGAGAGTTTGTTGGTTATAAAAACCAAGTAATACAATGTGCGAGCTGCGGAAACATCGTATGGCAACCAGAAGGAGGCTTCTTTCGCAGAGACAGTAGGGGCAGCAATTCAAGAAAGTCGGAACCTGAAATTATCGATGTTGAATTTGAGGAGAAATGACAAATGCTCTCAGAATATACAAGTGATCATACGCTTTCCGTGGAGTCAAATGAGACTGAAAGGCAATTTTTGGCTCGTTTCTTCTGATATTTAGTTTCTTTGAAAATCTCCTGTTGCCATTAGTGTCTGTACTTGTACAGTATAATTGTCAGCAGTAGTCTCTTTACTAAAGTCAAGGAAACCTATAGAAAAAAATTATAATGTTTTTCTCATAGAAAATGTTTCATTTCATAGGGTCTAAGCTTTTGTTTGAACTTTGTTTCCTGAAGCCGTCTAGGTTACTGTTGTTGACAAAATGATTTCAGTTAATGGAAGAAAAAGCAGGAATGCACGATCTGTAACAAGAACACTTGGGGTTTTTGAGAGTGTTAATTATTCATTTTCCATTTTTTTTTCAGTTAATGATTCTTCTATATTTCTCTCTCTCACTCTCTTTATAAAATGGGCAAGTAATTCAAAGAAATAAAAATAAAAAAAGCAAAAAAAGAAAAAACATAAAGTTTCCGAAATAATCTCTTGTTACTGCATTCCGGATTTCCAGTCTTTTAGTCATCGCATAGGTCATTTTCCCATAATATGGGCCCTGAAAAATTTTTTTTGCAGGGTCTCGTCAACATAATGAAAGGTTTAAATGGAATTTTTAATAACTAGCAGTTTATGCTTATTTTCTAGGCTATGAATAAAATATTAATAGCCAACAATCTTTTGTCTTAGTGGTTAAGTATAAATTGTGGTATATTATAAGTTTTGGGTTCGAATTCAAGTATCTCATCTCCAGTTATTTAATGTTTTCTTTGCA
Source organism: Heritiera littoralis (assembly GCA_031772115.1). Lineage (NCBI taxonomy): Eukaryota > Viridiplantae > Streptophyta > Magnoliopsida > Malvales > Malvaceae > Heritiera > Heritiera littoralis. The sequence goes on along the minus strand of JAPDPK010000136.1, from coordinate 52,267 downwards.
ACAAAAAAAAGAATAAAATATTAATAAAAGATATTATTAGATAAAATAAGAATAATAAAGTAAAAGTTATAATTTCATAAATTGATTAATAACTTGAGAGAATGAAAATAAATTATTTCGATTTTGAGATTCTAAAGAAGGTTACACATAAATAATACTTTAAAAAATTTAGGTGAAAAATTTCTTTTTAAGTTCTGACAAGTATAATAGAGAATCCAAAAGGAAATTTTCAATAACAAATAAGTCATGTTCATCTTCATAAAAAATAAAATCTTAATTAGACATAAATAAATAGTAAATAATAATATGGTAAGGAAAAATAGTAAGAATAAATTGGGTAGAGAGAGTCAAAATATGATTTTTCAAAAATTATTCAATCTAATCTAATGATGGAATCTCTTTAAAAAAGTCGCATAATAATACTTAAATACTCTTGAGATGAAAAAGATTTTTTGTCACACTAGCATAATAGAGGATACTTAAAAGGATTTTCCAATATAATATTAATCATGTTGAAATTAAAAATCAATCAAAGCAAATTCGGAATAATCTTAGATTAGTTGGTATCATTTTAGATGGTCGTTGTAGGGGAGGAAGGTGCTAATCCTTGCTCACATGTAATTATACTCTTGGATATAGGATTATGAATGTAGACCAAGCCTTGTTTTTAAATGTGTATAGATGACTAATCACATTTAGGTAAAATGGTTGTGATAACTATTAGTTTTTGTGTCTAGGAGTTAAGTTTTCAACTAAATCGTTTTTAAGATGTCCCACTAGCATAATGGAAAATACTTAAAAATATTTTCTAATATTAATCATCTTGAAATTAAAAATCAATTAAGGTATATTTAGAATAGACTAAAATATTAAAAAAACCTTTGAACTTTACCTCTTTATTAAAATAAGTTTTTATACTTTTATTACATTCAAATAAGCCTCTAAGCTTTAATTTTTATTCAAGTAAGCCTTTATTTCAAATAAATATTACATGTCAGTAAAATTTGATTCAAATCGACTTAACCGATTAAAATAAAATTAATTTGTTCAGTTAAATTAATTTTAAGTTCAAGTCAATTTTTTAAGTTGTTTATTCAATTAAATCGGTATCTAAAATTGCGAATCAAACTAACTTAATTAATCGATATTTTTTAAATATATTATTTATAATATAAATATTTAAATGTTATATAATATATTATACAATCGATTTTTTATGCAAGAAGTTGGAATTTAAAACCCATTTGAAAAATTAATCAATTGTTCAGCCCTATACAAAATTTATTTATGTTAAAAGTTCATTTAAGTACAAAGTAAAAGTTAATGACTTATTTGAATACTCAAATTAAAGTTTAAGAGTTTACTTGAATAGAAATTAAAGTTTAAGAACTTATCTAAATTCAATAAAAATACAAGTGTTTATTTAACTAATGTGATAAACTTCAAGAGCTTTTTTTTAAATATCTTAGCATTTAAAATAAACTTAAATTAGTTAATACAATCTTAGATAGTCGTTTGTGGAGGAGGGCTGTTAATTTTTCCTTACACTTTATTGTTAAATGTGTATTGGTGATTAATTACGTATAGTTTTTTTTTGTATAGATTATATGTATCTTTATCCGTTTTAACGGTTTGAGATTTATCTTGTTTGGAGTTTAGTTATAATTAAAGCTCTTCATCCCTCCCTAAAAATGTGTTTAGTGAAGAGTCGAACTCGAGAGCTCTCCCCACAAACTCAATCTGCGTTGTGAATTCAGCCACAACCCTTAGGTGATCAATTACGTATAGTTAGGATAGCCGGTGACTACCAATTTTTGTGTTTAGCAATTAACTTCTTGAACTAAATCATCATGACAATTTCCTTATTTCCTTTAATTTTTATTACATATAATTTTTTTTTCTTGAACTTTTTCAACGCCTCCGATATGACTCGATGGATTTTCCCACTATTTTCATAAATCAAAGTTAAGACTCAAAGAAAACCTTACCGTCAGACCAAGATCACCTCTATCAAACACCAAGTCTCCGTTTACCAAAAAGAAAAGTCTCCGTTACAGGGTCCTTCACATGCCCCTAAAAAGCAAACTCACCAGCACGAAACCCAGAAAATAAAAGCCGTAAGGATTTTGTTTTATCGCTTCTGTTTCTATAGTTACTTGCTTTTGATTCCTTGTTCGATGTGTTTGATCTTATGAGTAGTTTTGGTTTCTGTGTTCGTGTGTTTGAATGGATTGTTCTGTACTTGAATGGGTTGTTCTGTGTTGAAATTGTGTCTGGCTTGCTGTTTGTGTTTTGGCTGTGCGAATTGGTTGTAGTGGTTTGCTGGGTTTTGTTTTTCTGTATATCGTGGCTACTGGGTGCTTTTGCTTGCTAAGGTTTGGGTCGATGATAACTATTTTCTGAGACCAATAAATATCAATCCCTCTTCCCTTTGCGTTTCTAGGTTCTCTACAGTATGAATTTTTTCAATCTTTATGTGTATGTGTATGTGTATGTGTATGTGTATGTTTGCTGCGATAGTGGATATTGTTTCCCTTCAAAAGAATGTGATTAATTGGGGCATTTTTACGGCAAAATCACAAAATTTGATTTTATTGTAAGATCAAAATAAAAAATATATGATTAAATGTAAATTTAAAGTTATTAACCATAAAATATGTTAGAAACATTTTAAAAATATGATTATCAATGTAAATATTAGTGTCAATAGATTTAAACATATTATAATTTTGTTATAATGTATATTCCGAATCAATTGTTATATAGATCTAGGCTTGTTCCCATAATGGAAAACCTTGATGCCCAGAAGCGGGTCTGCCTCTTGGTCTTGCTTTTAATTGATTCTTTATTTTATTGATCTTTTTCCTTTAATTTTACAGATACAGATTAATTGCAAGATCCAGTCCGATTTTGGTCTCTGTCCTTCTTTGGTTTTGCTTGAACACCAAGTTCACAAATTTTTTTTTAAATTTTTTCATATTTATATCAGTCTGCTAAATCTAATTAAAAAATTAAAAACGAAGTAAATAAAATGAATTAAATTAGAAAATGAAAAAGAAAAAGAAAGAAAAAAAATTAGAAAATTAAGCCTCAACGGTTGATACAAATTAATGGAGATATATATATATATATATATATATATATATGTATATTCATTTATTTTTTGCTTTTTGGGATTAAAAAATGAGTGGAATTTTTTTGGTGGTGCACTTTAATTTTCTAAAGTGGCTTGAATTTTGTTGGCACACTTCATGCATATTGTATTCCTGCCATCATGTGGGGAAAATGTGTGTGTATATATATATATGAAAGGATCAACTTATACGGGTAAAATATTTTGTTTTACACACATGCATTTCTTCCTTTATGATTAATATTTTTGCAAATCAATTGTTGGACTTAACAATCTACTCATATCTATCATACATATAATTTTTTGAATCAATATGATATTCTTATCATTTCAATCAAGAATAATATTTTTAAATATATATTAACAGTTGAAATTAATATATTTGAGTTGCACTTTAATACAAAAAGTTCTTGAAGAGATATTTGATTAACAAATAATATATTTTGAATGTAATACAAACACTTTAAAGAAATAATGTTTAATCTACTTCAATTCTCAAGTAACACTCTTTGAAACTCAAAACTTTATACTACAATCTTACGTTTAGATTATCATTATGTTCAACTTATCATTATTGATTGGTCTACAATTTCTACAGTGTAATGCGGGTCTTTGCATTAGTGTGTACTAGTATGTTTAGTCTACCCCAATTCTTAAATAACACTTTGCCTTGTACTTTTTTTTTTGGTGTGTAACCATAAGTATACTTATTTATTTTTTGGTTTGTGATTAATCTTATTCGGATCGGGAGTGATAAATGGTAAAACTCTTCCAATAGTGACAACTTTAAAATTCGAATCATGTCTAAATGTTTGAAAAAAGTTTATTTTTATTTCTTTCAATTGCTTGTCGATAAACTTAAACTTTATATTACAAGATTATCGTTATGTTCAAATTAACATTATTAATTCGTTGACAATTTCTGCAGTGGTTTTTACATGCATGTGTGCGCGTGTTTAGATTATCATTATGTTCAAATTATCACTATTAATTGGTTGACAATTTCTGCAGTGTAATGCGTGTGTGCGTACATGTTTATATAACATGCAATCTCATAGTACAAGCTCTTTAACATTTGTTCCATTTAGGTTACCTTCTTCAAAAATGCTTGAAGGTGAACATACGAAGTCACAGTAAAATACGATTGATGGTTTTCCATTGTTTTAATGCCTGCTGGAACCAGCAACCAGAGATGCTGGAAGCCAAACAAGAATACTACATCCACAATGGAGCCATCTTATTAGAGAAGCAAGTAACCATTTCCCAGGGCAAAAGCATCAACAGCGAGCCACTCAGGATATTTTCTTCCAAGGAAATCAGAGATGCTACAAACAACTATGACCAGGGCCTCATAGTTGGTGTTGGCATAGGTCCGGTCTACAAAGGATTCATGGAAAATGGTAGGGTCGCCATCAAAGTACCTGAAGGCATTGCTCGCACAGAGGAAATCATTGGTTTTTTCCTGAACCAGGTATCCATAAAACAAGTAATCAACCATAAGAATGTGGTGAGACTCTATGGCTGCTGCTTGGAAACTGAAATACCAGTCCTGGTTTCTGAGTTTCTGTCAAACGAATCTCTCTATGCCAATCTTCATAAAAGGAACCCAATCTCATGGTCAGATCGTGTGAGAATTGCCAGAGAGATATCCTATGCACTCTGCTACATGCATTTAGGTCGACCAAAGCCTATTGTTCATTTGGATGTTAAAACTAAGAACATATTTTTGGATGAGCATTTCACCGCCAAATTATCCAACTTCGGAGTTTCAACCCCCATATCCCCTGAAGAGACTGTCCGCACCCGGACAGCCTTGGGCACATACGGATACATAGACCCCGAATACCTAGAAACATTGCGTGTCAATGAGAAATGTGATGTTTATAGCTTCGGGGTTGTGCTGATAGAACTGTTAACATCCATTGATCCCACTGAAATTGCATGGCGGCACGGTAGCTTGGTTAATCACTTCGTTTCTTTTGTACAGCAGAACCGCTTTTTCGAAATCATAGATAGTAGAGTTCTCGAAGAAGGGAGCAGAGAAGAAATTCAAGCATTTGCAGCACTTGCATTCAAGTGTGTTGGGAAGGGAGATGAGAGACCAACAATGAAAGATATAGCCTTGGAGCTCAAGAGGATTCACGATCTTGTAAGATCTCAATAAAAAAGGCAGAACAAGTTACAGAATCGTATGTGCTTATTTGATTTTTGAGGTCTAAATTACTCGTCATTTGGTTTGGATCAAAAGGTCGTCTAATTAGTACTTTGTTTTTGTATGGATTTTTTTTATGGGACTCAATTTTGCAACAAAATTTAAGTAAATGATTTAACAAATATTATCATGGATCCTAATATTTAGGATTGAAGCACTTGTAGCAAATAATAAATGAATGAAACAGAAAAAATAAAGGATTTATATATGATGCACTGACAGTGTATAGTTTCTATACACTGTCAATGCATCAGAGGTTGACACCTCATCATTAAGCCTTTATATGCAAATATAAATAAATTTTTTTTATTTGCCCATAAGGGCTTATTGATGAGGTGTCAACCTGTGATGTATTGACAGTGTATAAAAATTATACACTGTTAGTGCATCATATATAAACTCAAAAATAAATGGATGTTGCTGGTAATTGATAGGATGAGGATCTTATCTTGTTTGGTAATTAAAATGATATTGAGGATGGATTAAAATGATCATGTTTTCGTTTTTAGGGTGTGCTTAGTAGGGTGAAAAAGTGGAAGGATGGAAAGAGGTGTGTGAAAAGGTGGAAAGAAAATTGTTTTTGTTAGTACTTGGTAAGAAAGAAAAGTGTAAGTAAAGAAAATATGAAAGATTGTTATTTTATTTTTTTATTAACAAAACCAAATCATTCCAAATTAGAAAGATTAGTTGAGAGAAAATAAGAGATGCGTGAGTCAAGTATGTACAATTACAAAATTATCGTTTATTCTTTTAATTTTATTTTGTTATCATAGCTCACTAATGGTATAATGATAAATTAGTATAATTTCATTTTCTTTTCTTTCATTTTTCAATTCCACCAAGCAATGGAAGGAAAGAAAATTATATTTTCTTTCACATTTCTCATCTTTCCTACTGAGCACATCTAAGGAAAAAAATTAATATTTTTCATCTCTAATTTTTCATCTTTTCATTTTTTTTTTTACCGTATCAAGTAAAGCCTTAAAGTGTGAGAGTTTTATAAAATTGTAGTTCAAATATTAAAGCTTGCATTGTCTTTTTCTTTAGGTCAAAAATCTTCGTTGTACCAAAAATATATAAATAAATAGCAATGTATAATATAAATAAATGTATATTATAAAAAATGAACTATTAATTTCATAAGAATAATTTTGAGTTCGAATATCATCTCTTTATATGTTATGAAAAGCAGAAGAAAATATTAATAATATTTTTGTTTTTATTAATAATTTTCGTCTTTGAATAAATGTGTTATATTTTGGCATTATATTATGCAAATTATTTAATAACAATTTTTGACTTGTGTGATAATTACTTGTTGATTTTTCCTATTTAATTATTTTTCAAGGTACATTTCTTGATCATAGAAACTGATATAAACATCGAATAAAGGGGAAAAAAAGACTTTTCGCGGATCACGTGAAATTCCCTACTAAAAAGTTGATTTTCCATCATTCGAAGCAATAATTCATTGTCTTATTGAATTTTTTTTTATGGGCGTTAATGAATATTGCTTGTGGCCAAACTGTCCACATGATCACCTTAATGATTGGTTATCTTTGATAAACATAGATTTCTTTTCATAACCCTCGAAAAATAATTTATTCGTCTCAGATTGTGTGTACTTATTATTATTATTATTATTATTATTATTATTATTATTTCTTAACAGGTTGTCTATTTTACTTAAAAATTGATTAGGTAGAGAAGCTCAAGTACAAGATAAATTATATTATATAAGTGAATTATTAGATAAAAAAATGAAAAATAAAATAATAATCTTTTATGTCTTATAGTCTTTTAATATTTAGATTGTAAATTTTAATATATTTAATTGGTAGATTTTATTATGTTTTCCTGTGGATATAAATATTTTGCTGAAGTAAATTATGTATCTTTTTATTTTAATTTTTATTTATCTTGAATGTTATTGAAATTAATAAATAAAAAAATTAAAAATAATAAACAATCTAAAAATTTATTAATGAATCGTGCTTAGAGTGATACCACATGAAAAATAGTACTGTGCTTGGCTTAGCATGATCCATTAGTGCTACAGACCATATGACATGCTGGACTATGCTCTTAACTTTCATAAATCGTACTAGCATGACCTATTAAAAAATATTGTCATGTTAGCACAATCCATTTAGCACTGTCAAAATGGGTTAAGGCCTATTGGGCTGCCTCGACCTGGCCTATTTATTCAGGGCCTCATTTTTGTAGCCTATTTAAGAAAGAGGGTTTTTTGGCCTGCCCATTTAGGACTGAGCCTAAATGGATTTAGCCTGGGCTTAAATGAACCAGCTCGTTTAATTTTTTAATATTTTTAATTATATTAAAATTTTTGTTTTTATTTTAATTATTTATATGTTTAACATTTTAATCAAAGTAAAAAAATATAAAATTAATTCTATTTAGTATTACTAAATTACTTCAAGCCAACCTAATGACTCACAACCTCTTACACATGCTAGTTGGAAGGGGAAGAATACATTTGCTTTTAGTGATGTAAGTCCGTTTTTGTTTTTTAATTATATACTTTATTTTAAATTCTTTTTTATAATGACAATTAATTTATTTTGAAATGTCCAATGATATATGCTTTCAAAAGATTTGAAACTATTTAAGTTAAAGAACCAAAATCTCAATTAGATCTTTATTTGCAAGAGCTAAAGATTATGGGTTGCATGGTTGAAGATTTAAATGTGTTGCAACAGTGGAAAGATCATAAGCAAAGATTTCCAGAGCTTACAAGTATAGTTTGTGATATCTTAAGCATTCCAATAACAACGGTGGCATCGGAGAGTTCTTTTAGTATTGGTTCTCGTGTTTTAAATAAGTATCGAAGTTCTCTAGATCATGAGAATGTGAAAACTCTCATTTGCACCCAAAATTAGATTTTTGGTTTTGAAGGTAATGTTATTAATTAGCTGACAATTTTTAATCAATTCATAAGTTTAATTTTTGTGATTTCTTTTTTTTTTTTTTATGAAAGGCAAGGTATATTAATGAACCTGTTACATGGTCTGTAGTGGGCATTAGGCGTCAGTAGCCTACATGTCCTCAAGAAGAGCAACAGGAATCAAAGCCAACCAAAAGTACAAAATAGCAAAAATCTATGTGTGTACAGGCGATTGATTTATCTGCTGTTAAACAAAAAGGAGCCGAGTTGATCGAGACAATCAAGAGTGCACAACGGAAGTGCACAATTGAAAAGGAATTGATTTCTTATATTGTTCTTTATTTATGTTTGTAGGTGGCAAAATTGAAAAAGAATTGATTGAATGTGATTGACACTATAGAAGAAATGGATGGACATGGATCTGTTTATCATGTTTTTTGATTTTTAATATTGTTGAGGTATGTTTTTTAGTATCTAGATTTGTTAAAACAATTTATATTATGCTTGTTAGACTATTAATATGTAATGTTCAAATGATGTTAAAGACTTGATGAATTTGATATGAATTTATTTGATGTTTGTTTAATATTTATTTCAAATTTTATTTTGTTTATATACTAAAAAATGGGATTTTAATATAAATTTTATTTTTTTTAATTTTTTATACGAGTCGGCCCATTTAAGCACGTTAGGCTTTAGGGCCGGATATGGGCTTGCATTTTCAGGCCTATTTAACAAAAAGGGCTTTTTGTCCCGGCCTATTTTGACAGCTCTACAATCCATAAATACATGGGCTAATATTTAAATGATTGTACCAACTTAGCTTGGCATGTTTGACACCTCTACTCAAGTTCAAGCACAAATTATCACTCTAAACCATGTACCAAAAAAATATCACTCTAAACTTGTCAAAACATCAAAACACTTAATAAAACATAACTCAATCAAGAATCCAATGTGATTTTGCAATTATAGTGCCAAATGTTCAATGAAGCATACTAAAATGAACACAAGTAGGAATTTTGGCATTTTGACATTACAAAAACACATTTGAGGCAAGTTAAAACACCTTAGCGTAGACTTCTTTCCCGAATGAAAGAATTAGTAGATACTCCATTCAGCAACGAGTAAGACACAATAGAAACAAATTTCATTATTAAAGTATCCAGCTAGATGAGTCATCATATTTTCCAAAAATCCCCATTCCAATTATCATATGCCTTACTCAAGTCGAGTTTAAGTGTGAAATAGCTTTCTTGGCTTTGCCTTCTCCCTTTCAATGCATGCAACAATTTATATGCTATAATCATCTTATCATTTATTAGCCTACCATGACCAAAAGCAAACTTTATCTCACTTATACATGTTGTAAGAATATGTTTCAATCTATTTGCAATGACTTTAGCTATAATTTTGTAGAGCACATTACAAAGACTATATGGATATATGTTTGGATACAAGTGTAATGGAGATAGTGAGATGAAGTGTAGTGAGAAAAGAAAATGATTATTAAAGATATTAGATTAAAATTTATAAAATGAAACTTATAGGCAAATTTAAGAGACCTAAGACTAAGTGATACCATTTTAGGATGGGTATTGTGGGGGTGATAATCCTTTCCTATTTGATATTTGTGAATTAAATGTATTAATTACTAAAATTTTAATTTAAAATAATATTTTTAAATAATTTAAATTTACTAAAATTATTTTTTATATCAAATAAAACTTTTTATTAAATATTTAAAAGTTATTTTTATGTATATTTTAATATTATTTAATATCAAAATTTTACAAATTTATTTAATAAATGTGATACTTTATTTTATATTAGAAATATATTTAAAATTTTAAGTAAAAAATATTTTATGTCATAAATATAAAATAATAGTTTATACATACATTTATTTATATTTTACATAGTTGAAAACTTAAAAATACATAAATTTATTTATGTTTTACATAGTTGAAACTTTATAAAAAAATAAACACAAATAAAACAATTAAATTACAGAAGTATGAATGAAAAAAATGCTCCAATTATACTGCACCAGATTCCTATTTGAAAGAGGACCTTGATCGAATCCAAAGTGCAAGATAAAGTAGAACTTGTCATTAATGACCTTGAATTGGTCTATCAATTATTATCTTTTTGTAAGAAGAACAGGTTTAAGGTTTGAATTTTGTTCTCTTGTGTATCTTCTTATAAATTAAAAAAAAAAAAAGATCTTGACATTTTTACTCTCCAGGAAGCCAAAAATTCTCATAGATCAGTGCCTGGGGTTAATAATCAATTACTAATAATCATTTTTTTCTGTAATTTTCATCACAATTTCCTCTAATTAAATAATGAGATTTATTACAGCATCATATAGTTGGCTTAATCAATAAGATTGTTGGTCCTGATGTAAGTGATTTAAAATTCTAGATTTATGAAATGTATCAAATCTATAAAATATGATACATTTTATGTCTTGAAATGAGAGTTAAACAACTTATTTATTTACTCTCGCATTCTTTTGTAGAAAAAAAAAGGATGATAACTTAATTCTAAACCTGATCATGGGTTGGGTTGGGTTGGGTTCGGGTCGGGTCCAAGATAGGTAATAATAGATTATATGTATGCCTAAGCTCGACCTGGCTTGAAAATTTGGACCTGATTTTTAGTCCATGACCATTTTCATTTTTATACTATAAGCTCGAGCTCGACCAGCTCGAATATAATTTTATTTATTTTTTATATTTTAATTATTTGTTTATTTATTAATTTATTATATTTAAAATTTAATTTAATTTGTCAAAATTTATATGTCAATTTTTATATTAAATATTTATAATCATGTTTATTAATCAATAATGTTTTATATACAAATAATTATATTATACTTAGTAAATATATAAAAAAAATAATTAATATTAATATTCGAGTTGGGCCGGTTCGGGCCCCGGCCCGATTTTTAAACGGGCCTAAAAATTTTGCCTAAGTTTGATAATTGTATCAGATATTTTTGTCTAAGCCTGACCAAATATCTGACAGGCCTTCAAGCTTGGGCGGGTAGCCCAACCCTTGAGTAGGTCTATTCAATTCTTTCATTGTTTGCTGGATTTAAATAGGTATTAAATTTTTATATTTATTTAATTTCTTCATTTAATTATCTGGACTTACAAATTTATTCATTTTAATTTATTTAGTGTATTAATGTTATTTTTAAGATTATTTTATTGATTTTTGAATTAGTTATTTTTATAATATGAAATGTAGGAATAAACTATAGGATAATAAATTAAAATCAGAATTAAAAGTAACATTTTTGTAAACTGGAAAATTATTTGTAGATTAAAATTATTAGAAAAATAAATTATTTATAGGCTTAAATAAATATTCAAATTGAATATGTAGATTAAAAAATGACTTTATAAATTAAAAGTTTTAATGAATTACAAAGGTGAATGTAAGTTATTTCGCTAATGAAATTCTAAGAAAATTACGCTTAAGTAGTGTTATTGAAGATTCCTAAGTGAGAGTGTTTTAGGTTTGACAAGATTGATGGAAGGTTTCAAAGAACTTTTCGAGATAATATAATTAATTAATTTGGTAAATCTTGAAAGAAATGAATATAAATGGATAGTTTGAATACTTCCGAACCCAACACTTCAGAAATTGACCAATACTTTGTCTTTATATTTGATTAAATGGTTAATCACAACTAAAATAAATGATTGGTGGTGATTCTTTGATTTGTTTCTAACAGTTATATCCTAGAACTTAAACATTATGACAAGTTCCTCCAAAATACTCTGCATTTTTATTATGTGATGCTTTATCATGTGTTGGCAATTACAATTAATCATATTAGTTGTGCTAAATGGTTAATTTGGTAAAACTTGAAGAAGATGAGGATAAATATATAGATAATTCAAACTAGTAATTTGCAACGGCCCAAATGGATAGTTTGATATCAGGCAACAATTTCAAGTTAAATATATATATTCAATGCCCCTTCATTCAGTAATGCACTCGACATTTCCTAGTATAAGGCTTAGATGCCTTGGTGGTCATGACTCATCACACTATGACCTCTTATTACAAATGCATTTGCACATCAAATTGTATCAGACAATTAAAGTGGGATGCTATCTCAATGTTGAGATTATTTTCATCATCAGGCGTCAGGATTTTCTAGGAGAGTAGGAAATGGGCTTCAACAGCCTCGAATATTCCCAAGGCTTTTTCTTTGCCGGCCTTGATACCTTCTTGATCTCAAACTCACCAATGGCGTAATATTTACTACTAGTTTTGAGTAAATGGATCCCCCACTTGGAGATGGCTCCAACCGGATGTGTTTATAGGTCAGGTCAGACTTAAGTTATATATTAACGGACCATGTAAAAGCTCGAGCCTAGCCCAATCAAACAAATGGTAAACCCAAACGCAGAGGCCAATCCAGGCAGAGTGTGCTATAAACATTGACCTTTCTTTCCCGGTAAGGGAGTGAAGAATAAAAAAAAAAATCAGTATCAGATTCTTCACATTTCAGTTGAAAAACAATTTTGTTTGGCTCAATTGGTGAGAGCAACAACAATCTGGGTTCCATTCAAAACTATTTCCTAAACAGCCAAGGAACAGGATAGCATTGAATATCAACAACACAACAGCTTCCTCAAACAACATAACCAACAGGAGGAAGTTTCCCGTGCTGCTGTTTGACATCATGGACACCATTGTTCGTGACCCTTTTTACCATGACATCCCTGCCTTCTTCGCGTAATTGGGTTTTTCATTTCCCTCCCTCTTTTATTCTTTTAATCCTTTTTTTTCGAATTGTCTTTTGGGTTTTATCATTTTTTTTTCATTTAAAATCAATGTAACTGCCCCCTGTTGGCAATAGTTTTTGGATATGATCAAAGTTAAATTTTATGGTCAGAATGTCTTTGAAGTAACTAATAGACTGCAAGCATCGAACTGCATGGATTGAGTTCGAAAATGGGGTGATTGATGAGGTGTACTACCTAGAAACATAATGCGGATTAGTTTAGTTATATTTCTTCTTGTTACTGTGTAAAGTAGTCATACGAGTATAGTGCTGAGGGATCTTTCAAACTTTTTGATGGAGTTATCTAACAAGCTTACAATACTTCTTCAAATACGGTTCACTTTTCAGTTTTTAGGATTGATTGCCATTTCAAAGCAATAAAAGCTATCATGGTGTTGGTTATCTTTAAATTTTGTACATTTGGGTGTATGCAATTTGACTAGAGTTCTAAAGTAAAAGGCTTGAGCTCAAGCTCTACTTTGAACTTGAGGCTTGAAACCATCCTTGAGCTTGAATGAGTTTCATTTTTCAGACTTAAGCTTGACTCAATTAGGCTCAGATACTTTAAATTTGTGATGTTATTCTTATTTATATCGTACATTCATAAATACAGACACACAAAAAATGTTTTAATTTGAATTATTTTACTAGAAATTCATACATTTTTCAAATGCTTGATTAGCTTGCCAATGCTCGAGCTTGAGCTTGAGCTTGACTCAGCAATAAATCGAGTTTGACTATTTCTTGAGCAGCTTGCACACTGGCTTGACTCACACCTATGTTGGACACACTATAGTAGATTTGGTTTTTCTTTCTTTTCCATCATTGTCGTTATCCTATATCTCCAGTAAAATATTATTTGCAGTTAGACACAAAATTAACTAGCCTTTTTTTATAGTCCTTTTTTTTATATCTCAGATATACTACCAGCTTTTCTGATAAGTGGATACAGTAGCTATTGTTCTATTAACAATTTATTTCTAAATGTATCAACTGTTGCAGCTTGTCTAATCTCCCAAAACATGGCATAACACTTGTGTATGCTTTTTGATTAACTATCACTACGTGCTTTGAATTTTATTTTTGTTCTTCTTTTATGCAGTAGCCTTATCAGTTTTACGTCAATGTTACCCCATCCATAACCATGATCCTTTACTATTTTGACCCATATATTTGATTCTTTGACAGACTTTTACTGACACATGTAAATTTCTAATCCACCAAAAACCTAGCATGAAGGATTACTTAATCATTGCAAGTGCAATTTTACATTTATCAATGGAACTTTTGGATTTGTATGTCGTTCTTGTATTTTCTACAACATTTTTGCAATATAGCTTGTGAACAAAAAAATGTAAAAGTTCCATGCCTTTCCTCTGTGCTTTTCACTCCCTTTTCCTTTCTCTTTTTCTCTTCTTGCTTTGATCTCTTTGGTTCAATATCACCTCATCTGTTGGGTCATTACATTTCTCTTGCTTTTATTGTCTTGTCGTTTACCTTTGGAAATCATAAGGTTATCGTATGTCCTTTCAGGAGGAGCCAGCAAGGAAATTCTATAAAGATGGAAGACCTTTTTATCTGTAAGGTTGGCCTGCTTTTTTTTCTTGATATTATTCTTTCAATCTGTTGTATTGAGGTTGATTAGCATTTTCATTAGATATATGCAAAATGTGCTTGATTTTAGTATAAATTCTCAAATAAAATTGAATTTCAAACATTATGCATTAATTCTGGCAAAGATTGTTTCATTACGTCATTTTCTTTCTTTTTTATCACTTATGACATATAGATTTCTTTTCCATAATCTTTTTGCACCCCAGTGCTAATTTTGATGGAAGTAATATGAGAAACCTACCTAGCTAGGTTTAGAAACTTTTATGGTTAGGATTTTCAATTGAAAAGGAAAAGGTCTAAACAAGTTTGGATTCAAACATATTGACAATGCGGGGTTTGGAGGTAGGAATCAGAGTACCGCTAGTTTATAAATATGTTGAAAAGATTAGTCAAAAGTAGAAGAAACTTGTTTCAAGGTTAATGGTTTGGTGACATCAATCTAAGAGAAGCATGAGAATTTTATATTAAAGAATGTAAAAAAGAAAAGGTTTGTGTTTGCTAAAAGGTAAACATGGCCATTATAGTTCTTAGGTTTATTCTAGGTTGTATATTAGAACTATCTGTGAACAAAATAGCCAAACCTTCATGGCCTGTGGTGCTGAGCCTGCTGTACTCTTCAAAGAAAGGTTTAGGCCCTTGAATATGAATGCTTATGTTGATATAATGCATGGATATCTCATTGGATGGGTGAGTGGATGCTTGTCTGGTGTCTGTGTACATGCAACTGCATTGTCAATTCAAATAGATGTGTTTTATTTATTTATAATTCTGGGCGTATATGTGTATATGTATCCATACCTGCAATTGCTTGGTTTGTGTGGCGTTAGGGAGACAGAGACAAAATGTTAAAGAGAGCTTGTATTTCTTCAGCTTTGTGTGCACATATGTATAGGTTTCACAGGCACGCGTATTCTGAGACTGTAAAATTTTCATCCAATGAAATTAGGATATACATTTATTAGTTAGCCTGTTTTTTCTTGGCTTTTAACTCTAAGCAAAAAAATGAAAGAACTTTCTTAGAAATACTATAGTCTAACCAGCCAGAAGCACATGTAGGAACCTATGGTATCATGTAGAAACTAGGAAGTTAATATAAGAAATTTAGTTTGGAAAAAATATTGCTATCATAAAAATACCTTTTTGCACAAAATGTGAAGGAGAGTCAATACTAGCATGACGCAGTGTGCTCTTTTCATTTTAGTTGGTTATCGGGGTTAGAAATATTGTACAATGGTAATGGGATTGAATTTGAGCAGAGAAGTACGAAGTCTTGAGAAGCTTGAGGGAGGTGGAGGGAAAGTGAAAGCATAAAGACACAGCAAGTCTCGACAGAGGACCTCCTGGGAAGTAGTGACAGATGGAACCAAATGTGCAATTGCTGGTACATGTACAAAATGTCGGACAACGGTGACTCAGTTTCTAGTCTCTGGTCTCTAAAAAGACTGATGCAGGAACAACACTAGTGATTGTTACAATTTTGTTTGTTCTGATCATAATGAAGATGGTGCTGGCCATTTTTTGTCAAATAATGAAAAATATATAATAGATCGAATATGTTCCATACATATTTATAAGTAATGGTAAGAAAATAAAAGAAAGTGAATATTGATTTTCAAGTTAAATATGATAATTTTTCTGTATTTAAAGATACATTACTGTTGTTGTAATTAATAACAAACTAATCATACATGCAACTCTGCACTGTGATTTGATGTTTTCTTACCCTTGAGAGCTGGACATGGGTGGAGGAGTAGGTTATGCTATTATAAATGCAGTTCCATTCGGGTTTAGAGAAATAGATTGCATTTGTTTAATAGAAGAGAAACTATGTTAGTGTTGCATTAGATTTTCAACAATGTTTTCTTCTTCGTATTTCTTTTATAATTTAAGTTTGTGCCCATTAAATATATCTGATATCTCTATGTTGGTCTTCCTAATTGTCTAAAAGTATTAATTCAACTTTTTTTCAGGCCTCAAAAATTGTGTGAAAAGAGGATATTCCTACATAGGAGTTGAAAAGTTGCTTTAAGCTTTGAAGCAGAACAACTATGAGATGCATGCTTTCACAAATTACCCCATTTGGTAAGATGGAACAGCTCTACTGATTCCTTTTGATCAGTAGTTATTAATTAAATATATGTGTATGTGTACGTATTTTATCAGGCACAAAATAATCAAGGACAAGTTAAAGCTTCAAATTATTTATCTTGAACATTTTGCTCATGCATGTATGGTATGTTGAAAGACTTAACCTACTCAGTATTGACGACATTTCTCGGTGTTTATTTGTCTGTTTATTCATATCAGTGATTGTGAAAAATCAGATTATTGTATTAAGAACTTATCAATAATACAAAACCCCTTAGGATTATATACAACTACTGTTAAGCAGCAATTAGGAAACTAAAATCTACCTAAATCTAATCCCTATGATTTTGGAATTGTCTAACCTTAATTCTAGAGATACAGATGTTTACATATTTCCTAAATTTAATACGGTTGACTTTCCTACACTCTCCCTCAAGCTGGTGAATAGATATTCTCCATTCCTAGCTTGGATAAAATGGTTTGAAATGCTACACTACTTAGTCCTTTGGTTAGTACATCTACGAGTTGACTGCTAGTAGTCACATAAGGTGTGCAGGTTAATCCACTATCTAACTTCTCCTTAATGAAATGTTTGTCTATCTCTATGTGTTTCGTTGAATCATGCTGCACGGGATTATGTGCTATGCTGATTGCAGATTTATTGTTGCAGTATAGTCTCATCGGTCCATGCCACTGGATCCTCAAGTCTTCTAGAATGATCTTCACCCACAATAGTTCACATATTCCTTGAGCCATTGCCCGAAATTCTGATTCTGCACTAGATCTTGCCACTACATTTTGTTTTTTGCTTCTCCACGTCACAAGATTTCCTCCAAGAAAGGTACAATACCCAGAAGTGGATCTTCTGTCAATCACTGACCCTATAGTTTGCATCCGCATAGGCCTCAAGTACTAGCCCTGTGTTTCTTTTGAACAGGATCCCCTTTCTTGGAGTTCCTTTAAGATACTGCAATACTCGGTTGACTTCTTGTAAGTGAACTTCTTTTGGTCTATGCATGAATTGACTAATCACTCTAACAACATAAGTGAAATCAGGCTAATATGAGGCAAGTAGATAGTCTTGCTACTAGGCGTTGATACATTTCTCTATCTATTTAATATTTTGCTTTGCCTTTCCGAGCTTATGCTTGGGATCTATTGGTGTGCTTCTCGGTCTACATGCCAGCTTCCCTGTCTCTTTGAGAAGATCTATGGCATACTTCTGTTGAGAGATAGAGATACCTTTCCTGGAGTGTGCAATTTCAATTCCTAGAAAGTACTTCAACTTTCTTAGTTCTTTAATCTCAAACTCCTTGGCCAAGCATTGTGTTAGACATTGTTTTTCCTTTTCATCATTTCCTATCATGATGATGTCATCAACATACACTAAAAAGGATGTGACTCCTCCTGAATCCGAATGCTTGATAAACATTGTAACAACATAACTGTTTCAGGAGTCTATGTGCCCATGTGATCTAGAGTCATTGTATTATTTTAACTCCAGTCATCATTGGCTTTACTTTGAAGGAAACTTGTATCTTTTTCTAATGCTTTTAAGTGAACTTCGAGAAGCTACTTTGATATATAAATATATATATTTATATATATTCATGCATTAACTTGAATTAACAAATGTTTAGGTTAATATATTTTTTAATAGTGACTTAATAGAACAATCTTTTTGTGCTGTCAAATTTATGATCTGGGATCAAAATGTCTTTTTCTCAAACTAATGAACTAGAGTTGAATTATGATAAAACCTTAAAGACCTCAGTAGAATTTATCCAAAAATATTTTACTTGCTATTTTGACGATTATAGCTGGAGTTGCTTTAACGTGGTTAGTTAGGTGTAGAAAGGTAACGATGAATGTTCATAACTTCGAACATCTCTTTTCCTTGTTGTTACCATCGTTATGACATTGTGTTTGTAGGAAGATCTTCCTTCTAATAACATATGTTATTATTAGCTTGGTTTCACTGTGAAGAGTAATAGGAAAATTGTGTTAGTTTACTAGAATGATGTGTTGTATCTGAGTAAATTTTTTGACATTGTATATGGTTTTACAAGGAAACAAAATTTGGTTGCAGAAGCAAACTAGGGTCCACAGTTATTCACAACTTCATCCCAAATACATTTTAAAGCTTCTTCATTTTGTTTGTGGCTTGGTTTATGTCAATTTACTTTGCATTGTATGTTCAGACATCCTTGTATAACCCTCAGTGAACTTTTATTTTAGTGGTAAACATTATTTAAAATGGCTTACTGGTATTACTATGGCAAAATTGGACAGGGAGCTCGTCCGGCTTGTAAGAGACAGTTTGTTGGTTATAAAAACCAAATAATACGTTGTGCGAGGTGTGGAAACATTGTATGGCAACCAGAAGGAGACTTCTTTCGCAGAGAAGTAGGGGCAGCAATTCAAGAAAGTCGGAACCTGAAATTATTGATGTTGAATTTGAGGAGAAATGACAAGATGCTCTCAGAATATACAAGTGATCATTCACTTTCTGTGGAGTCAAATGAGACTGCAAGGCAATTTTTCGCTCGTTTCTTCGGATATTTAGTTTCTATGAAAATCTCCTGTTGCCATTAGTGTCTGTGCTTGTATAGTATCATTCTCATTAGTAGTCTCTTTACTAAAGTCAAGGAAACCTATAGAAAAAAAATTATAATGTTTTTCTCATAGAAAATGTTTCATTTCATAGTGTCTAAGCTTTTGTTTGAACTTTGTTTCCTGAAGCCGTCTAGGTTACTGTTGTTGATAAAATGATTTCAGTTGATGGAAGACAAAGCAGGAATGCAGGATCTGTAACAAAAACACTTGTGGTTTTTGAGTGTTAATTTCTCATTTTCCATTTTTTTTTCCAGGTAATTATTCTTCTATATTTCTCGCTCTCACTCTCCTTATAAAAAGTGTAAGTAATTCAAAAAAATTAAGATAAAAAACAGGCAAAAAAATACCTTAAATTCTCTAAATAATCTTTTGTTACTGCATTCCAGATTTCCAGTCTTTTTGTCATGGCATGGGTCATTTTCCCATAATATGGGGCCCAAAGCAGGACTGGGTTAATGATGCCGGACTGTTTTTATTATCCACAAATATAAATAGAAAAAAGCTATTACTTACCACATTGGCACAAGCTAAAAAGGGCAACAATAAGCAAAAAGGAAACAAAACTACCGAAAGCCAAGCAAGCCAAAATCTATGTGGAGAACTGCCTTGCCGTTTCCATGTACTCCAATAACATCAAAAGGCTTCATTCCATATTTGCTTTCTATTAATGTCAATCAATTTATGCATCACCCAAAATCATCATCAACTTTCATTCTCAAACTAGAAAATAGCTCGCGTTTCGTTGTTGGTTTGATATATTTTGTTTTTTAAAAAGTAGAAAAAAAATGATGAGGTAAAAAAAAACACAAATTAAACTAAAGCAACATGCACTAGCATTGAATTCAAATGATAATAAACGGGAACAAAAGTACATGTGTTAGGACGTCGGTAACCTTTGTACATGAAGCCATGACAGATTTTATTAACCAAAAAAGAAACCCCTCTTTGTCAAGGCACCCAAATGCCAGGTCTAGATATGTTAAACCCTGCCATTGAAATATTGAAACAACATTAACCACTATGTCAAATATGAGAAATAACTCCAAAATGCAACTAAACTTCCTTAATTTCAATTTATTCATATCAATTAAGCAATCTCAAATTTAAATAAATTATTATTTCACATATCACAAAAATCAAATGGGTAAGAAATTATTGAATAATTATCCACTCAATATCACTATCGGATAATTTCAAAGCAAAATTATTTTTCTTTATTTCCAATGCTTAAAACATGTGAATGGATAAATGTTCATAATTTTGGAGAATAATGGTCTTCTTTCCCATGTTTTAAGAAACAAACAAAAGTAAGAATTTTTTCTTTTTCTTTATTCTTCTAGAAGGGCACAACAATTCAAAAAGCAGGGGATATTCAACGTTGTTATCACCATCACCATCACCATCATCATTAGCGGATGATTTTCCAACAGGAAGAGTTTCTTAGAAGGCCATCCATGGCTTCTTTTAAGTCTCAAATTAAGAAAATGATAAAAAAGGAAATTAATTACATCAGTCCAAATTAAATAATTAATCTCAAGATACATTTAGATATTTGCTCCTTTGAGTTTTTTTTTTGTTACAAGAAGAATATTAAATAATTAGAGATGAGGGTATTTGGATTCGAACCCAAAACTTGCAATATGTCATAACTCATCTTTAGCCTTTTGTTTTGCTACAAAGAAAATATTTAATAACTGAGGATGGGATGAGATAGCTTGAATTCGAACTCAAGCTTTACAATATATCGTAATTCATCATTAATTACTCGATCAAGAGATTGTTGACAATTTTAACATGCAATTAATACATGCTTTGCAAAACCTAAAACATTATTTCAATCTATATAACATACACATATATAGAATATCAATATGATATAGTGATAACATTAATGTTAATAATCATAACTATACACTATATCGTAATTCATAATTAATCATTTGATCAAGAAATTGCTGACAATTTTAACATGCAATTAATGCATGCCTTGCAAAACCTAAAGCATTATTTCAATGTATATAACACACACACATATACATACATACATATATATATATATAATATCAATATGATATAGTGACAACATTAATGTTAATAATCATAACTATGCAATTTTTTTTTGACACCGGTACTTGGAACATAAATCGAAAAATTTTGATCATTTCAGAAAATAATAATAGCCACACAATTGTTTTGAGTTACTTATTTTTATGGTTTCTCTGTATCACTTTAGCTTAATTAGGGTTTTGATTTTCTTCTTTCCTTTTAAACCAAAATTTTCTAGTTTTCTTTTTTTTTCCCTCTTTAACGTCAGAGTTGTACTTTGGAAAAGGAAAAATGAATTGCAAATGTTGAAGTTTAAAATCTAAATCTTAAAAAAATAAAATATGACCAATTAAACTAATATAAAGTCAAAATTTTCAAGTTTTGGTTTTTAGCTTTGGCACGCATGTAACACAGATCAACTTGTAATTTGTTGCATAGCAACCACGAATAGTAATTTTATTAACTACAGTATTTATTTATTTGGGGCGGGGCATGTGGGTCCCTTGTTGCTGATTCCATCTTAGACTAAATGCCCTTTTTCATCCATTTTCTTCCTCAAACTACTTTTAATTTTCATAAGTTATTTTTTCTTTGATTCAATGATTATATATAGTTTAGTTACATCCTTAATTCAGTGATTATGAAATGAAAATATGGCATCACCATTGTTGGCCTGTATAGATAAAACTCAACCATGGGATTATGAGTTTATGACTGCTCGATGCTGCAATTCTTGATGCAAATTCAGTTAAAATCCCAACCAATTTTTAATTATGGATAGATAATATATATATATATATATATTATAGGACCCTTATTCTCTCTCTGTTAGGTAATATTTCGTTTCATAATTGATACATATAAATTTTTTGTTAAGTCAAATTTATTAAAGTCATCATAATTCGGGCAGTATCATTTTATATAATTAACTATTGCTTTTAATTAAGTCTCTAGTTACAAAATTAAACCCTGTTGACGTTGTTGTTGTTATTTGAGTCTTCTGTTGTTTTTCCTATAAAGAAAGCATGCATGTAATTAAGTGACAAATACTAGCATCTTCCGGTCGACTAGTAGGTTTCCAAAATAAATTGTTGACAAGGCTTTCGTTACTCACAATTCACAAACTCATTAATATGGTTTGTATTTATTTGTAATGCCAAAATATATCGCATGCATGCTTTCTTCGTTAAATCCAACCGCAGCTTTGAAAGCAAAATTGAGAGTTAATTACGAGTTACAACTCTTAAATACTTTGGATCCTACGAACTGTTTTTTACTAATATATAAATTATTATAAAATACCTATGAGTTGTGGCTCAGTTGGCAATACAGATTGATTTTGTGAGAAGAGCTCTTGAGTTCAATCCCCACTAAATACATCTTTAGGAAAAGGTGAGGAGCCTTAACTGTGACAAGCCCCGAAAAAAATTAATCTTAGATCGTTAAAATGGATGAGAGTACATGTGATTTACACAAAAAAAATTATTATAAACTGGCTTTGGTAAACTTTTCCGCTTTATTTATTTATTAATTATAATTAATAATGACCAAAGACAAATCTTTTCCTTTTGTTACTTCTAATTGCATCGGTTCCCAATATGTTAATTTTAAGAATAAGTCTTCGCAACACACTGACTTCAACCATGAAAAGCGAGGAAAAAAGGAATATATGTATGCCTTATTGGACTGCCATCTTACCTCTATATATACCATTGTCCTCTTTGAACCCAAAATATCACAAGCTCTTAAGTTTCAGCCTTTCAGGAAGCAAACTCATCATACAACTTTCTGCATATATTTTCCTTTTGTTGTCGACAACTGCTCTGATCAGGTTCATTCCAGAAATCTAATACCACTTCTTTGCATCTTCATGTTATATGTAGTTGCTTTCTCCTTATCTGTCTTCATTTCATCTTTATCTCTTCCTAACTGGTTTTGCTGAAACCCCAAATCATGAGCTCTAAAGGAAATAACCTCAGTGGCTTTATTATTATTGTTGTTGTTGTTGTTATCGTTTCGTATAAGATAGATATAACCATATAAGCATACAATTTGCAAAAGTTTCTTTGGGAAAACTTGCTGCTTGTGCATGGAAGGTTTTCCATTACGTCTTCTACTTGTTAACTTCAAATCAAGTACTCTGCAATTTTTGATGTTATATATATTTATCTCCATGCATGCAACAGTGCCATCATCTACTGCATTATCGACAGTTGTAGCCTAGCTTTGAGCTTAAAAGTTAAAAGAGAATGTGGAAGCTTAAGACTGCAGAGGGTGTAGATGGGCCATACTTGTACAGCACAAACAACTATGTCGGCAGGCAAACTTGGGAATTCGACCCTGATGCTGGTAGCCCAGAGGAGCGAGCCAAGGTTGAAGAGGCTCGCCAAAATTTCTTCAAAAACCGCTTTCAGGTCAAGCCAAGTGGCGACCTCCTTTGGCGTATGCAGGTATCGTCTATCTTTTTCAGATCAACCTAATTAAATTGCAGCGCAAAGCGTCAATTTTCTCTATACTAAACGCAACTTTAATGTTGTTATGACAATGGTTTTCTTTGTCTATACATTTTCCATTATTTTTATATAAATTTATATATACTTTTTTAAATAATCAAGGCTTAACTGTTGCTATCTGTTTTTGAAAAGATTAGATTTAAAGTTCCAATCCTCCTTTAATCTCTTATGAATTCAACCTCTTTCTTTGTATATATATACACACACAATTATTTTTGTTTGAACTAATTAGTAGGTTTTTTAATTATTTTCTTGTGGACGTCGATCAATGGAGCTGGCCATCTTCTCACAATGATATTGTGGAGATTATACGAAGCTGCCTTCCACTATAGATAGCTTTTATCTTTTAGCTAGTCAAGTGCCGATTTCATTTTATTTTATTTATTTATATCCCACTATAAACTTTTTTTTAGTTTAATGTCATTTCTCTAAATGTTGTTAACGGGTTCAAATTATATTTTTATATTGTGAAGCATATGGACATTTTTACTGTTTCTAATTATCAAAATAGGTTACTTGTCATGACTTTTTCTTCACTTTTCCCCCAAAGTACTAGATAATGAACATTTGACATAAAATAATTGACATGCATGCACGCCGATTTCATTGACTAAATATATGGTATGTTGAAGGACACTTGCTGCATAATACGATATTAGGCAAGGGTTAAAATAAGATCATGTAATCAATGTTTAATAGAGATATGCATATATTCCTATTCCTATTCCTATTCCTAACATAATAACATCCTTAAACCATTGCAAATTATATAACCTAAAAGGTCCAAAACTACATTCTTGGTTGCTTAAAATTTAATTTTTAATTTGATTTTATATAAAATCAGAAGCTTAAATTCAAAGAAAAATAAAAGTTGTAGTATTGAAAGTAATTTGCCCATGCATATGATGAATATTTATAATTATGTTGACTTTGTTTGACCTAAAATTAATATTTCAGTTCTTGAGAGAAAAGAATTTCAAGCAAACTATACTAGCAATGAAAATTGAGGATGGTGAGCAAATTTCTTATGAAAAGGCCACAATAGCATTGAGGAGGGCTGTCCATTTCTTCTCAGCTTTGCAAGCTAGTGATGGTCATTGGCCCGCAGAAAATGCTGGTCCATTATTTTTCCTTCCACCCTTGGTAAGCCCCTTAGCCCTGTTACTTAATACTTACAAGTGAAGTGATGATGCCATGTCACTAATGCGATCAACCAACTTGATACAAAATATGCAAATGCTAATCATGGATAATAACTGAAAACTGTAGGTCTTCAGTATGTATATTACTGGACACCTTAACACAGTATTCCCTGAAGAGCATCGTAAAGAAATCCTTCGTTACATATACTATCATCAGGTACACTCTTGAATTGTTATTGTTGTTGTTCAAATAAATTGAAGGATTTATAAGAAGTTGATTATTTTGGTATGATGCAGAATGAAGATGGTGGTTGGGGATTGCATATAGAGGGGCACAGCACCATGTTTTGTACAGCTCTTAGCTACATTTGCATGCGTATTCTTGGGGTAGAACCCGATGGCGGACAGGACAATGCTTGTGCAAGGGCCCGTAAGTGGATTCTTGACCATGGTAGTGTCACTCACATGCCCTCTTGGGGAAAGACTTGGCTTTCGGTATGTACAATGCACATATTTTACAAATTAACCTCTAGAATTTGCCCCTATTGGGATAGAAAAAGCCAAATAAATTGTAGCAAGTACATTGAATTAATTAAGGACAAATATTTACTAATCATGCAATGTTATTTTACTATAGATACTTGGCGTTTTTGACTGGTCTGGAAGTAACCCAATGCCCCCGGAGTTTTGGATCCTTCCTTCTTTTCTGCCCATGCATCCAGGTTTGCATGAATTAAATTCATTGTAGTGTGTGTACAAATATATTACACACTAAATCTTTGGTGCACAAATATATTACACATTAAATCTTTGGTGATGTTAATATTAGTTCTATCAATAAGGGACGAAAATGAATCTGATTAGGATTTAATTGGATCTTGTTAGACATTACTTTGAAATCGGCCTAACGTCTGTTACAAAATCCTTTGTTACTATTGAAGATTACACCTCTACTGTTAGGTTTTGAAAATGCAACATTCTATCGTATATCAGCTTTGTATTAATCTTAATTTTTTCCCCTTTACATGCGCAGCTAAAATGTGGTGCTATTGTCGTATGGTGTACATGCCTATGTCATATTTATATGGAAAAAGGTTTGTAGGGCCAATCACACCTCTCATTGAAAAATTGAGAGAAGAACTCTACCATCAGCCTTACAATGAAATTGAGTGGAAGAAAATACGCCATTTATGTGCATCGGTAAGTTTATCTTTATTGTGTACAAACTACAAAGACATTTGAATCACTCTTCAATCAAGTTCTTAAAACATTTATTTTTTTTATTACAGGAGGATATCTACTATCCACATCCTCTGATTCAAGATTTGATGTGGGACAGTCTGTATATATGTACTGAGCCACTGCTTACTCGTTGGCCTTTAAACAAGTTGGTCAGAGAGAGGGCTCTTCAAGTAACGATGAAACACATCCATTATGAAGATGAGAATAGTAGATACATCACTATTGGCTGTGTGGAGAAGGTAATATTGCAATCATAGTTAATTAAAGGAAATAGGAATATTGAGGTTGTGAAAGTTCAATCCAAATATATATATGGATATTTTAATTACTAACTTTTTTGTGCCATTGAATGGAATAGGTGTTATGCATGCTTGCTTGTTGGGCTGAGGAGCCAAATAGTGATTATTTTAAAAAACATCTTGCTCGAATCGCTGATTACCTTTGGGTTGCTGAAGATGGAATGAAGATGCAGGTTTATGCATATGCATTTTCCTAATTAACCTATTTATTGATTTAATACTAATAAAGTTGGTAACAATGAAAAGTCTTGCAAGCTTTGATTTTCCATTTTAAGATTTCTTTTTAAGTGTTATTTACCACATGATATTGGATTGTAGAGTTTTGGAAGCCAAGAGTGGGATACTGGTTTTGCTATTCAAGCTTTACTTGCTAGTAACCTCACTGACGAAATTGGACCTGTACTAAAGAGAGGGCATGACTTCATTAAGAAATCTCAGGTTTAATATTGGTTTCTTTTATCATGAAGTCATTTCCAAACTTTTTTTGTTCATTAAATATCAATGAGAATAATTGTTATCTTTTGTTTGCAATTGAACAGGTAAAGGACAATCCTTCTGGTGACTTTAGGAAAATGTATCGTCACATTTCCAAGGGATCTTGGACTTTCTCTGATCAAGATCATGGATGGCAAGTTTCTGATTGCACTGCAGAAGGCTTGAAGGTAACTGATTTCTTTAGTCTTAGTTAAATGTATTAAAATATTGAGTGATATGACTATTCTATAAAATTATTTTTCCTTAATAAATATTTCTCTATTTTGCAGTGTTGCTTGCTAATGTCTATGTTGCCACCAGAAATTGTTGGTGAGAAAATGGAACCACATCAGTTATATGATGCAGTCAATGTTCTACTCTCTCTGCAAGTAAGAATTTGCTCGCTCTAGATTTTCATGGATAGCTTTAACTTATTTTAGTTGTCCATTTATAATCTTTAATGCTTCACTTCTTATAGAGTAAAAATGGAGGATTAGCTGCTTGGGAGCCAGCTGGAGCTCCAAAGTGGTTGGAAGTATGTGTTAAAGAATTAAAATTCATCTATCTGTTAAATTATTAAACTCTTCTATTCTCTTTCTTATTTTTTTTATATATTAATAAGGGTTTCTTCTCCATTTTTTTTGCTAGATGCTTAATCCCACTGAATTTTTCGCTGATATAGTCATAGAGCATGAATATGTTGAGTGCACTGCATCTGCAATCCATGCCTTGGTTTTGTTTAAGAAGTTGTATCCTGGGCACATGAAGAAAGAAATTGAAATTTTTATAACAAATGCTATACGCTACCTTGAAAATGTACAAATGCCTGATGGTTCATGGTATGTTTTCTTCATATTCATGAAAAAAGATTGTTCATGAAATAGGATTGTTATGATTGCTTTTAGAAGCATTAGAAATCAATTATATCAACACTTAAACAGGTATGGAAATTGGGGAGTTTGCTTCACGTATGGTTCATGGTTTGCTCTTGGAGGGCTAGCAGCAGTTGGCAAGACATACACTAATTGTCTAGCTGTAAGAAAAGGTGTTGAGTTTCTTCTTAGATCCCAAAAAGAGAATGGTGGTTGGGGAGAAAGCTACAAATCATGTCCTAAAAAGGTAAATCTTTAGCATCACAAATCCTCTGTCCTGTTTCATGTTTTAGATATGACAAATATTTCTTTACTCTAAGCATTGATTTAATTACTATTTGCTTGGTAATGCAGAGATATGTACCTCTGGAAGAAGGTAGATCAAACTTGGTCCATACTGCATGGGCTTTGATGGGTTTGATTCATGCTGGACAGGTGTGTTTAAAAGGTTATTAGTGAAGTAATGCCCATCATAGCTGTCATGGCTCATGACCTTTCATCCTATGGTTTTTCTGACATTGAAAGTTTGTTTGAAACAGGCGGAAAGAGACCCAATGCCTCTTCACCGTGCTGCAAAGCTGATAATTAATTCTCAATTGGAAGATGGTGACTTTCCCCAACAGGTGATAATTCTTTCTATTACTTGCTTAAAAATGTTATGAGAAAATTGAAAAAAATAAAAAGGAAACTGCCTTTACTAGCAACATTAGTAGAAGTTATAGGAATTAATATAGTTTTTTTTCCAACATGCTTGTTTTAAGCATTTAGGAAATACAAGTATTATGTTCCTGCACTTACTTAACTTTATCTAACAATTGAATCTTATTCTTGATAGGAAATTACTGGAGTCTTCATGAAAAACTGCATGTTACACTATGCAGCATATAGGAACATTTACCCATTGTGGGCACTTGCAGAGTATCGCAAAAGTGTTCCATTGGCTTAATCCAGTGCAAAAGAGTTTGAATCATGAACTTGTGAAACTTTAGTGATCAAACAACAAAAAAAATTGATTATAAGGATTTGTTGATTTTATATTACTATTCCATACCTTTTTTTTGTTTTTTGTATGTTTCTCAATGGCTATTCATAAAGGGACAAATGTCAACGAGTTAATGTTCTATCCTAAAAATAGAGAGGATGAAGTGTGTAAAATGGTTTATCTTCAAATAATGATAAGTAAATGAGAGCTTCCTTTTTTTTCATCTATACTATATTTTAGCCTTGGTCATATTAACTTTACTACTATGGCAACGAGCCATAATTTTCAGCAAAAATTTAAAAAAAAAAATTGAAACATAGCCAATGGAGAGATCCCCATATTGCGCGTGAAAGTTGCCTATCAAAGTTAATCGCTGACTTTTCATCCTTGCAGATAGAATAATGTTTTCATTTCTCCATCCTTTCTATTAAAAAAAAAAAAGAAGGAACAAAAGAACAAGATAAGAACTACTTGTTGGGAAATTCTTTAAGTGGGCTTACATATATCAATTAATTCTTTAGACATCTTATGTGGAAGTTGATGTGGATAGCTTAGTTAGTTACCACGTAACATGCCATACGTGCAATACTAATAAAAGTTAGTGTCATTTAACATATTTGGACTTAATTGCACGATTTGAAAAGTTAAGGCTTATTTACAATAAAATAAAAGTTTATGGATTGATTTCTATGCAATAAAACATTGAAAGCTTATATCCACTTTATGCAAAAAACTGAGGGAATATTTGACTATTAAACCAAATTAAAATAATAAATCAAATATCTTTTATCAATTCATTTATCCATTTATATTAAAATTCAAAAAACAAATCAATAATTTTTTTATTAACTTTCATGGTGTTAATACATTTTTTTGGCAGAATAGCAACAACCATCTATTAACAGTCATTTAATTCAATTTATCTTTTTTTTTAATTTTTTTGTATGTATTATCATTTAACTTAAATAATACCATTAATAAAATATCTTGAGAGATAAACATCTCCATTTAATTAAATTTATCTTTTTTTCAATATTTTTGAATGTATTATCATTTAACTTAAATAAATAAACTATTAATGAAATATGTTGGGAGATAAACATCTATATCTATTAAAATTAAAATAATAAATCAATTATCTTTCATCAATTCATTTATCCATTTATATTAAAATTTTAAAAAAATCAATAATATTTTATTGATTATTTTACCTATCTATCTATATATTAAAATTAAAACAATAAATCAATTATCTTTTATCAATTCATTTATTTATTTATATTAAAAGTCAAAATACAAATCAATAATCTTTTATTTATTGATTATTTTACCCATCTATATTAAAATTTAAACAAATAACAATAATCCTTTATCAAATTTTTTATCCATCTTCTGTTCCTCTAGACTAATTAATTAATATGCTTATAAAAGATACGTACTATTAGATTTCTCCTATTGTTTCTTTCACTTTTTTTTTAATTTTCTTCTTTTCTATTCTTTTGCTTCATAATCATTTTTGTTAGAGTCAGTTTGCTTCGTATGTGAACTTGTTACGGTCTCCTACATAAAAGCTTGGTAGTCTTCGGTTCAATATAAACGATAAGGTATTGCTTAAATTTACAGTTAGAATTTTTTTTTTAATTATGAATTTGCAATTATTTTTATACTAAATCAATTTTTTTCTTTTTTTTTTTTATTTCCTTCTCTCTTACTTTACGCATTTATTTGTTTTTATATTTCTATTCTTTTGCTTCACACCCATTTTGGTTGAAGTTAGAAATTATTGTAGTATGATAGAATTTTTTGGCTTTTGTATAAGAAGTTTGCTTGTCTTTGGTTCAATATAAATAGTAAGATGTTGCTTACTACTATTCATTGATTAATTACTTCATTCTTGAAATTATATATAATTTTCATTAATATTTGTAGTTTATATTAATTGAATAATCTTCATAAATGTAATATGTTTTGATCTCTCAAGGTTGCAAGAAAATTTTTGTTACAACTAGAAGGTCGTGATGTGTACTTAACACATACACTTATATCACTTAGCAAATTTACGAACTAAATTTTTCTTTTCACTTTAAGATTTGTTTTTAGTGTCAGTATAGTCACTAAACGATTTCACTTATCCTTTTTAAGTTTTAATCCAACTTATTTTTTTATTCCAAGGGTGGGTTGTAAAACTTTCCCAAACATTTAATGATTATTTTTACTCAATCACACAAGCCTGCCTAAAAACAAATCAAAATATCCCCCTTTAAAATGAGAGATTTTTCCAAATAATCACCTGCCACAAATAAGCATTTACTATATCCTAATAACAGTAATCATTTCCATATCATCTCACATCCAATAACATCCATTCACATATCAAAACTAATTAGGTTCCAAGATCACAGTCAGTCATCATATCACTCACAATATAATCTAAAACGATTCTAAGTTACATCCCAACACATTACAATAAATGTGTACTGTGCATTGCATAGTCTATACATGTAAACAAAAGAAAATACAATTTTTGTATAACTCATAAGCAACAAAAGTTAGGCTCGACGGACACCAGTAAGTACCCAAACTAGGAACGGTCCTCAAAAGCCCACACGGATACTTTGGTAGCAGGAATCTATCTCAAACAATCTGCAAGGAGTGGAAATAAGGGATGAGCAATCCACAGCTTAGTAATTAGTTAAGTAAATGCAGACTAGTCTTATGTCAATCTACATACATGTGTGTGCATGAGCAATAAATAAGGTGACATAAATACATGATACTATGTTTTGATGCTGAAAATACAAATACGAACTCACATTTTAAAAATTGAGTTTGTATGAGAAATTAGTCGGAAGGATACCTTAGATACCTCATTTCCCCAAGCCTTAACACGACGCCTAAAAGACATAATCACTTGACACAATACTACACTGCCAACAATATACATAGCACTACAATGGTCAATATACTTAACTCACAATATACATAGCACTACAATGGTCAATATACTTAACTCAAACGGATCTATACACTGTATTTCAAACAGATTCCTATGCACTTAGTTTAGAACACAAACACTATGCATTTAATTTGATATGCAATCACAATGCATTTAGTTCGATACACAATTAGAATGCACTTAGTTCGACACACTTTCACAATGCATTTAGTTAGATATACTATCCCAATGCACTTAGTTCGAAACACAATCACAATGATTTAGTTAGATACTACCCCAATGCATTTAGTTCGAAACACAATTACAATGCACTTAGTTCGATACACTATCACGATGCACTTAGTTCAATACATTATAATGATGCACTTATTTCGAAACACAATCACTATGCAATTAGTTTGATACATATGCACTGTGCACTTGGTTCAAAACATAATCACTATGCATTTAGTTCACACAGATTCTTATGCACTTCATTTTAAATGAACTCACGAAAATCAAAAATTGATATAGTTAGGTAAATGCTTCAAAGTACTAAAAACGGACTTCAAAACAGATCAATTCTCACTTTTAGGAAATAGCCTTAAATCACTGAAAACGATTTTAAAACTAATCACTTGTCACCTTAAGCATAGGCCTCAATTCACTAAAAACTTTAAAACCAATCACTTATCACTTTGGCATAAGCTTTAATTCGCTGAAAATGATTTCGAAACCGATCACTTAGCACTTTAGGCGTAGGCCTCAATTCATTTTAGGTATAACCCTAATCAATTAAACACTCACTAATAAAGACACTATGGCTATAAATTTATTTTCAGTCTCGCTACATAGTCGAGAGGTAGAACTTGTTAGTTGGTTGTCTAAAGAGGTATGATTTACCTAGAGCACTAGGCTTAATAGTACCATACACTGCACTAGTCTAGAGCATGAAGCTCGATAGATGGGTAATAAAACCAAAAGCAAAGCTCGATTGGCTTGAAGTGACCCGAAGGTCAAAGTGTACACTCCACTGGTAGTTTAGAGCACAGAGCTCAATAGATGAGTAATAGAACCTAGAATGAAGCTTGATAGGCTTGAAGTGACCCGAAAGTCAAAGTGTACTATCCACTGGTAGTCTAGAGCACGAAGCTCGATAGATAGATAATTGAACCTAGAGCGAAGCTTGATAGGCTCGAAAGGTATGCTTGCACTCAAAAATAGTTTGAAAACAAATTTCTCATGTAGCACTTAGCTCTCTTGGGATCCTAGAGGTGACTTCCATAGTCTTAGAGGAACTCGTGTAGCATGTAAGTCCCTTAGGACTTTAGAAATGGCTCCCGCTAATATAAAAACACCGATTAAAATAATTTTGAGTTTTCAAATACGCATGATTTTCGATTTATTTCAAAAGTCAACTCAAAACCAAAATCTTTCAAACTAAAACATAATGCAAGTCATTACAAAACTTATTCATAAAAGTAGCTTGAATCAAAACATGCTATGCATGAAATTGTGTATGTATGAATGATATGCCACTACACACTTTGCATGACTACCTAGTATAAGTAATGCATACCATGCACTAGTACACTTAGCTTTCGCATACATAGTAACAAAATTCATATACTTCACTTAACATATGAAAACTTTACTAAACATGCAAGCTTAGCTGGCCATAACACATAAGGCAGAAAACACAGTTTCAATCCAGCCCAAGCGTAATCTAAAAGCACAATTCACTTGAATCCTCAAGCCTACCTTTGCTTACCTCAATTGTTCAAGCAATAGCATTTCATCATTTAACCTAGAAATAAATTAATTATTTATATAAAAAAATTAACCATTTCCTAGAAGATGATTCTAGCAAGCTTTACTTAATCTACTTACCTTGAGGCTTAGAAATTTTCCTTCCTGAGCTTCCAAATCTGTACTCAAGCCTCTACACTACTCTTAGTCACTACAAAGCAATTCATTGCTTTCTCAATAACTTATCTTTTTTTCGTTTAGTCACTCAACGAAACATATATCTTAGAGCCACAATTAATAGAATTCACTTCTGCATCGATGATTAATTCTTCATTACCACTCCAACTATGTGCATATACATATGCATATATATGTATACACACTTATAAATGTACGTCAACCATCCTCATCGTATCAATGATCTTAATAAATATATAAATATATCAATATATATGTATATCTATATAGACATAGAAATACTTACATTAACAGTATACAATTAAAATTCCCTTACTCATTAACATATATATATATATATATATATTAATATATATACATATATATTCTTTAACCCTCACATTCATAATCTATATTATATATATAAACCTTATATTATAAGTTGAAAGTATAACACTAACACCAATATATGCATATTTCCTTACTTGTTAATTAGTATATCACATGCAATTAAATCTCTTAGTTCCCTGTGACAACCGAACATACTGTTTAGTTTTCTTTTAAGTTTCAAATTGTTTTACTCCAACAGCAGCGGTCCTAGAATCATTTAACCTGTTAATATTAACATTTGATGCACATTTATAATAAACCAATTAGGAAGGCCCTTACCTTCTCGTTTCAATCCCTTAAGTGGCTGACTGTTTTTGTTGCCGAGAAGCACCAATTACTTCACTGTTTCTAGTCAACGATAGAAAGCCAGTACTACAATGAGAAGAAGGGAGGATATAGCTCGTCTTTCTGCTGTGTGTTTCCACCACACCTCCTCGACCCCTATGGCTTCATGAGAAACCGACAATGGCACTCATTGTATAACCTTTTAAAACTTTAGCCAAGATTGAAACCTCGAACAGCCACCATTCTCCTTGTTTCTTCCCTTCTTTTGCCGTGTATACAAGGCCTTAAACGGTGAGGTTTAGCCTTTCAATGCCATTTCCGGTAGCTAAAATAAGTTGCAAAGCCCTTGATTAGTGCCTCATTTGGCTGTGTTTCAGCCATCTGAAACCTCTGCCTTCAGCCATTGGATTTGCAAAGCCAATTACCTTTTTTTTAAATTTTTTTTAATTTTTTTTATAATATGTATAGTTAAATTATCTATATCTATTATATTCCATATTTTTAATTTATATATATTTACTATACTTAATATATAGATATGTGTGTATATATATTTATTTAATTTATCCATATAATTAAGTGTATATTATATATATAAATATATCTTTTATTTATTTTAATACATATTTTCATATAATTATATCTCTCTTATTATAGTTATACCTTTAATTTATATTTGCTTCAGTTAATTACTTGTATATATTTATTCGTGTATCATTGAACATGTATATTTATATATACATATTCAATATATTATTTTATTCCACTCAAGTGTTTGCTTTTATATATATATATATATATATATATATATATATATATATATATATATATATATATATCTAAGTATGTAGGTATACATGCATGTACATTGCATGTGCTAATTGGTTTATAGTCAACGTTCATATGAAACTCAATACAACATATACATGGCCTACGTGTACATCTCCCTTGCATTTTCGCTTAATTATATCTACAAAATTTCATTCTCATGTATTAGGACGAGATAGATATATTCAAATTTCTGAAATCACTTAATTACACTTAGTACTTAAATGAATTACACTCAAATACAAAAACAAGGCCTAATGGTTAAGAGTGACTTGAACTTGGAAGAGGTAAAGGGTTCGAGTTGCTTTGGATGCGCTCAAGGTGATAAATGTCTTGGGAGGTACTTTAGGCACCTTAGGACAAAACCGTGAGGGACCTATAGGGTACCCAAAGTGGACAATACATTGTGAGTAAGGTTGGCTCCTGGGGGTGGATCCCTGGCCCACAAAAGGGTGGGTACATCAGTTCCTTACATATTCAGCAAAGACAAGGTAAATTCATGCTTTCATTTCCTTTATGTTTTAATATTGGAAAATGATAAAATCAAGGTAGCTAAGCATGATTCTAGCTTTAGATTAAATCAAAACCACCTCAATTACTCCCATAAGATTTCAGGCATGATAGGAAGTTCATAAATCCATATGTTTTGATGCATGAAAATGGTATAAGAGAACTGGAAAATGATGTTAAAACATGAATTAAGAATTAAATAGTTGAAAAACATAGTGAAAATTACCATGAAGCCTTCAGCCAAGTGACGGGGACCAGTAATGTTGCTCAATTTGATGTGTTCTAGGTCCCATGATACTGTATAAATTGAGAGAGGACTGTCGGTGCAATCGAAATTGAAAACAGAGTTGATTTAGGCATAGTTGCAGTTTAGCACTAGTGTAAATTAGATTGGTTTAGTGATTACTGTAGACAATGTAATAGATTTTAATGAAGAAGAATTTATTATAACTAAAGTATGGTGAAATGGTGGTGTTGGTATAATGTTTTGCAGCCCGAGAGAGAATTACATGTGGTGCCATCAATTGTTTCGGTAGAATGTGACAGGGAAGGGATGAGTATAGAAGACGTAGGGATACTGTGAATGCATATTGTGGTTGAAAACAATTTTATGAAATTTTTTTGAAGTTAATTACTTTGGAATTGTTGAAATTGTAGACTCTAGTTGGTTTTATATATTGTGTTTTTACTACATGAGGGTTAGGTTAGAAACAGTCGTTATACTGTCGAAATTTCCAAGAATTTTATGGAGTTATTTTTGAATATCCTTGAGTATTACAAATGAAAGAAATATTAAGCTAATCTCATTTCATTTATTGAAATTTCATATTTTCACTAAATACCGAAAAACAATATTTAAAAATTCATGTTATCAAATTTTACGTACGTGAGAATACTAGCATGTTCTTATAATTTGTTTATAGATAAATAGAACATTTTTAGAAATAAATACTGAACTGTGAATATTTTATGAATTTTTATTACTGAACTGCTTATGTTTTCTAACATATGCATTTATAGACTGATTGAAGATTTTATTATTGGAATTGATTTCTTTAATGGTATTTATACTGCTTATAAACTGTTTTGAGACTATTAGACCCTATATCATGCTGACTGTTACTGTACTGTTGCAAATAGACCAGCCAAGTCTTCAGCTTTCATAGTTATCTCTTGGCAAGTGTACATAGTGGACCTACTGACTATGGCTATATGTCTTATTGTTACTATTTCTCTCTTGTTGGAATACTATTATGGCATGATATTTATTGGGTGTTGCCTGATCTCCACTATACTATAATATTTTATTGAACTGAATTTCCTATTGATACTGAATTGAATTGTTTATATATCGACTACACGAAGAATTTTAAAATGTTTACTATACTATTTACCGGATTTCTATATTGAACTGTGTACTGAATTGATTCAGTTAAATTGTTTATATACTGTTTATATACTGAAATATTGCATGGTATGATTTTAATGTAATTTTTTACTGTTTCTTCATATCATCTCTAACTATTTACTCCTTATAGTCGCAACTAGGGACTGGGACACGACTGTACTTCAAAGTATCTTTTATACTCTATACGGTTACCTAACTGACTATAGTATCCTTCCTAAAAATGTCCCTTAGCGTATTGTTAGAAATCAAATGTTTTATGTATATAGATTTCATCGTATCAGTTCTTACATACGAATTTCTTACTAGGCATTTAGCTCACCCCCCCCCCCCCTCTTTTCCCACCTCACAGATTATCTGCTGTGATATACTATTCCATTGATTAGTTGTGCTTTAGTACCCTTAGGCAGCTGTTATTTGATCGTGGAGGTATATTTTTTTTCTTTTATATGTTCAAACGTTTATGTACAATATGACTTTTGTATAATTTATGTACAGAGGATGTAAAGTTAGTAAAATGTACTAAAAATGATACTTTTGCTGTAAATATAAATATCAGCTATAGATAGACTTTTATTTACTATTTGATTACTTTGATAAGTGAGTGTTATAAAGGCATCGCAAACAGTCCAACCAACAGACTGTATATGTTATTTATGGATATTTACTGTATATTACGAAATGTTACATAGATAAACCAGGCTTTGATAATTTTACTTTGAAATCAAAAGAAGCTTAAATTTAAGGTTGAAAGTCTTTTTGTTGAAATTATCTTTATACTAAATGAAATATGAGAGAGAATTGATGCTCTTGATGCTCCAAGAAGTACCACTATTACTGTCGGAAAGGTTCAATTTGTTTTTCACTTAAGAACGAGGCTTGTTTTTTCTCGTTTTATTTATGGCATCTCTATCTTGGTTTGACATAACAAGTTCAAATGCAGGCTTTAGTGTTTTAGTTGACATTGATTTTTCAAATCAAAGACATGCTAAATTTTCTTTATATACTAACAAGTCATTAGAAGAAGTAGAAGTGGACTTCTTTACTAGGCATTTGGACATAATTCGAATCTTGGAGTTGCCGTTGTTAGGAAGGCTTTACACTTACCACTCCTAGCCTAATCAGAATTAGTTTCAAACTGTAAAATAAATAAGGATACATGTGATTACACAAAAAAAATTTTCTTTATATACTATTTTCATTTAATATGTGATTTTGATTTAACTTTTACAAATTTTACATAATTATATCCACATATAATTGTCACGTCGTGATTTCTTAAAATGTGAGCTATTTTTTTTTTTCCTTTTCATTCATTTGGTTGGGCTGTGCTTAGTGTCATCAATTTGAAATTAAGCTAAAACTTAGCCAAATCAATTCCCAATTATTCAGGTTAGTCTTAGTACAGTCATTTATAGTAAGCGTTTACTTTTCTTTAATTTTCATCTCAATTACATCAAGTTAAAAGTATTTCATAACTATACTCAAATGAATAACCTCAACTGTATAAATATCAAGTATCAAACATTAACCTCAATTTTACCTTCATCTCTAATCAAATAACCATAATTAACATTCAGACTCTTTTAGTTTACATCTTTTTACATGTTTAAGTACTATATAATAAAGTCTGAATACATAAAGTAACTGTACAATTATACCTCTAAGATACAATCCAAAAGCCTCGAAGGAATTCGATTAGAATCTTCTCTTAACAAGGGCAGCTAATACTGTAGAAAATCTATAAGGTGAGTTTAACAGTAAGAAATATATATATATATATATATATATACATATAAAAGAGCTGATACTATGCAAAACTACATGCCCGTATCATAAACATGCTCTTAATAACAGTGACAATCGATCAGTGTTTAGGAACTTGGAAGGAATAAATACTATAGCTGAATAAAGATACCAAACTAAGTATAGAGGATGCTTTAGAGTACCTCACTTGTCTCGGTCCCTAAGTTTGACTATAGGAATCATACTAGAATTTCACACAGAAGGAATTCATGCATATGAAATCAGTATTAAAACATTTCAATCCTTTAGTAGTAGTACTATATAGTGAACAATCATTATCAAATCATTTACGGTTTAAAACCGATCAAATCAATCATATATACTTTCAGTAAGCACTCTATTCAATTGATAAATAATATCATTGGTATGAACAATCTTCAATTCACATTTCAGTTTAGTCGATAAAACAGTTCAATAAAGCAGTTCAATAAACAGTTCAGTGGACAATTTAGTAAACCAGTCAGTAAGTAGTTCAATAAGTAGTTCAGTAGATAGTTCAATAAACCGTTCAGTAAACAATTTAGTGGATAGTTCAATAAATCGTTCAGTAAGCAGTTCAGTAAACAGTTCAATGAAGACAAGGCAACACCTAATAGAATTATGTTGTTTCAGTATCCCAAGAAGGGAGTCTAGAAAGTCCTCAGTATGCACTAATCTGTGTGACAATTGGGACAACAGATGACTGGATCAGGGTCAAATAGCAAATAATACAGTATAGTTCAAACAATACAGCATGATTACTTGAAGGCAACTATAGGAAGCCAACAGTATTAAAATATTTACCTGATTCCTATGAAAAAAATAAAACAATACTTTATACTTTCAAAACATAATATAATAATACAATCGAAATATAAACTTTTAGGAACCAAGTTTTATTTTAAATCTCATGGATCCAAAAGATGAGTAACACCATGTAGAACTTAGTCTCATAGGCTCAAAAGGTAACTCCACAGTGTACACTCAATCTATAAAATTTCATCTTAAAACAGTTACAAACCATGAATTAAAATTTCAATGCAAAATAAATATCATTTCAATACGTAAAATTAGAATAGACAGATCCTTAGCGATTCAAATCATATCGTTCAGAGATCAACACATTGCGTTCAAAAAATTCGGTCAAAGTCAAAACATTCAAAATATTAACTTCAATTAGACAATCAAAACTTTCAGTAAAACAGTGTTAGACAATCCAATACATTCGAAAACATTCACTTCAGTTAGACGTTCAAACTTTTGATAATGCATTTCACAACCTAGTTCGTAATACAATTGGAAACTAGATATAGTACTTCAAGTTAGATCAAAACATGTCCCTTAACTACCCAATAAAACCAGTACAATCTCATACGATACAGTTTTTTTAAATAGTAACACTCAGTAAAAACAAATACGATATAAAACCATTTAATTAAATAAAACAATTTCCTTGATATTTTTATTTACTTATCCATAAAGCTCTATAGCTTATTTGTTCCATTTAAAACATTTAAACCTCTCGAGATCCCTCTAAAAACTATAGAATTAATAATATATATAAATATAAAAACCAAACCCAAGCTACCCAAAAACTTTGCGCTTAATTGCCATCTAGTTTGGTTATTGTATCTCTAACTCAACATTTAGTCTCACTAAGAATTTACAAAATTTTGACAGCATAATGGTACTTTCTATCCTAACCATCCTACACTTAAACACAGTCCAATAGCCACAAATCTAGTTTCCCAATACCAATTCATTTACAATATCAATCACACAGTTTAAGTCACACAGTCCAATCAATCAATCTCAATGCAGTTTTATTGTTCAACTACGTAAAGTTTCAATCAGTCATTACTAATGCAGTCACAATATTCCTACGCCTTCTATATATATCCCTTACCTTACTCCTCACTATTACACTCAAAAATTCTTCAATTGTAGCTCAATTGACACACCTCCTCTTTTGTTGGAATTCTCACGCACGGATTCCTTAGCTGCAACCAGTGTTCAAACGCAGTTAACAGTCAGTACTTCCTTTATTAAATATGTAGAGTACTTAGAAAAAATCTCAAGTTCCTAATACAACAACATTTTCGGCCTACCGTCTACTAGGATCAAAATTTACCATAGCCCTTTAGACACTTCCTTTCCAAATCTATCTTCACAATTTCTTTAAACATTATTCTCAAACTCATTGAATAATCTAAACAAGATTTGAACCATTAAAACCCAATATTCCTTATATGGCCGAACCTTAATTTGGTTTTATAGGCACTTCTTTCAGTTTTAAACAATTTTAGCCTTGTTCATACATGTTTCCTTGTCATACCTCAAAATAAGTCTTGCTAGAACCCTTTAACACTAAACCCCAAGGTGGTTGAAACTCTCTTTTCGGTTTTCCTTGGGATTTTTTCAAAATCAAGCTTATACCTTAGTCTTAGTCTAGAACTAGCCATACATCACTACATTTCATTTTCATGCAAAAATTCCATAACTTTTTACTTGGGAACCCACTTAACCGAACCTTAAGTACTGCCTTAGTGACATTTTTACAACATATTCATGCTTAGAACAATCAAAATTATCAAATATATCAACAATGAACAAAACTAAAATTTTCTGCACACCAGCACACTTTTCACCAGGTAAGCAAACTCCGTTTGGGCTGAATTTTTGATATGTTTTAAAGGAGAACCTAAGCTAAAATTGGTTCTTAGTTGGACTAAAAGGAGGTCGTTTTGGTGTTGCTTTTTCCTTTCCTTCCTTTCAAAACGGAACCTGCCCTGTTTTTCCCCTGTTTTTGGTTCGGGGAAAGCTGGCTGTTTGTAGCAGCTCTTCACGTGTTTTGGGGCTGAATTTTTGTGTGTTTGAAGGCCACGATGTGAGGTTTAAATCTGGAGTTTCCCGACTTAATTCCTTCTTTTTCCCTTTTTTTTGCTCTCTTTTTCACGGTTTTGTTTCCATTGTTTACTGCCCTATTTCGTTCCTCCAAGTTTCTGTCCCAATCTGTTCAGACCTTTTCTTTTATTTTTTTGGTTTAATTTTCAACGTTTAATTGTTAAGGAAAGTGGGGTGGTCAATGGTCAATGAAAAGCTTATAAAAATCTTACAAAACTATCTTGTAATAGCTGCCTACTCAGTCATGATTTTCAGCTTTCTTCAAGTTTCAATTCTGCATTGTTTCGGTTTGCCACGTATTCCCTCATTCCAGCCAAATATTTTGACCTTTCTTGGGCTATTTTCCTACATAAGTTAGTCTCTAAGGTTGAGTATATTATGGCTATTGAAAAGTATAAGTTCTCATAAGAATTTTATCTATATCCTCCCCCTGTACTATACCTACTACAAGGTCCAGTTGGAATTTCAGCTGCTGTTCTATGATAATTCCAACCCTCGTTTCATATATCTTTTACTCATTAACAATACTCAATAAATAAGGAATTTCAAGTAGTCAAAAGTCAAGAAAAATGTGTTAACATATTTAATAAATTTCAGCTTCTTTTCCTTTTGCTTCACACGGTATTCAGTCCAAGTTTTCCATAGTGCTTGTCGACTTTAAAAATTCACTGAGATCAATTAATTATGAATGAAAATATGAGCCATATATAGTTGGAAAGATCCTAGAGTTAACTTTCTAACACAATTTGAATTACCTCAACCAAAGTTTCCTATCAAAACTTATGCCTGATTCTTTACCAATTGCTTAGTTTCGAATTTCCTGCATGTGACGTGAATGTAGGAGTTTATCGGTGTCGATCCGCAATGAAATAAAATGTAAGCCTTATATTGCTGAAAAGATATTTAAGTTAGTTTTCTAATGGATTTTGAATTACCTTAATTGCAGTTTCCTACCAACCGCTATGGGTGAATCTTTACATATAGGTCGGCTAGTAGAATCTACAGCTCATAAGGCAAATTTACAAAATTTCTGATATTGATCCATAAGGAAATAAAATACGAGCCCTATATGGTTGGAAAGATAATTAAGTTAGCTTTTCAGAGAATCTTACGGTTTATCATTTGTATACTCCGATCAAGAATTATAATCGAAATACTGTCAATTGGTCATTTAATTCTCATGATGACTTGATCCTCAATTTTTTCAATCCTTAATTTACTTACTAAAAGTATAAAATTCATGGTTATCATAGTTTGGGATTTGACTTCTTCACGTTAGGG
This sequence comes from Heritiera littoralis, assembly GCA_031772115.1. Classification (NCBI taxonomy): domain Eukaryota; kingdom Viridiplantae; phylum Streptophyta; class Magnoliopsida; order Malvales; family Malvaceae; genus Heritiera; species Heritiera littoralis. Next base: position 9,067 of record JAPDPK010000136.1, on the reverse strand, counting down.
TTTAACCAAACTCATTTAACTCCTATAAGTCAAACCACATGATAGGTCCCAGTCAGTAGCTATATTCATAAAACAAGAGTTGTTCTACTTGGGGTGAGAATGAAACCAAGAAAAGTATTTATTTTTTTTTCACCCCCCTCTGCTGAGTACAAGAGGAGTTTAAATACAATAAAACTTAACTGAAACTTAACTGATCCTAGCCTGAAAAATAGGTAGAAACTACTAGACAGTGGCCATGATCACAACATCTAAGTCACTTTTATTTTCATGTTCTATAATTAAGCAACTTAATTAACCAATCCCATGAAATGTGAGCTGCCACTCCATCCACGATCCCATCCCTTGCATGACCATGCAACACCACTAGTCAGTCCACGTACTAAGGATCAGGCTTAGGAACTCTGGTTGATCTCCTCACGCTATCAATGCCCTCCACCTCGAGTTGGGGCTTGTCCTCAAGCTCTAGATCAGGAAATTGCTGACGCGACAAATTTGTGGGCTCCCCACTAGCATCTTCTTTGGGCAAGTGCTTCCATTGAACAAGAGTTTTTGAAACAAAAGTCCCTCCATGCTTGGTCCAACGTTGATCAAGAATCTGTTGTGGTTCGAGAATGAGCACCCCATCCTCATTGAATGGTGGAATGTCTGTTGAAGGCTGGGCACTATCACCATAATACGGTTTGAGTAATGAGACATGGAAAACAGGATGAACTTTTGATGTTGGGGGAAGATCAAGTTTATATGCAACTAGTCTTATCTTTTGTATGATAGGGTAAGGGCCATAGTAACGGTTTTAAAGCTTTTGATGGGCTCTTTTAAACACCGTTTGCTATCGATATGGTTGAAGCATAAGGAGGACCATGTCTCCAACTTCGAAGTTTAATTCTCTTCTCTTCGAGTTGGCAAGTTGTTGCATCCGGTTGATGGAGCTAGCTAAATTGGCTTTAAGTTGTTGCAGCAACTCATCTCGATTGATAAGAGTTTGATCAACTTCATGTACCAATGATGTGCCAGGTGGGTACTGTGGGAGAGGGGGAGGTAACCGTCCATATAATACTTGAAAAATAGTCATTTTCGTGGACTCATGATATGTTGTGTTGTACCAATATTCAGCCCAAGCTAAGTACTTGCTCTAGCGTCGAGGCCACTGATGCACAAAACAGTGCAAGTATTGTTCTACACACCGATTCACAACTTCAGACTGGCCATTAGATTGTGGATGGTAAGATGAACTGAGTTGACGCTTGGACCCTGACAATTTGAAAAACTCTTGCCAAAAGCGACTAATAAAAATAGGGTCTCGATCACTAACTATTGACCTCGGCATTCCATGGAGCTTAACAATGTAATCAACAAATTTTTCAGCTATTAGTTTTGCCGAAAAAGGATGTGAAAGTGAAACAAAAAGGGCAAATTTGCTTAACCTATCCACAACTACCATGATAGCATCCTTTCCATATGAGTTAGGCAATCCTTCAATAAAATCAAGAGTTATGTCTTCCCAAACCTTATCTGGAACGAGTAAAGGTTGTAGGAGACCTGCTGGAGCGGATGTCTCGATCTTGGCACGTTGGCAAGTATCTCACTTCTTGATATATTCAAACTGAATTTATCATGCTAGGCCAATAAAACTGTTGTCGCAAGCGCTGATATGTACGAAATGCTCTTGAATGCCCACTTATCTTGGAGTCATGCATCTCATGCAAGAGTCGAGATCGCAAGAGAGGGTCATTGGGTACCACCACTCGCCCTTTGTAGATGAGTGTGGCATCTCTCCATTTGAAGTTCCCATGTGAGGAAGCAAAAGATTATTGCTTCATTTGCTGTATGTAATTGTCCTTGTTGGAAGCTTGGCGAATATCATCCCAAATGTTCATAACAACGATGTGAATGGCATGAAGCACATGACTTTCTCCCCATCTGGATAGTGAGTCAGCAACATTATTTTCACGACCTAGTCTGTAGATAATTTCATAGTCATACCCCATTAGTTTAGCTACACATTTCTGTTATTCTGGAGTTGCAATCTTTTGGTTCAAGAAGAACTTGAGGCTCCTTTGATCAGTTTTGATGTAGAATTTCCTTCCCAAGATTTATGGCCTCACATACGCATTGCTTCCACTATGGCCAGCATTTCCTTGGCATACACGACCATGCTTGCTTAGAGATTCCCAATGCTTTGCTCATGTACGCTATCGGTTTGCCTTGTTGGGTTAACACTACTCCTATTCCATTTCCAGACGTATTTGTCTCAATAGTGAAAGGTTCTTTAAAGTTGGGCATTGCAAGTATGGGCGTGGATGTCATAGCTTGCTTAAGTGCGTTGAAAGTGTTCTCAACCTTATCATTCCACTGAAATTTTCCTTTTTTCAGTAAGTTGGTTAGAGGTTGTGCGATCACACCATAGCCTTTGACAAATTTGTGATAATATCCCGTTAGGCCAAGGAACCCATGCAACTCAGTGATGGTGACAGGTTTCGGCCAAGCCAACATGGCTTCTATCTTTTTTGCATCCACCTTGACACCTTGGTAAGAGACAATTTGTCCCAAGTACTCCAATTCTTGTTGACCAAAGGCATATTTGCTCAACTTTACATAAAATTTGTTATGTTGCAAGATAGTTAAAGCTTGGCACACATCCTCCAAATGCTTGTTCCAAGTAGAATTGTAAATAAGAATATCGTCAAAGAACACCAGAATGAATTTTCGTAAATAAGGATGAAAAGTTGAATTCATCACCGCTTGGAAAGTTGATGGCACATTGCATAAGCCAAATGGCATTACTAGATACTCATAATGACCATTGTGCATCCTGAAGGTCGTCTTTGGAACATCTGGTGGGCTGACTCGTATCTGATGATATCCTGCCCTGAGATCAAGTTTTGAGAAAAATGCAACTCCATGTAATTCGTCCATCATGTCCTCCACTGTCGGAATGTGAAACCGGTCTTTGATTGTGGCCGCATTCAATGCCCTATAGTCTGTACAGAACTGCCATGACCCGTCTTTCTTTTTTACTAGTAAGACAAGTGAAGAAAAAGGGCTGGTACTTGGACGAATTAATAGCTTTGTTGGTTCTTGAAATACCTCTTGGAATTGTCTCAAGAGTGCCTGCATGTCTAAATGGATGTTTCCCTGGGTTAATTGTTCATTAAAATGAGGATACAAAGCAAATACCATCTGTTGTTGTCAAGCTTCGTTGGTTAAGTTGTCCACCGGTATGCTTTGAATCGATTGTGCCTTAATTCCCTACAAGCACTTTAGTTGTCGATCCCTAGTGAATTTCATGGTTAGGCCTTTCCAACCATAACTCACGGGTCCCAACGTTTCCAACCATTGGATTCCCAAGACTAAATCAACCCCATATAATGGAATGGGAAAGAGATCAAGCAGGAACTTAGTACCTTGGAGATATACTTCTACCTTCTCATACCTGCCCTTGCATGGTAGTTGCTCTCTATTTGCTACTCGAATGTTAAAGGGCTTAGTTAGTTGGACGACCAAGTTCAGTGTGCTAGCAATTCGATCACTCATGAAATTTTGAGTTGATCCATTGTCAATTAAAACAATCACTTGGTGAGCTCCAATAGTAGCTTTGATTCTCATAGTGTTAGGACCCGACCATCCGGTTAAAGCATGGAGTGTAATCCTAGGTTAGCTGTCCCTTGTCACTTCTTCTTCTCCAAACTCATCCAAGGTGGTTGTGTTGGCCTCATAAGTTGGCCTTTCAAGCAGCATTAATTTTGGCCATTGACACCTATGCCCTGCAGTGAATTTTTCATTACAATTGGAACACAAACCTTGAGCCCTGCGCTTTTGCATTTCTTCCCACGGCATCCTTTTGAATCCAGTTTGAATTATTGTTGAAGTGATGGTTGTAGGGACCGTTGCTATTCGCAAACTACTGGTTTGCCATCCCTTCTTTTGATTTTGAATTTGGTTGTCCTTCATACGGGCTAGGCTCATTGCTTCCTTGATTGTTTTTGGTTTGAACATTCTGATTCCTTCAGCAATTTCTATCTTAAGTCCACCCATGAATGTTCCAACCAATGCTTTCTGCGTCCAACCACGAACGCAAGTTGCTAGTTGCTCAAACTCTCTCTGGTAATCTCTCAAAGGTCCTGTTTGCTTAATCCTTGACAAGGCTTCATCAAAATCCTTGGCATCAGTGGGGCCAAAACAGGCCCTGATTTCATCCTTAAACATTTCCCACGTGATGACCATTTGCTCTTCCGTCATTGCTTTCTTGAACCATTGCCACCAATGGTTTGCTTCTCCTTCAAGATGAAATGAAGCCAATCGAACTTTCTGATCATTAGGAACATCTTGAAATTCACAAAACTGATTGACTCGATTGAGCCACAAAGCTAGGTCATCCCCAGAGAATTTAGGTAATTCAAGTTGGGCAAGCTTTGATAAAAATGGTCTGCCACTCTCGCTTGCGTTCTTCCAAGATCGACTTTGCACTTCTTGGCTAGGAACACTCGGCGATCCTTAGTTTGATAGCAACGATTCTGACAGCCTGTTGATAGTCTTTTCCAATCGTTGAATCTTGATGTTCATTCCTATCTCAATTTTCTGCATTCCATCATGAATTCCATTCAATTCCCTCTCCAATGCCTCAATTCTGTCTTTGTTAGTCGCCATAAACCTAAGCTACTGATACCAATGATAGGTCCCAATCAGTAGCTATATTTATAAAACAAGAGTTGTTCTACTTGGGGTGAGAACGAAACCAAGAAAAGTATTTATTTTTTTTCATCCCCCTCTGTTGAGTACATGAGGAGTTTAAATACAATAAAACTTAGCCGAAACTTAACTGATCCTAGCCTAAAAAATAGGTAGAAACTACTAGATAGTGGTCATGATCACAACGTCTAAGCCACTTTTATTTTCATGTCCTATAATTAAGCAACTTAATTAACCATTCCCATGAAATGTGAGTTGCCACTCCATCTACAATCCCATCCCTTGCACGACCACGTAACACCACTGACATAACGTGTCAAGTTCTAGAACCTAACCCGCTAGACTTAAATTCAAGAGTCGCCACCAATCATTCAAACCTAAGGTGTGATTGGTCACCTATTCTTGTCTAAGGATAAGGCATGGTCTACGTTCAAAGAATCTGGGGTTCGGGAGTACGGTTACGTGTGGGGAAGGATTAGCACCCCCACGACGCCTATTCTAAAATGGTACCACTTAGTTCTAAGTTTAGTCTAAATTTGCCTTTATATTTGTATTAGTTTCAATAATTAAATATTGGGAAAGTTTTAAGACTATTCCATCAATCTGGCTCAAATCTTAGAAACTCCCCTCACCTCAAGATGTTCAAGGAGTACCAATCGACTTTCTTGAACTCTATCGTCGGATTGATTGAGTATATTATGGAATTCTTATCTTTAAATATTTTCTAATCTTATTCTTCTTATTGTATTGTTTTAATTCTATTATTTTATATTTTTAAAAATAAACATGACATATGGGTTATTGACAATTCTTCTTAAGTATTCCATCAATCTGGCTCAACTCAAGAAAAATCCTCTCACCTAGAAATTCCAAGGAGTACCAATTGACTTTTTTAGAATTTCATCATCGGCATATGTCACATTTACTTCTTTTATTATCATCCCATTACCTTATTATGGTATTATTTTATATTTCTTTATTCTCGATTCGTTATTTTATTTTATTTCATTATATCTTTAAAGTGAACATGAATTATGTTTTTTTGAAAATTCTCCTTAAGTATTCCATCAATCTGGCTCAACTCAAGAAAAATCCTCTCACCTAGAAAATCCAAGGAGTACCAATTGACTTTCTTGGAGTTTCATCCTCGGCATAATCCATATTCATCTTTGATAACTAATTATATTATTTCCTTATTCAATCTTTATTCCATTTACTCTTACTTGCATTTTTTCTAATTTAATTTATTTTTTTATTTATCTAATATCTATCATACTAAACATATAAAACAGAAAATATATCATACAAATATCATACAAATCATATCAACACACAAATTATTTATTCAACATACATTAATCAAATATTATCAAAATAATTAAATCATGCAAAGTAAATCAATTCATATTATACAAGTCATGCAAATAAATCCACAATTTACTAACTCATATTTTTAAGTTAAGTCAAGCCATGTTATCTTAATCTTATTATGTTAATTAAAAATATATTAAACAAAATATATACTACAAATTAAGTCCAATTATACAAATTACATTTTAAAATCATGCCAATTTAAGTTTTAATTTATTTAATAATACAAATTAAAAATACTTTTTTGCCTACCTTTAATTTCCTGCGTCTCTCCCTTCTTTTCTAGTTATTTCTTTCCTTCTTTCTTTTAGTTCCTTGTACCAGTTACCAATAGCAGTAGCATATGAAGAATCGGTCTGATGAAGATGGTGATGGTGTAACCACGGGTATGGCTGTAACGACTCAAGGAGAAACGGGAACGATGGTGGATGCCGGTTCTAACTCAAGGCTCGGCAGCAGCGTTTGGAGCAAGTGATGATGGATGTCGGTTCTGCCTCAAGCCTCGATCACAGCGTCTGCCTTTGGAGTAGCGGTGAAGATGCAGTGATAGCTCGACTCTATGTTTGGTCTTTCGTAGGGTGCAACGATGGTGATAACGACGATGGTGGCAGGAGTTGAACTTGGCAAGACAGCAGCGGAGCGATGCGGATGCGACAGTACAAGGGGCTGGTGATGATGAGCAGTGCAGGACAAGGCAGGAGTGGTGCGATGATAATGCGAGATACAAAACAGGAACAGAGGTGGTGTCAGCAACGAGTCACGATGGAGGGGAGGGCGATGATAATGCGGCTGTTTGGACAGCTGGGTTTTTGCAAGGTGGCTGCTAGGTATGATGCCCGGTTTAATAATAGAGATGGAAGCACGGTAGAAGTTTCTGTCAAGGCTGAGTGCTTGATTCCGTATTTGATTTTGTGTCCTTTAAATCCCTTTTTATAGCCACCAATATGTTAGAGTCCTAATACAACTATGCTTATTCTAATAATTATCTCCTACTTTTAATATTATATCTATTTAATTCTTATGTTAATCCTAATCTAACTCTATCAAATTTAATATTAATCCATATAATTATCCTAAAAATCTAATTATCCTAATTATCTAATCCTAAAATTAATTTTATTTTATTTCTTTTTATCTTTTCTCTCTCTTTTCTTTTCTTTTTTTTTTAATTCCTAAATCCTATTTTAATATTAATTTCCTAATTAATATTAATTCTAAATCTAAAAACTCTAATTTAATTCTAGCCAAATTCCCAATTATTAAATTAAAATACAAATGTCACCCACCCCAATTAATTATTTATACAAATTAAGACCCCGGATAAAATAGGGTGTCTACACCACTAGTCAGTCCACGTACTTGGGATTAGGCTCAGGAACTCTGGTTGATCTCCTCACCCTATCACCACATTGGCCATTTTGACCACTCAATCCCACAACCTATGAACAAAAATGTCAATTTTCAATTGTTGGCCCTAATTCTTAGGTATCTCAAATCGAATTCCGATTGCGACAAAATTTATACCATAGGTATTTCAAATTCCAAATGTCAATAATTTCCCCTTTAAGGGTTATTTCAAGTCTCCACAGATCTCGTCAAGCTCGCATCCAACTTCTCTAACATAATCACTATTTGGCAATTCTTAGTGATTTACCTTCGCTTTACCATTTCTATATCTTTTAACTTATGGAGTCATTTAGAAAAATGTGAGAAAATATGGTCCTCACAATAATTTTTTTATATTATTGTATTGTAATACACAAATTACAAATAAAAAATATTAAATATACAAATGTTATACTTTTTGTAAACATAATAATTTATATTATAAAGTTTCAAATATATATTATCAATAAATTTATTTTTTAATTAATTTATTTCTATACATCGCATAGGTTTAAAATTAGTTATCCTTAAATCAAATAATTCCACAATTCATTTTTGATTAAATCCTTAATTTCTCCAAATCACATGAATAGGTTAATTTCTTATAAATTATAGGTTAAATCTCCATCGCTCATCCCCAATAAATCTTGTTTTCATTATATCCATAATTTAATATCTTAATTATAGGTGTCATAATGTATTAAGCTTTGGAAAACCTAATAGCTAGACACAAAATCTATGGAGTCGCCACCAACCATTCTACCTAGGTGTGATTGGTCACCTATTCAAACTATGGATAATGATTGGTCTACATCTCAAATTTAGGGTTCAGGAGTACGGTTATATGTGAGGAAGGATTAGCACCCTCACAACGCCCATTCTAAAATGGTACCAACTAAATTTAGGTTACCTTAAAATTGCCTTAGTTAATATTAAGTTCAATAATTAAATATTGAAAAATATTTCTAAGCATCCTCCATTAAGTTGGTGGGATAGCTTAAAAAATTCTCCTCACCTCAAGAGTATTCGAGTAGTACTATACGACCTGCTTGAAGAGGCTCCGTCGTCGGATTCATTTTAATATTTTATGAAAAATTCCATTTTGATTCCTATCTAATTCATTCTTTATATCTTATCATTTTTATTACTTCTATTGTTTTCTATTATTTTATTAATGTTTAATTTTATTAATTTATTTTATTAGAGAATGAATATGAATTATTTTTCTCAAAAATTCTTTTTAGATCTTCCATTAAGCTGGTCAGATCTTGAAAGAAATTATTTAACCTAAAGATTTCAAAAGTATTACTTAAGCATAATCCCTTTTGGAATCTTATCATCGGAATAATCAATGCTCAATTTCAATTATTATTATTAATTATTACCATCCTATTTTATCATTTATTATCATTATTATTATTATTTATTATTGTTATTGAATTATTAATATTTCTTTATATTTATTATTTTATCTTTATAATTAATTATTTTAATTTTAGTTTTTAATACGTCTTATTTTATTTTTAGACTGAATATAAATCACTTGTTATCCAAAACCCTCTTTAGACCATCCATTAAGCTGGCAAGGCCTTGAGAGAACTTTTTTAACCTAGAAATGTTG